>VRYO01000638.1:11610369-11662866 GCA_009812075.1 Sialia sialis | reverse complement strand
GGGCCTCAAGGGGCTTTTGATTATGGAAAGGCTCAGGGCTTTTCTCCGGGGCCACCTGCCTCCATGGGGCCACAGAGGTGTTGGTGAGTGTTGTGTCTTTGCTGCAGGTACATGTCCCTGTCAGTTGTGCCTGGGACCAGCACCAAGCAGCTGCCAACACCCTGGAAGTTCCTGGCTGCTGCCTGCAGTGATGGATCAGTCCGGTGAGGAGCCATCATGGGCCTGACAGGGAGAATGATGCTGGTGATGGCAGAGCACAGGAAGCTGCTACCATGGGATGTGGCCTGCTCTGAGCTGGCCATAAGACAGCATGTGGTGGGAAATGGGGCAGTGCAGCCGGAAGCTCCTACTCTCCCTCTGCTCCATTACAGGATCTTTGGGCTGTTGGAGGCTGCTCAGAAGTTGGTGCTGGTGGCAGAGTCATTTCACCACCAGCGCTGTGTGCTGAAGGTGGAGGCGTTCCTGCACACAGGGGCAGGAGGGGAAAGGTGAGCCCTGAATGCTGGGCTGCAGCCAGTGGCTCTGGAGAGAAATGTCTGTCCTTGCAGGGATGGCAGCTCAGCAGGCAGAGCAAAGGGAGAAGTTAATCCCTGGGGGCTGTTCTGCCACTTCCATTGATCTCAGTGGGGGTGCTCAGGGCTGCAGCCAGAGACTCCCCCTATACCACCCCCCATTCTAGGAGGCACCTCCTGTGCAGTGCAGCCACTGATGGGAGCATTGCTTTTTGGGACATCACCAGCCCCATCATGGATGCAGCAGATGCCCTGTGCCAAGCAGAGGGAGAGATGCAGCCCTTGGGTGAGTGCTGCTGCCCAGCAGCTCTTGTGCTCCCTCTGACCAAGGTGAGTGTTGCTCTCCTGACTGAGTCCATTTACCCAGCTCTGGATGCCCCACTGGTCACCATCATGGCCCACAGCTGTGGCGTGAACAGCCTTCACATCCGCAAGACAGCCGAGGGACGGTACCTGGTGGCCAGTGGCAGTGATGATGGCTCCATCCATGTCTGCCTGCTGGAGGTAGCCCTGGGAAGGGGTGAAGCCACAGCAGAGACATGCCTGCAGGTCCTGGAGCGAGTGTCCAGGCCCTGTGCCCATGCTGCCCATGTGACAGGAATCCGGGTGCTGCAGCCAGACCTGCTGCTCTCTGCCTCAGTGGACCAGCGCCTGACGCTGTGGAAGCAGTGCCCAGGCGAGCTGGTGCCCCTCAGCACCACCTTCTTCCATGTGCCTGACCTAGCTGAGCTGGACTGCTGGGAGGTGGTGGAGGCTGGGGGCGAGCTGCGCTACTACTGTGTGCTCTGTGGGCAGGGCCTGGAGATGCTGTATGGCACAGCCTCCTCCAAACTTCCTCCACAAGAGGCTCCCCAGTAATGGGGCAGGTGTGTGATATATCCAGGTCCCTGCCTGCCTGCACAGATACGTCCCGTCCTGAGGGAACAGGCTTACTTGGCTCCTTGAAGCACATGCCATGGTTGTGATGCTCAAGGCCAGTGGTCTCTAGGAAGAAGGCAGATGTGATCCCTCCTGGACAAGCCTGGGGCTTCCCCATGCAGTAAAAAAGTGGGGTTCTTAGTCCCCGCTGCCCAAGAGCAGCTCTTCTCCAAGGTCTGAAGGACGTATGTCATCTTTCCAGTCTTGGGCTCAGAGAGGAACCTTGCTTGGGAGGTCAGTGATGACATGGCCTGGCCCTGAGAGCAGCAGGAGGCCAGGACGGGTCAGGTACTGGTGTGACACACAATGGGCTGCAGCCCTGTGTGTCCTGGGACAGGGCCCTGTGTGACAGTGCTGCCCCTGAAGTGCTGAGGATGGTGCCGAAATGCACAGGGATGCTGATCCTCCACAGCAGCACTCTGTGCCATGAGGGGTGGCTGGGCCACCCCCTCTCAGGCCAGGTGGGGTGTTCCTGCACAGCAGCAGGACCCAGGACAATCAGATTAAAGGAAGGACAGAAAACCTTGAGGTCAGATACACAAAGTGTTTGTCCAGCAAAAGTGTATTGGGCCCCTGTACTGTGGCCTGGCACCTCAGGAGCTCCCTGCCAGCACGGAGCACCGTTCAATAAAGTTTTGAGGGAAGTGAAGTTGGCATCTGTCTGACTTTGTGGTGACTGGTCCCTGGTACCACCTCCTCCGCACTCCCACCCCCGCTTCAGGGGTGCCACAGTAGCCTTTTTCCCTTCTGCTTGTGTGGATGTGGACAGGCATCTATGTCTCACAGTGGACACAGCTGCAGAGAGCACAGACCAATCCCCAAACCCCACAGGCCATGGGAAGAGAAGCGCCTGCATGGTGCTGAATTGGGCCTTGCTTACCCCTGGGACAGCCCCTCACCCTGCCAGGAGAATGTGCCCTGTTCTCCCCCACAACATGTGGAGTGTAGGTGACTGCCACACCACGGTACAGCTCTTCAGGGGTGGCTCAGATCTGGCTGACAGGAGGGAGGTGCAGGGTTGCCAGTGCGCTGTGAAACACATCCCTCACTGCTCCCAGCAGCTGGAGGCGTGCAAACATCTGGTCAAAGAGATGAGGGAATGGCTCCTGCAGGAAGAAAAGTGGCAGATAGGGACTGGTGGCCAGAACTGCCCCTACCAGGCTGGCCCTGCTGGCATTGCTGCCTGTGCACCCTTGGAGGATAGGACTGGGGGCCATCCCACTGCTGGCATCATTCCCCACATGACTGCTCCCCAAGTGCAATGAGCCCCAAAAGGACCGCAGGGCCACAAGGCCTGCAGGCTGGGACACCTTAACTCACCCCCAGGATGTGCACTCGGTTATAGTAGGAACTAAAATCCATGCTGAGCTGGATCAGGAATTTGCACACCTGCAAGGCAGAGACAGTCTCATGGCACAGTGAATTTTGGCTGGTCTTGGGCCCTCACCCGCCCCAAGCACAGCAGGAACTGCTGCAGGGGCATTGCAATCTATTCTGTCAGCATTGGCCCTGTGTTGCTCACAGAGGGGCAGCACCTGCTGGCACAGAGCTGCTGGAGCAGCATCCATGGATGCTACACCACATGGCACTTACTGTCTCTGTGTTGGCAGTGATCCGGATCCCCTTGGAGGGTGGAGGCAGCTGTGCTGCCTGCTGCAGGACTTCAGGGAAGGGCAGGAGATAGTTGAAGAGCAGGAGCCATTCGCCCTGTGAAGGGATTATGTTTCTCAGTGTCAGATCCTCCTGGGCCAGTAGCATCCATCACCACAGCCAAGGGTGCACAGATTCCCCCATTCCTCCTCTCAGCACTTACTTCTTCTCGGAGGCAGGAGAAGTTCAGTTCAGACACTGGTGGCAGAGGTGGGTATGTGCCTGGAAAGCAGGGAGACGGCTGTGCCTAAAGAAGGCCCTGTGGCTCCAGGAGTGGCTGTGGAGGAGGGTGGTGGGGCTGGTGCTCACCCTGCTCCACAGCCTGCTGGAAGGCGTTGAAGAGCGTGGCCAGTCGGGCACAGTTGTACATCACAAAGGCACCACTCTTTGTTCCCTTCGTGGAGATGCTGTTGTTCTCCAGGTCCAGTGTGATCTGAGGGCAGGGAGAAGTCACAATCCAGGCTGTTTAGCACAGATCTACTCCACTGTTCCACAACCTGCCAGGCCTGGCTCCAGGCAAGCCGATGTCCTACCTGACTCCGGTGAGGAGTGCTCAGCAACTCAAACCTGATGGCAGCCACTGTCAGGGTGTCAATCACCTCTGTCCAGGACTCATCTGTGAATAATGTAGGTGCCATCATGCAGATTGCTCCATTCCCATGTACTGATATCCCCAGCACCCAGGCAGGATACCCTGCCAGTACCAGGTAATAGTTGAGGACCGCCACACCACCAACCCTGGCCCCCATCAGGAGGAGCTGCTCTGTGCCAGTGCCCTGCATGTTTAGATGCCTTCCCAAAGCAAGGGCAGCACCTGGCTTGATCCTGGAGGGGAGGAGCACCCTGCAGGGATGCAGCCCCTTGGCTACGGACTCATGGGAGAGATGGGATGGGAGCAGCATCCAGGCATGGAGCCCGAGAGCAAACTCTCACCTTGTGCAAGCTCCCCGTACTTTATCACAGAGGCTTCGTACATCTGACGTTTTCGAAGCCTGGGAGAAACACAGACAGAGCCACTCACTGTGGGCTGACTGGCCCACAGGGAGCCTTAGCAGGAGAAAAAGCAGCAGGTGCCCTGCACACCAACTTACTGGAAGTACTGATCTGCCCCAATGGGGGAGGAGGGGTTGATCACCTTCACTGGCCCACAGACAAGATGTTTCTGAAAGACAGAACTGAGTGAAATCCAACCGTTTGAAACCTAGTCATGAACCAAGGTTGGAGGCTGGAGGCCACCCTGAGGAGGGTCAGGGGTTGCTCTTGCTCACCTGCAAAGCTGTGTGGGCTCCCAGATCCAAAATCCTCCAGAGCACATCCAGCTGCTGTAGCTGAAATTCCTCCTCACAGTTCACCACATGCACAATGCTGCAGCAACTGTTCTGGCCTTTGGCCTGCAGCAGAGCACAACAGGGAGCTCAATCCTATTGCCTGGCAGAAGGGAAGGACACTTGGGAAGCGAGAGGCAGGCAGTGCCATGGGGTCACTCACTGGGCACTGCAGAACAGCTTCCTGCAGCTCAGCCAAGGACCGCAGTGTCCCCTCTGTCACTGAAAAATGGAGGAATACACAGTGGGACATGGGATTCTCCACCCCACACCATCAGGTCTGCCTCAAGCTCAAACTAGACTGAAGGGGAACAAGAGGGGAAGCCATTTGTGTCCACTCCCTCACCTTATTTTTGTTAAAAAACAACTGAAAGGAAACAGGCTTCTTTGCACTCATTCCACCCCCACTGGCACACCTGAGCTGTTGTAGGTATGAGGCTCACCAAGAAGCACATCTAGATTGGGGTCGTAGCCCAACAAACACTCCTGCTCCACGAAACTCTTCAGGTTCACTTTGCAGATGACACCCTTGGCTGTGTCCAGCCCCTGCTCACAGGCTGCAGCACATGGACACCGGCTCAGCGCTGACTTCAAGGCCGAGACGGCGTCAGTGAGGGACGAGCCACTGGAGCCGGAGGGCCAGGAGATGCGGAGCTGCCGCAGGACGTCCCAGCTCCTCTCCTCGCTGAGGCCAGGGACCAGGCGGACGCTGACCCTGCGAGAGAGAGAGCGAGGCAGGCGCTGGGAGCAGCAGGCGCTGTGGCGAGGGGCCGAGAGCAGGACGGGACGGAGGCACTCACCCCTGGGCGCGCAGCAGCTGAGCCAGGTGGTCGGCCACCAGGACGGAGCGGAGGTGGCGGGGCCGCAGGGCAGCGGGGCTGCGCAGGGCCGGGCAGTGCAGCACCACGCAGCCCATCCGCGCCCCCGCCGCCGGGGAAGCCGGGTCGGGCAGAGGCCCCAGCAGGCGCTGGAAAGCCTCAGGGCGCCGCACCTGCACCGCCAGCCCCGCTGGTGTCTGCCGGCAAACCCGCAGCGGCAGCACTGCCGGGCCCCGCAGCGATGGCACCGCCGACACGACCTCGGGGGGCACCTGCGAGCGGAGGGCGAGGAGCGGTCCGTGCTGCACGTGCACAGGACAGCTCCACCCACGGTCCCATCAAACAGTTCCCGCAAATCCTGGCTCCCGACCGAGGCCTGCCCACGCCACCGCGACCTACCTGCCCGCCAGGAAAGGCAGCGCTCAACGCTGCCCGCGGTGCCAGGAAATCCCGATGGCGCAGGTTGCGGGCGCCGCTCTCCTTCACCCAGAGCGCAGCGGGCCGCCCCAGGGCCACGTTCAGCGCCCGCAGCGTCGCCGCCACCCCAGGGCGACCCTCATCCATATCCATGGGAGCCCAGCCACTGTTTCCGCCACCGCGACCGGAAGTGACGTCAAGCAACACCCACCGCGTCCGCAGACGGCCGCCATGTCGTGCGCGGCGCTCTCGGGCGGCCATCTTGGTCGCTGGCGGGTTGGCCGGGCAGGGCGGCCATCTTGGGGGGGAAACGGCCGCGGAGCCACCATGATGGGTGTGGCGGGCAGCGGATGTCGCCATGATGAGTGTGTCAGGTCAAGACCATAGGGGTGCCACCAGGCACCCCGTGTGGCCGAAGAGGGTCTCAGTCCCGCTCAGCCTCACCCCAGCAGGGCCATGGTGTCACCCTGAGATGTGTAGGGGAAGCCCAGATCTAAAATCCTTAGGAACCAAGCAGGAACCAGAGGCCATTAGAGGTCAGAGAGGCCTGGGCAGAAACAGACTCACCAGGGCAGGGAGTGCAGTGCAGCTGCAGGCATGGCCCAACCCAGATCGCATCCTACTAATCCCTGGGCTGCTGGGGACAACGAGGGGCCCTAGGCGTAGGTTCAGGAGCCTAAACTATGGTGGGAAGGGAGGCTTGGATGGGCTGGAGTGTGCGAGGCAGACCCCAGCTGTGGGCACGGTGTCACTGGCAGATCCTGGTTGGCCAATCCAGCCTGTCCACAACGAGCCCCAGGGCTTGGCCGGACTGTGACAAGATGGCTGAGGAACGCCAGCAGCACCCATGTGCTCCCGGCATGGGCTCTGCACGGAAAAGCAATGAGCAGCTGTGGGTGCACACCCTGCGATGTTCTCCAGGCTTGCCTCAGTGGGCTGCTTGCCTGTCCAGCACATGAGCAGTGTCCCACTTATCAGCCCCAGGAAGAAGGAAGTGGAAGCGATTAGATCACGCCATCGTGGTCTTGATTACATCTGCAGAGCTGAGCTGCTCCACAGCGATGGTCGGAGCACAGATCTGACACAGAGCTCACACTGCTGGCCAGCTCCCTAACAAGCGTGCCAGTGGCTGCTGAACTGGGGACAGGGCAAGGGCCCAGCAAACCCCCTGCCCCATGTCACCAAGCCTGATTGACAGGGAGCAGGAAGCACCAAAACCCACCACAGCACAGAGCTAGGGACCTCCCTCTCTACTGTGCCCTTCCTGCCCTCCCCGTGGAGGAAGGGAGGGGGTGGGAAGGAGCTCTGCCCGCAGGGCCCAAACCGGTTCCTCCAGGGCTTGTGTGCATGGGGGAACGGTGGGGGTGGAGCAGGGCGAGGGCAGATCCTGCTGCATGTGCTCTTCCAGGAATGCAACAACTCGTTTTGGGGCTCCTCAGGCAGCTCTGCAGCCCACAGCCAGTGAGAATCTGCAGCCCCAGGGCAGGAGTGAGAACATGTCCCCCAGGCGTGCCGTGGTGGGGTGCTCCCTGCACCACCCACAGCCAAGAGGTGATCTGAGAATCGCTGCTCACACCAGACCAACTGCTGACTGTCCGCAGGGCAGGAGCTGCCCAGGACCCCTGGCCAGCCAGGGGGACTTGCTGGACTTTGTGTCACCACTCAAAGTGGGTCCAGGCTGGATTCATCCACATCCCCAGAGCGTCCCCGCAGGCCGCCCACGCGGGCCTGGCAGCGCAGTGGCCTGGGGAGAGCTCTCGGAGGTGCCGAAAGAGCTTTGGAAAGACACGACATCCCCGATGGCTCTCTGGCTGCCTGCTCAGCGGGAGTGATCGTGTCATTCCAAAGCCATCTCTCTCCAGGGGCTGGATCCTGTCCACCCCTGCAGGCACTGGGGTGTTGTGAGGGCCAGGGAGAGCCGGTATGGGCAGGAAGTTTGGCAGTATCACACAGCCTGCACCTCCGTGGTGCAGGGAACCACATCCACCCTGTGGCCAAGCAGCCATGCTCCCCATACTCCCCATGCTGCCCATGCTCTCCCAGGCAGCCAGATGCTATTTTTAGCTGTTGGGAGCACAAGAAACAGAAGAGAGCCGGTGCAGGGACTGAGCCACGAGGGTGATCCCCCATCCCGACACCGCCCTTCTTCCAGTGGCCCCAGGCACTGCCCCAGCCCAAGGAGGGGCTGAGTGGGACACGCGGATCTTGCCTGCACAGGGTGGTGGGCAGGGGTGGGGGGCGTGTGGGGCGAGGCGTTGGCGGGAGCGCGGGTAACGAAACCCCAGGGCAGCTGGGCACAGCGGGGACAGCTGCTTTTGGGATTCCGTTGCCCGCGCTGGCGCCGCAGAAGGATGGGCACAGGCACCACAGCCATGCCACCCCAACCCTGGGGCAGTCGGTGGGCCAACAGGGGAGGGGGCGACTTACCGGCAGGGATCGGGGCGGAGGAGGTGCGTGGGAGCTACTGCCGGGCCGCTGTGATCGGGGGTGCAGCAAGAGACCGGGGTTGTGCTGACGACTCCCCCCGCGCCGCGGGCCGGGTGCCAAGGGGAGGGCGGCACGGCCGAGCCAAAAGGAAACGGCTCCGAACAAAGCCCCAGTGGGACTGGAGCAACTGGTGCCAGCCCATCAGCCCCCGACGGGGCCCGGAAACGCGAGCCGTCCCCGAGGGAGGGCACCTGCCCCGGCACCTGCGCCCAGAGGCGGCTCGGCTCGGTCCGGCCCCGCCGCTGCCAGCGCCCCCGGCCCCGGCGAGGGGCCCTCGGCACCGCCACGGGGGCAGTTCAGACCGCGTGGGGAACCCCATGCGGAGCTCCCGCGGTGTCACCCGGGGATCCCTGAGACCCTGCGCCGGCCAAGGCTGCCGGCTGTGGGAATTCCTGATGCCGCCGGCACGGCACGGTGGCGGGAAACGCTCACGCCGTCACTGCCGGAGAGCTTCCCGGTGGTCCCCGCAGCGTTAGGCTACGGCTGGTCCCGGGTGAGTGACACAGGTGTGGACGTGGGTCCCCGTCTCAGGACGCCTCTGAGCCCGCAGTGCCACCGGCCTCACCGAGCGCGGGAGGAGGAGGGGAGAGGGTGCAGCGGGAAGTCCAGGCAGCGGCTCGGGGGGTTCAGCCCCGACTGGCAACAGCCGCCCGCAGTGGGTAACACGGGGAACCGGGGCGCCCTGCCGAGCCTGGGGCAGCCCCGGGGCACCGGCGGGGCCGGGCCAGGAGCGCAGCCAAGACCCGGGCCCGCTCCCTCCCGCCCGGGGAGCCGCCCGCTCCCCTCTCACCTCCGGCCCCGCAGCCTTCGGCACAGCAGCCCGGGCCGGTCCGCAGCCCCTCCCGGCGGCGGGGTCGGGGAGGCTCCAGCGGGACACCCTGTACCCCGCTCCCGCCGTGCCGCTCCCGCCCCGCCGCCGGCCGCTTTCGCTCCGGCGCCCACCTGGGCTCTGCAGGTCGGGGCGCGCCCGGGCCCAGGGACAGCGGGTGTGTGAGTGTGGCAGCCCTCCCGCCCCTCAGGACCCGCGGCCGGGGGGAACCCCGAGTGCTCCTCGGGAGCCCCGGTCCGACCCCGCTCCCCCGGTGGCGCTGTCCCGGCCCCGGCCGCCGGGGGGCGGTAGCGGCGGGGGCGGGGCCGCTCGGCGGTTCCGGCGGTGTCGCGGCCATGGCGGCGGTGGCGGCGCTGCGGCGGCTCGTCCCGGCCGTGGGGCGGGCGGCGGGAAGGTACCGGCACCGGCAGCCGGCGCCGCGGCTGCCCTGCGACCGGGGGAGGTGCCCGCAGGGTCTCCGGGGGGTGTCCGTGGGTCCCACGTGCCCCAGCTGCTCGCTCTCCCCGCAGAGCGCCGTGCCGGGGTCACCGGCTCACGCCGGCGGATGATGAGATGTACCAACGGACGCGGGTGATGGTGCTGGAGCCGGAGTCCCCAAATATCATGTTCATCGAGGGCTACAGCACCCGCGGCTTCACCATCAACGGAGACCTGGTGGTGGGGCCCTGCGCCGTCCTGCCCCGCAGCATTCTCCAGTGGAACGTGAGTGCCCGGCGGCGCGGCGGGGGCTCCCCGTCGCACCGGGGACAGCCCCTCTCAACGCCCGCTGTGTTCCTGCAGGTTGGTTCCCACCGGGATATCTCGCACGAGAGTCTGTCGCTGTTCCGGCTGCTGGAGCCCCAGATAGGTACGCGGGGAATGAGGGTCGCAGGGTGCCCCCCTTTCGGGGCTCCTGTCGGGGTGGCTGTGCGGGAGCCACTGTCCCTGCAGGAAGGGCAGCTCGAATGCTGCCCTGCCCACCCTTGTCGTGCCCTGCTTGCAGAGATCCTGGTGCTGGGCACGGGGGACAGGGTGGAGCGGCTCCACCCAGCCACGCTGAAGCAGATGCGGGAGTGCGGGATTGCTGTGGAGGTGCAGGACACGGTAAGGAAGGGTGAGCGCCGGCAGCACCCCATTGAAAGCGAGGGAGGGGGCATGTGCCTTGCAGGAAAGGGTCGACTCTCCTTTCTGAGGGCTGGAGCGTCACTCACTCCCTTTTCTGTTCACAGGCGAATGCATGTGCAACCTTCAACTTCCTAATGAATGAAAGGCGCCTGGTGGCTGCTGGGCTCATCCCCCCGCGGGGCACCTATGGGATGTAGGCAGTGCCTGTCATGCCCATGGTTCTTCCTCTTGCCTGCCTGAAGCCCCCGAATGTCACTGCTCCTAGCTCAGAAATGCTCCATAGTGAACTGTGGAGCTGCCGGCTGGGTGATGGCTCTGCACACAGGATACTGTGAAATACATGAGCTTAGCTCTTCCATGCAGTCCCTGGCTTCTTCACCTCCTTGCCCAGTCTGGGCTGGGGACTGTGGGGCACAGCACAAGGCTTTGCTGGCAGCACTGCTCCCACAGCCCTGCCAAGGACATGCCCCTTTACTTTGGCAGTAAGAAGCCTCACCTGAGGGAGGGTGAAGGCTAGTGGGGTGAGCTGTACACCCCTGGGCACATGTGGAGAAAAATATATGTAAATGGGAAATGCAAGTAATTGTGTGGTAGTTAATGCTCAGTGCATTGAGGCTCCAACAAATTGAAGGGTCATGTGCTCACCTTGGGCACTGGGCAGCACGTGTGGTGGTGGCACGCCATGTGCCAGCACTGTCCTGTGCACAGCCAGCACCAGCAACTAGCGTGTCCCAGCTGCTGCTGGCCTGGCTTGGGCTGTCCTGTGGGGCTTTGTACCAGCCCAGCACCGATGCCCCCTTGGGCAGTGTTGGTCCAAGGGTGCTGCACCCCCTCTCAACTGAAGGTGCAGCTCCAGCAGGGCACATGGAAAGGGTCCCTGTCCTGTCCCCACACTGGTTGGTTCAGGACTGGGGATGTCACGCCTGGGGAAGAGAGTACATGTGTCTAATGGAAGCCTCATGCCCTGAGCTCTGCCACCTCGGCAGCCAAAGGCAGGGGATGCAGCTGCAAGGTTATGGTGGCTTTTCTTAGCAAGTGTGTGACACTGACACTGTGGCATTGCAGTCAAGCCTCTGGTTTTAGTGTATAAATCAAATTTGACATGCCCAAAACACTGATGGTGAATGCAACTTCAGCAGGAGTGACATGTGGGACGTGACACAGGTGTAAAATACTTCTTGACTCCTGGCATTACAAGCACAGATAAACCTGCCAAGCCATGGAAGTTTGCACTGCTCAGGACTGCAGAAATGCAGACCAGCTCCTCTATAAACTTGTGCCCCTCCCAGTACATTGCCCACCTTCCAGCAAACAATTGCTCTCTTGGAGCCTGGGCACGTAATCCACAGTGAATAGCCCAAGGGGTGCAGGCATTGTGTGGCAACTGCAAGAGTGCAGCAGCTGGACCAGGAATGGGGCCTGCAGCATCCTGGCTGCTGCCACAGCCGGGTTTGGCAGCTCCCAGCAGGACATGATGGCCTACAGAATGGTTTGCTTTCTTGCCCGGCAGCCCAGCCCTCATTTTCTGCTCTCAGGAAGGATTTTTAAAGCCACACAGTGCTACCCCACTCAGCCCTGTCTCAGGGCTCTCCCCTCCCCGTTGCCTTTCACATGCACACAGTCTCTTCTGGGGTCATCAGCTACCTCTGACAATGGGAAGCAAGGGCAGAGCCAAGGACAGAGAGGAGGAAGGTAAAGACGGAAGAGGGGCTCCTGGCTGACACCAACTGCACATATTTTCATTTTTTTATTGTAAAACATGGCCAACATGTGCAAGGCTCCAGCCCAGGATGACAGCTCCCGGGTGGCAGGTGGGCCCCGCGGGTGGTCAGAAAGCAGCCAAGGGACAGCGGGAGCTCCAGGCAGCCCAGAATAATGGCACTACTAGCACGAGCAGCTCCTGCGCAGAGCAGCGCGGGGCTGGGTGGCACAAGGACAGACACAGACGGATCTCCTTCAGAAGAGGCGCTTCTCATACCTGCGAGGGAAGCAGCACCAGGGAGCCCCTTTACTGACCCACCTCACTCAGGGCAGGGACAAAGGTGCAGTATGGAGCGGGCCCTGCCAGCCCAGCAAGGGGAACAGCCTCAGCACCCTGACAGGCTTGGCCCGGCTGTGTAGTGCCAGGGCAAGCCAATGAATGGCACACCAAGCCAAGGTACAGGGTGGCTGTTCCTGACCCCCCCAAACCACCCCCAAGGTGACAAGGATCCTGCCAGAAGCACTTACGAGTGGAGGCCATGCACCCCTCCTTCAACCTGGGCAGATGTTGTCCTCTTCTCAAATTTCAGCTCTCCCGAGTACATCATGGCTCTGAGGAGGAAGGACACCTGTCAAAAGCCAGGCAGAGTCCATGGGAAGACAGTGCTCTGGCACAAGTTTAGCTGGAACATCTGAGATGAGGGTCATTAGTTCCTCCAGCTGTACTCCCAGGAACCAGGCTGGGTAACGTAACCCCAACATTTTGAGCACAGCCAGCTGAATATGCCACAAGAGACCACACTGCTGTGTCCCTGGGGCTGGCCGATCCATGATGCAGTGCCCACTGGGGATGAGGGAAGAGCTACAAACTATCCAGAACACACCACAACTTGAGTACAGCTGCACAGGGACTCCAGAAAGCACGACCTAACCCGCGTACAGGCATGGGGAAGCACTCACCGGACTTGGGTCAAGCTCTTGGCACCAATATCCTGGCACGAATGCTGGATCCCAGCAATTAGGTATGGAATGAATTTATGGATAGAGCCTTTGTCTTGCACTGCACCGGAGACTCCCTGGGCCACTTTAATTTTGTCTGTCTCACTGCATGAAGGCACAAATCAAGGGCATTTGTGAAGCAGAGAAGCCCCAAAAGCTTGATCTGCTGCCCCAAAGCACCATCTCTGACCTGAAATACCGATTCTGGCTTCCCAAGTTCTTGTCCATGGCATCTAGGGAGCCCATGCCGCGGTATTTCTTCAGCCTGATGCCATCCGAGAAGAAGTACTCGCCTGGGGCCTCCGTGGTGGCAGCCAGGAGAGAGCCCATCATCACTGGCACAAGAACAGCACATCAGCGGCAGTGGCTGCAAAATCCCTCGGGATTCCTGGACACAGCAGTGGCTGCAGTCCCCATACCCCCAGCCACCTGCAGGTAACTACCCTCATGCCCAGTGTGATGCCATATGGAAACATCTCCTAGGAGATTCCCTACAATAGTGCTCACCTGTGGAGGCCCCAAGTGCCAGGGCCTTGGCGATGTGCCCGACTGTCTGGATGCCTCCATCGGCGATGACGGGCACGCCGAACCTCCTGGCGTACTCAGACACCTTGTACACCGCCGTGGCCTGGGGACGGCCGCACGCCAGTACTGTGGGACAGAGCACACACAGGGTCAGCTCCTCGCAGCAGCACATCCCCGTCCCAGCAGGCTCTTTCAGGCTTCTAGCACACACATGCTCCAGCACTCAGAACGCACAAATCCCTGGATGCTCCTTCCCTAGGCTGAATTGCAAGAGAAGCAGATGCCCAGGAGATGCCTGCTGAGACGTCCTCACAGCTCTTGGCTCCAAAAAGCTGTGAGTAACCTTGGGGCTGGGGTCTTTGATTGGATGCCTGGGATCAGATGAGATTTGTGGCTCAATTCTGGTGCACGGCAGACATGTGGGAAGGAAATAAAGCAAACTCCAAAAGCCCCTCTCCGAAGCATCCCTGGCATGTAGCCATGTCCCACTGCTGGCTCTCTCCTGGAGCTGCCAGACCCCTTGTCCATGTACCCAGCATCTGTATGATGTGCCTCTTGAATGGAAAGGCAGTTGGCTGGGAGAGAGCTCATATGCCTGTATATGGTATAGATATATTTATATCTATACATACAGGTCTGCATAAACACACAAACACACATGCAGCAGTGGAAAGGGAAACAGGCAGAATGGTTGAGTAGTAAATTTATGCTCCTGCCCTGCAATGTAGCAAGGATTCCATCAAGTTTAGCTGCCCCATGAGGAGAGAGTTATTAGCTTTGGATTTACTTGTTCTTCCCAGTTGGTAGCAGTTAAGAAGCTTCCCATTATGTGAGGAAAACCAGCACAAGGCATGTCTTATAACATGTTTCTCAGCCACAGGCATGCAAAAACACTGAGATAAGCTTCTCTCAGGGAGATGTCCCTTCCCCACCATCAACTGGAAGCCTTTTCTCCAGTCATGGTTAGTCCCACAAACTGGGTAAGACTAAGGCCATACAGTATTAGTAGTCTGGAGTGTGAGCTCCAGGTGTGGTTCAGCCTGCATGGCAGCAGTGCTGGCAGCAGGTCCCTGGCAGAGGCCTGCTGGGGCCAGGAGGGGTACAGTTTCTCTACTCCCAGCACTGAGCAGCAGCTGCTGAGGGAGAGCAGCCAGACTCCAGGCTGAGATTGTGACAGAACTAAATTTAATCAGACCCCTGCTTCAGCTCAGGCTCAGCCAGCCAGGGAGAGGCTGCCAGCTTTATCATCAATGCCCTTAAAGAGATGGTCTTGCACAGTTCTGCACTGCTGAAGGCCACAGCGCAGCTGCAAAACGCTGCTGTGGAAGAGCTCTGTGGAGAAACACCCATTTCTGCAGGGTTTGGAGTCCAGGGTCTATGGGATTGTGCCATAGACAGTGCAGGGCCTGCAGAAACCTCTCAAGCGCAATGACAGAGTCCAGTCCTCTTTAGGCACAGCTTGGCTCAGGGCCCCTGGGAGCATCATGCCTCTCCGACTGTCCCAGTGCCCAGTGCCACAGCCCCGGAGCGCAGGCTTCCCAAGCAGGGTTCTGAGCACACACACACATCACACGGTCAGGGTGAGGGTTTGTCCCTTTTAGTGTATTGGCAAAGGGTGGCCCTACAAAATCATCTGATAGAGAAAACCCTCCAGGGTCTGCAAGAGTAAACTTCTCCCTTTGAGGTGTGTCACAGCTAGGAAAAAGGACAAAGCCTAAGGCTTGCCTTGCAGGGGCTGCTTGATCAGAGCATCAGAGGAGAAAACACTGCATCCTGTGCTGAGCAGGCAAAAGCTCCTTCTCTCCACAGGATTTGGTGGGGAAAAGATGGAATGCAACTGCCAAGGTGGCCACGCACAGTGAAATCTCTCTGTAGCTCAGGAGAGCCAGCTCCATGGGAAGCTTGGCCAGTGCACAATTTGCCCAGAACTAGGGCTGTATTTTGAGCATGACGGAGAACTGCTCAGGGATCACATCTCAGTACTGGATCAGCAGGAGCATGCCTGGTTAGGGATCCAGAAGGTGCAGTGAGGCTCCTAACTGAATTTTGGAATGGAGAGAGGACAGGCCTGAGTTCCCTCAGCTTGGACAGTTCAGACTCTGCTTTACGAAATCAGAAAGGCTTCTCAGATTTCATTTCAGATTCAAAACCAGTATCCAAAGCCACAAAACCCCAAGTGCATCTACAGCTAAATTATTCTCAAACAAGCAGTAGGGCCATGTGCAGCCAAATCAGGGTCCTGCTTCAAGACACATAATTAGGGTTGGGAATAGGGCAAGTGACTTACTATAGCTGCCCGTGACAGTAGAAGGGCATTTGGGGCTGTGGGACTTTAGGTCTGGAGGGATCTTTGGAGCAGCTAAACAAAAACAAACACACACATTTTAGAGACAGAACAGCAGCAGAACAAAGGACCCCAGAAGTGACCTGCTACTGGGCAGAGCATACGGTGTGGGACAGAGCTGACTTTGCAGACCCTTCCTATCCTGAGCCAAGCCAGAGGCCAGAAACAATGCAGCCAGGCCTGGCTGTGCACAGCGCATGCTCGCCCTACCCCAGCAGCCACCCAGACAGGTGACCCCTACCCCAAAAAGCCAGAGTTCTTGCCCTTAACAGGGCCAAAAACCTGGAGAGCAAGAGTTCTGCAACCACATCTCCTGTGAAGCGCCACATTCTACCTCTGCTCTGCGCCTTTGCCAAAACCAGCACCCAACCCCATCTCCTGGGCAGCTGGAGGAACCCCTGGGACATTCACCACTCTGCAGATCAGAGCATGGGCAAGACATGTCCTGGCTCTGCTCTGACTATGGAAGTGTCACCACGAGGATACTACTCCCTCCTTAGAAAGACCTGAACAGACTGCCCTGACTGGGAACCCCCAGCAGCCAGGCAAGCAGGAGCACAGTACAGGTCCAGGGCTGCTTTCCATGCTGGAAAGGACAGAGCTAATGCAGCTCCTACAGCCAGCAGCTGCTCACTTGCTGCCTCCTGTGGCACAGACCAAGGACCAAAACAGTGAGGGGCTGCGCTTGTGGACTGCAGCACCTTGCTGCACCACCTCTCTGTTCCCTACCTTGTGTTCAACACACAAGGACTGAGTCCGTCCTCAAGACAGACTTTTGTCAGGCTCCGGGGGATGCCCCTCTTGCCTTTTAGATAAGGGTGACACAGCCTCTGCCCCACACAAGCTCTGTCTGTCTGCAGAGACAAAAGCAAGAAATTCCATTTCGGCCTGGAAATTGCAAAGGCACTGAACCCAGATCAATACTCAAGCATCACGCACACTGCTGTCAGAGGGAAAGGGAGCACGGACAGCCCAGTGCACTTCACCCATCAGCACTGAGGATCCAGGAAACCCCTCTCCCTGCACAGCTGCCCACCAGCCCCATCCCACACCGAGCCAACAGCTCCCCTCAGGCAAAGCCACCATCTGCCACACCAGCTCTACTCAGTCTCAGTCAGTACTGGGAAATGCCTTTGCTGCTGCTGCCACCCCAAAGGTTGGAAGTCTTGGACAAAAGGGGTGAAAGATGTCTGCCCTCACAATGGGAGAATTCCATCCCAGCCATGCTGCTTTTTCAGCAGGGAATTTCTACTAGACAGCCTAGTCTTCAGCCTATTTAGGAGGCAGCTGATCTCTCTCACCTTCCTGTGTGATGCAGATGGAACCACTGCCCATCCCGACCCTCAGGGCATCAACCCCCGCGTCAATGAGGTTCTTGGCCTGAGCTGCAGTCACCACTGTGGGGAGCAGAAATCGGTTTGAAAACAGAAAGCACATTAGCAAACAACATTTCTCTGCTTTGCCAACATCCCCCACCTAGGGTAACAGCCTGTGCCACAGCTAGGCCTGTCTGGAGGAGCAGTGAGTTTCTGCCCCAGCTGTCCCAGTGAGTGAGGTGACACTGTCCATTTCGGCCATTCTGCAACACACTTCCCACCAAAAGCTGAGGCGGCAGAAGTCGTGGCATGGTCCATGCACTCTCTGGGCCACACGAGGCAGGGAGGGCAGAGTACAGGCTAACAGCAGCCCTTTGTAAAGACAAGACCACTGGACTCTGCCGTCAAGAGGCAGGGAAAATTGCCATTAGATTTCCACATCAATGTTCATTACTATGCAAAATTTTAAACTGGTGTGTAAAATAAGCTAATGCAAAATGTGCTACAGAGGATTGTAACACACTGTGATGCAGAACAAAGGCTCCCAAGTATCTGCAGCAGTAAGGTACTGCCCTGTGATTACAGCGGTCTTGCTCTAGTCCACAAGTCAGAGGAAAACATTTTAAGTACACAGAAATTTACCAAGATGACCGTTTCATTCACATCCCTGCAGTTCCCTCTATGTCTAAAAAACAAATGCCACTTAAAGACAAGAACAATCTTCAACACATGCCTACCATTTCCTCCAATAACTTGTAGGTTGGGATACTTCTCCTTAATGTATTTTATCATATTGATCTGGAAGATGGAATTCCCCTGAGAGGAATCCTGCAACAGAAAGAAAATCAGTTTCAACTAGAATTTCTGCAGATTACAAATGCAACTTCAGATCTTCACTCTGCTTGCTGGGGTCTCTGCTAAGCTGAGTAATGGCCAAAATGACTCCCCAAATTGAGCACAGAACCCCAGGAGAAGCTGCTGCCAAGACAGGAACTTTTCCTTTACAATGCATTGTAAAGACTTCAGTAATATCCCTTCTTGTTTAATCCTGTAGCTTCTACAGAAGGCAACAAGCAGAACATCTGGCTGTGGATAAGAACCATCTGGCTCTAACAGCAGGACACTGTCAGGCCCGTCTCAAACTACAGGTGAAATGGAGAACATTCCTTGTGAAACCCAGGAGGGCTGGTGGGGGGATAACCTCCCCACTGTGCAGCAGAGCAGCTCAACACCGTATGTTGAGCACTGAGCACTCAGTCCCTGCCAATCTCGGTGACCCAGTCAAACCATGTCTGTTAAACATTTCCCACTGCTCAGCCATGCCCTAGAGCACAGCAGACTCATAAGATCACAATCAATAAGAAAACCATGTGCAAATACAGGCAGTGACAACTGTGCCTGAAAGTCTACAGGCCAGAAAAGGAGAGCAACAAAGTAACTCTGGGCTCACTGACCACTCCTGAACGTCAGTAAGAGAGTAACACAGTACCAAACACCAAAGGGACGAAGGAAAACTATAAAACTATTCAAAACCAGTCAGGAATATCAGAGAGGCTGGTGGCAGAGTGCAAGAGGTTATTTGTAGAAGATTCTGTATTAACTGACAATGTTTCTCTTCTCAACCTTCAGGGCTTCACTGCACCCTACAAACTCCTTCCAGGTCACGTAAGTCTCCAGGCAAGATGAATCCCTCCAATCTGAAGATTCTAACTTGAACAAGACTGAGAGGTCAACAAACTGCCATATTCTAATACAGAAAGGCCTGTGGCAAAGACAGTGAGTGCCACACTGCTGCCACACTGTCAGAGACCTTCACCCAGCCCAGGGACACATCTCCCAGTATCCCAGGCTGACACAATGCCTGTGGGTGCTCACCAGCACAACGGCGTCCACGCCAGCCTGCACCAGCAGGTCCAGCCGGTACTTGTCATCCTCGTGGGTCCCAATAGCAGCACCACAGAGCAGCTGCTTCTTGGAGTCCTTAGAAGCCAGAGGGTAGTCCCTGTTCTTCTTGAGATCAGTGCGGGCAATGATAGCCACCAGCTCGTCATCTTCATTAACAATTGGCAGCTTGCCTGGAAACAGACAGAAAGAACATTACTGCGTATTTCTGCAGGAGACAGACATTAGCTCAGAGCAGTGCAGCAGACCAGGAGCAGTGGGCAGGCAGAAACTGCTATAAGATGGAGAATCAGAGGTGTGTTACCAAATCTTGCTTGGCAACAGATGTCAGCAGCCCTGGCTCGAGAAACAGAGAAAGGAGTTTGTGTATTGGACTGGAGAAGGACTCAGTATTTTTACATCAACCATAGAAAACGTGCATTTTTAATAATTAGACACACGACACACTATTAAAAGTCAAACTACTAAACCGTAAGAGCGCTGAACTGAGTGCTGAAATGTGAAGGCAAGGACAGAGAAACAAAGATGTGAGGCTGGACAGGCAAATGCAGGGCTGCCAAGGATCCCTCAACTCCAAACACATTTGAGATGAAGGCATGTGAACTCTGTACCCTGGCAGACGGCTGCGGGTACTCTTTTCACTGTGATCTCCCATGTTTCACCCACACAGGGACTCTGTACCCACATTCACCCACTGCTGCCCCAGCCCAGCGCTTCCACAGCTCTCCCTTGTGCCACAGACAGTCATAGGTACCTTTTTTACTCCTTTGCAGAATTTCATTTGCTTCTTTCAACATTACACCAGCTGGGGCCACAACAAGATCCTCCCGCTTTGTCATGATCTAGTGGGTGGGAGAAGATAAAAAGTCACAAGAACTCCTTCACACTGATTTGAAAATACCAAACCCTCCTGCCCACGTGAAATGCTCCACAGCGGCCATGCAGGAGTGCTCCACAGGAGCCCACAGCACAGCAACACGCCTCCAGAAACACACAGGCAAAGCCTCAAGTGTGCTGTCCCCATGTGGGCACCAGCATCAGGCCCCAAGCCCATCAGTGCACTGAAAACAGGAGATGGCAGAAGGCCTCAGGAAGACAAGTGAAAGCAACCTGGAAACAAGGGACAATTCTCAGATGATCCTTATTTGGGACAGCTCTCCCTTTCAATGGAACACACGCAAATAAGGGCTGGAGACACCTTCAGAGTGTCATGCTGTTCTGGCAGAAATGGTGCCCTCAGTCTCGCTTTCAGGCAGCATCTCCAGTGCACGGGCCCTGGAAGGGCTCTGCCCAGAATAACCCACTGCAGCTGCTGGTCAGGTCAGTGGGGCAAAGGAGTTGCGTCAATCCAAATATGCTCACCCACACTCACTCTGACAAACAAGCACCAAAACACAAGGGCAGTGCTGGACAGTGGAGAAGAGGGACACATCTGACCTGGTATGGTGGCTCCCACTGGGAGAGCAGCCCAGAGAGATAATGAAGTCTCCATCCTTGGAGATTGAGATACAGCCCCACAAAACCTGCTCTAGCTCAATGTGCCTCGAGCAGGTGGCTTGACAAGAGACCTCCAAGTCCCTTCCCAACAACAGCGTTCTGTGATCATCAAGTCCCCATGAAAGGTTATTTGAGAAGGCTGGGCAAAGCTAAAAGGGAATATTCTCTAACCCTTCAGGAAGGTAGATCAGTTGCACAGAAAGAAGGAACATTTTAGTTATTTATAGCATAAGAACAGACATTTTGCATCAGAAAGAGGCTGACAATGCCTGCATCTACCCAAAATGCTGTCTGTAACAGAACCCCGTCTCAAGAGAAGCCTGAGGCATCACAGACATATCACAGAATCACTGGGTTGGAAGAGACCTCCAAGATCGAGTCCAACCCAGGCCCTAACACCTCAATTAAACCATGGCACGGAGTGCCACATCAATTTTTTTTTAAACACATCCAGGGACAGTGACTCTACCACCTATCCCAGGCAGACCATTCCAGTACTTTATCACTCTTTCCATAAAAATTTTTTTTCCTAATATCTGACCTATATTTCCCTTGATGCAGCTTGAGACTGTGTTCTGTCAGTTGCTGCCTGGAGAAAGATACCAACCCCCACCTGACTTCACCACCTTTCAGGGAGCTGTAGAGTGATCAGGTCACCTCTGAGTCTCCTTTTCTCCAGGCTAAACAACCGCAGCTCCCTCAGTCGTTTAACAGCTTTGCCACCCTCCTCTGGATGCACTCAAGTGTCTCAAGGTCCTCCCTAAACTGAGGGGACAGAACTGGACACAGCACTCAAGGTGTGGCCTCCCCAATGCTGAGTACAGGGCAGAATGACCTCCCTGCTCCTGCTGGCCACACTATTCCTGATCCAGGCCAGGAGCCATTGGCCTTCCTGGCCACCTGGGCACACTGCTGGCTCATTCTCAGCTGGCTGTCAACCAGGTCTCTTTCTGCCAGGGCACTGTCCAAGCCACACCATCCCCAGCCTCTAATGCTGCAGGGGGTTTTTGTGCCAAAATGCAGGACTTGGCACTTGGACTTATTAAACTTCATTTTACCGCACTCTGCCCATCCATCTAAACGTTCCAGGTCAATCTGCAGAGCTCTCCTACCTTTCAACAGATTGACACACGCTCCTAGCTTAGTGTCATCTGCAAATTTACTAATGAAAGGCTCAATATTCTCATCCATGGAATCAATAAAAACACTGAATAGGACTGACCCCTGAGGAACATCATTGGTGACTGGTCACCAGCTGGATGCAGCATCGCTCACCACCACTCTCTGGGCCCAGCCATCCAGGCAGTTCTTAACCCAGCAAAGTGTGCTCCTGTCCAAGCCACGGGCTGCCAGCTTTTCCAGGGAATGCTGTGGAAGTCAGTGTCAAAGGCCTTGCTGAAGTCCAAGTAAACAACACGCACAGCCTTTCCCGCATCCACCCGGTGGGTCATTTGGTCATAAAAGGAGATCAGGTTGGTCAAACATGACCTACCCCTCCTAAACCCATGCTGGCTGGGTCTGATACCCTGGCCATCCTGTAGGTGCTGCGTGATGACATTCAGTATAAACTGTTCCACATCTTTACTTTACCTGGTACTGAAATCAAGCTAACTGGCCTGCAGTTACCAGGATCCTCCCTCCCACAATTTTTTAAATGAGTGTCACATTGGCCAGCTTCCAGTCATCTGGAACCTCACCAGTGAGCCAGGACTGTGGGTAAATGATGGAAAATGGTTCTGCAAGCTCACCTGCCAGCTCCCTCATCACCCTGGAATGGATCCCATCTGGTCCCACAGATTTATGAACATCTAAGCTTCTCAGCAGTTCTCTGACTGGCTCCTCCTGGATAACAGGGACCATTCTGCTCCCTGACACCATCTACCAACCCAGGAGGACAGCTGTCCTGAGGACAAGCCATCTTCCCATAAAGACTGAGGGCAAAGAAGGCACAAAGCACTTCCACTCTCTGCTAATCTGCAGTTACTAAGTTCCGTCTCTCATCCAATAGAGAACAAAGGTTGGTCTTACCTTTCATTTTCCTGTTAATATACTTGCAAAAACATTTTTTTTATTATCCTTTACAAAAGTTGCCAAGTTAAATTCAAACTTAGCTTTGACCTCTCCAATTATTTTTCTACATGGCCTAGCAGCCCCCTTTAAATACCTCCTGAGAGACTTAACCCTCCTTCCAAAGATGATACATCCTCTTTTTATTCCTAAGTTCCTTCAAAACTTCATTGCCCATCCAGGCTGGAGGTTTACCTCATGGACTCACCTTTCAGCACACAGGGACAGTCTGCTCCTGTGCTCTCAAGACCTCTGTTTTGAACCATGCCCACCTTTCCTGAACTCCTTTGTTTTCAAGGGCTGCTTCCCAAGGAACTCTCTGGATAAGTCTCCTAAGTAGGCCAAAGTCTGCCCTCCAGAAGTTCAGTGTAAAAGTCTTATTGATGTACCTCCTCATTTTACCAAATATCAAGAACTCTATAATTTCATGATCCCTATGCCCCAAGCAGCCTCCAACCACCACAACTCCCAAAAGCCCATCTCTATTTCCAAACAGATCTAATATATTCCCTCCCCTGGTGGGCTCATTCACCAGCTGCAACAAAAAGTTGTCCTCCACACACTCTAAGAACTTCCTGGACTGCCTCTTTTCTTCTGTATTAAGTTCTCAGCATATGTCTGATAGGTTAAAATCACCTACAAGAACAAGGGCTGGTGACACTTCCTAAGCCTGTGGGATTCATGGGCTTTCCATGCTACAATAGACCTGCTTGTTTATGTGGATAGCAAAAAATGGCTCAGTAAGAGGATTGCTGGACTGCAGGTGGAGAAAAGATTGAGGAAACCATTTGTTTCCTTGGCCTTGCCTGGTACAGAGACAAGCACCAGACACTGACAGCAGAAAGTTTCCTGCTCTGCAGTGCTGAATAACTCACAGAAAGTATTAGGAAGATTCTTATCTGGCTCCACTGAATGGGCAGCTTCAAAGGGCCATGTGCACTTTTATAACCTACTTCTGGTTTAAGGCTCTTGTATCATGTGTTTGTAGCTTTTTTCAAACCAAACAGGGATCAGCATGTGACACCAGGTTTGGTCAGCAAGAGCTAAAAATATTTGTGAGCCAAGAGCAAAGTGTGGCCAAGAGGCACTGGTGCTGTAACCTGACAACACCACAGATCTCCAGTTACACAGCTTGTGTAACAGGAATCACAGAACGTTCTCCTGCATGAGGGGAGTTTGACAGCAAAGCACTGTGAAGGCCAAACCACCAGACTGCAAATTCAGGGGGTTATTTGAAAGAGCAAGTAACCCAGACAAGGCATACAGGGCCAGGCAGCCCAGAAAAGGAAGCTCAGCACTTGGAGGGTTTGCTGGGCAGAGCACAGCTGCTACAAAGCTGACCAGTGCCAGCATGTGGGACTACAGCAGCATCCACAAACACCAGCAATTAATTAGGGAAAGTTTCCACAGCACTGAAAGATAACCACCATGACTCACATAAACTGCATGGACTGTACTGCAGAAGTTGCTCAGAGAGTGCAAACAAGCAAGACACTCTCTCCTGGAAATATACTCACAGACAGATCGGCAGAGCTAAGCTGGAGCTGTTCCCTCCCAGAGGCCGAACATCCTCACAGCCACACACTCACCCTTGTCCTTATCACAAGCCATACTGCTTCCTAACATAGTGTTCACATCCATCAGGTGTGAGCACTTCTCACCTCACCGAGGGGCAGGTCATGCTCTGACTCTTTCAGGAAATCAATATCTCTGGACGAGATGATCCCAACCAGCTTGCCCCCCATCTTCCCATTGTCCGTGATGGGAATCCCACAAAATCCATGACGAGCTTTTGCTTCAAACACATCTCGCACTCGGTCATTGGGGCTCAGCACCACGGGGTCTGTGATGAATCCTTGCTCGTATTTCTGAAAGGAAGCAGATCCAGCAGCCAGGCTGAGTGCCACTACCAGGCCAGACAGGAGTGAGGCACGTGCCTGCAGATTACTGCAGCCACTCACACGGGTCTGCAACCACCCAGCCGAGCCACATGCTCACCAACAGGACGACTCTCAAACCACCAACAAGGCTCACCCAAATGCTAAAATCCAGGAGTCTCCAGGCTAACCTCCCTCCTGAAATGATGGGGAATATTCACACACTAGGAGGACTCAAATCCCAGACTCACCATAGACAGTGCCTGGCACACAACAAGAGGGCTGTGCCTGCAAACCCTGGCAGCACTACAGCTCTGAAACACCGAGATCGGGCACACGTCAGCAATCTCCTCACACAGCTCATTCAGCGAGGCCAGACCCGCTGCCCACCTCCACAGAGGACCCTGTGCCAGCACGATTTGGTGCTGCCATTCCAGCCACTCACCTTCACCTTCCGCACTTCGTTGGCCTGGAACTCGGGGGTGCAGTTATGGTGGATGAACCCAATTCCTCCGGTTAGCTGGGGACACAAAAGCGGCTGTGAGTCACTGCAGACACTGCCTGGCGCTGTACCAGCCGGACGCAGCGGTGGGGTCGGCACCGATGGAGCTCCCGGGCCCGGGCTCGCCCCGAGGGTCTGCCGTGACCCCAGGGCAACCATGCGGGTGCCTCAGGCAGCGTTTCCTGCCCCGCCATCCCGCTGAGAGCGCACAGGGGACCCGCCCGCGGGGTCGCACTCACCGCCATGGCGATGGCCATGCTGGCCTCGGTGACTGTGTCCATGGGCGAGGAAACCAGCGGGGTCTTCAGGGTGATTCTCTTGGTCAGCGCCGAGGTCAGGTCCTGGCGGGGAGGCAGGCGGCGGCGGCGGGTGAGCGGCGGCACCGGCGCAATCCCCGGCCCGGCCCCCGGCCCGCTCCCCCGCCCCGGCCACTCACCACCTGGTCCGCCGTGAAGTCGATGTACCCCGGGAGGATGAGGAAATCGCTGCGGGATAACGAGGGGAGATGCATCAGCGACCGCAGCGGCCCCGAGCTCCAAGTCCCTGTCCCACCCCCGTGCCGGCCGCACTCACTTGTAGGTGAGCCCATCGCCGCAGCTGAAGAGCTGCTGCGCCGTCAGCCCGTCGTCGGGCACGTAACCGGTGCCGCCGCTGATCAGATAGTCCGCCATGGCCCCGCCGCGTGCCCGCCCCGCCACACCGAGCGCACGCGCGCCCCGACGGCCGCCGGGAGGGACCCGCTGTGCCCGCCCCGCGACAGCGCGGACAGAGCGGCTCCCACAGGAACCGGTGCCGACAGCGCCCCCTGGCGCCGTGGAGGGCCCCATAGCGGAGCACAGCCCCGGCCCTTGCCCTGCCTTGTGCCGGGCAGCAGCGGGGACACACCGGGCTCGCCTGTCGCTCTCAGCCGCCAGCAGCAGCTTCTCAGCCCGTGTTCAGCCCGGTGACCTCGGGTCATCGCGGTGTTCTATGCTCAGGCCGAGCAGCCGGGTCCATGTACCAGCAAGAGGCAACAGGAGCGAGCTGAACTCCAGCACAGCGCAGTAAGGCTCTGCGTGCCAGGCTCTGGCAGGTACAGCGTGGTACCTGCTAGAAGACACCTAAAAAAGCCCAGCTACAGGTGAGATGGTGACTTGCACAGAGATGCACTGGGTTGGGAGCCGAGTCAAACAACAGGTACTCCACAGCTTGAGAAGACAAGAATAGGCTTGTTGGGTCAGTGGTGAATGCAGAGCTGGGACAAACCAGCTGTACGTCAATTTTGTAAGTCAAAGGGAGCTGCACAAAGGATGAAAGGTCAAGATGCAGGAGCGAGGCCAGTCTTGCACCTCGAGGGGAATGAAAGGGAGAGCCAGAGCAGATCCAAGGTGATCCCAGCTAGGCATTAGCCCCCTCTTCCCACAGGCACCAGGCCAGGCTGTACAAACAAGCAATGTGAAGAGGATAGCTGCACACTGGGGATGGGGGCATAGCACCCTCAGGTCTGTGCCACAGACGGCTGGAGGGAGGATTTTGGAGAAAAGCAGCAGCATAAGGACTGTGCCCAAAGAAGCAGAACAGGCACAAACACTGAGGCTCCAAGGAGCCTTGCAGGACATAACAGTTGGCTTTTTCCAGGATGAGATGTTCCCATCCTTGCAGTTCCATTTAAGCATCAGGAGAAGTTCCTGTACTGCAGGTTACAGAACAACTTCCTCCTCTTGGTTTGCTTTTTGTGACATTCCAGATCCAGCCTCAGAGCACCAGGGACATGAGACAATCACACCCCTTCTAACCTGCTCCCCCATAACATGCTGTCCCAAAGCAACCCCCTGTCTAAAACTAGCTAGTTCAGGGACTAAAGAACAGTGCTCCTGTGCCTACAACTCCCTGCTGCAGAAGGTGAATTCCTTGTTCGAAGATCAGAAAGCAGCTTCAAGAAATGTTTTACTCATGTTACCCTGTAGGACACAGGAAATGTGAACAAAGATTGGAAATCACCTGCCAAGGACATGCACTCGAGTCTGCATTACCTGTCACAGGATCAGCAGAACAGAAGGCCTCATGCCAGACCAAGATCAGTGGGACCGGTCTCTCTACCCTTATTTAAAAAAAGAACAGGCTAACAAAGGTTACCTGGGAGGCACACATGGATCTGAGCTGTTGTGCTACAGCATCGGCACAGCAGTAAACAGGCATGTTTGGCTTCTGTTCCAACAGAAACATCAGACAAAGTTTAATGGTTCTCAAACAGACTACAACAAAGGCTGCAGGGAAAAACATTTTATTTCCAAGCAGATTACAAAGAGCAGAGAATATAAGAGTAAAATTAAATTAAAAAAATAGTTGAGTGCATCTCTTTAAAATGATTTGTAGTGTGAGTTACTCACGGGGCAAAGCTACTGGAGAGTTCTGAAGGTCACTTTGCAGGATGCCAATCACATGTGCTGTTTAGACCTGGGTCAACACAGGAGGGACAGACAAGATGTATTTTGCATATAGGCTGCACACTCATTATCAAGCGAGGTTTTGGGCTGCAACTGGACCCTGCCTTTTTGAGACATCCTCTCCACCTCATTCTCTCCTGCAGATCCCTCAAGTTCTAGACATGGTTTATTGCTGCTGTAAGCGGGTTTAATCTGCCTTCCTGTTCTGATGAGCTCCAAAGAGAAAGGAGAAGCAGGCAAACGTATCTGCCATGCACAAGGTTACAGGGAATGTGACTGCAGTGCTAAGTGCAGAGCTTCAGCCACACAGCAAAAGAAACCAGGAAGTAGGGACACAGCAATCACTTCAGAGGTTTGGGAGCAGCATGTCAGCAAGACTTCTGGAAGAATTGAGATGTTCCTTAAGGTAAGAAGAGGTATAAGTGGAGATGGGCTCTTTCCTAAGCATTGGCACCAACGAAACAGAAGAGGCTGAATCATCTGGATAAGGTGCATTCCCTGTAATGTTTGAGAGGAGCAGCTCCAGCAATAAGATGGGGAGAAAAGCCCCATATAGGGTGGAAGACAGTTGATATCCCACTTAACAGTGATTTAGGAATCCAAGCACTAACACCAAGTCAGTCAGTATTAAACTCGTATAAGAATGTGGTTTGGCTGGACAACTGCACAGTCATTCAGTGTCCAACAGCACTCAGTCCAGCAAGAGGATGAGCAACTACAGTACCAGCAGTCCTCCACCCCCTGTACACTCAGGGGGCTTTTTTTTCTACCATTTCTGGATCTGCTCTTATCACAGCATAAGAGGATTCGAGGCCTCATCCCTTCAATGTATGCCAAGGCAGACAGTAGCCCTGATGCAGCTGTGAACAAGACTGTTAATTTCTGCCCTAGCAGCAACAGCGCAGAAGAGATTCTTATTTAGAGATCAGATTAAATATTTTTGTATTGCCCAAGGCAGAAGAGTTCAGGAACTACTTCAGACCTTGTGACCCCTCTGAAGTCCAGCCCTCCAGGGCCGAGGCAGCCAACAGATGAGAGCCCTATGAAGTTCTCAGACCATTCCCTTTATACACTACTCTAGACAGGAGTGAAGAACCACTCTCTAGTCTGCTCTCCGCTGCTTCAGCCATTACCACTTAAGAGCAAATGCTTGACCTCTTGAAAGCAAATGAAAATCTAATGGTGCTGTGGACACGTGTAAGAGGCTACAAGTTTCCTAAAGAAAGCAACACTGTTAAATGTCAAGAGCTTGGACAATACATGAGCCTCATGTCAGAATGTGAGGTGCTTTACAACAGTCAGTCTCTGCTTTCTATGGTTCCTTTCATACCACAGTGACAAGATGGGCACAGTTCAAAATCAACAACACACAGTCTCTAGCTTGACTTCTCAGCTCTATTTATTTAGAGATTGATGCATTTTCAGCCTGTCTCATACAAGGCATAGGGCACGGAGAGTTCCTGTCAATATATACACGCATACAAGAGCAGTACAAGCAGTTTGGCACTCTCAGAGCCAAGGGGGAATGCCCTTTAAGCAGCAGTCAAGCTGGTTATAGGAAAGTGTTAAAAAGCTATTTTACACGTTTGACTGGGAACACTTCCCAGAATGTAGATAGCAACTCTAAGCCACGGCACTCTTCTGTGCTACTCTGTGCACGTCTTCCTACAAGCCCCTACAAGGGAGCAGATCATGTTCTTCACTATCAAAGAACATAGTATTTATATTCTAGAAATACTGTACCTTTTAAACTAGCTCCAGAGAGACAGACTAGAAGCCAGATCCAGGAAAATAATCCTTAAGTCACAGTATATCGATTGTCTCTAAAAATAGGGAATGAAGTTAACACAGTGGACATTCTGATGAGACAGTACAGAACAGTGCAGCAGTCCACTTCTGCATCAGCAGATCCTCTCCTATGTACATGCAGACAATGAGAAAGGAATGGAAACACTCCAGTCCATAAGGACAAAACCAATCACCAGGAGATCTCCATAGCTCATCATGTGCCTAGTTTCCCTGTTCTTAACCCAGTACCCTCCAAGGAGAACTCTTCCCCAACAAAGACTTGAGATCATCTTGCAATTAAGATTAGTAAGGAAAGTACACAATCTAGAATTTTAAGGTAATATGGAATTTTGTTCCCCAGAAAGCTCAGGTGAAGTTCCTCTTTGTCCCCAACCTGCAACTGTCCTAAGTTCTGTCAAGTATTGCAGCTTCTGTCAATTTTAAGTGTTAAGAGGTGACTCTCAAGGCTGCCCAGTAAAGTAACTGGTACATTGTGTATCTGGCAGATTGTTTAATATCCACTGTATTTCTGATGGAGACAGTCAAGGCAGCAGGCTTTCCAACTCTGCTCTGATGATGGGACAAACTGCCCAAAAGAAAGGGAAAGCCACTCTCTGCATGCCTCTTGGGCACACCCTGTGCAGCAGGCACATGCAACTGCTTGGAATAGTAGGAGCCTGCCCCATTCATGCCCTCAAAGACTTAAAAAAGGGCCAAAGATGTACATGTCAGTCACTAAATATGGATAAGGGATTTGAGGCTTCTGACAGCTGAAGCAGTACTGGTGATCCCAAGAGCCACCCTACAAGGGGGCAACTGCTGGCTCCCAGCAGACAAACTGAGGTCACAGTACCTGCTGCCAGCCCTACACCAACCCTAGGCACCATCTTCCCAGCTTACCCACTGCAACCTGGGCACTGATCCCAGGCTGTTTTCCTCTGGCCTAGTTCTGAAGGCAGGCAGACACTGAGCTAAGAGTCTAAAACAAAACAACTGTGCATTGCTACTTCACCTCTCTGTGCACACGCACTTGAGTAGAGTGTCCTGCAGAGGGAACAAACTGCTCATACTGACAGCAAACTCAAGCACACCTGCTTCCTCAGAACACCAACATCAATATGAAATATCAGGGGCTTGGGAAGACTCTCTAAGCTGCACACCTCAACACTGCTCACGAGCACAAAGACAGGGAACATTGGCTACTCTCATCAATTTACACTCTGCACAACCAACAGAGAGGGCAGATCTTCCTTCTCAATACAGATAGGTGTGGACAACAAGAGGCTTCAGGAAAGTTGCTTGCCTGTACACAAGTTTATGTTCTTTTACTGTAATATATAATTAAATATTTATCTGTGTATTTTGGAACAGGGAAGGGACATGAGGTGGAGAAGCAGGGAAGACAAGTTCAAGAAGCAGAGTAATTTCTCTGCATCCAAGAAGCCGGTGGCACAAGTAACAAGCCTGGCAAGTGATCTCCCATTTCAAGCAAAGTTGGCTACCTGCTGGCTTCAAAAGAGCAGACTATCTGTTAATGATATAAAATACAGCAACCATTTAAGACACAGCAAGGCAAGACTACAGGGCTGGGAATTATGGTCATGAACAATGCCAAAAGCTACACAGCTGTGTTAAAAACTGTGAAAAGGCTGTTAAACAGCAGGAGTAAGCCATATGCTGCTCCTGGAAGGCCTTTTCCCTCCGCTACTCCTCCATCATGCTGTTGTTGTGATGCATTTGAAAAGGTGGAGAGAGGGGGATTTGCCTAGGGGTAAAGCCACAGAACATTAGGACAGTCTGATCTCATCTCACAGATCCCATGTTCCTAGCCTGGCACTGAGCTTCCATCAGCAAGCAAACATTCAGGTCCTTCAACAGACTCCTTCAACCCTTCTACCTTCCTAAGTTGTAGGGGTGAAAAGAAATCCAGCAGAGTTGAGCTGGAAAGCATGAACAGGGATGAAAACAACCAGTTTGCATACTGATCATTGTATAATGACCCCCCCACCCTCACAGCTCACTCTTCCCCAAATAAAGACACATTGTTCAATGGCATGTTGAAAAGACGTGCTCGTCATTCTTAATAAACAACTAGAGTAAGAATACATAAGAGAAACAGGGTGGTATCTTTATATGATACACAAGTGTATGTTACAAGAATTCATCAGGCACAGAAGCCTCAAGGTTTAAGGCCTCAATGTTAGGCCAAAAAAAGAAGAGTGTGGTAAAGTTTATACTTTTAACATCTAAAAATGTCACTTAAAGGTCTGAATAGAAATTGTTGGTTTGCTTTTTTTGTATAAATCATAATTGCAGTTCACTCTCTCCTCTTTCTTCCAAGACAACAGCAAATTAATGTCCAAGCACAAGAAAAGAAGATGCCTGCCTCTCCTCCACTGGCTGAGCAGGTCCATCCATCATTCTGTGCCCTCTAGGCTGCACGTGCTCCAAGGAGACAGAGGCCCCAGCCAACCAGGCCAATCCTGTAGTTCATGTTTTCTACATCATAAAAAAAAAAACCCAGAGTCAACCAGCAGTTTTCCACAGCTCCCAGCTTGCAGGGGATATGCAGCCTCCAATGGTTCCAACAGTTTGGTGTGTTGGGTAGGATACACAATGGGTAGGTTTTCCTTTAGATTCTTTTAAAGAGAAGAAGCCTAAAAGGGCTTCATAACTACACCAATAAAAAACCAAAAACTTAGGCATCTCCTTTAGTGTAAAAGTCTGTACAATTTCTCTTTGCTTGTCCCTCCCCCATCACCCTGTCCCACCCCATCTGAGCCATGAAGGATGCCTTAGTGCATGGTGCTGGCATTAGCCACGGCAAGAGCTTCCTGAATCTCTCGTATCACCAGGATCCGGGTGAGCATCTGCTCCATCTGCTCTCTGCTGATCGGCTGGATGGAATACCAGATAGGGCTGTTGGGGGCCACCACTGGCTCCGGTGTCAAGTAAAATGTGTCATTCCGGCCTTTCACACTCTGGGGGCTGTATGAGGAAAATCAGAAATAACCAGACTAACAAAATGTCCTGGAAGAGAGAGACCACCACTGTCCTCACCCCCAGCTTCACAAATCCTGACAGTGACCATCTGGCTGATAATATATAAAGGTACAGAGATACGTCTAGGGGCAACATTCATCCCAAAGTTTTAGGACATGTCAAGGTTAAAAAGCCATGGTGAGGACTACAAGGAAGTAGTTTTTATTTCACACTGGTAAGCATAACACACACATGGCTTTAGGGGTCTTTCAGAGTGAATAAAGGATTTGCACATTCAGGCTACCTGCAGATCCATCTGTGCAGATGAACCATTATATTAAATTTCAGAATCCTCATAATTCAGAGATGAGTCTTTTGAGGAACCCTCCAATCTCCACAGCAAGTCCTTATTTTTGTTGAGAAGTTGGTTTGAATAGGACCCTAATCTTATCTTCAATAGTGCATGCTTCCAGATGACTTGCCACTCACAAGCAGAAGAATAAGTTCATGCCAACACAGCAAATGTCCAAGATTAAAACCAGCCAGTTCACAAATCAGGATTTGTCTCTTAAATACCCCAAAAATTCTATTTACATGCCATCAGAGTTAATCACACTCTCTCACATCACCACCCCTCTCCATTTAAGTAAATTTATGCAAATATAGAAATTGTGCCAGCAGTATCACACAGTGCTGAAAACTAGGCCAGGCACAGGGTGCAGCTCCCCAGTCACAGAAGACAAGCACCATACACACAGACAAGAGCTCTCACCATTTGAAGAGGTAGAAGTCATACAGCTTTATCGGACACCTCAGGGGGTTCTCTGGATTCTCGGTCTGCTCTGCATACATGTCATCTGTAACTACAAACCAGCCCCCCAGAAGTTTGTCAGACACTCTGTGAAAGCATAGCACAGTGAGCAGTACCACAGAGCCTCAACACTGCAGCACTTTGTCAACGTACAAGAGCTGGCAAGAGCTGTTCCAGGGCAGAGGTATCTGGCTATAAATGCTTAAAGCATTATGCAGAACTTGCTTTATCCTAAGACTATTAAAGATCCCAACTCATCCATATCCTTCTTTTCATTATTCCTCTACCATGTGCAAAATGAGGTAAATCTCACTACTGAGAGTGCAAAGCCTCATTTGCATCCTGTGCTTTTAAGTTGATAGATTGTACTTACATAGGAATTCTGTATGAGCTCACATGAATCAAGGTAAGAGAAGCCCTCCCAGAGAACTTTCTCCATCTCTTCATAAGCACTTACACCCAACAGCCTCTTTGCCCCAAAAAAAAAAAAAAAAGCAACAAAAAATTATCCTTAGTTCTTGATGAGTCCCACATGCCCCAGGTAAGGTATGTGCCCAGGGTTATGAGTAGAAGGTACTATCCTCTCTTGGATAGAATGCATGAAAAATGCATACTGCCAGGCTACAGGTAACTGGCAGAGTCTTGGATACCCTACCTGCAAACATCTCCAGGTTCATCCACTTCTTCAAGCCCAAGTAAGTAAAATATTCCCAAAGAAACCTCCTAGACTCTACCTTTCTGTCCTGTCTGGTGCATGCCTGGAGCCTTCATATAGCGGATACTCGTGCTTTTATCCTTGGGATTAGAAGGGTTCTTCTTGGTCTGCCTCAGCACCTTGGAGAAAGCAAGCTTCATGTGCTGGTCTACTGTTTTCAACAGGAAGTATCTGAGCAGCAAGAACAGAACACAGGACACTCAGAGGCAAGCTAGGAACATAGTCTCAACAGCAAGGTAGTTATCTTCAGTCATCATGAGCAGGCTGAAGCTCAAACCAGCCACCAGGTTACGGACTGTCCCAGCAGCAAAGCATACAAAAGTCACAGGCTGAGTCTGCCCTCTGCCAGCTCACTTGTTATACTCCATCTTCTTTGTCTGATGAAGCTATAAGTGGGCTCTCTGTGCAACCACTTGAAACTCATGATTTTGCCCTACGCAGTGCAGCAGATCCACACCAATCCTGCTAAAACATCTGAAGTTCTTTTATTCCCCAAGATTCCCTAAGACCTGAGTACTTACTTTGTATTAAAAAACATCAGTGTAGTGAGCAAGGTGGAAGGGGAGTGAGCTCCAAGCTGCTTACACTCCCACAGCATCTCTTCTGTTACATGACTGGAGAGGATGTAACCTGCAAAAACCAGAAGCCAGCATCATGCTAGGGGACAAACACAACATAAATACAGGCACCATTTTACAGTCTGTAAGTACTGGAAAGTATATAAATCCTAACAGAAGGAGGAAGAGGAGATTCTCACTAATGCCAAGGTTCAGTGCTCTGCAAATAACTTTTTAAATAACAGGTACAGTTAGGGAACACTCGCACATGTCCATCAACCTCTAGTTGTTGGAAAGTATGCTTGTGAAACATGCCTATACATCCCAGCCCATAGAGAAAAGAATATGTACTTAAACAGCTTTAAATTATTGGCTCGACTCCAATGCAGATGCTCTTACTCCAATAATATGTGAGAGCAGGCAGGCCAGTGTAACAAATCAGTTCTTGGCCCACAGCTTCAGTCAGTACACAGTGCCAAGTGATGTATTTTGACACATGAGTAATCCTTTGATTATCAGATTTTTTTTCCTCTTTGTGTAGAAGAAAAACACTACACTACAAATACACAGATAAACAGAAAAACAGACAGCAGTATGAACTCCAGGGCTTGTGGAATGTCAAAGCACTGATCAAACAATCAAACTGAAAATAAAAGGATTCCAAAACTCATAGTGCTACTTAGCCATCTAGCCTATAACAGCAGCCACTCTTCAGAACATAAGCAGTAGCTTCTTCACTGATGTCCAAACACATCAAAGGGAATCAAACAATGAGAAACCAGACTTCCGTGCTCTGAAAATGCAATTCTTGCCTAGTTCTGATATAGTTTTCTGTCAAAGTCTGTCTCTTCTGGAACTGCTACCCCCCATCCCTGTTGCCCTGATCTCCTGAACATGAGGTTGAGCTGCAACTGATTGCAGCACTGGAAGCTTTAATAATTGTGTTTTCCTTTGACACTGAGTTGGTTCTGCAGACAGTATCCATCTGCCTACACAGCACTATGACAGTGCTGTATTATCACCCAAAGAAACAATATATATTAGAGGAAGGATGTATTACCACTTCAGATGAGGAAACCTGATTCAAATCAAGGATCAGCTGGCTGCCAAGTAAGTCAATTCCATGACACTACCAAGTCCCCACAATGTGCCTTCTGATTGGTGACAAGTGACAGACAAATAATGCTCAATGACAGTCAGGGTTAGAGCCTGACAACTGCTGTAACCTCAACATTCATGGCAAACACAACATTTTTCTCCCTGACCAGCATCAGCTAGCCTAGGGATGTTACATACTTCAAAAGCATTTTTATTCAGACTACACTCATGCTGTAGGTTCAGTTTAAACATTTCAAGCTCTGGAAAGTTCTTAAACAATAGCCCTTACCAAGAGGTGAAACACGGGGCTGTATATCCTTAAGAACTTCATGCAGCCATTCAGTGAACCGAATATAGTAGAGATCTGAGAAGATGTCATCAACTCGGCCATTTTCAAAGAGATACTGTAAGAGATTCACAACACAGGCCAGTACAGTGGAAGCAAGTTTGTTCCTCAGACCAGAACCTCAACCTAAGGGCCCACATCCTCAGTTAAGCATTTTACAGCATAGCACTGAAGACTAATACAGTGAGAACTCCTGCACCAAGGCAAATACAGGGTAGGTAATCTCCATTACTATCATGGGAATGCTACGACAAGAAAAAAAGGAAAAACCATCTTACAAAGTAAAGCTGATTTGATTTCAGCTTTTATTTCATGTGCATTCCCTTCAAGTTATTTCATATGACTACTGGACACTACTTTTCCAGGTTAACAAGGATGCTCATTTTCCCTGTCCAAGTTTAGCTGTTTTCCTGCAGCTCTTCCAGAAAGCTCATCCTTCCCATAGCACATAAAGCCAAGCTCTTGCCTGCGAAAGCTTCAATTAGATTTAGGTCTTGACATTGACAACTTCTTCAACATCATTCAAACCCTTCTCCCTCACCAAAAAAAGCCAAATGGGTTTATTATTTTCCCTGTGATAATGAATTCAGTTATTCACAAACGTAACTCAAGGACAAAAGCATTGCTTGCACTAAGGAGCAACAAATCATCTGATGCTTTCAAGGTTTTTAAGCAAACAGACTTTTGTCATATACAATTGTTAGGAAGCTGAATAGAAGCCAGTGTCTCTATTTTTATAACCAAGAGTCCCTCTACACATGCTGACAACATGGACAGTTCTGCAGCACTTAGAGCTGTCCCATCCTACCTTCTGAATACACAGGAAGATATAGTAGAGCACATCTGGATCATAAGGTTCACCATCACCATTCCGAGCTTCTCGTGTCATTAAGCACAGACCATAATTCAGCTCAGCCACAGCTGAAGATATGAGATCTTCCTGGAACCTCAGCAGCTGACGCCCTGGAAAAGCAAAATGAAGCTATGTTATTTCCTAACATTTCAGGAAAGGCTTCCCACATCTCCATTCTATATGGCAGGTCCTGCACTACATCATTCTCCTTGCATAGTAAAGCAAGCTGAAATAAATCCAGATCTTAGGCTGTCAGAAATACTAAAAGATAAAATAGGCAATGGTGTGATAGGAAGATCCTCTGCCCTACCAAATGCATGACTATTGCCTTCTTTTACCATGCCCCCAGTGAAATGCTGCCCTGCAGTAACAGGAAAACAGCAACTCCCATGACTGTTCTACCAGCCTGACCAGTCAGTTTGTCCATGTACCACAGTCATGCAGTGCCCTTTTCCATTGCTATCAGCTCAGGCGCTCAAGGGGGCTCAGCACAGAGCCAATACGTGTCCTGGGGCAGTGGGAATACACAGTAATTAGTACGGCAGAATAAATTAAAATTTAAATTTAGGAACAATCACTGATTAAATGAAAGAGTTTTCAAGAGCAGTAAACACCTAATATTTTAGTAATTCCTAATCCTACTTGAAAGGAACCAAAGGCCATGTTGTCATGACACTTACTTCCAATAGGTGCTAGTCTATTTTGGGCTTCTTTTTCCAGCTCTGCATTCTTGGTCTGTGCCCAGCTTTTCCACACTTCAAGACCTTCTTCTGGCTTCAGAGAGTTTGGAAGTAGAAGTTCAGGTGAAGTCTGTGGCTGTGGCTGCTGTTCAACTTCAGCAACCTGAACAGTTTGAGCCTATGAAAGAAAACACTTCAGTTTATACACACACTTCAGTACACAACAGCTGGACAAAAAACAAGAATCCCACAATACCTCTAGCCCCAGGATACCAACCTTCTGCAACACTCCCAACAACAAATTAATCCAAGGAATGCAAAGTTTGCTGTCCAACCTGAATTGCTGCTCCCAGAAGAGCATTCTACACGCCAAAAACTCTTTCAGTTTGAATGGACAGATCTATCTTCAGCTCACTTGTGACTCTGAAGTCTGTGTCACTACAAAAGCAGCCCACAGAAACCACCAGCCCCTGAGCAGGAAGGTGTCACCAGCTTTATTCACCACTGCTGCTCCACACCTAGACTGCCTTGAGGAAGGTCCTGGGTACAATCACATGCCATATACCACTGGCATCCCTCCCTATCCAGACTCTCTTCTTTAAGCAGTACATAACAGGCATACGCTATAAATACATTCTGTTCTTATCATCAGTGATGATTAAGATTAATTCACTTGTAAAAGCTAGAAAGCAGTAAGACTAGAACACAGCATCAAAACATCAGTTCAATTTCAATGCAATGTTCTCAAAATACCAAATACTACTAATGGAGACTGGCTACTATTGTGTGAAAGTGACTGCATGATTTATTACATACTTAAGGCATCTCCAGACCCTTTTTGAAACTGACATTGCAGTGGGACTTTAGGTCACCAAGAATTTCCATCTCAAACTGAAACTTATTTGTCAGGCAACCAGCAGCACCAATCTAAAACCTGCAGCAAGCCCTTCAGCTGCACTCATTCTGTACTCTTCACTACAGGTTCTCAATTCCATGCCAGAGTCTCATAGCTACCTCAATTAACAGCTTTACAGTCCTTAGTCAAACTCTCACTGGCACCCTGAGTATTACAGATATAGAAATTCTTGTGTCAAAACAGTTTTGCTTTTTCTTCCCTAAGAGCTACTACAAAAAGCAGCTTTTCCTTTAATACTGCTAAGTGTCAATATTAGTGGAAGTTGCTCTGACAGTACTAGAGACTGCACAGAGACTTAATACCTGTACCTTACTTAGCATAAAAAAAACAACAGCTTAAGAAGCAAAGTCTACAAGAGTCTCAGACTGGAGCCTTCCAATTGCCTCTGGTTGGCTTTTTATTCTCTGCATCAGGTCTTATTAGCTTTTTGCTATCAGTCCCTGCAGCTGCAGCATGTAGCACAGCAGCAGAGAGACTGAGTGAAAAGGCACAGCTTTAATCAAGGCATATGGCAACTAAGTTGTGAAGCAAAGCCTCTCTCTGCCTTAAAGAGTCCAAGGGTGAACTGACACCTTGTCTTTGTAGGACTCAGGATTGATCCTCTGCTCTTCTCCAAAGTGCTGCCACATTACTCTCCAGAGAGCTGAAAGCTTTCCAGAGCCAACTCCCTCCATCAGCCCAATCCAGTCTTCTGCCCTGACCTCACAGACACCTTGTCCAGTGTGAAGGCTGGACATAGGCTGATGCAAATCTGTTGAACTGGGAGATGCTTCTCAACAAACTTTTATTTTTCACAAATAGAGCAAAATTGCAACACATGTGCCCAGATCCCCTAAAAGCACAATGTCAGTCAGAGGACAGAACAGAGCAGGCAGGCAAATTCCTTCTCAGTTTCACAGTTTTGAGAGGGTCAACTCTCAAAAGTGTGATATTCACCTCTAGTAGCTTTATTGCCCCCCTAAAGATAGAATACATCCCTCCTGGAATTGCCTGTGTATTTAGGCTATTTTATTTTAAATACTTAATGTACCCTAAAGTATACTTGACACAGGAAGTTTGCTCACAACTAGTCAGATCTCAATACTTTACTCAGGCACTGAATCTGCTGTAGACTCCATGTGCAACACAAAGTAACTGATAATGACTAGTACTTACTAGCACACCTTATTTGGCTGCAATTATCCCTGCCCTGTCCACTGTAACCCCTGGAACAGCTCAGGAAAATACTGCAGATCTCAGAATTCCCACTATAAAGAGTCTGGGATTCACTACGTATCTATTAATTTTAACACTGAGATCAAGACTGTACTTTCTTTTGGAAAGTTTTGAATCCTATAACTCTATACCAATATTATCACATGAAAGTCTGATAGCCATCAGTCAAGTGCCCTAGTCACATTCAGGCTTCTGGGACAGATGCATCTCTGCTTCCCAGACACCAGCTGTCTGTTGGCATGCTCCCTCTCCATAACATTTGTAAGTTGTTAATCACAAACTGAGATCAAGAGGCAGTTTTAACTTACTGAGCAAGTGACTTGTAGCTGCTGCTGCTGCCCCTGCTCTTGGGGTGTGGGCTGCTGCTGTTGCTGCTGTGGGTCCCATATGTGCACTGTTTGTGCTGTATTCTGGTATGTCCCTGCCACAGCCTGCACTGCCACTGGAATGTGGATGTTGCCATTCATAAACTGTGCTGGAAAGATCGAATTAGCAAGAGTCTGCACCACTTCCTCATGAGAGTTCTTCACTACTGAAGTACTTCCCACCATCTTATCCTTGTCATCTTCCAGCTTCACTGTAGCCAGTGTTGTGGGCGAGCCACTGACGTGGACGGCATTGTAGGCCTCCTGAGGGATGGCAATGTGGGTTATGTTTTGCTGCTGAAGGTCACCACGCGGCTGAGCCGAGTAAACAGGGATGGTCCACGTCTCTCCAGTGGGGCTAGTAATGGTCCCAGTGGCACTGTACAGGTGGGCACTGTCCACTGTTAACAAGTCTGGCCTTAAAGAGACATAACTTTGCTGCTGGCCCTGAGGAATGGCCAGCACTGTGGCAACTGGCTGCCCTGAAATAGCATAGGATACAGTAATAGGCATATCCACTTTACGTTTCTTCACTGGCTGAAGGACACTCGCAGAGCTGATCCGCCTCTCTCCCTCTCGTGGGGAGCCTTGTTGAGAAGGTGGGGGTGACAGTGCCCCAACTGTCTGGATCTGGATCTGCTGGCCACCAGTAATGGCCTGTCCTGCCACAAGCTGTGCCTGGATCTGCTGGTGTTGTATGTGTTCCTCCTGTAGCTCTGCAGCCTGGATCTGCTGGGCAGTCTGCACATGCTGCACTTGGATCTGAGCTGCCTGCAGCTGCGATGGGCTGGGGCTCTGAAGAGACTGACTCTGTATTGTCTGGGATGCCTGCTGCTGGGCCTGGCCTTGGATCTGCACTTGGACCTGTATTGGTTGCTCTGAAGCCTGATGGACAGAGAGCTGTGGAGAGAGCTGCTGGGCGGAGACCTGCTGCGGTGACTGCTGGACCTGGACCTGAACCTGCAATGACACAAGCCACCAGTTAGAGATCAGAAAACATCAGTGATTCAGCAGAGATGGTCTGTCACTCAGGATCTATGCTCCTTTTACGCTCACTTTTGATTTTATACATTAAGCCACTAGTAAAGATTTCAGGAAAATGAAACCAAGTTATTCTAGAAGTCCCTGGTTGCTAACAGTGATACAGTAGATGTGTTTGTGCTCAGCGCTGCACATGACTCTCAGCACAGAGAGAACATCTCCACCCTCAAAGCTCTATGGGCTCAAGCCAACAGATTCCATCCTTGGAATCCAAGAGTCTTCAAAGCTATTTGCATTGCTAAAATGTTACTTTAGCACAGGTCTTGCAATACCAAGACTTTAAGGTCATTCACGCTACAACTACAGGAGCTCGCCTCATTCTTACCGTGCTCTAAAGATTGTTTTACTGCTGACCACCCCAGTCCCAAGATGGCCACAGGATCACTTGCTAGTGACAGGCAATAAGAAATATGGGTAAGTCGAAACCAGCACTTGGCTCTTTCCTCATAAAGCACAGAATATTACTTTGAAACCTATAATTAATAGTAACGCTACTCAAGCAGGTGTAAACACAGAATGTGGCAAGTTCAACCTCAATCTTTGTCGCGCATTAATGGCCTAGGCTGCAGCATGTTTTTTAAACAGAAGAATTTCTTTGGCAATAACAATTAAAACCAACTCTTTTTTCATTATTTACTTATTCCATTTAGTACCATTTATTGTCCAAACTACTCCGTTATATCTTCTAGCTCATGCACTTAGACAATGCTGAATAACACAGACAAAATCTGTTGACTTGATTCGAAATCAGTTCCTTTTATTTTAGAGGAAAAAACAAAAAAAAAATCACACACTCTCACATTAATGCTCATTTGTCCAAGGTCTGCCACAACACCTAGCAGCAGCCCAGCAGCACAGTGAAAGCCAGCAGCCCAAAGGAACCCCCAGCACAAATTTCAGGTCTGAACAGCTTCATGTGTCTTGTCCAGACACTTTCTCCACTTTTCCTCACATTTACACAGACAACTTGATACATTTGCTTTGTCCTAGAAGTGATATCCCAGGTACTCATGACCATCTGTTTCTCCAGGCTTCACTAACACTTTAACTTAAGGGAGGGAATTAATTACTCAACACCTCTTTCTGGAGCCAACAGTTGCAAGACTAAATGTCTTCCTACTCACACCTCTCTCACCTTTTTCTATTTCACTTCCTGGAGCTAGACAGACTAATGCAGCACTTGCACAGAGCACACTAGCCAGCCTGACAATATCAAAAAGAACTACTATGCAGGCCTGCTGTGCACAAAATCTCACTCCACAGCATCACTGCTAAGAAGTCTTGAAAAATGTTAGGGACCCATTTACAGCCAATTAAGGAGAAAACTGGGGTAGCAAAATGCCCCACTGGCAGGCCAGATTTATAAGTCACCTCCTGTTAAGAATTAGTTTCTTTCCAGGAAGAATAGGGTACAGTTCCTTCTGGGAACTCTGTGCAGTATACTGTAATCAGATGACGTGGTGACTCTATAATAATTTCCTGCAAGGTAACAAGAAGCATGTGACCTACTGTCAGTTCAAAAAGCTGCAACAATGAGTGATTTGATCAGGCAGTCAATTGAAAAAGATGAACTCACCTATGAGGTGTTTCCTCAGTTCTATTTGATATTTGCCCTGGAGCATGTGTGTTTGCCCTGGGAGCAAACAGCCCCAAACATGGATCTCAGGTAAGGGTTCAGTTTAAGAAAAGCCAGTTGCAATCACACTCCTAAGGCAAGAATTCGCCAAAATATTTCACTTTAAAAATCACTAATATGGTCCTTACTATTAATTTAAGTTCTTGTTCAAAAGATTACCTGCAAGGCAAAGGCCAAAGACTGAACAAATTACATATTTTATTGCACTGGTATTTTCCACTTCACACAAGAAGCATTTGCTCTATCTGCTAGGATTCAAAATTATGTTAAGAGGTAAATGTGTCATCTGTCCTGTACTTCTGTAGTGTTTTCAGAATTTGCACAGGTTGACTAAGAGCACCTTAAAAGCACCTCCACCCTTCTTTCCACAAAAAAATTTTACATTACAGCTCCTGTGAGTGCTGTAACATATATAAAGCAATGACCTTATTTTCGCTAGCAGTATGAATTCAAAGTCTCCTCCTGCACAGAAACAATTTTATCACCTAAGCCCAACTAGAAAGGTAAGGGAATTGGTTTAAGAAAGCAAGAGGCACGGTCTGAGAACAAATGAAACAAGATGGCATTTACTCCCTTCTGCTCTTGTAAGCAGACTTTCAGTTTGAGGGGATCTCCATTGATCATCTAGTCCAGTGCCTGACCAGTTCAGGGCTGACCATAAGCTACAGCATGTCATTCACTGCACTGCCTAAACACCTCTTAAATAACACAGCCTTGGGGCACCAACCACCTCCTGGAAGCCTGTTACAGTGTTTGACCACTCTCTTGGTAAAGAAACGCTTCCTAATGTCCCCTATAAAACCCCTGGTGCAGCTTTGAACCATTAACCATTTTAGAGCCTGAGCCTACAGTGTTTGAAAGTCAGTGGCAGCTTCCATCACTTTCAACAGATGAGCAGTCACACCCTGAGGCCCTTCAAAATCCTAATTCCTAAAACAGGGATGTTTTGCCACTGCCTGTTATTGTTAACACCCAAAGAATGAGACCCAAATAATATGAATTCAAACTCCAGAATCACTTGAAGCCCTTCATGTTCCAAACTGTAGACATCATGCTTCTGACTAGAGAGTGGTCCTATTTAAAAGAATATTGGAGCTCTACCTACCACACATTATGCATCTCCTGTGAATTACACATCCATTTTTAACAATTGTGTTTTGCAGTAGATCCCTCCCTATTTTCAAGTAGGCTGTATCCAGGAGTGCTACAAGCATCCATTTCAGATTTATAGCCTTCAACCCAGTCTGAGACCAGAGGCTTCTTATATTGACCTCATTGTTCTTTTTTTCCTCAGATAGCAAGCTAGACAAAGAATTACACTCAGCAGCAGCACCAGATGACTTTATGAAAGATTGTGGACAAAGGGGAATGTTTTCAATTTACAGGCCTAGACCAACAGGGAAGACTTTAAATCTTCACTTTATGCTGAAGATTAAAGCAAAAACATGTTATGCTAGCAATTCCTGGGTTACTGGTGCAAGAAAAGAGCATGCCAAGTTACCAGCACTGAAATACTATTTATTGCCAAAAGTCTGGATCCAACAGCATGAAAGAATCACCTCCCAGCAGGCTACCATGACACAGAGAAATGCCTTTTCACCATAAAGTAGCTGGAAGCCGAATCAAGTACTAGATGCTTAGAAAATCAAAAGCATCAGAAATCAACCCTATATCATAACAGGAGGGCAGAACTAAATTCCCTTAAAGGAGATCATCTTTTCACATCAAGCCCAAAAACATATTCTGTTCTGAACTGAGCACATGCAAAAAGTAAATAAGTAACCCCACGACTAAGAGACATCTGAACTCTGGCTGCCAAAACTTTTTTTCCTAATGGTTGATAGGCAAACTTTCAAGCGGGAGTCATAACATGTCTGCCCTGTATGGATTCTCTGCCCAAAAAGGAATCAGACTCAGTTGTTTCAGAACTGCAGCTCTGAAACAACTGAGATTTTCTTTGCTTGTTAATTCTTTCATCTGCAGACTGACTGGATTATCTAACATTTCCTAAAACCTAACTCTAAATGAGCACACACAGCAACTCTTTCCTGCATGGATTTTTTGATATGTAGCTTGTCCTAGAGCACCTGACAGGCTCTTATATGCATCTTTTCACCAAGAGATCTTAGTTTCTGAAGCTGTATTTAAACAAGCAAGCAGTAGTACATACCAAGAACAAGTCTGGAGACATACAAACATGTCCACACTACACCTTCCAGAAGACTATTTCAAACTTAGTTCTAGTCTTGCCCACCAGCCAAGTTTGACATCACCAAAACACATGACTGCATCTTACAGCTCAGTTTTATCTGGAGGGAACCTCAAATCACAGGCTCCAAACCTACAATAGGTAAGAAGAGGCAGGTGGCCAGCTTGCTGTGGAAAGCACACACCAAAGCCTCCAGAAGTAATGTGGGTGCATCTCAAACTTCCCACACAAAGAAAAATACTTGGGGAAAAAAGTTAGGGAAAGTATGAGAAGAGCAATCTCAGTTTTTTTAGCCCAATTTAAGGACAGAAGACTTAAAATACAATACTCAATAACAGTCCTAAACTAAAGTAAGCCCAGCACTACAAACTGTAACAAAGAGTTCCTTCTAAAGTTATATCAGAAAGTGTACATGCAAGTACAAGCCAGACACAAAAGTGTAAGTGAAAAGTGAAAAGACTGATTAGTGAAGGAGCAGGAAATGTCAGAACTTGTTATTTAAGTACTTTACAGAAAGCCTTTTGCTATCGAAGTAAACAAAGTCTACGGGAAGGGTACAAGTCAGCTTTACAGAACAACTGCCAGACTCTCACTGCAGGTTTTTCCTCTGCTCATTCATCAACATCAGAGAGAGAATTCCAAAAGCTAAATTAGGCCTTGGGTGTGTTTAAACAGCTACAATATCAAGATTATGCTGTCAAGCAGTACACTGGAGAGGCATTTAGATCTAAGTTAAAACACACGAACCAAGGAGAAACAGCTCAGCTCTCCAACAGAAGCCTACTTCCATATACAAGCTGATGCTACCTCGAAAACACCACTCTTGACTATAACCACTCTTCAGTGTGTCCCACTCATCCCTAGCAAATGCTAATTAATACCTGCTGCTACACTAAAATCATGCTGGCATATTTTTCAAATGCAAGCAAATAGGAACTCTATTTCCAAGCTTAACTTCAAAACCAGTACAAGAGGTAAGAGGAAAGTACATCCGCCAGAAGCAAAGGAAAGAAGCATTCTGCTCAGAGCCAGAATAAAACTTTTTTCTAAGCTATTTAAGGGCATCTTTCCTTGTCTTGTGTCATTAATAATGTCTAGCCTCCTATAAAGGAGGCTATAAAGTCACAGAATAGACGGAACAGTAAACACATAAGGAACTGAGCAATTAGAAAGGCACAAGTATTAACTGAAGGCTATTTTACACACGCATTTAACCATTCCCCAAGCAGTTCTGTGATCTTGCTTGCACGCAGCAACCTCCCCTCAAGCCCTGCCCAAGAAAATCTTGCCACCTAGGCATCAGATTGTTCATAAAAAGCTGAAACTGAGAATTTTCTCCACACATGCCATAAGCAAAGATACTGTCTGTCCTCTGATATTCTTTCAGTTAAAGCTTCTTGTGTAAGAGGCACAAGAGGTTCGCTGACCTCTGCAAAAGTACCATATTTGGGAAGCAAGTCAGCACTAAACACCTCACTGGCATCATCAATTCGATGGCCTCGATGCACAGGAACAACAAGCAACAACCTCACCAAAAGCAGAGCTGATCAAACTCTTACTTGACTGGAGCAAAATAAAGACCTTCCCTGCCACTCCCTGATGCACAACAAGGTATGACAACTTGACACACTAAACTCCTTCCTAAGGTCACTTATGGCACCCCTGTGATACTGGGCGTGGAAGGAGCTCCAGGACACTTGAACTGAAGCAATGATCAGTGTACATAACTCAACAGTTGCATCCACTCATCCTGTAAAATAAACATTTAAGACTTTGTTGAACCTTTTAGGCAAGAAAACCTTAAGGTGACAACTTCTTCTAAGAGAAAATTTATTTTGCCAGAATAAATAAAAGCAGCAAGCAGTCACACTCTGTCTTTAGTTCACAGCAAGTAAAATCCAGGATGAAATCTGAGCACTGATCTCTGTGATTGTAAGACCATCATCAGGACTTGCAACTGTGAGATCATCTGACTGGTCATACTGTTAATCACCTTCAGCAGCACTGTCACACTGCCAGACATAAGCATAGTCATTCAAAGGGTCTTCCACTGATTTGCAATTGGATTAGCAAGAACTAAACAGATTACCAAATCAAGTACCAGGATGACAAGTTTAATCAAAAGCTAAGAGGCTTCGGCAGATGACCAAAATTCATCATAATACAACACAAGCAGGGGAGCCAGCTGGACCGGGTGCACTGCTATGGTGGAACACTGTCACTCCCCAGAGTCCCAACAAAATCCAGCTTTATCCACAGGATGTGCTCTGCCACTGCTGCCACAGTGACACTGTAGAGATAAGTGAACACTAGATCATAGGTTTAGCATAAATTATGTCTCAATAAGAAAACCTCAAAGACAGAAAAATACTCTTGCAAAGGGGTGAAGAAAGATTCTTCTCCACCCAATTCTTGCAGAAAAACTAAGATAATTCTGAGCTAGCTGCTCAAATACACCTGAGTTCAGCTGCACTGCTGATACACAAAAGCTGCAGCCACGTCTAGTACCAAATGTGCCACCTGAAGTGAGGAGCAGGGTAGGCAATACAAATAGTAATGATGATCTGTACAGATGGGAAAGCAGCTAGCTAAAAAGCTGAGGAACTTTAAAAACAAGAAGAAAGTAGACAACATTCTTCAGAAAAGTTGTTGAAATCTTAATTTTCTTGAGAAGCTTTTCACACTCAGGGTGCAACTCATTTAGTTCAGAAATCAGGAAATGGTCTCTGGCAGCAACTTTATGCTTATTTATAAGAAGGTCAGGTTGTTTTTCCCTGGAACATATGATATATGACCTCCCTCCCTATCTCTGTTGCTGAAAGACTTGCAATGGTCAAGCCTGAACATTGGGTAGTTCTGAAAGGAGACAGCAAGAGGAAAAAAATGAGGGGGGGATATTCCTTTTGACTTTTACAATTGGTTTGGGGGCTTTCCACATCTTTAAAGCTGAGGCATTCAAAAGCCAACCCTCCTAGCTCTTCTACCGAGAAAGAAAACTTCTAAACGTACTAGCTGGCAAAACCAAACCCACTCTTGATCAGTTTTAATAGCCTTATGCAGAGATCCAAGTCATGCCTGAAAGACTTCGGGTTTTTGTTCTTCAAAACCCTTTCAACACAAGTTACTGTAGGGCAACAGGTTACAGAAGTCCCAGTTAAGCATTCATTTACTCAATAGAGAGTAATTGGAGACGAGTTATCAGTGAAGGAGGTAAGTTTGTCTTTGCTGTAGGATAAAAACAGGCAAGTGAGCTGTTGGCACAAGTTCACTGCACTGCAGCAAGTACACACTACCTGACCTCAGTCATTTGTGATTCCATACCCTCACTTATTGTTAAAAAAACCAAAACAACTCACACCTTTACATTCTGCTACAGAAATCAGAAAGATTAATAGCTCAACTGTATCAGAATTAGAGCTATAGCCAGAGTTCAGCTGTTTATACATGTAACAGAAAAACCTTACTAAATGCCCTGCAACCTATTAACTCCTCAAATTACAAAATGTATCTGAGGACAAAAGCAGTTTCCTAAGTTATAGCATTGGTTTTTTTCCTCTGATACTGGATTTGCTTACTTAATAAAATACTTCATGTAATATCTACTTTAAAAAACAAAAACCACAACTCCTTCCACTGTGCAAACAAATAACGTACCTTGATGCACATGCATCCTTTAGAATTCCTCTCCTGAAATGGCTCACATCCTAAAGTTAATTCTCCTGCATTTCTCCCTCACTTAAAAGTCAGTTCTCAAGAAAAACTTTCAGAATGTTCGAGTAAAACTGTTTAAAGATTACTGATTTTATTAAGGAAAAAAAAATCCTTAAGGCAAGTTTCATCCCACAGCCACCCTGGACAATCAGAGGGGGCTGGTATTTATAGCAGCTTCAGAGCACAAAGCTTTGGGAGTTGTGTACATGCCAGAACTGTCAACCAATAGGTGACACCACTCCATTGCTATGTACATGGCTCCTCCAACAGCAGAGCTCGAGAGGCACAGTCAAGAAAGCAAATTTACTACCAAATTCCCCAAATGAAATGGAAATATTGCTGTTTTATATGTTATTTGGCCCTTCCTCTTAAGTACTTGTCTGAGGCTTAAGGTTAGACAGCAGCTGTGAACACTACTCCATCAGTTAGCAAGTCATAGATACATTCAGAGATGATTTCAGATGCTTACCTGGACTTGCTGGGGTTGCTGAACCTGTATCTGCTGCTCGGGCTGAGTTTGTTGTTGGATACTGGTTGTCACAGGACAAGCAAGTTCAAGCAAAGACCCAGCCACCTCTGTGCTGTCCGTGTAAATGCAGTTGCCACCCTGCTGATACACCATTGTGGTGGTGGCTGTCTGCTGAAATTCCTGGAGAGCTTCTGGCCCCTTGGAAGCAAGGGAGTCTAGAAACTCCTTCATCCTGTGCTGGGGGATCGTTCGCGCCTTCACACGGATGTATTCTTCAAAGGAAATGGTGTTCTCCAGAGAATTATTCATATTGCAAGGTCCTCAGGGTTCCTTAAGGAAAGAGAAAGTAAAAGTCTTAACTACAGTACTCCCTTGATGCAAGGATATTCTTAATTCCAGTAACTAATCTCTCATACCAAGTACTGTATGAAACTGGCAAACATGCACAGCCAGATACCCAAGACAGATGCTTTAGTTTTATGAGGTATTTTGTGCTACTGCACATTTCTCAGATTAACCCTTGGCAGTTCGGGGAGTCTGATACCCAGGTGTGACTCCTCCTCCTCCCAGAACTCACTGCCATGTAAACTCTCCTAGCGCTGCACTTCACACAAACCGGGCAAGTCCTGTACCAGACAAATCCAGTCATACATTCCATTTGTTTGCAGCATGCACTGTTAGTGAGAGAGGCTCAGAAATCAATATCTGCGGCCCTGCTTTGCAGCCACAGAGGTGGGAAACTGAGCAGTGTGTTCTATCAGGCCGTGCAGTTCTATTCCAGGCAGCTAATGGGAAGCACAACAGAAGAGCAACAGATGCAGCGTTCAGCTCACTGCTGTTAGGACTAGGACAGCCTCATCGATTTGAACACAGCAAGCAAAAGGAGAGCACTGGAATCGAGATATTTCCTCAAACTGGGAACTACACACATGGAGAAGCAGAGCTCTGGAAATAACAAAGGCAACTGCAGCATCAGTTCTTGATCTCTTAATATAGGAAGAGGTTAACATGAAACATGCCATGTGTGGGGACAAAAGACTCAAATGGAAGTTAAGGTGATCAGGGCGGAAGTGAAAGCAAAGACAAAAACCACCACCACCAAAGATGACTCCACCTGAGAACACAGACACCTCTAGGGTATACTCTGACAGCATTCTTCTCTTTTAGACTTATCTTGTTTAAACCCACAAACTGTTTTTGCAGTGAGTATACTGGTTGTTTCTCAGGCACTAACTAGCCTTGATAGAGCATAAATACATTTGAGATGTAACATCACCAGATACTAAGATAGTTGTGAAAAGATGTGAAACAACACAAGATCAGGATTAGAAGAGGTGATTCAGCACTACTAGATCAAGCTGCATAAAGGAGGAAAAACACAGACATCATTACGTACATTATGACTGTAGGTCTAAAGAGAAGAGGTGCAAAACCTTTATGAGTTTTATGTATCCTTTCTGCACGATTTAATATAGTAGAACTGATACGAGGCTATGGTTGAACATAAAACTGCAAAAGCCTGCCTGCGTGAAAAGGAGAGTTAATGCTAGGCTTTCACTGGCACACAAGCACACTGCACAAGTCCAGTGCCAGTTATCACCAAAATCTGTGACATCTGAAGCAAATGCCAACCCCTCTTCACTGTTACGTGACAGCAGTCCAAACACAGTTTTTGTTTACATGGAGGTTCATGGCTAGTGCATTGGACCAGGCTGACAGGAGAAAAAAAACTAATATCAAAGGTAAGGGGAACACACGAGGCAACTTGAGTTCTATGGTTTCTGAAGTCTTTAAGACACATTTGCTGCTGTATGAGATTGCTACAGAAGATATTCTTAAATATTCAGCATGTTTACATGTTACAAAACAGCAGATAATGGTGTTCACATAGCAAATCCAACAGCTCTGCAAATATCAGCATACAGAAGCTCCTGCAGAGCCCACATCTGGACAGAAAACATTCTTTCAGAGACACCAATCTGACATTTTCAAGCCGCCTCTGGGTGACAAAGCCAATCAGACTACTCACCTCTCCAGGAGCCACCCAAGAGTACTCTACACCTCTACAGCACACATTACTAACCTCTTCCCAGGTGACCACACACCCAGGGTGAAACCAAGGGAGAACAACAATGTCAATGCATCCATAGGGACTCGGGACTCAGACAAGACCTACAGCAGGCACACTGAAATGTGTTTTGTGTCTAACTGCATAATGCTCCATCATATCCTCTGAGGCTGGAAAACAGATTTTGAGCAATTAACTTGTCCCGGTCTTCTACTTGGAACTTTGAAGTATTTGATTTCAATACTACAGCGAGGCTTTCAGAAGAGAATCATCATTTTCCATGTCCACCCTGAGGTGCACTAGCAGATAGAGCTTTGAGAGGGAAGACTTTTCTGAAGAATAAGCCTCAAGGATGCCACGCTGGAATCCCAGACATGAATGCCACAGATGTTCCATGACAGTCAGCTGCTGCTGAATTGGACGAGCTCACCTCTTCCAGGTGCTCCCTTCCTGCTCCTGCATTGCTTTTTATAATGTTGTAACAACTCAGGGAATAGCTGTCCACCTTCTGTTATTCTGGTCAAAGGAGCAGGGAGGTCAGCAGGGCGGCTGTATCCAATGGGAGCTGTTAGCCCTCACTCCCACTTTTGAAAGACCAACCCTTCTTTCATAAGCTACATCATTCTCCCACATAAGAGACTAGAAGCAACAAGAAACCCACAAACACAAGAGCAGAGGTCCACCACCAAACCACCACCGACCTCTTCTGACCACCAGGAAGCAGAACAAAGCAAGCATTAATTTCTTAAATACAAATCCTTGACCCTACTCAGCTGGTCTATTTCAAATAGTTCTTGTTAGCATCAAAATCAAGAGGCTACGCCAGTCTTCCCTTGCTAGTAAATCTTCCTCTCTCACAAGCTGTCAGCAGAAATCTCTTACCTTTCTTCTACCACAAAAGAAAAAAAATTCCTTTACATTTTCTTGAAGTTACTATACTAAGAGCCACTAAGCTGAGCCCCTGCAGGATTCCAAGTGCCAGGCATGGTCCAGAGCCTCACCATGCCACGAGGCATCTGTTTCTGCCACAGAAGAACAGAGAACAGATCTTCCTTGAGTTTTCTCTACACCTGCAGTCACAGACTCTGCAGGTAACAATGTCTCCCAGAGTCATTCAGAGCAGTTTTGGGCTGCACGCGATAATTTAACTAAAGCACTGAACCACCCAAAACTGCACTTCACAAGACCCTATACAGCAGTAGAGGCACCAGATCCAGAGAAAGATTCAGAAATGTAATGATGCAACGACAGAAATTTTACTTATGAAAACTAAACCAACCTGCATTTATGTCAGAAAACCTCTGTAAGGCTCTAGGGTGCATTCAACAGGCTTTTGTAGGGTAACACATACAGCTTGCTGCTGCAGTCACCACTTCTGCTGTTAGTTATTAAAACGCACTAATTGGTGCATTCCATTTATCCCACAGACACACACTAGAAACTGCAAATGCCCACCCTCACTGGATCTAAGCAGCATGTTTTTAATATTGCATTTTAAAATTTAAAAAAGAGCATCCAGGCAATAAATTTCTCCAATAAAGGAAGTAACTCCTCTCTGTGCAGCTTAACTGCATTTTTTTCAGGAAGTAAGTTCAAGAAATTCTTTGAAGATTATGAGCACATACGGTTAGTTGATAAAACTTAGACTGAGGTTACTGAAAACACACACACAACTTGCAGCATGTGGACAATCTGGACTCACCAGTCACCATGTTGCATGTATTTCTGCTGCTCTTGTCCTGAGCTCTTAGACTTGTAACGTTCTGGAGAAGACAGAACAAAGAAGCCCTTTCCATCCCCAGTTCCTCTTTCTTTATTAAA
>VRYO01000638.1:11570461-11596253 GCA_009812075.1 Sialia sialis | reverse complement strand
GGGAATCTGATAGGAGTGAGAGCAGCAAAGACAGGAACAGGACTTGGATGGAGGTGAGCCTAGGATGGGGAAAGGACTAAATGAGATTGAGAGAAGGACAGGAATTGCAAGGAGACAGTGATGGGGACGTGCACAGGATTTGGCTGTGATAAGGACAGAACTGAGACAGTGATGTAAGCATTGGTGGGAATCAGGTAAGATTGGGAATGAGACTGATGAAAACAGTGTTGTGGATGGAACTGCGACGGCGATGTGGATGGTGGAATTTGAATGGGGCCAGGACTACGAGGGAGCCAACCATGACTGAGAATGGAGTGGGGACAGAGGCAGGAGTGATCCTGCTGCACCGCCCTCACCTCGCGCAAGGAGCCTTTGCAGCGCAGGAGCTTGTAGATAACAGTGCAGGGGATGCAGAGCATGGAGGAGAGTGCCAGGACCCAGCCGATGGCTTCCCCCCACCACGGGTACACATATGTCTTATTGTATGTCAGCGGCTTGTAGTTCACCACGTGGAACACAAAGATGCCCTGGGTGGAGAGAGGGTGGAGGTGGCGGTCGCCACCCCCGACGCGTGTCACCGCCGCGCCCCCGAGGTGCACACTCGCCCCACGGTCGTGACACGCGTGTGCCCGCAGCGGCCGCCGGGGGGCGCTCCGTGCCCGCGGCACAGCGGGGGCGGTGGCACACGCGTGTCCCCACGCGCGGTGGCCTCGCTCACCACGCAGACCAGCGGTGTCACCACAGCCCAGCACCACTTCATGACGGGCAGGGGCCGGTAGCCAATCATACGGGCCACGTCGTCCATGAAGCGATCGGCACCTGCAGGGAGGAGGGCATCAGCTGGGGCACTTGTGTACCCCCTTGTGACCCCCTCCCCGTGTCCCCCTTGCCTCACCATAGACCCAAGCAATGACCACGCACTCCCAGAAAGCCTGCCACAGCAGTGTGATCCCGCTGGCCGAGTAGTTGTCAAAGAGCTGGAATACGTACATGCCGCCCTGCCAGGAAGGTGCCCGTGTCACCAGCACTGTGCTGGCTGCCCTGCACGCCGCCACTCTGGCAGTCATAGCCTTGCCACCGCCTGACATGGACACCCTGCATGCCATGGGCACCCTGTTCCCACAGCACCCCTTCGCCACAGAGACCCCCATGCCATGGGCAGCTCCACTAACACAAGGGCAGCAGCCCCAGTGAGCTCCCACCCCTCAGTGGGACCTCATGGAAGGTGACGCCTCAGGAAAAGGTGCAGGTGGCCGGTGTGGGGCTGGTCGGCAGTGTCCCTGCTGCATCCCCCACCTGTGTGACCATGGAGAGGTCAATGAGGCAGCAGATGATGCAGCAGAGCGCAGCGGTGAGCTCACGGCGCAGCGAGCCAGCCCCTGGCTGGGGGAACAGGTCCAGGATGCCCGTGATGAAACCCTCCACACCGACAAACTGTGGCAGAAAGCAAGGCTCAGTGGGGACGTGCCACCCATCCTCTCCCTGCTCCCCATCTCCCTGGTTGCCACAGCACCTGGCTGTCCAGCCCCAGTACGAGGAGCATGATGAAGAAGAGTGTGGCCCACAGCGGGGACAAGGGCATCAGCGTCACAGCTTTGGGGTAGGCGATGAAAGCCAGTCCAGGACCTGCAGGAGAGTGGGATCAGAGATGCCACTCAAGGGGTCACACAGCTGGCACCCACTGTCCACCACTCACCAGACTCGGCCACCTTGGAGATGTCCACGCCTTGCTCAGAGGCCATGAAGCCGAGCACAGAGAAGACAACGAAGCCGGCAAAGAAGCTGGTGCAGCTGTTGATCACAGCCAGGATGTAGGCGTCCCTGTGGGCACAGCATCTAAGGAAGTGCTGGGGGGCACTGGGGGGACATACCACGGAGTCACTGGGACACACCAGGGGGACTGACTGCAGCTGGCACAGCCCTACCTGTAGCAGTTGTTGTGGAAGCGGTTGTAGCTGCCCAGTGCAGTCAGGGCACCCAGCCCGATGGCATAAGAGAAGAAGACCTGGGTGCCAGCATCAATCCAGACCTGGGGTGCGACAGAGCGTGTCAGGGATAGGGGTGCCAAGGGGGTGTCCAGCACCCAACTTCCTGCTGACCTCCCTACTGCTCTCACCTGTGCCTCAACCAGTTTGGACCAGTCAGGCTTCAGGTAGTAGATGATGCCACCCAGTGCACCAGGCAGTGTTACTCCGTGGACCAGCAGCAGGATGAGGACCACATACGGGAAGAGTGCCGTGAAGTAGACAATCTGAAGAGCAGTGGGTGAACATGAGACTCCCCAGGTTAGGGCTCTCTGTCACGTGCCACAGGTGTCCCAGCAGGACCAGAGCTTGGGAATGTCCCCAGCAGCTGGTAGCACCTCCTGGACACATGTGGAACACGGGCCTCCCACCCCTGTGCGCTGAGGCACAGGAGGGCAAAAGCCAGCAGTGCCGTGTGTTGCAGTCCTGTTCTCTCGTGCTAGCGGCCCTGATGCATGTTCCCCTTGCCAGCATTACCTTCCCAGTTGACTTGACACCCTTCCAGATGCAGAAGTAGACGATGATCCAGGTGGTAACCAAGCAGAGGATCATCTCCCAGTTCATCTCCCCTGGCTCGCTGAGGCCCCCAGAGAGACGCAGCACCTTGTTCCTGCAGAGTGGAGCTGTGCTGAGCACCAGCCTGACATCCCCAGCCCCAGACGACGCCCTCCTGGTTCCCACACTCACTCCCAAAACTCAATGACTGGTGAGCGCTTGTTGGTCATGTCGGTGCAGCTGAAGTTGGAGATCCAAGTGCTGGCAGTGGCATTAGCGCTGACATTGTTGCACAGGTCCAGGTTGAAGAGCTCTGTGCACTGCTCCGTGTTCCAGGAGTGGCCACAGGTGGCCCAGGGCAGGGTGTTGGTCAGTGAATGCACCAGATAAAAGAGCCCCCACACCAAGATCATGATGTAGTAGGAGTTGCAGAAGAAGACGATCACCATAGAGGCGAGACCTAAACCTGTGGCATGGGGAGATCAGAGCCCACTGACACCTGTGGGATCTGGCAGCCAGCATGGAGCAGGATGTGGGGTGTTGTAGGGATGGGGGAGGACGGAGAAGAACCAACAGGGACAGGACAGGAAAAGCTGGCAGCCCTGGACAGGACAGGGGAGAGCTGGTGGGAATGGGACAGGCAAGCTGGCAGCCCCAGGCAGGACTGGACAGGGTGGGGACAGCTGGCAGCATGGCACAGGACCAGGCGGGAGCCGGCAAGATACCTCTGAGGTGGGGATCTAGCAGCCAGCAGCCCAGGATCCAGCAGCACGCAGGCAGGGAGCCATAGGGGCAGGCAAGGCAGGCAGGGCAGCACGGGGTGCCACGGGGCACAGGTGCCGGCAGCTGCCATCCTTGGCCACGGCACAGGGCGGCAGTGGGACACGGGCAAGGTGCAGGGGAGCAGGCAGGGCGTGGGCAGGGTGCTGCCAGCCCAAGCAGGCTGTGTGCAGCTGAGGCAGTCAGGGTGCAGGCAGGGTGCCGGGGGCCCCGGGCAGGGTGCAGGGGCCGCGGAAAGGGTGCAGGCAGGGCGCGGGCAGGGCGCGGCGTTACCCTTGAAGAGGGGGGCGATGTTCCAGGCGGCGATGCCCCCCTGCTTCATGAACTGTCCCAGAGCCACCTCCAAGAAGAAGATGGGGATGCCGCCCACGAAGACGATGAGCAGGTAGGGGATGAGGAAGACGCCTGGGGCCGGGGGCAGGGGGCTGGCTCAGCCGCCGCCGTCCCCCCGGCCCCCCCCTTTTGCTCCCCGCCTTGCCCGCGCCGCCCGCCCGGACGCAGCGAATGGCAAAGGCGCCTCCGCGCCCTCCCCTTGCCGCGATGGAGGTCGCCACGGGCAGGTAGTGGGGGGCTCCCACGACCCCCCACCCCGTGGGTGACTCCGGATTCCCACGAATCGTGGGGTGGCCCACGAGCCCTTCGGAGGCGCAGGGCGAGCGGACCCAGCGTGGGGCGACCCCCCGGCACACACTCTGGGGAGGGAAAGGGGGGCCCCCCGCGCCGCGGGACGCACCCCTGCGGCGTGGGGCGAGCGCGAGGCTCACCTCCGCCGTTCTTGTAGCACAGGTAGGGGAAGCGCCAGACGTTTCCCAGCCCCACGGCGAAGCCCACGCAGGACATGATGAAATCCATCTGCCGGGTCCATGTCTCCCGTTCGGGGGCGGCCTCTTTGGGGGGACCAGGGGGTCGCACCAGCGGTGCCGTCACCGTTCGCTCCTCGCCCGCCGTGGGGGGCTCTGCGCCCTCCGCCCCGCCGGGGACTTCTGCCGAGACGGGGGGGAGTGGGGATGCCCACGTCGCCGTCACGCGCGCCCGTGGGAGCGCGGAGGGAGGGGGGGAAAAGCACCTCCCCCCCCGCGCGCCCCTCTCCGCGCGTAGGGGCGTGACGTCAGATGTCAGGCCGGCGCGTGACGTCACAATGCAGAGCGGTGACTCACCCCGCGGCGGCGGGAGGGGGCGCGCCGCGGTCGCGCGTGGTCGTGGGGCCCCCTCTCCCCCTCCCCAAGCTCATCCCACCCCGGCGCTCCCCGCTTACCGGAGCCCGCCGGAGCAGCTGCGGCCGCGGCTGTGGCGGCGGCGGCGTCGCGTCGCGGGGCGTCGGGCGGCTGCGGGGCGGCCGTGTCGGTGGGAACGGGGGGCATGTCGCGGGGGGCCGGGGAGCGGGGGTGGGTCGGGGGCGGCTCCGTGGCCGAGGGGGGCTCAGAAGCAATCCACGAAGCACTTGAAGGTGAGTCGGAAGAACCTCATTGAGGGCGGCGGGGCGCGGCGGGGCGGGCCGGGCCGGGCGGGCGGCTCAGAGCCGGGCTGCGGGGCCGGCGCCGCGCGGCCGCTCCGGGGCTCTCTGCGCCGCGGCACCGGGCGGCGGCGGAGGCAGCGACCGGCCGCACCGCCCCCCGAGCCCCATTGGCCGCGCCACCCGCCCGCGGCTTGACGGGACTTGCAGTCCCGACGCACTGGCACCGGCCCCGGGGCGAGGCGGGGGGCACGGGGGGACAAGGCGCACCCGGCGGGATTCCGGACACTACGGACAACGAGAGTCGGCGTTGGCAATGGGGGGTACCGGGAACGAGGGACACAAGGCAGTTGGGCACGCCCGGGGACACCAGGGAGCAGAGCGCTAGGGACAGCAGGCGACAAGACAGGCAGCGGGGGACGAGGCATTTCAGCGCACAACAGGCACTAGAACTTGCACGCCTCGCCCCACCGGCACTAGGGCACAGAAGCCACGAGACACTAAAGCGGCAAGGGACACGAGACAACAGAGTGCAGCCGGCAGCAGAGCACACGGAGAGGCAGCAGGCATCAGGGAACACTGAGTCGTCCCCCTGCCACACTGCTGTGGAGTGCACTCGGCAGTGGCACCAACAAACAGTGGTCCCTGAGGGATATTAGGGGATAGCGAGCAGCAAGTCACACAGGGAACACTGGAGCACGAATGCACCTGGGGCAGCAGCGTGCTGGGGGTCCCAACAGCACACTAGGGACATGGTGCCCTGGAGCACCACGGGGCAGAGGCTCTCAAGGGATAGCAGGCAGCAGAGGCGAGTGAAGTTCATAGAGTTTAATGAGCGCAGAACAAATCCCGATTGCCCACATCCCACCCACCCCCCAGTGCCCGGCCTGGCCCACACCCCCAGGCCAGGCCCCCCACGACACCCTAGTCGACTTCTTCCATGCTGCTGTAGGAGGGGGCTGGGCGCTCGGCGGGGCTGGTGAAACGCTCAGGGAGGCCTTCCGCAGCCAGCGGCGGGGCTCCTTCGGGGGCCAGGCCGGATCCGAACGCCACCGGGGGCAGTCCCTGCAAGCAGAAGGTGGGCATGAGAGGGAGACTTGCACCCTGCCCACCCATCTCCCTCCCTGCTCCCGGGGGACTGGAGGGGTGCCTGGGGGGGACACAGCCCCACAGGCAGAATGTGCAGCCCCTGGGCTTAGCTGCAGCTGGTGGCAAATCCCACAGCAGTGCAGAGGGCCCCTGGATGCAGTCCCTCCGGCCCAGCAAGAGCCAGGCCACAGCACACTCCTGCCCCAGGGCTGCTCAGCCACTGGTGGTCAGAGCAGAGCCCTGTACCCCAGCACGGGCAGCACTGACAGGCCACGGGCAGGCTGCCAGTGCCTGACGGAGGTCTGAGGAACAGAGCAGGGCCCGAGGGGATTTCCAGGGCTGACACCACCTTGTCAGGCCTTGCTGCTGGTGAGGGCAAGCAGCAGCTTGTGGGCCCCAATCCTGGGGTGCCAGCACCAGCTGGAGCAGAGGTCAGCCCACCGGCGCCGGGCACTGACTCAGACCCACGAGGCCAGCACTGTGGGTGAGCGGGGGAAGCTGCTGAGACCCAGGGCTGCAGACAATGAGGCGACTGTTCCAGGACAGGCACCTCATGACCACGGCACAGCCCTGCCGGGCTCTCCGGCTGGCACCTGCTTGGGAGGGGAGTAAACCTCAGCACGTGGAGGAGGGGTGTGGGACAGAGGTAGGGGGAGTCCAGCTCAGGCCCCAGCCTAAAATGCAGACGAACCCCTTCACTGCCAAGCATCCATCCCAAGCTAGCTGAAGGCACTGAGACTAGAACAGCAGCAGAAAAAGAAAGTCACAGGGCTCTGAAGTCACCTCTCACACCCAAATACGCCAGAGCTGTCTGAGCCACACTCAGTCAAGGGCAACACGTCTCAATGTCAGACGCTGTTGGAGCTGCAGTCTGTGACCCAGCCTCTGGGGACTGCCTGCTCCTAGCCCTGCTGGGTTCACCACACCCTGCACGTGTCCTGTGGGGCTACCACTCCACAGCTGGGACTGGAGCCCAGCCAGTACCCCATGGCATGGGCAGGCAGAACTCTCTGCTGAGCCTGCGGCCACACAGGGTGCACCAGGCACCCAGCAAAGCCCAAGGGAGGTCCTGGTGCCAGCTGGGTCACAGAGTGGCCTCAGGTGACCCCAGCGTGGAGTCCTTGCCTCTGTGTGGGAGTCCCAGCACACAGGACAGGAATGCAGCATTTCTTTGGAACACCTGGCTTTATTAACACACCAAGGTCATACCTGTGCTCTCTGACCCCATGCCTCTCCGGCAGCATGGGCAGCTGGTGCCCTCACAAATGAGGTGCTGCACCACGCTGCCCTGAAGAGATCAACTCCCCCAGATGCTACCAGCACACAGCCCCACAGACTGGTGGGAGGCAGTAACCCACAGACATGAGTGCTCACCATGAGCACCCCAATCAGGATTGCCAGCCTCCCCAGCAGCTGGCTGGGCTGGGCTGGGCAGGGAAGCACACAAGCCCTTGGTGACAAGCCTGTCCAGCCCCAGCACAGAAGCGTGGCACACACAACTCCCAGTGCACAGGCAGCTGGCACCAGAAGGCTCAGCAGAAGACTATCAGGGCAGACTGGGCCGGCCAAGGACCATGGATAGCCTCAGCCCTGGGTTCCTGCAGCAGCACAGCTGAGAGGTGGTGAGCCAGGGCCCCGTGTCAGGGCACCCTGCCCTTGCTGCAGCCTCCCGGCAGGTCTCCACTTCCTTCTTGGGAGCCAAGCAGAGATGGGTGATGTGCTCATGGGGCTCTCAGGCCCCAGCTTCACTGCAGCAGCAACATCCTTTCTTGAGCAGCAGGTAGCCTTGAGGTCTGCCCCACTCCCAGTGGGCAGCAAGGAAGAGCAAAGGAGCTTCTGGTTCTGGGCTGTGCCTCGGCAAGGTAGCAGGCTGACCACACAGGCCTGCCAGCTGGCATAGGAGATGCCAGAGCAGACAGGCAGGAGCCAACAGCCCCATGTTTCCCTTGGCGAGTCTTTCCCAGTGTTTTCTATCCTGCTGCCTCATGTCTTCGTCTCATAGCGTCCTAGAACGGCGCGTGCCCTGGCGGCCCTGCTCCCGCAGCTGGCCACGTGCCTGGGCCTATCTCCAGCGGGGCTGGTAAATGAGTGGGTAGAAGACGTTCAGGAAGAGAGCAACAATTGCGGCCGTGGTGGCCAGGACAAAGTATCTGACGCAGCCTTCATCTGGGTGCTGGGGGGTGCCCGGACTCCGCTTCTGGCCACAGGGCCTCCAGGAGTTTCTTGCATGCCTTTGGGGTGCCTCAAGCTGCAGCTCTTGTTCTTCAGCCTCCAGTTCCTGCCAGATCAGAGAAGCCTGCGATGTGGAAACCTGCGTCAGCACTTGGAGAACACAACGGGCAACACCCCTTGCCATCCCCCGGGGCAGGCGGCTGCCTGCAAGCCCAGCCCCGTGCCCAGCCAGCCCGCCTCCCCATGCAGCACCGTCGCGGTCGCGCCCGCCCCCGCAGCTCTTCAGGGTCTCTGGTGTGTGGGGCTCCGGTGGGTGGCTCTGTGGGAGGGAGCGTGAGCAGCTGCCGGGCAGGCTCTTCACAAGACTGCAGGGAGTGAAGGCAGCTGGATCCCGATGGAGCAGATGCACTTGCATTGGTGGGTCCACGTGGCAAGGGAGCAGGCAGCAGCCAATCACAGCCCAGCTTCTGTGATCCCAACAGGATCTTTCAAATGACAGCCAATCCAGAGCCAGCTGGAGCAGCAGGAGCAGGAGGCACAGTGCCAGTACAGCCAGTCACAGCTCTGCTTTGGTGGGTAGGAATGCTCTGACAGCCAACTGTAGCCCAGGTTCCAGGGGGATTTTCCACAGGCAGCCAACCACAGCTTGGCCCTTCATGGCGGTGATCATGCAGAGCAGCCAGTCAGGCAGCAGGTCTCTGGAGGGCACCCAGTGCCATGGAGGGTGCAGGTGGTCCAGGGTGCTTGGGGACCTGCTGAGCCCCACTGGGATCCAATGCATCCCATTACTGCAGGGGAACAAGGCCAGGGGCCCAATGAGCCCCACTGCCACAGAGCAACCTGATGAATCCCAGTGCCATGGGGCATACAGTGAGCCACAGTGCCAGTTCGGTCCCTGAGATCCTTCAGGGATCTCACCACCAGTGTGCAAAAAACAGTGCAGTTTTCTCATTCATTTCAGGCTGCCCCCAAGTGAGTAGAGCCGCTCCAGGACACACACACAGGGCAGAAACAGCCCAGGAAGGCATACACCAACATGCTAGACAGCCCCACTGGCCTCAGAGACAGCCATCTTCTGTCCACAGGTGAGAGGGCAGAGCTGGGACACCTAACCAGCATTGGGCTAAGGGGACGATGAGCCAGAGGGGCAGGGAGGCCAGGCCAGAAGTGCCCCTCCCACATGTGCAGTCATGCTGGAGATGAACTCAGTGTTGTCCTCAGACTCTGTGAGCCCACAGAGGTGTTTAGCATGAAGGAAAGGTCTGCAGCCTAATGGGGTCTGACTAGGTGGGCACCAGCCATGGCCTTCCTGACTTTCACAAGAAGATCAGTGTAGCCATTCCCTACACTGCATTCTGAAGGCACCCAACCATCTGGCCCCAGTCCCTCCCTCCCAGGCCACCCAGCAACAGAGCTCACTCTGGCAGGTTTCTCTGCAGCACCCTGTGAAGGCTGCCAGGCCTCCAGCTCAGCACTGGCATTTACCTTTTTTGCACTTGGCTTGGCCCTGGGTTGGGCCCCAGCGGAAAGTGTCCCTCATCCTGCCTTGAAAGCAGCTCCAGAGGGCAAGTTTTTACTGCTCCCTAGCACAACCAGATCCTACTGTACTGCTCACAACCTCTCCTCCAACACAGACTCCAGTGAGACTGTGCCCCTTCTTCCTCCTCCAGTGCCCTCCCACCAGCACTTCCACACTGATGAGGAAAACCAGCTCTCCTGTGATCCCTCAGGACAGGGACTGTCACAAGCCCACAGTGAGAACAAGGCAAGACTTGCCCAGCTGGCGCAAGCTCTTTGGTATCAAAGGGGTAAAAGCACTGCACCACAGCTGCACCAGGCCCTGTGGGTGCAGGCAAAGATGGACAGGGCCTTGCACGTGGGCCCCTGAGCACATTTCAAGGCTCAGTGGCTCCAACAGTGCCGAAAGGGACGCAAGCGCTCACCTGGCTGGCAGCAGCTTCGGCAGAGGGGGTGCGCTCGGCGCGGTGGTCTGAGGGGTGCCCTGGCAGGGGTCTCTCCACAGGAGAGTTCCTCCGGCGGTAGAAGAGGACATAGGCGTATCTGGTCACCACCTGGCTCTCATCTACGGTGGTGACTGTGCTGTCATCAAAGAGCCGCCAGCCTGAGGAGGAGGAAGGGTTAAGCAAGCAGACAATCATGGCTGCAGGAGCAGAGGGGTGGCAAAGGTGACAGATGCTCACCCACGTCACTGCGCTGGCTGTTCTTGTCGTTGGGCAGGCGGGCATACGCTGTGTAGTGCCCTCCAATCATGCCTCCATAGTGGTTGATCACAGCATACAGGTCATACATAGGCAGCTGCTGCTCGCCTTTCCGACCAATGCAGAACTTGCTCAGGTCCAGGCTCCTGTGGAGAGACACAGCGACCGTCAAGGCTGATCAGTGTTACACAGGCTGGGCTGCAGGTAAGCAGAGGCAGTGCCACCCCAGGCACATCGTTCCCCAGGCTCTTACCGGACAGGAAAGTCCACCATGTCATTGATCTTGTCCCTCCAAATAAAGCTGCGGAAGGAGAAGCGCTTGAGCTGGATGATGAGGACGTTGGGCAGCCGCCACAGCATCAGCTGCTTGGAAGCCTCGCGGTGCTGCTTGCACTTGGGGCAGTACCTGGGGGAAGAGTATGCTCGTTACTGGCACGGGGAGAGCCTCAGTCCTTGCAGCCCAGCTCAGCCCCAGGGTCCCCAGATACATTGCTGGCAGAGATATGTGGGAGGACTCAGCCTCTTCTGTCAAGGGCAGGCCAGTACAGTCCTGCAGAGCAGTAGCTCTACTGATTTAGCCCTTCCCAGAGCACAGGGAAGGCCAGCCCATCGTTCTTGGCTGCCAGTAGAAACAGCGTGCAGGCCCGGGCAGCTCCTGGGAAACCCCTGCTGCTGTCTGGGCCTGTTGGCTGGAACCCACCCTGCTGCCTTCCTCACCACGCTTCCTCTGGGGCCAGGACTTCAGGCTTCGTGAAGAGATTGAGGCACTGCTCCAGGGTGAAGTGGCCAGCCCGGGCTGCTTCGCTAGCCGAGCCTGGATCCTCCACACACTCCAACTCCTTGGATTCTACCAACACGAATTCCTTGAGGCGCTCATTGTTCTGCCACACCAGGGCAAGGGAGCAGTCATCTGTCAGATCCAGGGGGGTGTCACCTGTGAAGGGACACAGACCTCACACACCTATCCCAGCAGGCTGGATCAGGCAGCCTTGCTGGAGCTATCTTGCCCATCCCAGTTATACACAGAGATCAAGAAGTACTGCTAGAAAGGGACAGGTATCCCCTGGCCAGGTTTATCATGCTGAGCAGCAGAGCCCCTCAGCCTGCACTGGCACAGACCTCTCATCAGTAGCACCCTCACAACCAGCACTTGGTATGGGCATCCCATTCAAACAAAGAGCTGACCCAGAGAGCACAGACCCTCTGAGAATACGTGTAATAGGAAGGAATTGGCCTATTTGCTGAGGAGAGCGGGAATGTCGTGCCCAAGAACAGCTTCTAGACAGACGCTCTGTGCAGCAGAGCCCTTCCCTCTCCTGTCACACGCAGCTTTTACTGCCCAGTGGACACTTTAGGCTCATCTTGTGCCACACAACCTCTGGCACCCTGGCCAGGCAGATCCAGAGGCTGTAAAGGGATGAAGGTGGTGCTTTACAGGGCTCTGGTTCACCTTTATCTTCCAGCTTTTGCTCTCGGTTGGCAGCATCGATCTTAGTGATGTAGAACTGTGTGGCGCGGGCACTCAGTGAGTCTGGAGTGTGCTGGTACCCAGGGATGGCAGCTGTGAAAAGGCAGAGACAGATTTGTGGTGGCACTGCCTGTCTGCCCTGCGTAGGGGCCAAGAATTTGCAGCGCCCCCACCCCCACCTCACATGCTACGGCCTTGAAGGGACACAACCACGTGCCCGTGTCCTTGACTATTTTTAGCAGGCGCCTGCCCCTGGCAAGCTGTGCTCCTCTGCCTGCCTTGCCCCTTCACTGCACATTGCTGCCATCCTGAGACGAGTGTCTGGAAACGTGACAGCCAGGCAGCTGAGCGCGAGAGGCTGGTCCCATGCAGCTGAGTCAGAGCCAGCAAAGTGCTTTGCTCACAGCCCCCAGGGGCTCAGCCTGCACCAGCTCTGCCTTGCTCCCACAGGACTTCTGCCAACTCCTGCATTCCCACCTTTCCCACAACACAGCACTCCAGCCTCTCCCCTCATCAGGTCTCTGCTCTACACCCTGGACTTTGCCAGGGCAGGGCAGAGCGTGGGTAGGTTAGCATTTCAGGTGAGGCAATAGAGCCAAAACAAAGCTCCCAGAGCCTCATCTGTGTTCCCAAGAGTCTCCAGACAAAGCTCACAAGGGGAAAAGAGATGCTCTGCTGAGAGGTCACTCCAAGGAGGAAGAATTGCCTGAGCTCCTGGCACAGACAGAGGCAGCATTTCAGCACCTCTTACCTTCTGGCTTGAGGGCTCTCTCATAGGACGGCTCCTTCTCACAACAGCTGTCACCCTGCGACTCCATGTGCTCAGAGAACCCTGAATCCAAGCTCATCACGGAGCTCCTGGCTGTCAGGACCTTGCTCCGGACAGTGGTAGTATCCCCCATCTCTGGCTGCAGCTCAGGCACAGCTGGCGAGAGTGGAGGCTCCTGTGGGAGGCTTGAAACCCTGTCACCATCTCCCAGCTCGGGGGCAGAGGTGGCTGCTGCACAGCTGCTCTTGGCCAGGGGCTCCAGCTTGTCGGAGTGCAGAGGCTGCAGCCCCTGCTCCGGTGACATCCGGCCCAACTGGAATGGAGGCTGGAACACGCTGACTGAGTACCTGGGCATGGAGGTGGGGGTTAGAGTTGGCCAGACACGGGGCTGAACTCAGCTCTGTGGCAGAAGCACTCCCCTTCCCTGGACTCTCACCTTGCATAACCCTCCAGCAGCTGGGCCAGGCGGGCGTAGGTTAGGCGGGACTCAGGCACACTGATGAGGAAGGGGAAACCGATGTTCTCAGGACGGCACAAAGCCTTGTGGTCTGGCCAGTGTGTTTTCTGACACGCTCTGTAACACATACAGCCCCTACTGAACCCAGCATCCTTGAATAGCCTAGGAAGGAGCAGTGCAGGGCCAGAGGGGTGTGCTGGGGAATAAGGGTAACACCAGGAGTTCAACTGGCTCCATCCCAAAGGGCAGACCCATCCCAGCAGCACAGTCTTTCCATGGAGCCCTTCACAGCAGGAGACCCTCCCTCCCTGCCAGGCATCACGCCAACTCACACGTTGCAGTAACCGACTCGATAGCACCTCGTGCACCGCTTGAGCTTCTCATCCTCTGGCAGCTGCTTCTTCTGGCAGGCCGCACACTTGGCAACAGGGCCACTGGGCACCTGCGGACGCTGCAGGAGAAAGGACCCATTGGACAGGGAAGGGCACCTGGGCAGGACAAGGCAGCCTCGGTGGGCATCTGTGCTCACTGTAGCTCATCATGCTTGTGTGCAGTTCTGCCCATCCTGCTCAGTCCCACTTATGGCTCAGCCTTCCTACACCCCTCCAAGTAGTCCCTTCTTACCTGCTGGACCTGAAGCTCCACCACACGCTCCTTGGCCAGTTCTGGGGACAGCACCTCAAAGCAAAGCAGCAGGTCCGTTGGAGAGACTGTGTCTAGCGAGTTAGATGGCAGGAACATGCGGTGGAAGTGATTCTTGACCACCTGCCAGGAAAGCAGGAGCATGGCCTTGTGAGGGCTGCCCTATGTGTCCTCTCCTCAGAGAGCCACAGACCTCAACCTCACAGTGAGCTGTGGGAAGAGCAGCAGCTCAAGGATGCTGTACTCAGCTCACCACCTCACAAGAGAAAGACGGACATCCCCAGGCCCTACTGTGGTGGCCTGAACATTCACAGCAGGTGACAGTCTGCCCAGCACTCTCACCTCTGCTAGGCGCAGGTTCTCTGGTTTCACACGCACGCTGTGGGCCACTGAGTCAAGTACCTCCATGGCACTGGAGTTCTCCTTGCTGATACTCACAAGGAACTGCCACCGACAAAGTACATTAGTCACACCACACTAAGGCATGCAGGCCCTTACTTAACATAGGGCTTAGCCAGTTGGCACATGACCAGCTGCCTGAGGCAACTCCAGGAGCCTTCTTAGGCTCCCTCCCCAGGGTAGAAGATATCCTTTACCTTGATGGGTTTCTTGTGTGGCTCCTTTGCAAAGTAGTAGACAGTCAGCACCTTTTGCTTCTGTGGGAGGGGCACAGGGAGGTACAGGAAGGGATCAAAGGTAATAGACACCTGCAGATATAAAAAAACCACACTCAGCTGTGGGAAGTGCTTGCGGCTGAGCAGATTCAGCAGACCCAAGATCTAGCCTTGCCCTGTGACCTGTGCTCTCTGAGGGTCAGGAGCCTACTTCTGTACAACTAGGACAGGAACAGAATCTCCAGGGCTGCCTACCTTGGAGCACACTGGGCACACGAGCTTGGATTTGTACTGGCCCTGGAAGAGGTCTACTATGAACGAGTCATTCCTCATCTTGTGTCGTTGCCAAGCCTCCTCAGCTACCACCTGCAATAAGCAAGGGCTTAGCACCTCATTAAACCACTCAAGCTGCTCTCCCAGTGACTATGGGGGAGGAACACCCTCACCTCATCAGGCCTCCCATCCGAGTCAACAGTCTCTGTGTAGGGCTTGTTCTGGATGCGGTTGAGGTCCTCGTGCAGGCCATCAAGCAAGAAGGCCATGAACTCCTGAGCATCATGCTGGGCATAGCCAGTGAACTGGCTGGCCTTGCTGGCCACAATTGCCTGTGGGGAGCACAGTAGTCAGGGCTGATCAGCAGACCCCTGGCAGCACTGCCTGCCCCATGCACAACCCTGGCTGCACCCACCCACACCCACAGCTCTCTGTGGCACTTGCCGGGTAGGCAGGAATGCTGCCACACTTGCAGCCAAAGAGGAATGCTGCTGAGCACTAGTGCCAGGGGCCCTACCTTCAGTTTAGAGGGCTGAAAGGCATGGTGTGTGCCCTTCCACAGTGCTCTGAGGAGCATGGCAAAGCCGATGGCCAGGCGTCCACCCGTCCCCAGCGGGTTGTTATAGTTGATTTCTGACTCAAAGGACCGATCTGTAAGAAATGCAGCAGCTCAGGGTGGCTGGATGCTGGCTTCATCATCTGAGTGGCCAAGCTCTGCTGGGCTCCCAGAGTGGGCTCACCATGGAAGTAGTCACGCAGCTCCCGGGTGTTGGACAGGGACTGGATGACACTGTTCATGAAGCAAGTGTTGCCCAGGTTCACCAGCCCTGTGAAACCAGGCAGGCAGACCTTCTTCTTCTCATCCTCATCCTCATCATCCTCCACGCTCTCAGCACTCACTGGGCTGTGCGTCATCGGTGGCACCATACATGTCGGTTTGGGCTGCCAAAGCACAGGCAGGTGTGAGGGTGTGGCACTCAAGGGAGTCTCTCTGGGAACACCAAAGGAACTCAAAAGCCCAAGAAAACCACCAGAGAGGGCTGGAGCCATCATATCATCTCCCACTTGGACTGGGTCAGACAGGCCACCAGCTGCCCCTACTCCTGCCAGCTATGACTGAGGGGCACCGCCTCCTCCTGCAGGAATACTTTGCCAGATGTCCCTCTTCCCCCTATCCAGGTCAGCTCCAGCGTGGCCACACTCACCGAAGGAATGTGTGGCTCTTGCTTCACTGCCAAGTGCTCTGGGGCCGTACGGGCTGCCACGCCATCCAGAGCCCCATCTTCCACACGTGGCTTCTCTTTGTCACTGGTTCGGGCCTCTTCCTTGCTGGAGAGGGGGTGCTGGTTACTGCCCGGAGGGTTCTTATCCAGAGGGGTAGGGCCTGTAGGCATGGCAACCTTTGCACCACCCACTGCACCTTAAAAAGGGGGAAGGGTGGGCCTGTGGTTAGCAGCACGACACGCTGCCCACAGTGGGGCTGAACTGCTCAGTCCACACTTGCACACAGGTTCTCTCCTACCCCTCTTCCCCATGAGCAAGGGAAACAGCAGTGCCCTTCCCTTATCGCTTTGCTCACACCCTACCTCACATCCCTCCTACCTGCACCCACTCAGCCCCTCTCCTTCCCCACCATTCCATGCCAGAGGATCCAGCACCAGCTGGCAGCTGGTAGAGGTGAAGAGGGCCCATGCCCCACTGCGGTGCAGCAGGCAGGCAGGACACGAAGGCAGGGTGCAGACCTCGTGTGGCTGGAGCCTCCAGCCCCACCCAGCGCTGGCTCTGGCGTTTCTTCAGGCAGACATCAATGCGAGACACCGTGAAGTTGTACGTGCACTGGTCCGGCTCAATAAGGTTCCTGCAAGGCAGGCAGCAAGTCAGAGGTGCCCCAGACATGCCAAAGCCTTGCATGGCAAACTCATGGCCTCCAGGCAGTAGTAACCCTGCTAGCACCGATCCTGAAGTAGCCCTGGCAAAGCAGGGTGGAAACCCTCGAGCCTGTCCACACTGAGCACACAGACCACCCCTTCCCTGATAGATCCATTCTGCTTAGCTCCCTCCCGCTGCACATCCCACCCAAAGGGCACAGACACAGCTCTGTCCCCAAGAGCTCTAGAACAGCCTGGTGTGAACTGCAGGCAAGGAGACACTGGGATTTCCTCCCCTGCAAGCAAGCACACAGCCAAGGCAGACCAGGCTCAGCGCACTAGTGTAGCATGGTGTAAGTGAAACCCCCAGATGCAGAAATGAGAATTCACTGCACAGAACCACCAGCTGGGACTGGTTCCTGCTCCAGCTCTGGACTCTCACCTCCCTCACCCTGGCATGGGTTAGAAGGACAGGAGTCATACCTGAGCTTCACCTGCCACCGGAACACCGTGTGGGGCCCACAGCCAGGATGGAGACGAAGGAAATTTGTATCACTGCAGAGAAACTAGGAGTGAGCTGAGGTGAACAAACAAGTAGCCCAGCCGCAATCAGAAGCTCTGCAGCAGCCTGGAATCATCCCGAGGCAAACTTGTACCTCGTCTGGAACACTAGTGTGAAGTCTTGTTCCCGGAACAACACCTTGGATGTCTCCTTGTGGATCTCCTTCACGTATACATGCACTACCACCAGATCATTGCCCTTCTCGTATGAGTCATTCTTGACAAAGGTCAGGCTTACAAAAGGCTCTGGCTCTGAGTAAGGAAAGCCACAGAGAAAGAGGTTATCTTCCTTGCATGCTGAGGCTACAAGCTGAAAGGTCCTGAGCAGATGGACCTTCCTGACCAGGCTCACCCCATGGGCTCTGGACACTCACCATCAGCTGCTGCTTCCAGAGCCACGTCGTCCTTGGACCAGTCCCTCTTCTCACCATCTCTGCCCATGGGAGGGGTGGCCAGTGGGATGGCCTTAGAGCTCTCTCCCAAGATAGGCAGGCAGTCCCGGCTCCGCAAGGCCTCAGCAGGGCTGCCTGGCTGCAGGACTCTCTTTTCAACACAGGTGGCAACACGGTGGGGAAACACCTCTGTGGTAGCCGCAAGAGGTGGCATCTCCACGGGAACAGTCTCTTTGGCCAAAGCCACAGCCTTTCAATACAGAAAGACACAGTGAAACAGAGACACTGTCACCCCTGAGCTGCCCTGGCCCACTCACTGTGACTCCTGCCAGCCAGCCAGGAACAGCTCCATATCACCTGCTTCCCCCACACATCCCATGCCAGCTCAGCCCCATTAGCACTACAGCACAGCAACTGCAAGGTCCTCACTTCACCCTTCCTCCACCACAGGTTCCTGTCAGCCCTCAGCATCCTGGAGCCCACCTCATCCTCACTGGCAGGGATGAGTCCTGCATTTCCTGCACTGGGCAGAGGAAGCAGGGGTACCCTGTCCAGCCAGGTCCTCCGGTACCTTCTCGAGGGGCAGTGCGAGGTCTGCAAGGGTCGCAGGTGCATCAGCCTGGTTGGCTCTGCCATTGCGGCGGCTGCCAGCCCTCCCGCTGTGCCCTTTGCCAGGCTCCATGCTCCCAGTGACTCTGGCATTCGGCTCCTCTTCAGTGGGAGCCACTTTGAGGTATACTGCCCGCTTGGCACTGGGGCCACTCTGTGTCCCTGGGCTGGCTGGGCTTTTCCCTCCCAGGGCCTCGCTTCTTCCTGGAGCACGCTTGGGGTTGGAGGGCTCCCGCCGGGATCTTGGTTGCTCTGTGCCTTCAGCCCTTGGCTCTTCAGGGGTCAACTCTGCAGGAGCAGCCTTCTCCTTCCCGTTCTCCCAGCATGCAGCCCCTTTGGCTGGTTCTTTGGATCCATCTTTCCTTTTCTTCTATAAAAAGCAATGCAGCACAGTGGGAAGGTATTCAGGTAGCAGCATCTTTCAGGCTCCCTATCAACCCCTCACCCTCAACCCTCTTCCCAGACTGCACCAGGACTCTCCTCCAGAACCTGGGAATGCATGACAAAGGCATGATTCCCGGGGACAGTGGCAAATGGCTTATGCAGCACATGGCTGAAGGATGTGACCCACATTGCTCCTTGGGCAGCTCAACAGCAGGGAGCTCAGAGATCACCCTGGCTCCCCAGGGCTCCACAGGCTCTCTTACAAGATAGACCATTCCGTCCTTACCAGAAGTGAAGTCCAGTTATGGAGTGGGATCTTCTTCTGAAGCACAAGCTGTAGAAAGTTGCCTTTCTTGCACTGGATCTTGCTGCAGGAGCCCTCGATTTCCTCATAGAACTGACAGCTCCACTGGCGCCCGTCTGTAAAGCAGAGGAGAACCAGTATCTCAGGCAGTGCTCCAGGCAGCTGTCACCTAACCCACAGCCCCCATTCACCTGCCCCCAGGATGAAGGAAGCACTCATTCAGAGCCAAGAAAGCTGCAGGCAGGCTGCCACCATACCCCAGGAGCCTTCTAGGGCTCCAGCCAGCTTCCCTGAACTTGCTTTGTACATCTGGCTGGCCTCCTTCCCAGCGGGAAGGCCCTGGGCCTCCCTGCCCTTAGGGGCACAGTCACTTTTCCAAAGGATACCCAGGACTGACTCAGCCATCCCAGCAAGCAGGGGAGAGACGCACTGGCGCGGCAGTGGGCACTTGTTCACTTGGCACAGAGGCCAGCTCCTGCCCTTCCCAGCTCTACAATGCTCTCCTATCGACTCTGTCTGCTGCCTGAGTGTGTGCCAGCTGAGAGCAGGGCATTGCCTCCGAGAGAAAAGTCTGATGTCTGCCTGTGGCAATCCCGTGCTTGGCGCAGAGCTGTGCCAAGTCCCGATGAAGAAATGCTTGCAGCACTTGCTCCATTCCCATACCTGGTAGTTTGACCACACAGTCTGTGTCGGTGAAATCAGCACGTACATCCTCTGCTTTCAGAGCTCCACTTCCCAAGTTCAACTTGATGATGATCTCATCGGCATTCTGCTTCCAGTCCAGCAGCAGCTCTAGGAAAAGGGAGGGAAGTGTCACCCACTTGCTGGGGAATGAGCCTGAAGTGCCCACTCCTTGGCTGGAGAACACAAGCCTGAACACACACACAGTTAAGGAGGTCAGCGCAGGGAACACAGATCATGACAATTAAATGGGACCTGCCCTCATTAGACAGGCAATAAACAAGAGCACATGTTGCAGCAGGGCAGATGAATCCCGGTGGGAACCAGAGAGATCAGAAAGGCAGCACTGCTCTTGGCATTGCCACAAGCAGCAGTGGCAGCTGGGAAGAAGGGGTAGCTCCTGCCAATGACAAAGCAATTACTGCTTTCCCAAGGAACGAGGAAGCCACAGAATTACTCTGGGGGATTTAAGAGGACTCTGACCACAATCAGAAATTGCCACTTCCCCTTTGCATATGCAAACCAAGCAGCCCAGCTGCAACCATCAAAGCACTGTACTCCTGCCAGGTGAATGTGGCTAACACGACTGAAACATGGGCAGGCCAGCCAGTGGGCAAGTATGCTATAATGGGTGAAAAAAGAGTGCAGCCATGATACTCTGGTGCAGGCACAACTTCCACTGTGTGCCTGCCAGGCTCCAGGTGTGGCCCTGTGGTGCCCTGAAGTCTTCAAGGAAAAAAAAAAGTGATTTTGATCACCTTAATTTCTATCAGGTTTGTTCTACCCTTGGTGCACAAGGACATCCTACTCTGCCCCCAAAGTAGGCCTGGACTATGACAGAAACCAGTCAATGCTGCCCACAAGGTGACACAGCTTGGGATGTCCCCAGCCCAGCATCATGTCCTGCTCAGAAAGAAGCAGAGCAGATGTCAGCAGTGAGGCATCCCAGGCCTGTGCTCACTGGCACCATGATACCTGAGTTGCAAGCAGCCTGCCATATACTCAGGGCCTCTTTCTTGCAAACAGCCCTTCACTCCTGGAAGGGCCATATACTGTTAGGATAAACACTGAGACAAGGGAGTGCTCAATGCCAGAGCACTGGAGAACAAGGTGAGAGCTTCAGATCCCTTGGCAAGGGCACTCCATGGCCATGCACTGACAGCTGGCACACACCTCGACTTACCCTCCTCTGAGTCCTTCTCCTGGGCAGTCTCAGCCTGCTCGAGCTCAGGGCGAGACACGTGGGCAGAGAAGCAGAGCGCAGGCAGGTCTGTCATTCTACCACCTCACAACATAGGCCAGCAAGCTGATGCCAAAAATTTCACACATCATCTCCTTCTACCCTGAATTTGTGTCCAGGCCTTTCATCCTGAATGGGCTGCCCATCTCCCTCCTTTGCTTTCTCATAGTTCTCCTTCCCCAGAGTCCTGCCTGCAGCACTGCAGCAAGTCAGCCCCAGGACAGCTGCTCTGGGCCATACCACCATATCCCAGTGTAACAGTACCACAGTGGGAGCAACTCAACCATGTAGGCAGTGCTTTTTTGAGGCACATCTCATTGTGAGCTTGCTGCATCCAGGCTCAGCTGTGTGGCCCAGGTCCCAGGCCCTAGCCATACAGAGAAGTCCTGTCTTGATCTGACAGAAAGAACCTGGTGTTTGGTCATGCTCAAACTAATTCTGCTGTAACCAGAGAACCACGTGGCCCAGCTGCACTTTAACATTTCCATTCCTGCACAAGCTGCCAACATCCACATCTGAAAACCTCCTTCCAGAACAGGGTGCGGAACCAAACTGACCTGACACCTAATCCCTGCTCCACACAGAATTACCTCCAACAGCCAGAAGTGTCTCCAGGCCTGGTCTAGGCCCACAGGATAGTGAACTCTGCCAGGCAAGGGACTCAAAGCGACAGCACCTTCTCCTGGAGCAGAGAAATAGTGGCAACAGGAGCTGGGGTCCCCACTTGAAGGGCTGTCGCTGCCTCCCCTGACTGGCTACAAACCAGTAGAAAACTTCTACTGACCACCACAGCCACTGGTGCAAAGGTGCCCATGCAGCTGGCAGTGTAAGAAGCATGGCAGTGGCACTGCCTGGAAGATCTACAGCCCCTCACCACCTTTCACAGAGGGGACGGGGACAGCATGGCTGCCCTCAAGAAGGCCCCCACATCAGAGGATGCAGAGTCAAGCCCTACCAGAGATGTACTCCCCCCATGTGAGAGAAAGCTCAATGCTATGCTCAGCACTGTGGGATTTCACATTGGGGACTGTGCCTGGCCTCTCTGGCATAGACCTTGCCAAGCAGTCAATTACCTTGGCCTATAAAACATCCTGTGATTTTGAAGTTACAATAATCATAACAGAGCAGGCACAGAAATCAAACAGCTTTCCAGAGCCACAGAAACTCTTGCAGGCATCCTGCCCACAGGCATTCCCTGCACCTGAAGCATCATTTTTGTCAAAGAATACATGGCACTTACACAATTACTCTACAGCAACCACTTCACCTGAGCCACACTTTGCCCTGACTCAGAAGCTAAAGCACCAGCCCCACCCGCAGGCCTTGCACACCCAGTCACTGCCTCACAACAACTGGCCTCAGCAAACTGATGGGAAAGAAAGAGTGCTGCCTCCAGCTGCAAGAGCACCCACAGGTTTCACTCAGTTTCACTCTCGCTGGATCGGGGCAGCTCACGCCAAGTCCAAAGCAGAGTCAAGAAACAACCGCCAAGGCCAACTCCAGACTTCAACTAGCAGGCCACAGGCCCAACCTCCCTAACATCGCTGGGGCTAAGTAGTGCCAAAAAGAAGGAGGTTACAGGTCCAGAGAGGACACTGTGTCAGAGAAGATCCCACATCACATGGGTTACCATAAGCTGCAGGAAGTGATTAGTCAAATCTACTTATCCTGCAGCAGATGGCTGAGAGGCTCCCATGCTGCAAGGCCGAGACACCATGGGCCTGCTCACCACAGCGATGCTGAGGGGCTCTCACCTTCCTTGCTTTCCTGATTGGCTCGATCCTTTTGCTTCTTCTTGTTGGTGGCATCATCCAAGCCCCGAGACGCTCTCCTCTGGCCAGGGGCATTTGTGCTGCTGGACATTTTCAGCCGTTTGGAAGACACAAACAGCCCGCCGGGGTCGGTAATGGAGTCTGGGTCAGGGGTGCGACGTTTTCTTCCTGGCCCAGCTATCTTGGCGACTCTCTGTGGTCAAACTCTCTGGCAAGGAAGTAATGGCCTAAAGAGAGGAAAGAGCAAGCATGGCAGGAGGAGCAGGTGGAAAAGGCCCAACAGCAGCAGGATCCGCTCTTTGCCTGAGGGCCAGTGCCCTTACATGACCTTCACCATGGTGTTTATGGGAAGCCCCATGCAGCACTCAGTGAGGAAACCTACCTCATCACAGCTGCTACAATGCTTACTGCCAAAAGCATAGGCTTGTCAGAGCTCCCAACATACAACCAGGGGTCTTCAGTATGTGGCACGCATTAAAAACCTGGAAAGCAAGTGTCATGCTCATGGCTCCCACTATAGCAACACTGGCCCAGAGGAGCTGCTGGCGCTAACAACACCCGGAGACACAGCCAAGGGCAAGGACATGAGGAGGCCTGGATCTGCAAAACTGAGCCTCCAGAGTCAATGGGGGGAGCCTGTCACACAGCTTGGAGCAACAGCTATTTCAGTCAAACAGTGTTCTGTGTAACAGCGCCAGAATAGGAGCCAGTAACACCCTAAGAAGGAAGCAGGACTGGGACAGTCTCCCATGACAGATGAGAGCAGAGCTCCCTGGCAAAAGGAGAGTTCCACCCCCTTCGCCCACTAGCTGGGAGCTTAACCAGCATGACTGCACCTTGAATATTTATCTCCCAGCCGGTTTACAGACAGCGTCAGCGGGGCCTGGCCTGGAAACAGGACACCTCTACTCGTGCCCCAGGAAGAGAGCAGGCTGAGTAGGGCACGTAAGTTGCTCACCCCTGCCCCCTCAGACATGTCCTCCCAACAAAGCCCACTTCCCTACGGGGTTTGGGAGATGCTGGCCCAGGGATCTGTTGCACCCATCAGTGTCATCCTGCAGTGTTCAGGACTTTGAGAGAGCAGAGTTGAAACAACACACTGAAAGCAGTCCCACTGGAGGTGTCTCCATGGAGGCAGAGAGAGCAGAGAGCTGGGAAGGTTTCCTCCCTTGCTGCCCCAGCTGCACACCGTGACCCTGGCAGTGCTTCCCAGCCTGCGGGAGCTTGCAGCAGGGAAACAGGCCCAGACACACGGATCCTGCCCACCCCCAGGTGCCAGCTGCTTGCCACAGCTCCCAGAGCACTGTTTCACACACATCCCACGGCTCAGCTCCCATCCGAGGACACAGAGCCAAGCCCAACAGTACCTTGGCCTAGCCCAGCTTCACTGAGCCTGCCTCTCCCTCAGCAGGAGGCAAGTGTCCCTTGGGAACACCCTGTTCTGCTTTCACCCATGTACCAAGCACAGACCCTTTGCTGTGCTTGGGAATGGCCAGTGGCAGGAAGCACCTCCAAGGGAGGTGGTCTGAAAGAGGAAGGACACTGCCAGTTCTGTGCTGCCAGCCCAATGTCACCAGGGCATTTGTGTTCTAGAAATGTTCAGGGCAACAAATTGCCACAATGTGAAGCTGTAGCCGCAAACTGAGAAGAACCCCAGGGAGCAAGGCATCCCAATCTTGCCCTCAGCTCTGGCAAAGTCAGCCCCATGACAGGTGTTGCATCCAAACCACTTCTCTTCAGGCCAACCCGCATTCACCACCAAGAGCTGCTAAGCCAAGTGAAAAGCTGAGTCCATCCTGACTGTCTGGCACAGACAATTCCTGCCACCCACAGTGGAGAGGCCCAAGTGACCTGGAGACTGAGATGCTGAGCAGGGTCCAGCATCAGTCCCAAAGAGGTTGAAAGAGTGAGGGAGGGGAGAAGCATCATCCCCACACTGCTGCACAGACTGGGTCTCTCCAGGATGCAGAAGCACTTCTGGCTCTAGAGGGAATGGGAAGGGCCCCCACAGTAGGGAAAGTGGCAGTGATTCACCAGGCTAGGCCTGTGATGCCAGCTGCATGCTGTCACCGACAGCTCCAGTCTTCACGACATCGAAATAGGTTGGCTAAGATGCTTCCTGGTGCTGAAGAAGTTCACCTGGGCTCAGCAAACACGGGAAAGCAATTTTGTTGTATTTCTTTTATCTCAGGAGAAATGGGACTCAAGAAGCAGTGACTGCTTCCTGCAGGGTCAAACGAGTCTTTGTCACCTCCTTCCTGCATCTCCAAAGGGGTGGGAGAGGGTAGCTGCTGGGCACGGTGAAAGCAAGCTCTGAGAAGAGTCCTGGAGGGGTGACAAAGGACAGGCCTCTGCCCAAGACGGGGTGAGGAAGAGAGACAAGGGTTGCGTGCCTGCTTGTCACTCTTCCAGGAAAAGCCTGCTGCTCTCATGCCTCACTGAGGGCTCAGCTCCCTCGGGGGCTTTGCTGACAGTTATTCCTCACAGCAGGAAGGAATCAAGGGGGCTGGAGGTCTGCCCAGTTCAGCTGCCAGACTGATGGCAGCCTGAGGCTGCTGCAGGCACCTCAAGGTTTTGGAGGAGTGAAGGCAAAGCACAAATTACTAAGGTATTAGAACAGGCGAATAGGAGACTTTTTGCCTTTCTGCCACCAGGAAACGCACTTACAGGCAGCATGTTCAGCCCCTGGGTGCACAAAGGTTTTGGCACCACTCCTGTTGGCGCAGTAGGAGTCACTGCAGGGGAGAGATGGCGAAAGGCTGCTCTGGCTAGATGCCAGGTGAACCTCCGGGAAGCACCTGATGAGCTGGGCACTCCTACAAAACCTTACCCAATCCCCAGAGACAGAGAAGACTGGCCATGCTGCTGCTGGGAGCAGAGGTGCTTCCCTATCCTCTGCTCTCCCTGCCTTTGTGCCATGGTGTGTACCAGACCCAGATGCCAGCCAGGGTTTTGTCCTAAGTGTGTCTTCCCCCCGAGCAGTTTCCCAACCCAGCTAATGCTGAGGCTGCAAATATTTTTACTAGCCAGAGGAAAGGGAGCAAGAGGCCAAGGAGAAGGGCCACTCCTCCCCACAGCAGCGCCAGACCAGGAAGCACAGCAGAAGGTGCTCCATGAGATGCAATTTGTGCCCCATGACTGGGGCAGGTTTAGCACTTGACAGGAGGAGCTCCCTGTTTCTTGTCCACAGCACTCCCCATCAGTGCCCAAAGGCCTTTACAGGAGTAGCTGCAGAGAAGGTTGGCTATCCCAACAGCGTGATCTTTCCATGGACTTTTGGATCCTCCACGTCCTAAATACAGCTAACAGAAACACACCCCTCGTGTACACAAATACTTTTGTCACCTTCTGTTTCTCGCTCACCTGAGGGACCAGAAATCCCAAGGCTCAAGCTTGACTTTTACTTGAGTTTCTGGGCATGCGGGACACACAGGTGTAGCCAGGTCAAGCACAAAATCCTCTGGGGCTGCTACTCAAGCCAGCACTGTCATACAACCAGTTTCCAACCCATGTGGAAACCACTGTG
>VRYO01000638.1:11555621-11565740 GCA_009812075.1 Sialia sialis | reverse complement strand
CAGGGCGCCATAGGGCCCACTGTGGCACCCCAGCTGGCACCATCTCTCACCTCGGCACTGCTGCCGTGGATCACCCCAGTGGTGCTCCTGGCAGTCGGTGCAAGTCTGGCCCCCAAAGCCTGGCCGGCAGGAGCACTGCCCTGTGAACTGACAGACATGGCATGGCCATGGTTGGCACTGCTGTAGCACGCTCACAGCCCTGTCCCATCCCCTCAACCCCTGTCCCTGTCATGTCTCACCTGGTTGCAAGTAGGTGAGAGGGAGTGCTCAGGGTGGCAGGCGCAAGGCTGGCAGCCTTTCCCGCTGGCCAGGTTCCAGAAGTTGGGGCTGCAGCGGTCACAGCTCTGGCCCTCCACATGGGGCAGGCAGTGGCACTGCCCAGTGTGCCTGTCACAGTGGCACTGCTGGGGCCCACAGGTGCTGGGGTCAGTGCCCAGGGGGTTGCAGGAGCAACCTGGAACCAAGAGGCAGGCACTGAGCAGAGATGGACATGAGGGAATGAGGATGAAAATGGGGATGAGTTTGGGATGGAGATGAGATGGAAGTTCTGATGGGGACAGAGCAGGAGTGGGATCATGATGGATCAGGGTAGAAGCAGGATGGAGACAGAGACTGGGCAAGGATGGAGTGTGGACTGGATGGAGGTGGACTGGGAGCAGCACGAGGACCACTGGTGGGGATGGTACAGAGATGGGACCATGGTCAGGAGAGAGCTGGAATACGGACAGGATGGGGACAGATAGATGGGATGGCAATGGGGACAAGAACAGGCCATGAAAATAGGATGTAAATGGGATGGAATAAGTTGGACATGGAGACAGGGATTGGGCCATAGTGCCAGGCCTGAGCAGAGAAGACAACCCTGTTCCAGGCCAGGGCTGCAGGGACTCCACAGCTCTGTGCACAAGCAGGGGCAGCCATGGGTGCACATGGTCCCCAAGGACGTGTTGGGCCCTGGAGGCACATCTGGGCATGGCAGTGAGTACTCACGCCTGCAGCTGTGTCGTGTGGCATCTCCATAGAAGCCGGGCTGGCACTCAGCGCAGTGGGGCCCTGCTGTGTTGTAGAGGCATCGCAGGCACTGTCCTGTGCGCCGGTCACATGCCTCTGGGTCCGTCACATCGATGTTATCGTGGCACTGGCAGGGCAGGCAGCGCCCACCCTGCAGAGGGTCCCCATAGTACCCAGGGGCACACTCATCACAGCGGGAACCTGCTGACACAGAGCGCTGGGCAGTGCCGGGGGACAGGGCACCCCAGAAGGCACTGAGTGTGCCGTGGCAGGTACCCACCTGTGTAGCCAGGGCTGCAGTGGCACACGACCTGTTGGGAGCGGCTGTCTTGGTAGCAGGAGGCAGCAAAGTGGCGGGGGGTGCTGGGCCCCTCAGGACAGGGGCAGGGCCGGCAGTGCTGCCCAGAGCCAAGTGCTGGGTTCCCAAAGTGTCCAGCCGCACACCTACAGGCAGGAGGTCAGCAGGAGCCAGGGCTGGCAGCACCCTGCCCCAGTCTGGGCATGTACCCCACCTACCTCTGGCACCTTTCACCATCCGTGTGGTCACGGCAGCGCAGGCAGCTGCCGGTCCGAGGGTCACAGTTCTCAGTGTGCCCATTGCACTGGCAGGGCCGGCAGACAGGGAAGCCCCAGTGGCCGGGCTGGCAGCGGTCACAGCGTGGGCCATGGGTGCCCTCACGGCAGGGACACTGCCCTGTGGTGCTGTCGCAGATGGTGCTCACTGAACCCTCCCGGCTGCACTGGCATGCTGGAAAGCACAGCACCCACAATGTCTGCCCCCAGGCTGTAGAGAGCATCCCTTTCCCACGCCCCCAGGCCTGGGATGCCCAGGCTCCTCTCCCACTGGCACTCACGTCGGCACCCGCCGGGCCCAAAGCCAAAGGTTCCCGGAAAACAGCGGTGACAGCGCCGTCCCATGACATTGGGTTTGCACTGGCACTGCCCACCCTGGGGCTGGCACTCAGCACTGAGTGAGCCCTGAGGATCGCAGAGGCAGGCTGTGGGCAGAGAGCAGGGTCAGTGTCAGCTGCTGTGGGACAGGGTGCAGGACAGAGTGTGGGGCTGTACTCACGCAGCGCCCCATCATGCAGGATGGCTGAGAGGCTGTGCAGGAGGCTGGAGCAAGGCTCAGCCACGGGCGAGGGCCCTGCAGCGTAGAAGGGCTGGGCACAGTGGTACCGCTCAAAGGTCTCCCGGCGCTCCATGGAGCTGGGGTCACCCGCAATGAACATCTCCAGTGAGGAGTAACGGGGCAGGAGCACCAGCTGCAGGGCAAAGTCAGTGGGATGTCATGTCCCTCTCTGCCTGTGTTGCCTATGGCTGCATCCTATCCCCCTGAAGGGTTGCTGTCCCCCTTCCCATTGCCCGCCTGCCCCTCACCGAATCGATGAGCACACTGGCAGTGGAATCCTGATGAGCAGCAGCACAGCCCAGTTCCAGGCGGATCGTGTAGGAGACACCCTGCTCCAGACAGATGGGCTGGGACAGCACCACGTACCTGGACAGGGGCAAGACAGAGCAAGGGCAGCAATGTGCCTCAAGTGAGCCCCAGCAGAGCCCAACCCTACTGAGGTGCTTACCTTGCACCAGAAGGAAGGCTGGTGGAGAGCTGGTCATCGGCAGGGATGGTGTTTCCACAAGGGCTGCTGGCAGAGACGGGGCTGGGACGCAGCACCTTCAGCCCCACCTCCTGCCAGGCCTCTGGGTGCTAGCAGCCAAGAAGGGGCAGTGTCAAAAAGCCTCACCATCTGGAACTCCCCACCACTCCCACCCAATCTATCACACTCCTGGCTTCACCATCTGCTGCTCACCTGGGGCTCATATCGGATGACCACATCATACTCAGTGGAGAAAGGCACGTCACTCACGTGAAACTCCACCCAGCCGCCTTCCAACATGCGGGCAAAGCCTGTCCCTGTCCAGGAACTTGGACGATCTGGAGGGGGCTCATGCTCCACCACTGAGCCCTGGTGCAAACAGGTGTTGTGAGATGGAACCCTAAAAATGGTCTTGGCAAGCAGGCACTGCTTTACCCTGAGTATGGAGGCAGACCACTGCCTGCTGGTTTGGGGACCCTGCAAAGGGGCACCCACTGCCCTGCCTGATGTCCTCCCCAGGGACACCTTCATTCCTTACCTGATGCAGCCGTGCATCCTCTGCCTCATAGGTGTAATGATCCAGGTTGATGCGGTAGAAACCACTCTCCACCTGTTCACACTGTCGTCCTATCACATGGCTGCGGCACTGGCACTGCCCTGTCCCCATGGCACACCTGCTACCCCAGCAGCACCATCAGCCCTGATGCCAGGAAGGCAGCCCCTTGCCCTCTGCATCCTCACAAAGACTCACAGGTTGTTGCGAGCACCTCCCACATCGCAGTCACAGGGCCGGCAGCCTGGGAGGTCGTGGCTTAATCCCCAGTGCTCAGGCTGCAGAGGGCAAGGGTGTTAGAGAGCAGCCATCTGTGTACTGTAGTCCTGAGCACTGTGCATGGGCTATGGCACAGCCCCACTCACCAGGCACTTGTTGCAGCTGCGCCCGGTCACCAGCCGCTTGCAGAAGCACTCCCCACTGACAGGGTCGCAGCGGCTGCCATCAGCCACCGTGCCACGGGGGTCACATTGGCACCCTGCATGGAGAGCCAGCAGTTTCCAGCAGTGCCAAACCACATGCCCCACCCTAGTAGGTGACACCCTGATACCTACTCCGACAGCCTTGCGGATTGTTGGCACTGAGGCCGAAGAAGCCGGGTTTGCAGCGGTCGCAGCGGGGACCAGCCACGTGCTCCTTGCAGCGGCACTGCCCCGCAATCAGACCTCTGGCTGGGTCATCAGCACTGTCGCACAGCCCACCATCCAGAGAACCCTCAGGGTCACAGTCACAGGCTGAGGAGACAGGCAGGGTCAGCACTGTGACCACCAAAACACCCACCTTGCACAGCCTGTCCCACACTGACCTCGGCACACTGCAGGGTCCCGCAGGTCCTTGGTGGGGTCCTTGTAGTAGAAGGGCTTGCAGAGGTGACACCGACGGCCCATGGTGTTGTGCTGGCAGTCATCACACACCCCCCCACTGGTGTTCCCCGTGGCCAGGAACACAGCCATGTCAAAGTGGCACCGCCGTGAGTGCTCGTTGCAGTCACAGCCTGCAGGGACCACGACATGGTTTATGGCACCACAGCCCACACCTGGCAGTACCCCAGTGCCAAACCTCCCCTGCCTGGATTCCCCTTACTCTGATATGCAGCTCCCCAAACACCCCCAGCAAATCTGCATGATGTCAGTCGCCACCAAACCACATCCCACTGTACAGCACCCCCAAATCTATGGCACAGCACAGCCTGACATCGCTGGCACTAGGATCACTGTGCCAGGAGATGGTGCCAGCAGAGGCACTCACGGCGACAGGCATTGGTGCTGGAGCCCTCGGCCGGGCGCCAGGGCAGGTCTTGGTAGAAGTCCTCACAGCGCTCGCAGTTCAGCCCCTGCGTGTGGTGTTTGCAGACACAGCGCCCGTGCACCTGCAAGGACGCATTGCTGAGGGGCTGCGGGACTAGGCAGCACAGCTACCCAGCTCCAACAGGGCACACAGGCCTGCCTTGCCCTACCATGCCATTGGTGGTGGCGGGGGCCCCACTGAGCGGGGCGCACTCAGAAGCATGCCCGTAGCAGAAGCAGTTCCCACGCATCACCAGCTCGTAGAGTGCGTAGTAATACTTCTCCCGGATCTCCCGCCGTGAGTCCAGCAGGTTGTCCCCCAGCGTGTGCAACTTAGTGAGGTTCACCCGCAGGTTGGTGACACGCAACAGGTCTAGGGCAGGGAGAGACCCCTGTTGGCATAGGGTGGCTGGGCACGTCTGTGCACAGCCCATCTCTGCTGTGCTCAGTTGGGCTGGACTGTGGCTATGGTTGGTTCAGAGGAGTTGGGCATGGCTCTGCTGGGCATGGCTGGGATGGGCTGGGCATGACATGGGGTGTCCATGCAGGGCTGCACAATATCAGGCTGGTCTGTTGGGGTTTTCTCTATTGCACAGTATTGGCCCAGCGTGTGCACGGTTTGGCTGACAGGCACGTGGTTGCACGTGGCAGGCTGGGCTGTACGTAGCTGTGGAGGTTCAGCTCCCACACACATAGCCGTGCACAGTCTGCCTGTGAGTGGGCTGGGCTCTGCACTTCCACAGAAGAGGCAGGCTGGGACCCCACCAGTGCAGAACAACACCCTTGGCACAGCACCTTTACACATCTCATTGGGGGCTGTGCCCAGAAGATGGCTGTGCCTGGTAGGCACAGCCTGGGGGCCCTGGGAAGACAGAATAGCTTCCCCAGGACTGCAGCTTCCCAGCAGCCCTGCCCTGCAGATTCCTCCCCTCCTGATCCCAGTCTAAATTTAGCCTTGGTTAACCCACTGTGTCCTGTGCCCAGCCTGACTCCCCATCTCACCACGGCTGGTGTTGGGCTCAGCTGTGGCACACCCATCCTCCTCCATTTAACCCAATGCACCCTGACCTTTAGCTGCTCTCACAGGGCAGGGTGCAGAGGGGCCCAAGACCCCAAAGGCTGGATAAGGTCCTGACCCCTGTGTAGGGCCCAGAGTAGGGAGAGAGCATCCAAAATAGCTACACCCAAAATAGAGCAGCCAAGCAGGAGCCCAGATGGCTGGCAACTCACTTTGGATGGCAGGGCTGTAGGGGTCCCGGATGGGGATGGCAGGGTCCAGCACCCGGTAGATGACCTGGAAGGGACAGCAAGGTGATGACAGCAGTGCAGGGGATCCCCTGACTCTCCTGGGACACTACCAAGGCCTCACCTCCCCCTCAGTGGAGGGCTCGATGTCAGAGTAGCGGGACTCGCAGACGATGTCATCAATGCGGCGTGGGGGCCCATGGGGGACATGAGGAAAAGAGGCAGCGCAGTCGTAGGCGAAGTAGCGATACACCTTCCAGGTGCGCCCAAAGTCGGCTGAGCGCTCCACCAGCATGGCCGCAGGGCGGAAGGTCTGCGAGACACCCAGGTGGGATGGGGGCCAGACCCACAGCCCCTGAGGGTGTGTTCCATCCTGTCCCATCCCAGCCTGGGTACCCACACTCTGGGACCCACCTTGAAAGTCATGATGAGGTGGGTGAAGTGGAACTCGGCCTCCAGGTCCAGCTGGATGCTGACGTGCTCCACACCTGGGGATGACAAGTGTGACATGTGGAAGCACCCACTTACGGGTCCCGGGGGCTCATTCCTTCCAGCCGGCAGTGGTCCAGGGGCGCGGCCGCGGCCACAGGCTGAGTCACACTTCCTCAGTGTGGGAGGAAGGGAAGGAGAGCCCCCCGGGACAGGACAGGATACCCCAGCACCCCCACCCACTACTCACCGTTCTCCGACTGCCACCAGGCTTTCTTGGGACGGGGGGCAAAGCTGGTGACCACATTCTCGATGCGGTGGCTGTTGGTGTTGGTGCGGGCATCGTAGGGCCGCCGCGAGTCGCAGATGAAGCACTTTTTCTCCTCCTGCGAGTTGGAAGGCTCAGTGATGTGTGTCCTCAACTTGTCCCGTGCCCCTCATCCTTGTCCGGTCCCCCCAGGCCCCGTCCCACTCACCTGGAGGTGACTGACGATGCAGTAGGGCTGGGGCCGGCGCAGCCCGCAGGTGGAGGTGGCACTTAGGCGGGCTGCTCGCCCCACCAGCAAGTCCCCGGTGGCCGGGTAGCAGCTGCCGCGGGCACAGCCCTGGGGGGAATCGGGGGCCAGGGCCACCCCCAGCCCTGCGGAGCGGCGGAAGACTGAGGGCGCTGCGGGGCAGGGGGGGCCGGGGCCGGAGCCGGGGCCGGGGCTCCCCCCGCCGCGCCCGGGGCCCCTTCCGCGACCGCCCGGAAACAGGACGGCGGGGCTGGGCCGGACCCTGGCGCCCACCGGCTCCGCTGCGGCGCGGGGCGCGGACTCACCGGTCAGCAGCGGCAGCAGCAAGAGGACGGCGGGGCTCCGCTTCGCCGGGCTCCGCATCGCGGGGCGCGACGGGGCGACACGGGACGGAAAGGGGCGCGAAGGGCGCGCAGAGGGGGCGCTCGGCAGGTGCCCGAAAGTCCCGTCCCGTCCCGTCCTGACCCACCGGTTCCCCTTCTCGTTCCCGTTCCCAATACCTTCCCCGTCCCCTCCGAACTGGCGGCAGGCGCAGCGCTCGGGGCTGCGCGGAAAGCGCGGGGCGGATCCCGGCTGGAGTGGGGGAGCGGGCCGGCCGACGCCGACAGAGGCGGGAGGAGGCAGGAGCAGGCTAGGCAGAAGGCATCGGACACAGGCACACACAGTTTAGGGCTTTATTTGCAGTTGCGCCAGCATTAAGGCACCTGCAGAGTGGACGGGACTCCCGGGTTTGTGGACCTGCGGGGCAGCGGGGCACGACCGGCCCCCGGTCCCGCCAGTGGTCCCTAGCAGGTGGCGTAAGCGTTGGCCCTCTCCCGGATCTCCTGCAACAGCCCGGTGACCTGCTGCTCCAAAGCCTGCAGTCGTGTCACTTTTGCCGCCATGGTCCGTTCATTGGCCCCAAAGCGCTGCTCCAGGTCTGTGGGACAGGCAATATGGTCACAGTGCAGCCTCCTACACATAACACCATTGGGACAGGCCCAGGGGGACACAGGGAGATAGATGTATGGGGAGGTGGCAGGAAATGTACCCCACCATGTGCTCCCGCTCACCTTCCAGCTTCCTCTTGCTGTTGCTGGCCTTATCCAGGAGGTCTTGGGCCTCTGCCATCAGCTGTGACACACGCTGCAGGGCCCCACCAGACACCCTGTCCAGCAACCCCACCTGGTTCTTCAGCACCACATAACGCTGTGTTACCTGTGCCAGGTCCTGGTGGCACAAAGCAATGGTGAGGCTGAGCACCCACAGCACCCAGTACTTGCTTGGTGCCATGCATAACCAGGCAGGGAAGGAGCTCACCTGGCTAAGCATCCCCGAGGTGGTGGTGGCACGTTGTGCCCCGTCCTTGGCTTGCTGGGCCATGTGGTGAGCATCCCGGCTGCTCTCCTGCAGGGCAGTGATGCGCTGTGCCAGTTCCTGCAGCCGCCTCTGTGCCTGCAACTCCTTCCTGTCCAGCACCCGCAGACTGCGCTCCGCCTGGCAGGTATGGACACCAACTGCAGCAGGCACAGCAACCACCATGCCCATGGTGCCAGCCCCACTGCCCTGGCACCTGCCAAGTGCCAGACACATTTCCCCAGCACCAGCCTCCCTATCCATAATGTGCCCAAGGCATCAGTCTTGCTCTCCACAGCACCGATCCCAGTACTCCCAGTGATACCAGCTCCGCTCCCCCAGCCCCTGCCCCTCACCTCCTTGGCTCTGTTTTCAGCCACCTGGATGGCATCCTTGGCACTCTGCAGGGTGCTCCTTGCTGTCATTGCCTGTGTTCGTGCCACCTCCAGTGCCTGCTGTGTCCCCACCAGCTCATCCCTTATGCCTTCTGCTCGCTCCCTGCAGCAACACAGGCAGCTCCAGTCCCTGCCAGTGGAGCAGGACTGACCCTATCCCCTGCCTGACCCAGCATGTCCCCACCACTTGCCTGGCCTCCTGTCCCTGTGCCAGCAGATCCCGTGCCACAGCCAGCCCCTCTGCTGTGCTGTTGAGAACTGCGTCCACCCCCTCTAGCTGGCTGATGCTCTCCCGCATCTCCCACAGCAGCTCCTTGATCTGTTCGGGGCTGCTGGGCAGGGAGATGTTCAGCACCTGCCGGGCCACCAGCTCAATGCTGCCTGGGTCAGCTCCCTCCTCTGTGGGGACAGGGGATCACTGTGGGCTTAGGGTGGGCTCGCTGAATCTTGCCATACCCATGTGCCCATGCAGTGCTGGCCCTACCTGCCAGGAAGGCCTTGATTCGGCGGATGAAGTCCCGCAGCTGGGCCGTCGCCTTCTCTGCACGGATGCGGGCGGCCTGAGAGTGTCCCAGCGCCTCCTCTGCCCGGCTGCGTGCCCCCCGTGCCAGCTCCTGCACCTCCTGCATCTGAGGGGCACCTGGCTGAGCAGGGGGCACGGGGAAGCCGCAGGAGGGGGCATTCGGGGTGAGCAGGGGGTACGAGGGGACAAGATGTGAGCCTGCAAAGGAGCATGCAAGGGGGGTGCAAGGAGACAGAGGGTACAGCAGTGGCCCAAAGGGGCACACACACAGGTGGCACAAAGGGCGTCTCTGAATGGGCATCAGAGATGGGTATGGAGCTGACATGCTTGGAGGCATGGAAAAGGAAAAAACAGAGCATAGAATGCGGTCATGCAAGGTGGCATGGAAAGGTGACATGCAAAGGTGACACAAGTGGACTCAAGAAAGCACCATGAAGCAACCACCCCTACCTTCTGTGCCACAACACCCAGCTGGCCTAATGCCACCTCCAGCTGCTGTGAGGCATTTTGGGCACTGCTCAGGGCTCGAGCTGAGATAGGCAGTGCCCCTGCACATCCAATGCCACCGCAATGCCTTGTCCCCTCACTGTCTCGACACAAGGCTCCTCCACAAGATGCGTGCTCACAGCTCTGGTCTCCAGGTGCCCCACAAATCTGTGATGATGCCAATGGTGGAAATGGCAGCTCAACACTACATGGGGGGTGATGCCTGCACCATTTCTGCCAGTCTTGGTCTCACCTTCTCATTGATCCTGGTAATGTTGAGTCCCATCACCCGTTTCTGTGCCTCCCGCAAGGATTTCCGGGCTGCAGCTGCGCCACGGCGGAAAGTATCGCCCCGCTGCCGCAGCACCCGCTCAGTCTCCCGCCGCGTCATCTGCGCCCTACGAAGCTCACCAGCTGTGCCGTTGGCCACCACCTCTGCCTGCCGCGAGGCCTCCATCGATGCCAGGATGCTGCGGTAAGACTCTGCGGGTGCAGGTGTCAGGGTTTGGCCAGGATGGCTGCTACCAAACCCAAACCTTGCTCATCGCTCTCACCGCTGAATCCAGCTGATGCTACAGTGCTGAGGAGGGTTTGAAGGTGGGAGGCGGTTCGGTTGAGACCTCCCAGCTCGCGGCTCAGCTCAGCTAGCTGGTCATGCTGCTGCATATCCACCTGTGCCAGCTGGTTAAGATGTCGCTCCAACTCTTGCAGGCGCTTCCAGAAGTTGTCCAGCTCCATCCTTT
>VRYO01000638.1:11488038-11554621 GCA_009812075.1 Sialia sialis | reverse complement strand
CAGCATATTCCCCTGTGTCTCCAGAATCCAATCTATCCCAAGCATCTTCTGTTATCCCCACAGTTCCACCAAGTACTCTGGGTCCCCTGAGTCCTGCATGTCCCCCGAGACATACCATGTCCTCAGTGTTCCACCATTTTCCCAGCATCCCACTGTTTCCCCAAGGTCCGCCATGCCCACAGTGCCCCACCACATTCCCAAGATCTCCTGAGTCCCTTGTGTCCCCAGTCTCACTGTGTGCTTAGTGGCCTATGTTCAGAGTCTCCCACTGTGTCTCCAGGGCCCCCATTTCCCTAGAGTCTCACCGTGCACCCAGAGTCCCACCACATTCCCTGTCCCCAGAGTCCCAGCTCCCCCAGTCCCTCAGATATTCTCCTACCTCGGCACTCCTGCTCGGGGTTTCCCCAGTGGTGCTCCTGGCACTGGGAACAGACACGACCCCCAAAGCCAGGCCGGCACTGGCACTGCCCTGTCACCTGCAGCGACAGTGCCATGCTCACTGTGCAGCTCACTGGGCCCCAGGAGGGCAGTGGAGATGTACCAGGGTGCCAGGGCATGTGACTCACTGTGTCACAGGCAGGGTGTAGGGCATGTGTGGGGTGGCAGCCACAGGGCTCACAGCCCCTTGGCCCCCCCAGGCTCCAGAAGTGGGGTGCGCAGCGATCACAGCTCTTGCCCACGACGTTGGGCCGGCATGCACAGGCTCCTGTGCCACGGTCACAATCACAGGTGCCATTGGTGCAGTGGGAGGCCAGTGTGCCCCGTGGGTCACAGCCACAACCTGCAGGAAGGTGGGTGGCCATGGGGGGCTCAGCCCATACCTGCTGCCTAGGCAGTGTGCTGCTAGCACCAGGACCCCAAATCTGCCTGACCCCAGTGCCCCCTGGCCTCAAAGTCCTGCACAGCCTCAACACCCCTGCTCCCAACACCCCCACCAACCCTAATTCCTGTCCCCTGCCCAGCCCCAACACAGGCACAGCCCCATGGCTCTTCTAACAGCTCCAAACCTCTCCTGGCCCTGAACCCCAGCCCCCCAACACCCCAAAATTCTCCATTCAACCCCTCATCGCAAACCCCTGTGCAGCCCCAGCCCTGCAGAGCCCCCCGCCCCACTCACGCCGGCAGCTGCGCTGCAGGGCGTTGCCGTAGTAGCCGGGCTGACACTGGGCACAGTGTGGCCCGGCAGTGTGGTACAGGCAGCGCAGGCACTGTCCCGTGCGGGGGTCGCAGCCCTCTGGGTCACTGGCATCGATGTTGTTGTTGCACTGGCAGGGGCGGCACTCCCCGCCCTCCATCTCCGGAGCCCCAAAGTAACCAGGGGAGCAGCGGTCACAGCGGGGCCCTGCAGAGAGGGGGGCTGTAGGTGCTGGGGTCCCACAGCCCCAGAGCAGGGGGTCCCTGCTGCGCCGTGCCCGCTCTGCCCCTCACCCGCATATCCAGGGGCACAGAGGCAGACAATGTGGTGCGTCTCATCGTCGGCATGGCAGGCAGTCCCGTGGTAATGGCGTGTGCCAGGGTAGCCGGGGCAGGGGCAGGGCCGGCACTGCTGCCCCGAGCCCAGCACAGGGTTCCCATAGTAACCATCCTGGCACCTGAAAGGGTGAGGGGGGACCCAATGGGATCCTCCCATTCACCATATACCATCCCAACATCCCATCTCATTCCATCATATTCTACACCATCATATCTCACCCTATCCTAACCAATGGTATCCACCCCATTCCGTCTCAATATCATCCAGCCATCCCGTCCCATCCCATCCCATCCCATCCCATCCCATCCCATCCCATCCCATCCCTATTCTACCCCATCCCATCATATTCATGCCATCCCGTCTCAACCCGTCCCACCATTCCAGTATATCTCATGCCATCATATCTCATCCTGTCCTATCCCATTGTATCTATCCCATCCTACACCATGCCACACCATGCCATCCCCTCCTCTTGGACCTGGCTCACCTCTCACAGTGCCGCCCGCTTGTATGGTCGCGGCAGCGCAGGCAGGTGCCCGTACGGGGGTCACACTCCTCGGCGTGCCCATTGCACTGGCAGGGCCGGCAGGCTGGGAAGCCCCAGTGGCCAGGCTGGCACTGGTCACACTGCCGGCCCACAGTGCCAGGCTGGCACCGGCACTGCCCGCTCACCTGGTCACACAGCTGGGACAGTGAGCCCTCTGGGGAGCAGGCGCAGGCTGCAGGTGACACAACTCAGGTCAGGGACACAGGGATGGACAGACAGACAGACAGCAGGGGACTACTCCACAGGCTGTGGCACACAAGGACTCGTGGACATGTACGTCCACAAGAACATGGGTGGACAGGCAGAGAGAGTGAGTGCAGGACAGCACAATGCTCATAAGGGTTCATGTGGATGGATGGATGGATGGATGGATGGATGGATGGATTCATGGATTCATGGATTCATGGATAATAGTGACTGAACCCATGGGCTGCAGGACAGCAGGGCTGAGATGGGACACACGCACAGACAGACAGACAAGTGAACAGAGAAGTGAAGAGGGTGCTGATGGCTCGACAGACAAGGAAGACAGTGATTCCTGGCAGATGAAGATCCCACTACTCACGGCTGCATCCCAGGGGCCCGAAGCCGTAGCTGCCTGGGGCACAGCGGTCACAGCGTCGGCCGATGACGTGGGGCTTGCACTCACACTGCCCGCCCTGTACCTGGCACTCGCTGCTGCGGGAGCCCTGCGGGTCGCACTGGCAGGCTGCGGGAGCAGGACCAGCATGGGGCCAGGGCTGCCTTGTCTGCACCTTCCCACACCTCCCCATGCTTGCCCCTCACCCACCCACGCCCTGCCACTGCTGCCCTGCCCACCAGGCCATGGGCATGGGCATATCCTGACCCACTGCCCCGGGCAGGGCTTGCCCCCTGCCCACAGCAAGCTCCTCACTCACGCAGTGCCCCGCCGTGCATCAGGGCTGAGACACTGCACACCAGGCGGGCACAGGCCTGGGCCAGGGGATGAGGGGGAGCCATGCGAAACACCTCCAGGCACTGGTACCGCTCCAGCTCCTCCTGGCGCGCTGCTGCCTCTGCCCCATGGAACCCTGGCAGCTCTGACACCCGTGGCAGGAGCACCAACTGTGAGAAGGGAAGAGGAGATGGGGCTGGGGGACATAGCCAGCTTCCACTGTGGGACCTACCACTGAGCTGGATCCTAGTGCTCCGGGACAGTTCCACTGCTGCTGGGTCATCTACCCCAGCTCCACTGACATCCCCAACCCTACTGATATTCCCATATAAATTGCCATTCCCAGGAGCTTTCTTATCCCCTTCCATACTGACATCCCTATGCCAACCCCAACTATCTAAGTCCCCACTCTCATTGTTATCCCCTTCCCCATCAACATCTACTTCTCCTTTTACTTCCCCATCCCCATCTTCATCTCATTCCATCTCCATGCCATCCTATCTCATCCCATTCAATGCCCATCCTGACATCCCCAGAGGGGGTTCACTTCCCACGCCAGTCTGTGTTTCCCTGCCCATGATCCCACCCCTACCAAGCCTCAGGCACAGGTTGCAGTCGGACCCGCCTCACCGAGTCAATGAGGATGAAGGTACCAGGGTGGCGCTGGGTGACTCCGGCCCGCTGAAGCCGCATGGTCACCTCGTAAGGAGTGCTGGGCTCAAAGCAGAAGGGCCGGGACAGCAACACGTACCTGTTCAGAGCCAGGTATGGGGGCATGGCCACAGCAGGGCCATGGACACAGCAAAAGGATAGCAGCAGGACCCAACCACCTCCCTTGTTCCCATCCCCAGCCCACCCCAGCCCATCCCATTGCACCTCTGGCTGTGGGGCAGACTCTCTCGGTACATCTGCTCGGAGGGCAGCAGGTTCCCACAGCGAGTGCTGGTGGGCAGCACCCGGGAGCTGACGCTGACCACGGCCTCCCAGTCCTCGGCTGACTGTGGCGACAGGCAATACAGTGTCAGGGCTGTGCTATGCCATCCACACCGTGGCCATGGTTGTAGCCGTGCTCACCTCAGGCTCATAGCGCAGCAGCAGCTCATAGTCCATGGGGTAGGGGATGTTGTCCACGCGGAAGGTGAGGCCAGCGCCGTCCCGCACCCGGGCAAATCCCGAGCCTGTCCATGTCACCATGCGCCCGGCACTGTCCCGCACCACCTCCTCCACATCCGGCTGGGCAGGGCACCGGCAGTTTGGCTCTGGCTCTACCCCCGGCCACTTCTGCCCTGCAGTGCCTCACTGTGCCCTCTCCTACCACCCTAGGGCTCACCTTGGGGGGCTGCTGGCGGCTGCGGCGCGAGGGGACAGGGGGCTGGGGAGCACGGGATTGATGGCGTGAGCGTCCCTTCCGCCCCGCCGGCTCCCTGGTATCATACTCCAGGCAGTCCTGGGGCACCTCCGCACGAATGGCACCCTACAGGGATGGGGACAGTGGCCATGCACAGGGACAGCCGTGCACAAGGACAGCCATGCACAGGACATGGTAACAGCCACATGCAGGACAGGGTGACAGCCATGCATAGAGCACAGCGGCAGCTATGCATGGAGCATGGTGCACAGTGACAGCCATGCACAAGCACAGGGATCCCCAAGGAGACTCACCGGGAGCTGAGGGTGGCTGGGGCCATGGCCAGTGGCCTGCTCGGCCTCATAGGTGTAGTAGTCGAGGGGGGCACAGAAGAAGCCGGGCTGTACCTGGTCACACTGCCGCCCCATGATGTGAGGACGGCAGGGACATGCTCCATCCTCCATGGAGCACCTGGGGGTGACCATCCTGTCCCTTCATCTGTCCTTCTGTCTGTGTCTTCATCCATCCCTACCGCCATCTCTGTCCCCATCCCTCCATGTCTGGGGATAGAGATCCCTCTCTTTCTCCCCCCATCCCAGCCCCCGTATCTCCCCAGCCTTGTCCCCATCCCTCCCTCCCCCATGTGTGTCTCTCAGCCCTGTCCCCACTCTCTGCCCCACCCCTGCCCCTCCAGGTGCTGTGCAGGGCCCCACCGGTTGTTGTAGGCTCCCCCGAAGTCACAGGCGCAGGGCCGGCAGCCCCCCAGGTCGTAGCTCAGACCCCAGAACTCAGGCTGCAGTGAGGAGGGGACATGTAGGGCAGGTGTGGGGCCAACCCAGCCGTGGGGGTTGCCATGGGGATGGGGACAGTCACGCCCACAGGCATGGTGTGGGGCAGGCTGGGGCACTCACCACACACTGGCTGCAGGAGCGCCCAGCCACGAATCGTTTGCAGTAGCAGTCCCCGCTGATGGGATCACATGGGGAGCTGCCTGCCACCGTACCCCGTGGGTCACACCTGCATGCTGCCCCCACACATGCACATGTAAGGGAGTGCCAGTGATTCTGCAGCCCACATGCTTCATAGCCCTCCTTCCCCATCCCATATCCATCCATCTTCATCCCTTCCACCTCCATCCCTCTATCCATTCTCACAAAACTACGCCACATCCCTCCATCCTGCATCCTTCTATCCCCATCCCTCTATCCCAGATCTTTCCATCCTCATCCCACCATCACCATACCTCTACCTCCATCCCTCCATCCCCATCCATCCCAACCCCATTCTTCCATCAACATCCCTTCATTCCCCATCCCTTCAACTTCATCCCTTCATCCCTACCCCTCCATCATCCCCCATCCCCATCCCTTCTCCCGTGCCATCCCTGGCTCCCAGCTCACGCTGGCAGCCCTGTGGGTCGCCATGGCTGAGGCCATAGGCTCCATGCCGGCAGCGGTCGCAGCGGGGACCAGCCACGTTCTCCTTGCAGCGGCACTGCCCCGCAATCATGCCCAGCGCCACATCCGTGTGCCCGTCGCAGGCACCTCCATCCAGGGAGCCTGCCGGATCACAGTCACATGCTGCCAAGAGAGAGGTTCATGCGGAGTTCTGTTTGTTAGCACTGGGAGCTGTGAGGCTGAGGCAGGTGGCACTGGGAACCATAGGGCTGGGAGAAGCCATGGAGCTGGAGTCCCAGGACACTCACGGGCACAGGCAATGGGGGATCGGATGTCGGAGCGAGGGTGCCGGTAGTAGAAGGGCTTGCAGAGGTGGCAGTGGCGGCCCATGGTGTTGTGCTGGCAGTCATCACACACTCCCCCACTGGTGTTCCCCGTGGCCAGGAACACAGCCATGTCAAAGTGGCACTGCCGTGAGTGCTCGTTGCAGTCACAGCCTGCAAGGACAGGACCGTGGCATGGCACATTTCACCACGGCCCACACCTGACAGTACCCCCAGTGCCAAATCTCCCCTGCCTGGATTCCTCTTACTCTGATATGCAGCGCTGCAACTCCAAACCTCCCCAAAGTACAGTCTGCAGCACCCCAAACACCCCCAGCAAATCTGCATGATGCCAGTCACCACCAAAACACATCCCACAGCAGCCCCAAATCCCTGGCACTCACGGCGACAGGCATTGGTGCTGGAGCCCTCGGCTGGACGCCAGGGCAGGTCTTGGTAGAATTCCTCGCAGCGCTCGCAGTTCAGCCCCTGCGTGTGGTGCTCACAGACACAGCGCCCGTGGATCTGGGGGGAGCACCCAGCTCAGAGTGGCTGCCAGGTCCAACAGGGCACTGTGCCATGCTGGACCCAGCAGCATGCATCTCACCATGCCAGGGACAGAGGGTGTCGGGGCGCCCGGTGCTGGGGCACAGTGGGCGGCGTGGCCATGGCAGAAGCAGCTCCCGCGCAGCACCAGCTCATCCACAGCATAGTAGTACTTTTGCAGCACCTCCCGCCGTGAGTCCAGCAGGTTGTCCCCCAGCGTGTGCAGCTTGGTGAGGTTCACCCGCAGGTTGGTGACACGAAGCAGATCTGGGGGCCTGTCACTGTCAGCACCTGCCCTGATGCCAGCCAGCCCTGCATCCCCACCATCCCCGGCCGCATACCCTGGATTTCTGGGCTGTAGGGATCTGCTACGGGGATGGAGGGGTCCAACACCTTGAAGATGACCTGTGACAAGGAAGGAATGAGTGATCCAATTCCACCCAGATCTCTGGCCCTGCTCTGCACCACTCTGTCCCTACACACCTCCCCATGGCTGGAGGGCTCGATCTCAGAGTAGCGCTGGTCACATAGCACCTCATCCAGGCGCCCCAAGGGGTGGGTGGGGATTCCAGGGAAGATCTTGGAGCAGTTGTAGGCAAAGTAGCGATACACCTTCCAGGTGCGCCCAAAGTCTGCTGAGCGTTCCACCAGCATGGCCGCGGGGCGGAAGGTCTGCAAGACACCCAGGTGGGATGGGGGCCAGACCCACAGCCCCTCTGGATCCATTCTGTCCCATCCCTTTCCACCCCATCCTAGGCATACATGTGCCAGGACCCACTTTAAACTTCATGATGAGGTGGGTGAAGTGGAACTCGCCCTCCAGGTCCAGGCGGATGCTGACGTGCTCCACACCTGGGTGACAGAGAGAGACAGAGAGAGACAGAGATGACTGAGGCTGGGGCACACAGCGCCACAGCGCATGCATATGGGGCAACCCCACTGCCACCCTGACCTCACCATTCTCCGACTGCCACCAGGTCCGTTGGTCATGGGGGCTGCTCAGGTAGATGACATTCTCAATGCGGTGGCTCTCAGGCAGGGATGGATCACGTGAGTCGCAGGTGAAACATTTCTCTGAGTCCTGTGCCAGGGAGTGGCACCATCAGGGATGGGTGACTGGAGGTTGCACTGGAGCCTGGCTCTATGGGTCTATCCCAGAGCCATTCTGGGGCTGGGTAGGCTCACCTGGAGGTGACTGACGATGCAGTACTCCTGGGGCCCGTCCAGCCCACAGGTGGAGGTGGCAGTCAGGCGGGTGGCTCGGCCCACCAGCAGGTTCCCAGTGGCTGGGTAGCAGCTGCCACGGGCGCACCCATGGCTCAGGTCAGGCTCCTGCCAGTCCCCTGCCACCATTCCCCCCACTGCAAAGAGCATGAGGGCACGGGCTGCAGACTGTGCTGGGGTGCCTGGGCACCCCCCGCTCCCCCATGCACCCACCCCACCCCCAGCCGTCCCATCCCGTCCCATCCCTGCATCCCGACCCACTGATGCAGCACGAAGCTCTATGATCCGGAAAGGTGCTGGCAGCAGTGCCGCGGCCTCGTGACCAGGGGCAGCGAGCGGGGTGAGTGGGGGGCTGGGCTGCCCGTGCTCCTGCGGGCCCGGACAGCCCCAGGGTGCCGAGAAGTGCTGGGGGGAGTCAGGAGCCAGGTCAGGCGCTTGCTAATCCCAACAGGGCTTAGTGCAGCCTGGATTCCCTGCTGGGTTTTGCGGCAGTCAGGCTATGGACGCTTGCCAGCAGAGAGCATTGCTATTGCCACCTCTGCTGCCCAGCACCCTCCACCCAGACTGGAGTCCCTGAACCACTACAGCTCCCAGCACTGTGGGTATGCAGGGTGCCCCTGAGGCCAATGCTTACCCAGGAGGAAAGTAAGCACCAAGAGGTCCATGGGCAACCACAGGATCTGCCTGGTGGAACGCGGAGATGGCACTGCAACGCGGAGTGGCAGGCAGGGTATGGCGTGGGGTGCAGGGCAGCTGGTGCCTGTCCTCTCCTGGCTCTAGCACGACTGTGCAGTCCAGGATGCACCCCTCCACACTGGCATGATGGCTTTCCAGAGACAACACGAGGAATCAGGGTCAGCTGGGGCAGTTTGGTCTGAAAGTCCTCTGGGATGACATGCAGTGCCCACCTGAGCAGCTCTGGGGGACTGTCACACACACACGCCCAGGCACACAGCCATGCTATTCCCCACCAGGGCTGGCATGAAGTGTGCCATGCCCCATCCTGCCTGGCTCAGAATGGATCAGAATGAACAGTGACTTTTGAGAGTCATTAGTGTCCCTGGGGGGTACCATCACCGGGCCAGGGCCAGCTTGGGAGGGGAGCCAGGAACGCCGGAGTCGGCAGGCCAAGGGCGTTCCTGACTCTGGCCAGGGTCCCGCTGTTAAATTTAGGTTGGAGCTGCCTTTTGTGTTTCCTTCTCTCCCGGTACTTCCCGCTCCCAGCCTTACAAGTGCTGGATCAAAGCCTGGTCCCGGCTCTGCCCAAACACATCTCTCCTGTCCCCCGCACGGAGCCAGCCCAGGGCAGGGGAGCGAGGGGCGGCGAGGGGAGCCGCCACTGTGTCCTGGCACCCGCCCCGCTCGAAGCCATGCCAGGGCGATAGGCAAGGTGGTGCAGAGCCACGTGCTGGCACGAGGGTCCCCGAGCCCCGCGAACCCCCTGTACCTGGCGTCCTGCGGCGTCCGGCGGGACCAAGGCCAGGGGCGAGGGCGGCGTGGGACCCGCTGCCCCTGGGCTGGGCGCGCAGAAGTGAGCTGGGGCAAGGGCAGCGATGGGATGGCGGCTGGTGGCCCCCCTTCCCTGTGTACGATTCTTATTCAAATGGGCTGCCCGCTGAAAGGGACGGCGGTCTCCAGGCTACGGGAATGTCACTGCCGATTCCTTCTGCCTGGAGGCCCCCACCGCCCGCCCGCCCGCCCGCGGAGGCCAGGCCGGCCAGGCGTCGGCAGCCCGGGCACGCCCCGGCCCCCAGGCGGCACGGTGGGCCCCGCCGGCAAACAAAAGGGCGCCTCGTGGGCTGGCGAGCCAGAGGCTCCGCGTTCCCTGGGCTCCCGGCACGGAGCGGCAGGAACGTGCCTGCTGCCGCTGGCAGTGAGGCGTGGGGGGCTGCATGGCGGGATGGGTGCCTGATGCTCCAGGAAGCGGCGGGTGCAGATACGCTGCACCATTCTTTGCCCCAGCTGGGGATGTCCCAAGGCGAAGGCACCTGCACGGCTGCGCTGCAGGGTGGAGCCGTGCAGGGCATCTGCTCCACCAGGAGCTCACCCGGGCACGGCCACGATGCTGCCGGATGGGAACGTCCCTCCCGAGGTACCCGTCCCTCCCCACTGCCACAGCTACTTGGGCAAAGTCCGGCACACGTCAGCCACAGGAAGGGCATGGCAAGGGTAGGGGTATCCAGCCTGTCACTGCCAAGGGACCCCGCAGCCCCTTCCTTGTGTGCTGCCTCATGCAGTTGCCAGCACCCAGCCCATGCTGTGGGGCTGTGCTGTGTGCCGAGGGCTGTGCCATGCCCCAGAGCTGTGCTGTCCACACGGTCTCCCCTACAGCACACTGGCTCCTACCTGTGCCCCTGGGAGCCTGGGGTGCTGGGCAGGTGGCTGGTGGCCCGGGTGGGCTGCGGAGTCGGAGGCCCACTGGGCTCAGGCTGGGCTCAGGCTGGGCTCAGCTGCTGTTCCTGGAGGAGGGCGGCCGGTGCCTGTCTCCTCCTCCGGCAGCCGTGCCAGGCGAGGGGAGGGACCTGCCCGCACCGAGATTTAGCCAAGGTGAGGCAGAGGAAGGTACACGGTGGCGGTGGCCCACGTGTGACACAGAAATGTCCTGTGCCTAGGCTGGCCGGGAGAAGGGACAGCGTTCCCACAGGGCTGCTGTGCCCAGTCGTGCAGCACATGCGGCTGCTGAGACAGGCAGCCTGGCTGGGACTCGCCCTGCGTGGCACCGGCCCGTCTGTACCTCTTCAGGGCACATCTCAAGCCGCAGTACTGGGAGCCCTGCACTGCACTACCCCAGTACCCATGCCAGGTGGATCCTGTTCATGCCCAGTACTGGCACTGTGGGCACTGCCATGCCCCACTCACCCTGTGCTGGTCGGGGCTGCCTGGGATCCTCTGGACTGGCTGGGCTGGGTTCTGAGCCGGCAGCCTGGAGCCCTGCAGGGAGCACTGCTGTGAACCAGGGCCGGGTTCCACAGAGACCTCACTGTCACGCAGGAATAGTGCCTTTTATTAGCCGAGGCCGAAGGAAGGAAGAGAAGCCATGTGCTCTCCATGCCAAGGCCATGCTCTGGCCGCCCGCCGCCAAGCAAGGTCATGGGCAGACAAAGAAGCAGCTCTCGGCCACAGGGATGCCAAAACCCACTCCCCCCGGGGACACCCTGAGACAGCCAGGCACCTTAGCAGGACAAGTGATGCTCTGGGCAGTGCCCTACCAGTTCCCGTATTCATGCAAGGCACTTGGAAGCCTGGAGGAGGGGCCAGGCTGTGTCCGGCGGGGCTCCAGCAGTGCAGGCTGCTGGTCAGACACCACCACCACCTTCTGAGCTGGTAGAGCTGGCAGGGGATGAGCTGACAAAAAGCCATTAGCACCGTCCAGCGTGTCTACGTCAAGGGATCTTGCCAAGCAAACCTTATCTGTTCTGAGGAGATACAAAGAGGCCTGATAAAGGCAACTGTAACAGGACCTCTGGCCTTGAAAAGCTAAGTGGGAGGGATCCTCAGAGGGATGTAAGGGACGAGAGAGGCATCCCGTGTCCAGGCACCTCCCTGAAGGCTGCTCTGACTTCCCACGCTGCAATCCCCTTGAATGCCCAGAGCTGAAAGCGTGGGGGTGGCCCAGGTCTGCCTGGGAAGATGGCCTGTCCGGAGGCAGCTCCACTGGCCAGAGATCTGCCAGCAGCTCTGCCCTCTTAGCACCAGCGTTTCAATGGTGCCGAGCATCCCCCGCTTCCTCGGGCGCCCACAGCCTCGCTCCGCCAGCACCCTTCAGCAGCGATTCAGAGATCATTCTTGCAGCAGCAGAAGCCTTCCCCACCCATCCTCGGCAGAGCCCCTGAGCTACAGGGGGAGTCTCTCATGCCTGGCCAGCCCTGCTTGGACCGACTTCCGTGCGCACAGCAGGCAGCCAACAGTTTCCTGAACATCCTTAGTGAGCAGAGAATTACTTAACCACTTCCCTTCTCGAGGAATGAGCTCCAGCGCGGCACCGGAGCTGCTGTCTGCCCAGGGCCACGGTCCCACCACCATTAGTGCTGGGTCAGTGCACTGACAGCCCTGCGGCACAAACTGGATCCAGATCGCAAAGCGAGGAACAATGGTGCTTCTGTTGAATTAGCCAGCCAGAGGGTCCCGGCTGCAGAGTGGGCAGATTCAAGAGAAGCTGGAGGGTGGGCAGGCAGGCTGGGGCTGGCAGAGCACCTGCCAGCACACTGCCACCCTGCATGTTTCTAGGAACTAACCAGGAATGTGGATTTATCCCAGTTCGGCACCACTGACACACATCCCGGGTACTTCCCACTCCTTAATGGGAGTTTGAGTAATGCCAAACTTCCCTGGGAGAACTGGGGAGAAGAGCTAGGGATGTGGTCTGCAGCTGAGTGTGCCCCATGCAGCATGCAGCAGCTGGGCACAAGGGAGACACCATTCCATGGAGCTGACAAGGGCTGGGAGCAGGAGCCCAGGCAGGAGCAGTCTGTCATAGCCCCCCAAAAAAAGCTGGACACATTGGGTGGTTTTGAGCACCATTTTACTGAAAGGCTGGACACCTGCTAGGACTTCGTAACAAAAAGTTCACTTCATTTAAGAAAAAAGACAGTCTGGTTTTTGTCCCATTCTCTTACAAAGAGTGGAATAATACTAACTCTGTCTTTTCACTAAGCAATGCCATTCCAAAATATACAACATTGAGTGTGGAACAGCCCAGCTTCATATTAACATTAAATATTATTAGAACTTCAGAAACATTCTACACAAACAAATGAAACAGTAAAAAGTTCACTCAAGAACAAGATGGTCATTTGTAAAATCATCATACAAAGTTTGTTGCTCGCCCTTCTGTGGGTTGCAGTTGCTGCTCCCCAGCCACTGTTTGGGATGCCCAAACACCAGGGAATGCCACAGTGGAGCCCATGGCATGGTCTCAGCTGGAGCAGGTCGGTCATGCTGTGGTGCGGAGATGGCTCTCATGGAGATGCTGGCTGGCAGAGTAGCACAAGCAGCTGGGCAGTGCCCAGCCAGAGCCTCTGCGTCACTCAGAGCAGCTGCTGTGCCTCTGCTCAGGAAATGCTACTACTCAGGAGTGCTGCAGGAGTGAACCAGGAGGAGGGAGGGCACCACATGGTGCCTTCCCCGCCATGAACAAACACCGATACTTGCTTTGTCCCAACCCAGCCCCACGCAGTGCGGCGGAGCGGGGGCGGGAGGTGTTTCTGGGGGTAGCTTTGCAGCACCTCCTCTTAAAACAGCACCACGCACCTGGCTCTGTCTGTGGGAGTCACCAGAAACTCACAGGGGCTGCCTGTAGCCACAGGAACACAGGACCGGAAGGGCTAATTAAGACAATAAGGAGAGAGTCCCAGATGATAATAAGGCCTTTAAGGAACTCCCTGGGGAAGGTATTTCAGAGGCCACGTGAGCAGCACCAGATTGTGAGACTTATGAAGGATGGAAATGAAGGGTTTGGGCAGGGGAAGCTCTGTGGCTGGGCAAGCATGGAGGGAAGACAGTGCTGTGGAATGCCACAGCCTTTGCTCCTCTGTTTGCACATCTCCTGCAGCAGACACAGAAGCTTGCAGGCTGTCCAGGCACTGCTGGCATCTTTAGCTTTCCCTACTCCCAGCTTCTTGCTTTTTCACCAGACTTCCTTGGTGTTCCCAAGCAAACGGAGGGGTCTGGCCTCAGCACCATGGCTTTGAAGGCAGCTGCTGGCCAACCTGCAAGTTCCAGCAGTGTCACACCTGCAGACAAGCTTCATTCAGGGATGACCAGGTGACAAAGGCTGGCCTCTCATGACTTCTGGGACAAGATTCCTCCCTAACAGCATCTAGCTCCAGGCAGAATAGGATGCAAGGAGAGGGAAACCCTAGCATGCTGCTCTCTAGCAGAGTCCTGAACATGAGGATTCAGGAGCATCCTGCTCTGCTGTGCTCTCCACATGTCGTGCCAGCCCACCCAGATGGCAAAGCTGAGGGCTGCAGCATCGTCAGGAAGGTGCCAGATATCCCAAAACTGCTGTCCTCCCCCTTACAGTTCCTGCAAGGCCATCCCCATCTGAGCACAGGAACAGAGGCCAGTGTCATTTTGAAGACTGGAAAAGAAACTTCCACACAAACCAACCAGCCTGGCTGAGCAGCCGGTGCTCCAACAGCTCGGAACTGACCCTGCCAACCATGGCCAAAAAAAAAGGATCCTCCCACTGAAAACTGCCTTCCTGCCTGGGAAGCTGCCCAGCTCGAGTCACACTGCCCAGCCGGAGCTGAGAGACAAACCTGCTCTCCATACCCAGGGATCCCTTGAGCCATGGCCAAAGGCCCCGCTCCTAGACAGGGCAGGGAACTTGGATCTAAAGGGAAAGAACTGCTGGGGTGACTGAACCCCCCATATGCTGGCAAGTTCTGGCCATGAACAGAGCACAAGTCACAATTAAAAGGGCACAAACTCTGTGCTCCATTCAAAACCCAGAGCCTCCCAGCCCCTCTTGCCACAGCTGGAGCTGGGGTGGAGAATGCTCCTGGCGTACCAGGAGGGTCTGGAGTACAGGGAACAGAATATGGGCAGCTATGGAGCAGGACCATGGAGCCACATGAGCAGCATCACCCATCTGTGCTGTTCTGCTGCTGATTCTCCTGCCATGTTCTTAGCTGGCAAAGGGCTGAACTCCATGCAAGGAAGCACCAGGCAGTGGGGCGGATCTCAGCCCACTAACCCCACCCCATCAGTTAGCATGAACTGGTCTGAGAGCTGTCCAGTGAGGTGAGCACTCCAGGGAGCACATCTTCTCCACATACCGAAATACCACTGGTGGGCTGCCAAGCAGGAGTAACAAAATAATCCCTTCTTGTTTTGCAAAAAACTGTTTAAGAAATTCTGTACAAGGATTGCTACAGCAGCTGGCTCAGGGGGAATGCAAATAGTTTAGAAGCAGCAGCAGCAACATGCTACATGGCTTGCAGGGAAGAGGCTGAGGAGAAACTTCTACAACCATAAGCAGTGGCAGATGGTGAAATCTGATCACAGTGGACATGAGCTTCAGAACATTTCTACCAATTAACATTGTGATTTCAATGGTATCTGATGTCAGCTTCAGCTGCCTGCCGGACAAGCTACTCTCCCCATGGACCTTGCTGACGGACATCTGAAGCATGCAGGAAGCTCAAGGACCTTGTCTGGTGGAGGGGAAGCACAAACTGCTTCTTGGCAGCTGAATAAAAGGAGAAATTATTTCCAAAAAAAAAATCAGTTGGAAGAACAGCCTTTTGACCGCTAGCCGAATCGTTTTTCAAAGTGACAGTGGCACAAACCCATGCGTTAAAAGCATTCCTAAGAGAGTCTCCAAAGCTCTCGGCTGTCACAGTGCCCAGAACAACACAGGCCAGGTTAGGCACTTGGATGAATTCAAAGTGACTAATACAAAAACAGGTCTGAACAAGGTGCATACCACATGCTCAGCAGAGACCACAGCGCTTTAGGCAATGCATTTCTATGGGCTCTGCCAGTTACTGTTGCACAGTTCCCTGGAAGTGTTACTCAGCTGCCACAGAATAACACAGGATGGAAGGGACCTGTTGAGGAGACCTCTGGTTGGATCAGGTCGTAGGTAGCTCTGGTTTGATCAAACCCTTCATCTTCCCTAAACAGCAGAGAGCAGCATCCACACAAAGCCCCTCTGCAGCCTCATGCACATCACTATTACATGCCCAGGACATCAGGAGCATCTTCACCTGGGCATGAGTTGAAGGATGATGGAGCCAACCTGTGCCAGACTGAGGAACCCCCTCGGCCAGTACTGGCTGATGGGCAGCAGTTGCTGGCATTGGCACACACACTATAAAACTCCTCTATAACAACCTGCAATCCTTTCAGTCAAGTTCCTGAAGCATCTGCAAGAGGAAGAAGAGACAACAGGAGGGCAGAGAATGAAGGTCCAGCACTGCCCTGTCACTCAGGGCCCTGTGGTCTGTTAGAGATGAGCAGGAGATGGAACTGGTGATGAGCAAGTCCCTGAGCACACAGCTATGGAGTGCTCACTTCCCTGGCAGGAGCCTCAGTGGCACAGAGGCTTTTCCAAAGTTTGTCTCTCCCTGTGGAGCAGAAAACCTTTTGCTGGTGGCCTGGGAAGGGCAAACTGTCATCACCAAGCATACACAGAACTCAGTTCAGTGCTGGGAAAGGCATGGCAGCACTAAGGCTGGATGCTGTGCTGGACCTGCTAAGGAACAGTACAAGTCAAGTCCTTGACTGATAGAGACCCAAGCTGTGAAAGACAAGAGGTGATGGAAAAGAGTGGGGAGGCAGGCAGCAGGGAAGACACACAGCAATGAGGAGGGATGTGGCCTGGTAAGCTGGCCTCAGGTACTCAGCTTCCCACTCAGCCTGGAGGAAAAGCGACCTCGACCTGGATTCAGCCTTGTTGAGGCACGTTGTTTTTCCCAGCGGAGGCCAAGTGCTCAGCTGGGACGTCTGTGCTGCAAAGGAGGCTCCAAAGACAGCTCTCAGTGCCCTTATAAGGGTCTGGGAACGGGGAAGCTGCTGAGCTGCCTGACACCAATACCGCAGGCAGAAGTTCACGAGCCTTCCTCGGGAAACAGCCCAAAAGAGAAACACCAGTGCAGGACTTCAAGACCTGGCATTTGAGAGCGTGGGAATAAGAAAGGTCTGAAGGAGTGGGAACAAAAGGAACAAAGCAATTTTTGGCCAACTGACAGTGATCGAGAGCCCCTGTTCATCCAGCACCAGGTCAGGACAGGGAACTCTCTGCCAGGGCATTTTTAACCACAGAAGCAGAATATTTCCTCCTCCTTGGCAGTCAAGCAGCGGCATTCACAGGTCAGTCTCAAACACTGCAAGTTATGACCTCTGACAGCAACTCAGAACCCAAGAGTGGGGTTCAGGGCTTGAAATCATGCCTTGTTCTATGTGGGTGAGAGAACCCAGATGCACCTCAGAATGCTCAACTTCCCTGCCCTCTCACCCCGTCCTGAACCTCCTCTCTTCTCTCCATACCACAGTCTTCCTTTCTGGACTGGGGATCAGACACCCACCCCTCTTATAAACATCTGAAATCCAACCAGGTGCTTGGGGGGTGGAGCTTAAATGTAAGGAGCTGAGACTTCCCTGGGAAGCTCATCCCTTCAGCCAATGTTCACAGAGATTACTAGGTCAGACAACTGGTATTTTGAGCTGGTGAGAGAATGAGTGGATTACACTACTGCTGCAGAGATCTGAGCACACAGCAGTGCTGTACAGAGCCCAGACCAATGCCTCTTCCTTTCCCCAGACCACTAGGTAGTCCCTTCCAAGTGACAGCAGCAGGACTAACTCCCTGTGGAGCGCAGTGCCGTGTTCCCACTGGACAGCATGCCCCTGGTGCAGGGAGGTGACAGTGGTTCTGGAGTGCCTCCTGGGGATGGCAGAGCCTGCACTCCTTCCAGAGCTCTCACACCTGCCACACACCTTCTCACAACATCCCTGATGGCACAGCAGGGCTGCCATCCATCATAACATGGTGCTCATCTCTCTTTTTACTGCTTCATCCCCACAAACCACAGAAAGCGACTCTCAATTTTTTTGCTTTTCTACTTTTACTCAGGCTCAAGTATCCCACTGAGCTCTGGGACTGGCAGGATGTAGCTAATACATTCAAACACAGCCCATATCTCCGTTGTGGTTTAACTCCAGCCAAAACCAATAGTCTTCTCTATCGGCACCTGGAATCTGCTCCTGGAACACCCAGCAACAGCAAAGCAGTTACATGGTGGGCAGGACACTACACAACTCTTGCTAACATTTCTAGCCCTTTGGCTCTAACAGTCACAGTTCACGATCCATAGCTGCACCTGGGGTATAGCAGAGCAGAGTAATGCTGGGTGCTGAGGAGGAAACCTCTTGGGAGGCAAATCCCTACCATGAGTTCAAAACTTCTGCTATCCACAAAGGGAGGAGGCACCTAAAAACATCAGACAGACTTGCAGCCCTGTGACACTCCCCCACTGTTATGCAGAGGTAATACCGAAAACAGGATTAAAACTACCAGCTGGTAATTGTCCAAATTGTTTGGCATTCTGGAGACAAACAAGTGGCTACAACGCTGCTGCCCCCGAGCTGCTCAAGGAAGCCCAGGACAGACTGTCACAATACTGAACCACAAAGGAATCCTGGCACCTTTCAACAAAAGACTAGCTGAAGGAGAGAAGGAACAAAAGCTATCAAACCAAATCCCAAAGGGATGGAGGAAGTGCATCTTCCCACAGTTCCTGGGCTATATGCACATATATGGATATATAGATATATAGATAATAAAGTTATAAAATTTGATCAAAATAAAACCAATAAATGTACAGCTTGAAAAAGAGCAGTATCACAGTGCATCAATGTCATGAGAAAGTCCTTTGTTCTCCCCTGCACAAGAGCACAGGCTGCCATGTTCAGGGGAGCGTGGTGGGAAGTAAGATCTCCAGCTTGCTCAGCTCGATGCTGACAACTCACTGTCCCTCACTCCCAAACAGGGGTTTGGATTTCTGCAGCTAGTTCTGCACAGCAGTGGTGGACAGGCAGGAACAGCAGGATAGTGGGCTGCTCTGTCTGCAGGTTAGTCAGCATACTGGCACCAGAGACACAGAGTCACTCCTAAACCTCTCTGCGCTCTGGTGCCAGGCTTGTATTTACTAAATTACAAAAAAAGCGACAAAGTGAAGAAACTCAGGGAACACTATGAGAATGGGACAAAGGCTGAATTTGGATCACAGGGGACAAGTTGACCCTAAGAATCTTCTGCGCTCTCCTCCTCACTTCATCATCAGAGGAAGAGTTGCCCACCTTGATGGTCCGGAATTTCAGCAGGTTCAAAGTGTTCTGAGCCTGTCGAGTTTTCTTTTGCGCAGGAATGGTATTTGCTTTTTTCCTCTGTGGTGCTTCTTTTGCCTCTGTAGCTCTTCTCTTCTTCTGCCCAGTGCTCTCCTGGCAGGTGCTGCTGTCCTTCCATTCTGTTTTTCCCAACACAGCTTCCTTATCTTTGATTTTCAAGGTCCTGCGCTGTGGTGCTGTGGTGCAGTCCTGGGATGAGCTGCCTGTGACTCTCCCATTGAGAACTCCGGAGGCCTTGCAGGCGTTGCTCTCCTGCAGCACTCCACCCTTTGGTCCCTTCAGAAGCTTTAAAGCACCGGTGGCAGAATCTGGTGCTTTCTTAATCGAACGCTTGTACCTCTTGCCTTCGGTTATTTTAGTGGTCTTGCCTGAAGAAAACTGCCTTGGTGGACTTGAAGTCTTGAGGAGTTTAAGGTCCGATGGAGAGATCCCAAGATGTCCTTGTGTGTACTTGGACTCTAAACAGGATGTTTTCAGTGGCACCAGGGCTTCCAAAACCACCGACAGTCTCATAGCTGGATACACATCAGGATACATGCCTGTAGGGAAGCCCACTGCTGCTGGCTTGGATGTGCCAGATCCTGTCTGCTTCAAGGACCTCAAGAGGAGATTTGTGGAATCCCCTTTGGACACTGACTGACTGGAGACTTTCAGAGAGCTCACTGGAATGCTGGTGGGCAAAGGGGCCACTTTTGCCACTGAATTCCTGGCTGGACTCTGAGTGGATTCAGTGGTGCTGGCACAGCTGTGCTGTGTGTTTTCTTCACTCTGACTCGGTGCGACTGCCGTGCATGAGTTATAGCCGTACACATCCTTACTCCTCAGAATTGTGGGCTGGTAGCCCTCCTCCTTCAGGCCTTGGATGAAGGCCACCAGCTGGGTCTCTGTGTCCGAAAGGTCCTTGGACATTGGGTTGAAGACTCGGAGGGCTTCCTCCAGCACTTTCTGTCCTGCAGAGGAAATTCTTGACCAGGAATGGACAGCTTTTTCTTCCTCATTGTTCACCGCAATATTCATGGCATTAGGCAAGCACACGTGCTTCAAAAAGATCCAAATTACTGGAAAAATAACCCTTGACACCTCAAAAGGAGAAAGAAGACAGTTAGCTTACAGCAACTGAAATTACCCAAGTTCCTAAACCGGGAACTGAAACAATTAAGGCCAGACGTGGCTGGCTGCAAACATTCGGTCAGATTCTGGGCTCAAGCCAAGACAAAAGCACCATCAAGAAAATCCTGTCACTCATTCATCTCTGAAACAAAACTAAAACATCTCTCACAGAAATATCCTCCAACCTAAACAAAGACTTCAGGAAATCCCATCCAATCCACCCCAAGATGAAGACTCCAATAGCTAACCCAGAAAAATCTGCAGCTTGTTTCCAGTTTGAGTTTGACCCACCCCAGCTTTGGATAACCAGATCTCATTTTCCCTGGGAAAAATTGAACCTTTCCCTGTGCACACACTGTGAGCAGCACCATTGAGCCATTTCAACACCAAGAAATGCCTAAGCACTTCAACTGCATCCCAGCACCACCCTCAATTTCTCAGTTTCTCAACTGATGCTGCTCAAAAATTGATTTTGAGTCCTTGCCAAAGCTGCAGCTCCCTCCTGGAGACCTGGCAGCAGGGCTGGAGGCTGTTCCAGTTGTGCTTCATTGATGCTAAATGCTGTGGCACGGCAGCACTGCTCCTTGCTGTTCCCTTGTTTGAACAACGGTCCACAACTTGCTGTCACAGCAAACTGGTGTTGATCCAAGGACACTTGCTGCCAAGTGAGGAGGAAGCAGGAAATTCAAGCAGGGCGGTATGAAGGAAACACATCACCAGGGCCAAGTGTACAAAGGCCTGAGGGACAACACTGGGATCACACTCGGGGCACTGCGCAGCTGCCTGCCCGGCATAAAAGCATCAATTATTGCTTTCAATAAAAAATAGGCACTAAAGGGCAGCCCAGGGAGGACTGAAGGGCAATCCAGGCAGGACTTTAGGAGGCACCCGGGAGAACTCTGATCCTGATGGCCTCACAGCTCCACAGCTGGATGGTAGACCAAGGCATAAAATCTTTAGCTTTATTGATACCTCTCAAAATAATAATGAAGATTCAGTTAAAAACCCTGATCAGGGAAATGCAGGAAGTGTCAGAGACAGTTCTGGAGAGGGCAGTGCCCAGGCAAGAAAGCTGTGATGGAGAAGTTAGCGTGTGAACAGACAGAACAAGGAACTACTCATGTCCCGTGTTCCCCCCAGAACTCTGGTCTCACCACAGCACAGAAGCAGAGCCCGTGCTGCCGCCAGCTGCACAATCAGGGAAGAGACACAAGCCAAGAGCAGCCACAGAAGGGAAAGCACAGGTCAGTGGGGGAGTAAGAACCTCCACATGACAGACTAATCTCAGTCAAGTGCTCTACAGACGTCATGGCCAAAGAGGGATTTGGAAGAGGATAATGCAGTTGTTCAGAGGCAGGCGGGGGATCTCCCACGAAGGAGGGGAGGCAGGTAGGGAAGTGATCCCAGAGCCCCAGCCAGCGTCACCAGCCAGCAGGGAGTCACCACCTCCAAACTGACCAAGCAGCGCCAGGCACAGTAAAGCAAGAGAGGGTGTAATGTTAATTTTGATCTGATAGTGAGGCAGAGATTAATGAAGAAGTTCAAGTAGCAACATGTGCTCAACAAAATGGATCATCTTCAGGCTGCAGCAAGCCCAGAAGCAGGGACATCTAAAGGGGTGTTCTGACTATGACATTTCATGGGAACAGGACTTTCCAACATCCATCCACTTGGTCCTGTTTGGTGCAGTGCCAGCTGTACTAGAGGAAAAGCCAGCCAGGAGCAGATGCATCTCCGGCCAGTCTGTCCTTCTAACAGCAGGTTCCCTCATGTGACACACTGCTGTGGGCCGAGGGGCTAGGGGAACACAGCGCTCCCGGCACGGTGCATGCACAGCATCGGTAGGGCCATGCTAGTTCGGGTTTAGAGGCCCGGCTGTCCGAGCACGGAAAGGGCTCTCCGGGTGCACCGAAGGGTGAAGCGGCTGCCGGCAGGGCCAAGATGCGGGGCTGGGGCAGCCTGTAGAGCTGGAGGCTGGTTTGCCGTCCCAAGAAGGGCTCGACGGGGTGGCCAGGTCCTCGCCCAGCCACTCCTTTTGGCCCGCCCCTCGGCGCAGGCGATGCCCCTTCCCGAGCGCTCGTCCCTCGCTCCCGCTGCACCCTCCCCAGGGCTCGGCCCGCCGGCCGCAAGGACCCCGGGGTGGGCAGGCCGCCTGGGCCGGCCCCTCCCTGCAGGGCTACGGGAGGTGATTGGTGCAGACAGGGGGTGCGGCACCCGCGCTCGGCCCGCGCCGGCTCCCGGGACCGGGGAGGCGGGGGCCGGGGCGGGGCCCTCAGCGCCGCGGCTCCACCTCCAGCGCCCCGAGGCCGCCCCAGCGGGCAACTCGGCAGCGCCCTCGCCCGGGAGTCGGCGTGGGGCCCGGGCCCGCTGGCCCCAACCTACCGGCTGCCGCCAGACCCGCGCCCACCGCTGCGCCGCACCCGCCGATCCAACATGGCCGCCCGCGGGGCGCCGGAAGCGTCGCCTGCTTCCGCTTCCGGTCCGGTTCCGCGGGCCGCGGTCACGCCCACAGTCACGGAGCATATTCGGTCACACCCCCCGCGTACCGCCCCAGCCCGCCCCCGCGGTGTCTGCGGCAGCAGCGGCGCGGGCCGTCCCCGGGCCGGCAGGGGGCGCCGCCGGCGGAAGCGGCGCGGGCGGAAGCGGCGCCGTCACCAGGTAACGGGGTCGGGGCGATGACTGACGGGGCCGGGCGACGGCGGCGCCTGGTTCTGCACGTGGACCTCAACAACACGGTGGTGGTGGCGGCGGACACGGTGACGGGGCAGGCCCCGCGAGCGGCGCTCAACACCTTTCTCAGCACCGTCACCTGGGGCCGCGCCGGGGCTGCGGGTGAGCGCCGGGGCAGGGGCTACGGGGGACCCGGTGTGGCGGTGCGGGGGCTGAGCACGTTCCTCTCTTCTAGGCGAGTGGGAGTGGGTGAGCGACTGCCCGTCCCTGCGCCCCCCGTGCCCCGGCGCCCTCAGCTATTACAGCCGCCACGGCCGGGACCCCACCTTCACCGAGGCCGGCCCGGGCCGGCGCTTCCGCGACCTGCACGCCCGCCACCTGCGGCTGCTGGAGTGGCCGGGCCAGCCGCAGGACGCCTTGTCGGTGCCAGGGGAGTCCGGCAAACGCTACCACCTGATCCTGCCCTCCTTCTTCCGCCTCCTGGACACGCTGCACCGTGATGGCAGGGCCTTCGCTGTTGTCTTCAGGACCTTCGGCAGCGACCTGTCCCGCGCCCTGCAGGCCGTCAGCAGCGCTCTGGACGGGCAGCACCCCCAGTTCCCTGCCCTGCGGGACGTGGCGGTGAGTGGCGTCCTGAGGGTCCACCGTGATGGGGAAGGGCAGCCGGATGGTCCCACGGAGCCCCCTCGCCTCCCCATACCCCCCCGCACGTCAGACTGTTTTGCAACTGCTTGGCCAGACTGCTTGTAAAAGCATCAAGTTCTCTGAATGAAGCTGTTAGCTGTAGAGGAGCGTGCGTGTAGATCCTATATGGAATGGGATTCTCTTCGGGCATCCCGTGTTGGACAGAGCATGCCTTCTAACGAGGAGGGGCTGCTGCCGCAGAGCAGGGCTCCCTCGCCCAGAGCCAATTGCAGCTGCGCTCTCCTCTCACTGGCAGCACGCTGGACAGGAGAGCTGGGAATGAGCTTTAGAAGATGCTTTAGTTATTCCTTGGAATGTTTTCAGGTAGCAGAGATTGAAAAGGAGGCAGTGTGCAGCCAGGAGGTCGTTACTTTCCATCCCTGGGGAGGGGATGATTTTTGTTGGATGCATTCCATGCCTCCTCTTGTCATCTTCCCAGCACCATCCTCCCACACTGTGGTGATGGGGAGTCTCCACCCTGCTGCTTGGTGTCTCTGCCAGCGTGAAACAACCTGTCTGCTTTGGAAAACTTTTCCTTCCCCATTTTCTGTGGTACCTGCAGCTCCCTGTGGACCTTACCCCTGGCCAGATACGCTGCAGCAAGCGAGAGGTGGTGCTAACACGGGGAGCAGAGCGAATGGCCACCCGGGAAGACAGAAGAAAGCTTTACAGCTACTTCAGCTCCTTTGAGGGAATTGGAGGCTTCCAGGACCACTTTGACTGGTGAGAAAGAGGGCATTGAGGAAGTGCATTGGGCATTATCTTTTTTCCTGTGATTCCCTTGTGTTTTGGGATAGCTCCTAGTTCTGAAACCTTTGTGTTGTTGGGGTTCCTATCACTTAGACACTCCTCATTTTGCCTGAGGGCAGCCTGATGGGACTCTCTCACCTTTCCTGAGGTCCCCTGGTGTACCTCCTGCTTTTCTTCAAAGACTCCCTGATTTGTCACCTTGATGCAAAAATCCTCATTCCTAAAAGACCATGGGCAGCAGAACAGGACATTTTCTATCCTGCCTCACTGGCTCAGACGGTGCCCTGGGCCAGCAATACGTCCACCACTACCTGGGAGCTGTCACTTCTCCCTCCCCTGACTCTTCCTTCTCCCACTTATTGTTCCAGGTGGGCCAGAAATCAGTTCTCTTCCAAGGGTGGGAAGCCCCTGTGGATAGACCCCCATGATCCTGACATTCACCACATCTTCATTGATGACAACATCCGGCTGGACGATGGAGACACCATTGTTCACCCCCAGGTAGGTGGCTGAAGGCTCCTCTGGCACCAGCAGCCTGCACTAGGGGTGTCCCTGGCAAAGTCAGACATGTTTTGTCCCCTTTGCATGAGGCTGCAAAGGGGAGTCAAGGCAAAGCCCTGGTGTTACTGCATCCTATGCCACAAGTGTCATTGGCAGCAATGCATGGGTGGCAGGGGTGAGATCATCCATCAGCAAATGCACAGCAGGTGCTGGCTGCCTCTGCTCCCTACTGAGTCAGCCTCATGCCTGGTGGCAGCAGCAGCGATATCAGGGCTGCCAGCCCTGTCACCCATCTGAATGAAAGGGCAGTGTTTGTGGGGAGCACACTTGGGAAACAGAATGTTTATGCAGATAGAACTGTGCCTGGCTGTTGGACAGCTGTCAATGCTCAAACAAGAACTGCAGGTCCATGGGTGATCCTCAGTCTCTGCCTGTTTCCATCCATATGGAGACAGTGCAGGGGGACAAACGCAGCAGCCAGTGAATTGTTTGCAGTGTTTGCCAGGCAGCCCGGGAATGGCAAGGGGTGGGATGCTCATTGGATATTCCCTTCCATACAAGCTCTCTCAGTTTACAGCCACTTTGTAGCTGGTGGCAGGAATTGTTACTGCCTGGACAAACCTGTCAAGAATAGGCTTTGGTCTGTGCTGTGCCTGGTTGAGGGGAGCCTCTGCAATGGTTGCTGCGTGCAGATCTGCAGCAGCTGGAGTGTAGCTCCCACAGCTCTGCTTGCTGCATTTCAGCCTCAGGCTATTTGGCTGATCAAGGAGTTCCTCCTTTGGCATTGGTAGCCTGTGCATCTGGTCAGTCAGGCTGCTTTGCTAATCTCATGGCAGCCATGCAGCCAGCCCTGGGGCTGCTCCCACGCTGGATCACACTGGTAGGATCCAGTTATGGTAGCAGTAGACTTCGTGAGAGCCTGGGCAGCGGCCAAGCATCTTCCCAGCAGGGCTCATCATCACTGCTGGGACCTTGCTGTCCTGCAGCCAGGATCAGTAGGTGGAACCTTGCTTGCATCACCAGTTCTGCCGGGCTGTCCCCATGTCAATGATGGTGACAGAGCAGCATTAGGAGTGAAATAGGTGTCTTTAAACAGGACATGGTGAAGATCAGAAGGTGAATTCCCTATTCTGTCCTGTGGCAGCTAAACGAAGAGCTGCTGGCAGAGGTTTGCCTGGAGTCAGCTGCTCCACAGAGCCCTTTTCTTCCAGTGGCATGGCCTGTTTCCTTAAGGGAGCACCAGGCATGTGTGACATGCTGGTTCAGAGTCAAAGGCACTTTCTGGGAGAGAGGGAAGTCTCAAGAAATTTCCCCTTCTGCTGTTGCAGTGGAGATAGGATCACCTGCCTCTGCCCCTGACACAGCCAGCATGGAGGCACCTGGCTGAGAGGAGGGGAGAGTGCACCACGGGGCATGTGCATTGCTGTCAGGCTCTGCTCTCCCTGCAGGTATTCTCAGAACAGGGCAGCAGCAGTCCCAGGAGCGTGCCCACCTCGGAGCTGTACAACGTTTGCCTGGTGCAAACCAATCTGCTGGAGGCCATTGCTGATGAGGACTATTTCCTGCGCTGTGTGAAGAGGTGCGAGGAGAACTACGACCACTACCTGGCCTGCATGGAGAAGGACACCCCAAGCCAGCAGTGGGATGGACAGTGATACCCCCTCCTGGCACTGAGTGGCTCCAGACTGGGACACCACCTGCTTCCTGCTGCACGCAGGCAAAGTCCCAGGCAGGCTCCTGCTTCAAGCTGTTACATCTCCAACGTGCAATGTGGGCATTCAGTCCTATCAGGAGCTTCCATGAGCAAACACAAGTGTCCTGGGAGGTTGTGTGATGGGATTCTTGGAGGAAATAGTTTTCCATTCTTTGGCAGTGTTGCCTGTGTTGCCCACTTCTGCGTGAGGGCTGAGGCTCACCGTCCCCCTGCAGTCGCCAGGCAGGTCCCTTCCACCATACTGTCACGCAGGCAGCGTCACAGAGTTTGCACCTACATTCCCGCTCCTGCAGTGATGGCTGGTGCAGAGCAGGTGCCAGGATGAGTGCAGTGTTACCAGCTACATCCCCAGGTGGCATTTGTGGTGTGGTGTTCTCGGCGATGCCTTGTCACTTCTGTTTTTAAAGCAAACCTTTTTAGCTCATTTCTGTGTGAGTTTCCTGCCTGCCCTTGGCTCTGCCTGTGCTGGTGGGTGGGAAGTGCCTTTCCCAGCGTGTTCATTTGCCTGGCTCAGCCAAGTGGGGACAAAAGTGTTGGTGGAGGTTTTGAGACCCATGTGCACCTTTCCTGATGCTGTTGAGAGACCCCAGCAAGGTCCTGCTCAGAATAGGTCTGATCTCATATTCTGTCCCTGCAGTGGTGACAGGACAGGGGTCTACTCTAGGGTAGGACAGTGGGTTCCCGACTCCTTGAGCCCGGCACTGTGTGCCTCTGGCACTGGCAGCGTGCAGTAGCGGAGGGCAGAGCCAGGGTCTCTCAAGCCATTCTTCCTGCGATGGTTCCTTCCCGGCAAGGTGAACGCGGCAGGGGCACGGCGGGCCAGTGGCACCGGGAGGGCCGGGCGGAGGGGAGCGAGGCACGGCAGGGGGGCCGGGGCGGACGCGGCGCCGCCCCCACCGGCAGCGGGCGGGCCCGGGGCGGGCAGAGGCGCGGAGCGGCGGGGAGAGCGGCGGAGCAGGCGAAAAGGTGAGCGCGGTACTGGTCCCCGTCCCGGTCCCTTCCTGTCCCGCTCCCGGCTGTGGGGCGGCGCGGAGCGGGCTGGCCGGGCATGGCGGAGCGGCAGTCCAGGGTTGCGGGCGGGAGTCCGAGGAGCGTCGGGGGCGCGGGCATTGCAGTGGGAGCCCGGGGGACGCCGGTGCCTGGAAGCTGTGGGCGGGAGCCCTGTGGGTGCGGGCTGCGGGCGGGAGTGCGGGCAGCGCCGGGCGTGAGGACGGTGCTCCGAGTGCAGGAACCTGGCGGGGTCTGGATTGTGGACGGGGACCCTCTGCCGAGTGCGGACCCAGGAGATGTGGGTAGAGAGCCGCGGGCGCGCCAGAGTCCCAGTGAGTGCGGGCTGTGTACCAGCAGCACCGGGTAGTGAGAGCCCGGGCTGCGGGAACCTCGGGAGGCGAGAGCACTGGTACGTGCGGGCAGAGAGCCCCAGGGAGTGGGAGCCCGGAGGGACGGACAGTGAGCTGTGGAGCGGGGGGTATGGGGGGCAGGCAGCCCTGGGGTGCAGCAGGGAGCCCCGAGGAGCAGGGGCTGTCGCACCGCCAAGGGGAGCTGGATAGCTGGGGCTGGGGTGCTTGGGTGCTGACTCGGATGCTCTCCCCGCAGGAGGCCGTGGGCCGGACCAGTGCCGAGCCGGGCCGGATGGGCGGCACGGCAGGGCCAGAGCCCGGGGACCCCCGGGGCGGCTGAGTTGGCCCATGGCGGCGGGCGCGGGCGCCTTCGCGTGGGCCACCTTCCCCGCCATGCCCACGCGGCGCGTGTACTGCAGCGCCGCGCACCGCGACGGGCAGCTCTTCGTGCTGGGCGGCTGCGGGAGCGGCGGCCGAGCCCTGGGAACTGCTGAGGTACTCGACCTCCCAGCCCAGCGCTGGACTACGCTCCCACCACTGCCCACGCCGCGGGCTGGCGCTGCCGCTCTCGCCCTGGGCAAGCAGATCTTGGTGGTGGGCGGTGTGGATGCGGCACAGAGCCCCCTCGCCTCCGTTGAGGTCTACCACGTGGATGAGGGCAAGTGGGAGAAGAAGGCAGCACTGGCTCAGCCCTCCATGGGCATCTCAGCTGTGCAGAGAGGTGAGGGATAGTAACATGTTGTGACTCTTGCCTAAAGTTTGCTGAGCATCCCTGGAGTCTTGCCACAACGCAGCATGCCAGGAGCCAGGGTTGGTCCCTGTATGTGGTGCCCACATCTGCTCCCTGGACAGGGATGCTGTGGCATGGACCAGGCTGCAGTGTGGTGGGCAGGTCAGGGATGTCAGAACAGTGATGGGAATGGGCAGGGGTGCCGGCCGCACTGGAAGCAAGAGCAGGATTTGGCAGTATGGCTGTGTTGCCATGGTGTCTCCAGGGAGATGATACTGCCGAGAATAATTAGAGAGGATGGCCTTGTGCTCTTCCCTGTGCCTGATGGATGGGATAGAGAGGGGGGCGAGAGGGTCCCAGTGCGGCCAGGGCATTGCTGGGCTCAGGCCTGGCTGTACTCATTGTCCCCCGGCTGCCTTGGAGCAGTGTCTGGCTGTGGGGCTTGTCAGTACTCATGCTGTCTGCCCTGGAGGGCATGGGGGAACTCCCAGCCCTTCAGTGCTGCCCACAGATCCCTCTGCCTCACTGTTGCCTCTTTTCCAGATGGGGCTGTCTATGCACTGGGGGGAATGGGTGCAGACACCTCTCCCCAGGCACTGGTCCGTGTCTATGAGCCAGCAAAGGACCACTGGCAGCCCCTACCCTCCATGCCCACCCCGTGCTATGGAGCCTCTGCCTTCCTGCAGGGAAACAAGATCTTCATCCTGGGTAGGTGCTGCTGGGGCAAACCAAGCATCCCCTGTGCCTCTACCCTCTCCTTCCTCCATTCCCAGGCCAGAGAATGACCTGGTGCACCCCAGGGTGGCTCTGTGCTGCCCAGCACTGCAGCCAGTGGGCCCCATCCTGCTTGCTGAGCACACTAATAGTGCCAGCTTGGGGCACTGGCAGCTACGTCTCCTCTGTGCATAGGAGGCCGGCAAGGCAAGCTGCCTGTCACCGCCTTTGAGGCCTTTGACCTGGAGACAAGGAGCTGGACACGCTACCCCAGCGTGCCCAGCCGCCGCGCCTTTGCCGCCTGCGCCATGGCTGATGGGGTTGTCTTCAGCCTGGGAGGGCTGCAGCAGCCAGGACCCCACAACTTCTACTCCCGTCCCCATTTTGTCAACACCGTGGAGATGTTTGATCCTGCACAGGGTGAGCTCCATGTCTCTGGGTGAGGTGGGAGCATCTTCTGTGGGTCCAGGATGACTCTGTGTGTTGGTGAGATGTTTCTGTGCCTGAGGGACGTGATTATCTGGGCTCTGAACATCAGCCCCTTGCACCTGTGGTGAATCCTGCCCTATGCTCCCTGGTCCTGTGGAGTAATTAACCTGGGGGTGTCCTAGCCTTGGTGTGTAGAGGGAAAGCCCCAGCAGACGATGCTTACTCCCTCTCATACCCAGGTGTGTGGAGAAAGCCAAGCCGCACCATCCGTATGAAAGAGAAGAGAGCCGACTTTGTGGCTGGATGCCTGGGAGGAAGAGTGGTGGCCGTGGGTGGCCTTGGTAATGTTGGGGATAGACGTGGGGCCATGTTCCCATCCCTGTTCTTTGTGGCACATCAGTGATCTGCATGCCAGTAGGGAGGCTGGCTGTGCAAAGCCAGGGGGTTACTGCAACACTGTCTGCAGCAACATCTCTCTGTGCCCTCACAAGCACTGGGGGGACCCTACTGCTTTGTCCCACTGGCTGACCCACTGTGCCCCTTGCCCCTTTCACCCCCCAGTCTGGCTTTTCCCAGCTCATGTGCAGCATGCTGGGCTCAGACAGCCCGTGGTGGCTCAGCTCCACTGTGACGGGTTGCAGCATTCTTCTCCCAGGGGAGCTGGGGAAAGGTTAGTGCTGCCACTCAGCAGAGGGGATACAGCAGGAAAGGCTGCCTGGGGAGCCTGGTGCCAGTCACAGCACCCCCAGCCCTGCAGTGAGGGCTTCCAGATTCCCAAGGTCATTGTGGGAATAGGGAATGGTGCTGACTGTATCCCTGCAGTGTGGCATTGCTCCTGAGTCCTGCTGCAGCTGGAACTGCCCTCCCGTATCCCTGCAGAGTGCTGGCAAGGGGAGGGGGGGAGGGTGAGGAATGGCTGAGGGGGAAAAGCTAGCAGGTGTGGCATTAGTGCCAGCAGCTATCCCTGTGGGGACACTGCTAATCCTCATGTGCCCCCACTAATTGCCTCTGGGATCTCAAAGCCTGTGCAGCTTAGGGCTCCTGTTGAGGCATCAAAGGGATGTGGAGGGGGAAAGGCAGAGCCTGGGGTGAGGGGGCAGGGAGCTGCATGGGGGCTGATGTTGTTCTGTCTTCCACAGGGAACCAGTCCTGCCCACTGGACTCAGTGGAAGGGTTCAACCTCTCGCAGAAAAAGTGGGAGCCGCTGCCCCCCATGCCCACTGGCCGCTGCTCCTGCTCCAGCTGCCCAGCGCCCAGCCTGCTCTTCGTCATCGGCGGTGTGGCCCAGGGTCCCAGTGGCGCTGTCGAGGCTCTGTGCCTGCGTGATGTGCCCTGAGTAGGACCCCGGGGACCAGCCCTGGCCAAGCACCAAGTGCCTGAAGACGGGGACAGGGTGTGTGAGCACCCATGTGTTCACCCAAGGTGACCTGGCACCAGGAAACCTCTGTCCCACGATGCCAGGCACCAAAGCAGCTGCGGTTTTGGGAACTTCCAGCTCCTGCAGCGCTGTGGCAATGAAGCCCAGGGCAAACTCCTGCCTGGTGGGATGGCCATCGTCAGCAATGTGGAGGGAGCAACAGTGGCAGGACTAGCGCTGGCCTCACTGCCCTGTCCGGCCCCATCTGTGCCACGGCGTATCCATGCCGTGTGTGTAGCAGTGAGTGCTGTGTCGTCGTAGACCCAGTCGATGTCTCATGTAGCACAGAGGTGCCCTGTAGCTCAGTGCCTGGGAGGTGACGTAGCACCTCAAATAAATGAAACATGTGGAATTTTATCCCTCTGGAGTCATGTTGTCTCTGGTTATCCTACTCCAGGCAGACATATGCCACAGCCTGTCAGGGAAATCCCTCCCAAGGCAGAGTTCAGTGACCCCATACTGTGGAGCTGGGGTAACTCTTGTTCTCCCCACCTCCAGGGTGAGCAGAGCAATGAAATGTAGAGATCCAGTCCTTGTTTGGAGAGGGGGAGCTAAGCAGTGGCTGTTCTGCTTTGGCACAGCCTTGTTTCTGCCTGGCCTCTGTGGGTGAAGAGGCTGTGGGGGGTGAAGGCAGAAGCAGGAGAGGGACTTTTTTGAAGGGACCAAATGTGTGAGAGAGACAAGGACTGTTGAGGGCTATCAGGATACTGAGGAGAAAGAAGAGATACCTAATGTCAGGGCTCATGGGCCCTACCCAGCACCACAGCCCCATCTCAACGGATGGACCATGGCTGGTGTGGGGGAGAGCTGGGTCCAACTATGTCCAGATTCTGTAGGCAGGAGCACTGCAATCCTGCTTACTGGCAGCCAGGAAGGGAATGTAAGCTCCATACCGGTTGTGTCTGTGGGTGGTGTTCAGGGGTGCACTGTGAGATCGAGGGGAGTGACATTTGAATTACTCAGTGCTATGGGCTTACCTGAGCCTTGCTGCTCTTGGCTCCACACAGTCCCATACCCAAAGCAGAAAGCAGGTGAGGGATTTAATCCTTCCTTGGTACATTAGAAAGATTTCACAAGTCCAAGTAAATATCAAGTACAGATACCTGACCTTTCAGAGAAGACAGCCAGCTTGAGCCTCGTGTTGGCCGCAATGCTGTAGAGACAGGAGACTGAATCCCATCAGAGTGTGGCAGCATCTGACACATCACTGGGGAAGGCTGTGCCATGTCCTGGGGGCATCACAGCATGGAAAAGTCAGAAATTATTCGTAAAAGAGCATTTTCGTGTTGCTGCTCCATTGCCTCTGGTGCCCACCTGACACAGTGACTACAGGGTCCATCCTGATGCGCTGCATGACTGTTTGCCTGTGATTTGGGAGGAACAACTTGGGATACCTAGGCTGATGGTACCTCAGCTGGAAGCATCCCTGCATCTGCCTCTGGAGTTGCCATAGAAACCACCGCTGTGCCAGAGCCAGCATCAACAGTGAGCCCCAAATTAGAGCCAGGAGGATGTGCTGGCAGCTGGGGAGGAGGTCAGGGATTTTTGGTTGGGGGCTGGACAGAGGGATACCTCCTCTGAGCACAATGTGTACCAGCCTTCTTTGGGTACTTCACAGCACACTCTGGCCTGTGCTCAAACCCTGGTGGGCTTGTCCTTCTCAGGGTCCCAGAAGGTTGATAGACCCCTTGCTCCCACTTTGGTATGTCTTCCCACCCTGACAGCTCTTTCCTGAATCCACCAAGGGATGTAATAATTCCAGTCCTGCTAAACCTTTAGTCATGAGGGACCCTAAATCACGAAGCTGCATTGGAAACACAGACATGATTAATAAGCTTTTCCCGCAGGAGCATCGCATGAATGGGATAAATCAAGATGCTGAGTCACCAGCAAATTGACATCCCTATGTGCCAACTTCACAAGCTCCCTGCTGCTGAAGGGGTGCCCAAGGCTACTTTTCCAAATTCAAGGCAGTGGCAGCTGCAAGAGCTAGAAGATGCTGGAGGGGGAAGCTGAAGCTCAGGAGCCCCTCACTGTTGCAGTGTTTCCAGCAGTGAGGCTGATGATCCCCTCCCCACAGGGGTTTGTCGCTCTGTCAGCAGCACTTTGCCTCCTGCAACACTTTCCTGGCACGTTGACCCACTGGAGTGCCGTTTGGCTTGGCTCCTCCACCTGAGTGGAACAGGAATCTATGACCTCTCATCTAGAGTGGATTTCTCATTCTTTTCTATCTGTGCTTTTGAGCACAAGACCAGGATCCCATTTAAATGAGGGGAGAAAAGTTACCAGGAAAATGTTCAAGGACATCTCAGGAATGGAGAGATGAGGGTCCTGACCACTTTTGCAGACTGACATGTATTAACTTAAGAGCTCCTGTGAATTTCTAATGAAAAGTGCTATGAAGTTTAAAAAGTTGAGGGATGTACCAAGTATATTGCTGTCTATCTCCTGGAAGTTTCTGCTAATTTTTACTAAAGGAAGGACTTCAAGTATCTGGCTACCCTTCTTAATGCTAGAAGTACAGACTGTTATTTCAGATATAAGGAGAGCTATGAGCCGGCGCCTGGCAACGTGGTTAATCTCCACAGAGCGTGTTATGGACGGGGGAGATGGAAATGGAGGTAGCTGTCAGACCTATAATTAAAAAAATGTGTTTCCATATAGAAATTTCTTTCCGTTGTCAGGAGAGATGGAAACACAAAAATCTCATTTCTCATATTCCAGAAACTTGCTAGACCAGAAGGCTCCAGCCACATCAGAAATAGGAATAGCTCTTTCTATGTACCTAAAATAACAGTTGAGCCTTATCACCAGTGCGCACAGCATCAGCAATTCCTTTCCTAATGGCAGTGGAAATACTGCAAATGGGTACTGGACTCTACAGTCTCCTCTGCAGAAAGATCTGAGCCAACTTTTTAATCATGAGCAATAAAATGGTAGAAAATAACTGTTTATGATGCAGGGCCATATAGGGCCCAGATGCACAGCAAGGCTCTTGGCAGCAGTGCCATGTACTGGCCTTTACAACAGAGCTGTAAGCAGTTCAGGAGCACAACAAGGCTTTTATTTACTTAAAAATCACAATAAAAGTCAACATTTCCACCAGCTTGGCACTCTGGAGGAAAGTTTACCTTCTGCCCACGGCTGCCTTGGACAGCCCAGTCACTACCCCATCCCTGAAGTAGGAACATGGTGCAAGTTGCAACTCCCTACTCTGCTCCTAGAAAATCAACCCATCAGAGTCTTCTTATTTAGCTGGGAGGTATCAAGCTGCTTTAGTTAATGCAAGCTATTAAAACCAACACTGGTGTTGTAATGTCAAGCAAAGTAATGCAGTGAAATCACTCCAGTAAGTTTTTTATGGGTAAAATGCCAGAATTTTATTTTTTTATCTGCAGTGAAAGCTGGGATTTGATTAGGAAACCAGATATATACATCAAGAAAGCCATTATTTTGACACCCCTGAGCTCTGGGCTGCCTTTAATACTAAAGGCAAAAGAGAATAAAGGGGAATGTAAGTAATCCCCCCTATCTATCCATGAATTTATGTCAACCTTATTTCTGCAGTGGTTTAGTGCTTATGGATTATCTTCAGAGCCAGGAAACAAATATTTTAACTAGTATTGAAATAGTTTTGAATTAAAGGAGGATAAAGTAGGCAAGCAAAGCATGCCTATTTTACATTCCTAAACATGGGGGTTGTGGAACCACAAGACAAAAAAATCCAGTAAAACCATATTTGAGAATGTTTCTTTGGGGAATGTTTGGATGGTAGTTATTTTTGTCATACTTCTGATGGATTAAATTAAATCCTTCTGCATTTCTGACAGAGGTATTTACATGAGAAACCACACAGCCTCTGGAAATGAGCAAAATGGGTGCTATGGCTGCCATGCTCCCATGGGAGCAGCCCTCAGTGCGCCAGGTTCCAAGCTTTCAGCTTTCTCTTCCTCCCAGTGTTTTGGGATGAGCCCCTGTGCCTGGGGCTGTGCTTCCAGGTGAGGGGCAAGGGCTGGCTTGTGGAGCTGGGGCTGATCCTGGGTCCATATCCACCGGATGAGATCCAGAGAGCCTCCCCACCAGCCTCAGGGTGAGATCCAGGGACCCTCAGCCCTGCGGTGACCACAGAGACCCTCAGCTCCAGGGAAGGAGCCAGGGACACTCAGTCCCAGGGTGACCCCAGGGACCCCCATAGGACCTTGAGGTGTCTCAAGCATCAGGGTGAGGTCCAGCCTTGAGGTGAAATCCAGGAGCCTTCAGCCCTGGGATGAGATGCAGAGACCCCCATAGGACCCTCAGGCCTCAGAGAACAATCCAGAAACTCTCAGTTTAGGGTGACTCTAAGGACCCTCAGGCTTAGATTGACCCCAGGGACCCCCAGCCCTGAGGGGAGCTCCAGGACCCCCAGCCCTGAGGTGAGGCCCAGAGACTGGCCCAGGGTACCGAGGCCCCTCAGGCCCCACAGGTGGGCAGGCCCCGGGGTTGGCTGCGTCCCAGGCCTGTGGAGGGCCCAAGGCCAGGCCTGCCCTGGGCCTGCAAGACTCTGAACTCCTGGGTTGTCCCCACAGCCACAGGACACAGGTGACACTGCCCCGAGTGGGGCTGGTCATCTTCCATCTCCCTCCTCCCCGCAGGGTACTGTGGCACCATGGCCGCTGCTGGTGGGGAGAGGCCGTGAGGGCCGGAGCCATGGTGTTGTTTGGGTGCTCCCTGCCGGGGTGTCAGCCCTGAGAACAACATGAATTTCAATGTCTGGAACATCAAGGAAATGCTGAGCACACCAACAGCCCTTGGGTGAGCATGAGTGGGGGGAGATAAAGAGGGGATGGGGTGTAAAGCCACACACTTGGCAGGGCTGATGGCAGTGAGGCGATACATACAGAACTGATCTGTGGCTAATTAGGGAAATCTAATGTGGATTCAGTAGCCTCCCCTGGGATCCTGTTTATACCCCCAGCCTGCCAGCACTGCCATAGTTCCACCATTGGTGGGAATCTAAAAATCAGCATCAGCTGGAAGCTGTACCCTTGTCCATTCAGGGTGTATTTGGGCAAGCCCTGTGAGCTGTCCTCATCTCATTCGATAAGTTAAGTGCTCCCCTTGCCTGTTCAGAGGGCAGATAGAATGAATCGTGATGTGCAATATTATTGTGCATTATGTAACTCAAAAATTATTCCATATCCTGCATTTATACCCATGGCTTGTTTTTTTTCCCAGCAGAGGCTAGAACCTCCCACATCTACAATCTACAGTGAAACAAAAAATATTCAGATATAAACATCTGGAGGGCAAATATGTAAGACAAGCTGCAATTTGTACTTCAGAGCATCCTTTGTACCATATGGCTAAAAAAGGCAGTGGGACTCATCCACTGTTTGGCTCCAGAAAAGCTAATTGATGAATTTGGTACTCTGACCTTCTGTTAGTTAAATAACCCACTTATATAACCAACTTGTTCAAATTCACAGTTTTAGTCATACTGTCTCTTTGGCCAGATGTTACTACAATGATGGATGATAATGAAAACATAATAGTCATTTTCTTGCCCATTATAAAAATGCTTGTCGTATAGATATGAATTAATTGAATTTTGCACAGATGCAGGGGGCAAAGAGGAGCCAACTCAGGGAAAAAACATTTATATCTGTCACAGTTTTGTCTTTATAATTGTGCATTGCTTAACTCTATTGTCTTCTTGGTACCTGCGGGTTTATTTTTTTTCTTCCTTGGGGGGTTTGTTAGTTTTCAGTAAGTTTTTCCAAGTTTGTAAACCTGTGACTTCCTTTCTAGTCAGAGACTGAGAAGGGAAAATTAAAATAATATATTAAAAAGACATAATATTATATATAAAATATATAATTGCATTTTATATTATATTCAAGATATATAAGATATATTTTTAAAATATATAGATGGTTCTGTGGAGTTGTGCCATAGGGAAGGAAATGAGTAGAAGTACAAATGCCTGCTTGGAAAAGGATCACTTGAATTTCTTCTTCCTTCAAAGTAGCCTATCACCTACAGTGTCTTCCCTTTTAATTCATTTATTAATGCAGGAAGAAAATATAGGCAAGATTTTAACACCCACTCCTCAGCATTCCACATTTTTTACAAGTGAGTTCAGAACGGTCAAATAGATCATAAAATGTTACTGAGTTTCTGGAGGTGTTAAGAAGGGGGAGAAAATTTTCTGTGGACAATTAAGTTTTCCTAAAGGGAAGAAAAGTTTCCCACAGGAACATGTGAATGTGTGTATTTAAAATAGGGGGGAAAAGTGTTGATTACTTTGCCCTGGCTCACTTCTATTACTAGAAACTTACCCACCACAGCAGGGTATTCTGTTTAATCCCCAGAAAACTCTTTCAGGGAGCTTTAAAATGAAAATAAAATCAGTGTATAATCTAGGCAGAGTATGACTCACTCTGTGAGTTCTTTGCAAGTTTGAGTCAGGGTGTTACTTCTGAGAGCAGCTGCCACCAGGTCCCCAGGAAACACAGAGCTCCAGTGATGCATTGCCCTCACAGCCACAGCTCGGCACAAGCCCAAAACTGCTCTGGGTTTTATTTGTTATCTGTCAGACACACAAGTGATTCTCCGCAACCGTAACAGCCTGAGAAATTGGGTGTGGGGAAACAGAACCCCTGTTCCACCTGGCTTTATGTATGAACATTGACATAATAGGGATCCTAGAAATGAAGCAGAGGTAAGATTATCAGGTTGGACAATAATAGCCGGGTGCCAGGGGGCCACATGACAGCTATACTGGGAAAGCTTAGTCTCAGTTGAAGTGTATTGACAAAACACACAGTTTTTATGGATTGCAATGCAGCCTTCATTAGGGAAAGTGCCATGTTAGAGCTGCCTGCTCAGCCAGGGGGGCTGGTGGAGGGAAATCACAGAGGATGTGAGAACAGTAACCACAAAAGCAGTGCTGCTTCAAGCAGCCTTTGATTGACCGGATAAGCATCACAGGGGTGTGATGCTGAAAGCACATTTTCAGAAACCATCAATAACTGCCTTGGTCAGGAAGCTCGCAGGCTCTGAACTGAGCACAAGATCCCTGTTCAGGTTATTTATTCTTGTAGTGCTATCACGAGAGTGGCAGCAGGGAACTGGAGTCAGTATCTCTGCTAAGCCAAAAAATCCACTACTGTTAATTAAAAGAAAAAAGACACACAAATAGTAATAAGAAACCTCATTAAAAAATAAATTAAATTGTACAGTCCAAAGGGTTAAATGCTTGCCTGAGGCAGAAAGATTATTTAGACTTAATTATTTAGATTTGAAATTGAAGTCATGAGAAATTTCTTGTACCATGAGAAAATAAGTAACTTGATAAATGCATAAAAGCGACTCATATACTGACTCCCAAAGACATCAGAAGCAGAAAGCCTGCCAGAGAGTGTGTAAGGCCAAGCAATTATGAAAATATTTAAGAGGCATGCTAAACAGCTGCTTGAAGTTAAGGCCTACTTGGGCCACTACCCTCTATGGTTTATTTCTGCTCTTGAGAGTAACTTCCAAGATTAAAAACCTCATTCAATCCATTATCCCATGAAATTCCATCCCACATCACAAGGTCGCACATTTTGAAGTTGCATTAGGGTTTGAGAATAAGCAGAAAATGAAAGAGACAGCCAGGGCAAACACCAGGAGAGCAGCCGTAAAATTCCAGAGCCTCACAGGAATGAAAAACCAGGTCTGTAAGTGCAGATTGGAAGATGGCTTCAGGATAGAGAGGCGGGAGGCAAAAAAAATCCCATCTCCAGATGCTTAACTTTTAATATGGTTGGAAACGTGGGAGCAAACAGGGCTACTCTGCAGAAATCCCAATCTCCTTTTATGGAAAAGGCTCTGTTGTAACCAGCTCAGGACAAAGGGCTAACATGTATCCAAGGTAAAGATGTCTAGGCAGTATTGAATCACAGCTGGATGAATAATGAATAAACTCACAGAATGTAAAAATGACCTTGAGAAATTAAAATAAGACCAGAGGGATTTTGAACCTGAAATCTGGAAACTGGATGCAATGTTTAAGCTGAATAACTGAGAGGGATTTCATCATGGTTAATGCATTAGGGCCAGTGCCAGAATCTGTTTACAGACATTCCTTTTAGGATGTGGTGCAAATTATTTGCAGCAAGCAGGTCATGCCGTTCCAGAGGAAGGGAAGCAGAAGAATAATTTTCTGCTGTGACTGTTTCCAGTGAAGAGATGGCAAATGGCTGGAGGCTGCAATAGCAGCTAAAACTCCTTGATCTAAACTCCTCCACTCCCCTGCACCCAAAGCCATTGCTCATTTGCTGAGCACACTGGCACATTGGCAGGCAGCTGAGAGCAAGGATGGGAGCTGTATAGCAGAGCTAGAGACAGTTCCTATAGATACAGGTTAAAGCCAGGAGGAAGAGCAGGTGAACGGCAGCTCCCAGAATTTAAATTGGATTTGTTGTGATTCAGCCCTGGTCCCTAAATGAGGAGGAGCAGAAAGGGCTGTGAGATTTTCTGGAGGGGAACCAGAAGAAGAGAGACATTATGGCAGCAATCCTACTCAAGACACTGCTACTAGGAGGTAAAATCTCTTCTTTGGGAAAGGGGCTTTACTGCACTCTGAAGAAATGTGTCAGAAAGGTGTAAGTGAGCTTCACCCACAGTGCTTGAGAAGAAGAGGGATGTTGGCATAGGTTCAGTGGGGATGACAGAGCCAGAGAAAATCACATGCCAGGTTTGTTTTGAGGTAAGGCAGAACCTTTGAATGAAAGGTGAATGTTTGCATTTGATGGTGCTAAAATATTTGGAGTGGAAAGCAGAAAATTGAAAAAATGAAAGAAGCTCCTGAAAGTTCTCACTCCTCCTATAAAGAGGGAATTTCTGCTGACAACAAGGAAACAGAGTCTGGGAAGATCTAACTGACCCCCCAGGTATGCAGAACGCTGCAGATTTTTTAGGTCACACTCATATCACGAGAAAGCCTTGGAGCTGCCAATATTGCAATACCTTGCGTTAAGTTAGGTAGGAGAATAAAGTCATTTGACCATCAGTCAGCAGAGGATGACTTACCATTTTTTGGAGCTACCAAGAACTTGTTTTACATATCTAAAGTTGGTTTTGCTACGAATGCATGTGCTAGTGCCAATACCAAAGGAATGTTATGGGCACCAACACACATTTGGGTCATGGCTCATGATAGCAGAAAGCCAAAAGTTCTCCTGAGGTAAACTATTGCACTCCTCACTTAGGAGGGACTGCTAAGTGGGTTTGCATACCTGGGATGTTTCCTCGATGATTATAGGAAAGGATTTATATTTAGAACAAAACATGCATCCCTGCATCTCAGGCGTTCTGAAGGGAATGGTCAGGTGGTCAGAAGAGCTGGAGTTGCCTGATTCCACATCTGATCCCACATATGATCACAGTTGTCTGATCTCTCTGTCAGGGACAGGCCTGGGCCAAGCATGGCCAGGGTGATGGCTTGCCCAGATGGTCTTGTTGATAAATTAATTGCCAGCAGTGTTAAGCAAGGGAGAAAGAAATCCATTGCTCGGGGGAATGAGTGTATTCAAAAGAGACATCTGTTTCACCTCCCCCTCTAATTTGTAAAAGTGCCATCATTCCTAAACCAACTGCTGAGGTAGTGGACTTCAGACAGAAAAACTGGGCTCCAGAGCAGCCAACAGCTGCCTTTGGTTGTAGGGCAGAGTAAGCCTAGGAAGTCACTTGGCTCATAAAGTCCTCTCAGCTCAATACTCCTCATAAAATCTTAGAAGAATCGTGTGCCTCAGGTATTAAATACACCAAACAACTGATAAAATGAGCATATTCTAGGGCATGATGTTCACCAATTGTAATGGACACTGTCAGAGGGGGTTTGTCAAGACCATAGAGCATCTAAAGATTATAAAAACCCTTCCTCAAGCTAAGAAGGAGATTTCTCTGGCTGGAAAACAGGAGGATTTAGAAAACCGGTGCAGGAGATGTACTACTCACATTGCAGGCAGGGGCTCTGCCTGTGTGGGGTCATGGCAGCCCATGTGCTCACCTCTTTCCCACATACTGCCTGTAGATTGTTGTTTTTTTTTAACAAAGCTTAGCTGAGATGAAAACAAGAAGCTATGCAAGTAAAATTGTATTCAGATTTTTTTCTTAGCAGATTTGGGGTCCAGGGAGGGATTAAGGGAGAAGCTTTGAATTCAGACAGAGCTTATCAGGCCTTTTGAGAATCCAGAAACCCATACCTCATCTATTTTTGCCTGCAGCTCGGTGTACTCAGTGAGCTTAAAGCCAAAAGTATTAATATGATATTGTCAGTGACACTACTATATAATGGAGACTGAGCAGTTGAAGTATTACTGCTAAGTCCTTTCCCTGTTGTGTCTATGGTGTTTGGGCACCTTCCAAAACTAGGGATTAACCAAACACGTCACTGCTAATAAATTTTGGGGTGATCATCTCTTGTTATACACATGAGTTATTATCCTATTCCTTCTCCTTTACTTGTATCATTTGCTATGGAAGAAAAACCTTGTGTAAATTTTTCATTAATTATTTTCATTTATTTTGGTCTCTAGTTCCCAGCTCCAAAGGCAGCAATACATCTCTCCATCTTGGCAGCTCAAAAAAAGCAAGAACTGAAAGAGGGTAGATTTAGATTGATCATTATGAAAAAATTATCTCCTGTGAGGGTGAGCAAGCGCTGGCACAGGTTGCCCAGAGAAGCTGTAGATAGATCTCTGAAAATGTTCAAGGCTGGAAGAGATTGCACTATGAATAGCATGGCACAGTGGAAGGTGTCCTTGCCTGTGGCAAGAGGGTTAGAACTAGGTGATCTTGAATGTCCCTTCTAATCCAAACCATTCTACAATTCTTTGTGGAAAATGAAATAAGTATTTTGCATGTATTTTTGCTAACAAAAAATTGAAGCCAGCCTCCAACACAATGAGGAGCAGTGCAGCTGTGCAGGGGAACCCTTGTCTGAGGGAAGCTGGTCCTGTGCCACAAGCCTATTCCATAAAGGAGGAGAGGAATATAAGCGTGTTTCTAAAGAGGAGTAGAATCAGAGTAACACAGCAGAAAATCAAGGCTAGCTAGAAAAGATTTATTTGAGTAACGCTCAAGGGAAAGAAGAGCACTTTTGAGTAGCATGTTAATATGTTTGAAATACTTCCAACAATTCATATCAGTTCATCCAGCCATATGCTACTTCTATTTATTTGTTGTTCTGTTGTGTCAGACTTAAGGCATCTGGAGAATAAATGCCCAAGAAATGTCAACTATTAGTCAGCAAGGTTTATTCTCTTGGAACTGCCTTCCAATTAATCGAAGCAACATCTGAGATACAACAGAAATTGTTTGGCTTTTTAATTGCTCCAGACTCATTCACATCTCTCTCTGCACCATTTCAGGCCTAATAAGTTTTCCATGAGGAGCAGCGCTGCCAGTGACTACTCGAGTCTGAGTGATTCTCAGCTGCTCTTTGGCTCCCAGTTCTGCCCGGAGAATGTGCAGGCGGCAGCGGCACCGCTGGAGCTCGGCACGCAGCCGGGACAGCAGAACTCCCAAGATGTGAGTCTCGCTCTCACTCAGCCCTGTGAAGGCACACAGCCACCATTCAAAGTTAATGGAAAATGCTGAAATTGAGTGGTAACATTTGCAAATGTCAGTAACTGCTGAAATCAAGTGATCATCTTCCTACATACACATACTTACTGTGACAAGACAAAGTAGCAGCCTGGTCAGATGAAAGTGATATTTGTAACAGATTGCTATAAATTATGATTGAGATAGGTATTATTTTCTGCAATCACATTTTTTAAATTACTAAAATAATATGAGATTATTTTCAAGCTAATGTCTTTAGACCACCTACCTAGCCAAGTTAGAATATAACATCTATTTTTCTTTCAGAAATGATGTGTTTCACTTCCTCAGCTTTCTGCAAAAATGACAGAGCTACTCAGTGTTGTCTTCCCTGCACTGACAGCGACCTTGTTGCATTGTTGTTATGGTAGATGCTTGGATGATTTTGGATAGGGATGAAGAGTTTCTATGCTCACACTGTTTCTCCTACAGCTCATGGTTTCTGATGTTAACAGCCTCCACTAAAATAGCTCCTGTGCTGCTAACAGAGAGAACCATATCTGAATAAACACACCTAGAGCAAAGATTAGGAAAGAGCAGTGGTGCCAGCTTGGAGGCCCCAGGCTGTCCTTTAGTTCCGGATGCTATCTGCTGCCCTATGCATTTTGCCTAGGAGCGGTTTTCATCAGACACAAAACAGGAAATGCACTTTACACGATGAAAAAAAAACAAATAATGGAATTTGCATTTTCTTATGTTTTAAGGAAAAGGCATTTCCATTTTGGTCACACAGTGTCTGGAAATATTGTAGAATGAAGCTTTCATATTAATATTAAATTTCTTCTAAAATGTGTATTGAAGCATGTGAGAAACTCATCAACAGTCTGTCGATGTTGCTGGTTGGCAACAAAATGATATCATCCACCAGGAAATTCAATAGGATTTTGTTTTAGATTCCTGTACAGGAAGATTCTACTGACAGCTTGAACTTTTCCACAGTTCCAGGAACACTGACATTCATTTATAGTCTCTGTCTTGAACATAGAAGGGAAAAAAACCTGCACATCTTATAATTGTAGCAAACTGAAAATCCTCAGGATGAGAGAAAAGCTTGTGTCTGGGGGAATTTGGGCTAGGTCTCAGTTCCACAGCAAGCTGATCTAGCTAGCCACACCAAACGACGCATAATTTCAAAAAATTCTTAATCTCCTCATCCAGTCTAATCTGTCACGTTCAATCACTGTGATGTCTGTCTGTAAAGCACTGGATAAAGAAATGGCTTCTTCTAATCAATGTTCTGATTATTTTTGTACTTCAACATTTTTCTTTTGTTTGTGTCACAGAGTGAGACCAATATTTTTACCAAATACCAGACAAAACCACAGTTATTTGATGAAGAAACAAGAGAAAAATGTTCTCTTAGTTTTGGTGCAGGAAGAGTGAAAAGTGTCTTGGAAAATTTTGAAGCAAGTAAGAACAAAATGAAGGAAAAATACGACCGGTATGTAGACATATACTGGAAATTCTTTCCATTCTGGTGGTTATCACTCCCTGCAGCTCCTTCTGCCCCTCTTACATATTATACATGACATAGCTGCATATTTCTACAAGAAAAGTATTTTCAGGTTTTAAATAATTTCTAATTGGAAACAGTCACAAGGTAAGAGAATAGGGTTTATTTGCAATTTATGTAACATATTCAGTCATAAGCCCCATGGAACAGCAAAACTGTAACCTGAATTTACCTTTGTCTTTCTTTATCTAATCAGCATTTTTCTTTCTTCTGTATTGATTCTGTGTTAAAACCCTTATTTCTCAAAATTTTATAGGTTATGTAGGGACTGATAAAAGGGACTCTGAGGATGGCCTTCACATTTGGGCCAGATGAGGGGACTGCCAAACACACTTGTGTGCAGATTGGGTCTTTACAAACCTGCACATATCTCTAGAATTTTATTCCCATACAAGATTTTTATGTATTCTTTCTTTGGTAACCGACAAGTATTATTTGGTAATGTAATTTGCATCTGCTCTTTGTCAGATGTCAAGAATTACACATACCTGTAGGTCGTGAAGGACTTTAAGGAACAAGCCAGCAATTTGAAGCTCAGAAATGAAACATGGCAACTCAGTGCATCCATAAATAATTTTTAGCACTGTAGATTTTGTAATGTAACATCCAAAGTGAAGTGTGTTTTTATTAAAAAAGCTTTGATCAAATCTGGCTATGTATCTCTCTTGCCTTTTCAATGGCCAATATGTTTCTGATAAGACAAAATTTTACTCTCTGTTGCCTATTAGAGGAAGATGAAATGATAAAGTATTTTTAAATGTTCAGGCATCACTCATAATTATTCTTCATTTTTTCCTTAAATTGATTATGCTCCTTCCTACACTCCAGACTTGCTCCCAGATTAGAAGCCTGTTTTTAGAAATAACTATATTATCTTTGCAAATGTAAGTGTATAATTTATCAATTTGTAGCCCCCTCAAGTTTGACTAAGAAAATTAGTATCTTCCTTTCCATAAGGCTAGAGAGATTTCAGAACCACTGCCTAATTCTCATAACTAGATTATACCTGACCTCTTCATATTTTTGACTGTTGTAATTTAGATCACTCAAATGATTGACTTAAAATGACACAAATCTTCAGAGAGGAAAAGGTTATCACTTTGCTTAGCAACCATCCGTGCATTTTAGTGTGGCAGGTTAATTATGAATATAGGCTGGTTCCTGATATGCTGGCTCAACTTAAAAGGACAGATAACAGAAACCACAGGCACAATCTCAGGAGAAAAAGATTTGCAGTACTTGTTCTTCCTGGCCTGGGCTTTGTTGATGCTGAAGCTTTTCCCATGTTTTTCCCGCAGTTATTTTAGTCCAAACACAATACCCGTGTATCACAGCAACTGACACGTCACCGCACAGGCTGGGTCCTTCCGGAGCAGATAACATGGTGATCACACTCCAGCAGCTAATGGACAGTTGTGTAAATGCCAACTAAAAATTTGAGAGAGAGGCCAAAAATCTGAGAGTAAAAACCCATAACTTCATGTATATGACATATATGGGCATGTGTGTATACACATTTTTTTCTTACTTTACATTGCAGAGTCCATGTTTTCCTAAAACAACTGAGGTGACTTACAGTCACCTTACAGTGTTTCCCTGTCTCATTTCTACAGTGATCTTATCAATTTTTGTACACTTCAGTAACTTACATTTCAGGTTCATACTTGTTTTTTTTTTTCCATTTTAGTGAAGTCCTAAACTCCTTTATTTCCAGCACCAAAGACAGGTTTCAAGAGGTAAGTTACTTCGAATTCAGAATATAAAATAATGAAGAGTTAGAAATACTACAGACCATTGAGTGTTCACTTTTTCTCCTTTACTATGCTTATATCTAAAATACTACATTGTGTGTCTTAAGCACTCAAATACTTTAAACCAGCAATTTTAAGTTTTTTTGCATATACCATTGCCTTTGTGGCCTTCGGGTCAAGGGACTTGCCTCAGACCCAGTGGTGGAATTTCTCTGGGTCTCTGGAACAAAACAAGCTGTAGTGGCAGCCTACAAATATCAGTTCTTTTTCCCTTCTGCCTGAAGAAAGCAGTCTACTCTCAGGATTAGTCATTGTGGTCTGAAGGTGAATGTTTCTCCCCCAACATTTCTATAATTAATTTTATTAGTTATTATCAATCCTATTTTACAGCTCAATATCTCTTTTTTGAAATCTGTCCAGAATTCATGAGCCTTTTGAGCCATCACAGATCTTCTTTGGGGTTGCAACCAACAGCTGGACAAATTGTTTCAAGTGACAGATAAACAACATTTTCAGGCTGTTCCATCCCATGACTTGCAGTCATTGATCTGTGGCATCTGGGGCTGTGATTTTGCGAACAAAGAAAAGGCAATATTTTAATTTTCCCATTTACCTTTGTTTTTGCAGCTGCAAGTGTCCTTTGAGAAGTTTGAAGAAAAGTTTGATTCCAAACTCAAATCCAGTTTGGTTTGCCAAGAAACCCTTTCCAAGACATGTAAGTTCTTCCTGTGTTCCTGTTAACAGCAGAGGGCACAGTCAAACTGCCAAATGTCAGCATGTTGTCTGGAGGCTGGGGTAAACTGTGCAAGTCATGCCACTAACAGCTGTTCTCCCTAAGGGAGAGAGAAAATAAGACTCATCCATGGTATGGATTTGTCAGTTTTTCCATTCCCACTCTCTCATTTTTTTCCCTTTCTCTGCCTTCCTTACTTAGGTGTTGCATGGTTAGACACTGTGCTCAAGTAGATAAACACACCTCTGTTTTTGTGTTTTGCCTGGAGTATGATCATTTTTAGACTATCCAGAGTACTAATGGAATACACAGTAAAAATAACTTAGATATTTATAACCTGAGTATCCAGTTTCAGTTTTTAGGGCTTTCTCAGATTTTCATATGCTGGTTTTCTCAGTCTTCCATTGCTCATCTGTGTTTGAAGTGATTAAGTTTGGGCTGTAAACAAAACTAGTACTGCTCATCTCTTGGATAAGAAGCACACAGTGAAGCACACTATTGCCATGATGAAAGGGTCACCTCCAGAAAAACTAATAATGTAAATACTTTTGAACAACTCTGTCTCTCAAGTGGCTAATCACAGAAATCTTTACTGAGGGAAACTGCTTCATGAAATTATTTCTAATTTAGCTTAGATCTGAGCCTTTGAGAATATATTAATTTTTAATGCTGGCCTGATGCTTTATCAACACCCTGTCAGGACTGCTCAGAGCTTGCTTTGCTCTGTGCAAGAATAAGAGGCCATTTTCAATGTACACAAGAAATGTGAAGTGAGTTTTATCTAGTGAGATGAAGGCAGCAGACCTTCACAAAAGCACAATAGTATTCACTGTGTGGCAAAATGTGTCTTCCACAAAGCACATCTTTGACAGATAGCTTTTAAATCAACAGAGCCCTCTCAGGCAAAAAGAGTGGAGTCTGATGCATTATGCTGGAGGCCATGATAGGCTGTACATTTGAAATACCAGTCTCATTGTCCTAAGAACATTCCCTTGCTGTGCTTGGCAAGTGCTCTTGGTGGGACCCTAATGTAAACAAGAATCTGTCTGCTTTGGCCAGCACAGCAAATTCCCTATTACACATTTTCCCATCGCCTAATTACTTCAGTGCCTCAACTTGTCCATTCTGCAGCAGGACTTTGCCTAATTCGCATACCTCATGTACAGAAATTGTTGTCATGGCACTGAAAATCAAATCTATTGTTCATGACTCTCCCTCTTCATTCCATACCATTTACCCAGTTGTCCTGTTTCCTCTCCATATCCATTTTCAATGAATGTGCCTTGAATGAAATGAGAAACCTCCCAGAGGTGCACGCTGCTAGATTTTCAAAGCAATTGAAAAGAAAAATTGGCACTTTCTGTAATGCATCATGCTGCAGAATGTTGAATATATAATGAAAATCATCACATGCTGCACAATGTTGTTCTTTTTATATTTCTGGGAGGTTCATCTGTCACTGCTTAATTGCAGATAAACACTGTCATTTGACTGATATCACAGTGATGATAATTACATTCCCACTAAATAGATACCTACGCTAGTGCCTTGAAAAGAGGCAATTCCCTTGAAAAACTGGTATAAAATTCCAAAACTCAGGTGAAAGAGATAAATTTAGAGCTAATAAAGTTCTGAATCCCCGTGAGTGATGATACAGTACCTTGGGATGTGAGTGACGTGGCAGACATGTTAAATTGTTGGCAGTGAAGGATTTCACAGGTAGGAGAGGAATGCAGAAGATGAAGAGAACTAGTGCACCAGGACATTCCAACAGCTCTGAAGAGCAAAGGAAGGTGGAACTTGGAATAAGTCTGTCTTCATCAAAAGCTTAAAAGGAGCTTATCATAGGTTGCATTTTTAGCAGTAGGTAGCAAGCACTTTTGGCATAGTCTGCATAGCCACCAGGAAAGAGCAAAACAGAAAATATTTTTCAAAATGTATTTCCAAAGCATTTCCAAATGCGGTTGGGCTGGCATGGTCTGTGCAGGAAGGTTTTTTAAAATGTTCTCTTTTGAGTGCTTGTCCATCTGTGCTTGCCCACAGTGGATAGAGCTGTGTCTGGCACTGGAGATGAGAAAAGGTTTGGCTGAGCATCTTCCATATAGGCACAGGTGCTCTGTGCCTTGCTCACATCTCAGTGTGCAGTGCACAAGGATGTAAAAAGGCAGACAGACCCTGTGGCCTCAGTTCTTCCATCTTATATATATATACAGTTTCTCTGGTTAACTTGCTTACTCATTATTTGCTCTTTCCTTCTGTTTTCCGCTCCTGCAGCTCACTTCTTTTAATATTTTTCCCATTTTAATTTATATACTCGCACTTCTATCAAAGCCTTCTATTATTTTGTATAAATGCCAATTTTCACCACTCAGCCCTCTCTGTGCTGCTTTGCTGTTCTGGTAGTTCCAGCTGTGACAGCTCAGAACAGCCGAATCCTCCACAACACCTTGTCTGCAGTGCACATGAGCAGCATCCTCCCAGTCAGTGTGCCACAGGCAATCCTGTGATGCACTGCCATCAAGGGTGACAAAGTAACATGCAGTATGTCACTTACAGAGGGATGAGGTGATGCAGTTGCCTGACAAGATGTGGTGCCCAGTAAGTGGTTTTCAAACCTGACTTGCTTCCAGACTCCTCAGGCCCAGCAGCTGTGGCAAAGTTTCCAGGGGAGATGGCTGTTTTTAAAATTATGGAATTTGAGCTTGTTTACCTTGAACTATGTGGTCCAGACTGGGACACCCAATTCAGGCTCCCTTACGTACTGTATGGATTGAAAAGTCAAAAAGTTTGATTTTTAAAATGTTTTTTCCATGTAGCAGCTAACTAGCCAAGCAGTGACTGACAAAACTGTTGAGGTGAGGGACTTAACAAGACTTCAAAACACCTCAGTATGAATTGCGAGAGGAAGTGTGGATGTTCTAGTAGATACTGAAACCCCTCATTGTCACAATTCAGGGGTTGGAGCACTGTGTGCTGTAGCGCAGGCTGAGATCAGGGGCAGCTCATCTCACAGGCCTTCAATGCAGATGCTATCTGATGCCTTGTGGAATGGGACCCAGCACAAATCTGCCAGCTGACTGCTTGGAGTATAGCTGAGCAGGATGCAGCCATGACAGCCCAACTGTCTCACCCTCTGGCACAGCTCCATGGCTACCCAGGGAGAACACACAGCGCTCTGCTGAGCTCCAGAGCTGTCTTCCCTGCTTGTGTCTCACCAGGTTTATAGCACCTACAATTTCCCCTACTGAATCTGAGCGTGGGGGAACCAAACTCCTTCCAAAGTGTTATTTAAAGCCTCTGTGCTGTTTGTGCCAATCTCAGGATGAGCTGCATGGATGATGATAGAGAGACACCAGAAGCAGTTGCTGTTTAATATTCCTATGCTGGGAGGCTGGTGCTTTCTCCCTTGACTGCTCAGGCTGTAGTTTTCAGCTGCCGGGAGTGCAGCTGCACCCAGTTACAGGCTGCTTTGCAGGGAATTCTTTGCAGCACAGGGTGGCAGCCCTACCCTGAGGTCTTTCAGCCTTTTATCTCATGCCAGATTTTACATTCCAAATGTTATTATTGTAAACAGTAGCATCCGAAGACAAGGATACAGCAAATCAAAATACTGCAATGTTTCAGGTTGTAAAAAACTGCTTTGTTTAAATTACCTCAGGAGAGGCACATGTCTGTGCATAAGTCACCCATTAACTGAGTAAAGATTTTCTGTCTGTGACCAAGTTATTCAATAACTATCTGCTGCAGGGTTTATTTGAAGACAACTTCTGAAGCAGCCCTTCTTAATCATATTCAAAGAAGAGACTTGACTTAACAGGGTCCTTGATCTGATCTAATTTGGCCGTTTCAAGGCCTACTTTTTTTTAAAGCCTTTATTAACACTTATTTTTACCTTGTTTATTAGTGTTACACAAGTCTGAACACTCCTCTGGGTATGGAAGCAGGGAGGGAAGGAGGGTGCCCCTCCTCTGTAACTGAGGGTTTTTTTGCAGGCTACTCCTACACGTACAAATGAAATGCTTTCAAAAGGCTGGCTGCTGGTTGCTTGCCGGCAGCATGCTGTGCTGAGTCAAATGTATGTGCAGATCACAAGCCCAGTGGATGCAGGACTATTTTTAGACTGAGGATACTATGTTGAAGAAGAATAGACAGACTAGGGAAACCAGAAAGTTTTAAAAATATTTCTGAGCTAAAATTAAGCATATAGGGAGGAGCAGCAAGATAAGGTAAGCTTGAAGGTGTTGCCCTTCCTGTATCTCCACTATGTAGACGTGGTGATAAAGTGACAAGAAAATTTTTCCTTTCGTCACCACTGCTTTTCTTCTCTTTGTAGGTTGGCAGGCTCCCCAAAAACTTGCTCTCAGATTGCAGGTAGATTATGTCTAACCAGGGACATGAAAAGTCTAAAAAGCCCACTCAAACATTTGCTCCCCCATTACAAACCCATTCTGCGAGTTAGAGATTTGCGGGTTTCTAAAACAGTCTAAATCTGTCAGAGCGAAACACTAAAAGATCAAAACAGCAACCAAATTGTCTGCAACAGCACATTGTTTGAAATATGTGCAGATAATCCTCAGAAATCAGTCAAGCTCCTACAGAGAACAAGGCAAAGCTATGTGGTGATATATGTCCTGAAATAACGGAGAAATTCCCCTTGAGCTCAAGTCTGGGAGGTGGTTTTAATTCAATGTGTGTGAGGATGATGCATGGATGAGGCAACTGCTGGGTTCCTTCTCCCAGATGATAGCTGTGTGCACTGTGCCCAAGCAGGGCTCCTTTGGAGGAGGCAAAGTTAAAAACACAACCGGGCACAGGAGACTCCTGGTGTCAGGAAGTGCCATTCCCTGTGTTCATCCCTGAGCAGCACCTCCAGCCCTGTGCCGCCCCACACCTCTGCTTTGCGTGGCTGAATGAGACAAACACTTTCAATCTCCTTTCATAAGAGGAGATTACCATGTAAGCACTTAATTAACTTGTAGCTTTTCTCTGCCCATGTCTTAGTTCAGTCTCTTTCTTTCCTTGCACATAGACAGCTGGGGAGGTCTGTGGGCTTCCAGAATCCTGGGATGCATAGCAGTTCTGTCAGCCAGAGCTGATGCACTGCCATACATCACACTGCCCTCTCTCACCTGTAGCCTCTGGTGCTAGCATTTGCATCCTTGTGTCACTTGCTAATTAACTGAATGCCCTTTGGCTTTTACACCCCGGTGACTACAGCAGATTTTAAGCATGTTTGGCTCATGAGAAGGCCTTGATGAGCACCTTTCAGAGCTGCCTTGTCCTCTTGTGCCACTTGGCTCAAGAGGTGATGTTTTCCCTTTATTAATTTATTTTTTAAGTTACCCCTTTTCTCTCTCTCTTTTTTTTTTTTTTTTTAATATAATATGACAATTTCCACTGAAAAGCTTTGTTTGAATTTACAGAAAGGCCACTGTGCTTTCTTTGTCAAAGAAGTCACCTACCTTGTCTTAGTGCATTAAATCATAATCCACCTTTTATAAAATCTTGTTCTTATTCCATTTCCCTCCATATCTTTGAGTACTTTTCTCCTCAAAGTCTGTTCTAAAACCTTTCACCCTCTGAGAACACATTACTAAGCTCATAATTGCTCGGGGTTTTTTCCTTTCTTCCTTCCCAAAATTTTAAAACATCCCTGTTTTTTCACAGAAGCAAAGCCTGTACAACCACTTTCTGCCTGCTGCTCCCTAATAGTTTATAGCTCTTTAACCAATTCCATCTACAGTTTGACAGAAGGGCACAGCTCACTGAGATAATTAAGTCCCTGGAAGCTTAATGAAAATAGCTGAGCAGGAGGAGAAGTGATCCCCAGTGCCCTGCAGCTCTGCAGCCAGTGAGCACAGCACTGTGGGGCAAGAGGTGCTCATAAAGGAGCTGAGATAAACAGTGATGAGCAGAAACAGCTTCAGATGGGCTTTCAGCTCCTCTGACACCAAATAAATCAAACACCTTGGATCTGTAGCAAGAGATTCATTAATTGCAGTACTCTTGTAGCAACTTGTTGAAATGTAGGGTTTATTCTGATTTTTCTCAGGTATGCAGTGCTCCAGCACTCCAGGGTTTCAGTTGTCCTTGGTTTGGCAGTGCTTTACTTTAGCAGGAGTGCTTTGGATCCTGTTTTATGCCAACCAGCCAACATTCCACACCATCTGTACACACCTTCCTGCGCCCTTCACAGCAAAGACCAGACATGTTTAGCTCTTTCTCTCAGTTCTTTCTCAGCTCTTTCTCCCCATCTTAATTTACAATTTTAAAGTAGTCTTCCTCAAGATTGCTGAAGTTTTTTCATCTCCACACACACTGTAAACTCTGTTCCAATCCCATAGTGTATTAGGCACAGCAGTGGTACCTATAAGAGTAATTGAAGCTGTATGGGGGAGTTATATTCCTATCCAATCATTTAACACAAGTCCCTGGGGTTTTATCAGTTTTTCAACAAGACTGGCTGAAGCCAAGAGTAACTTGCTCGAATTGAAAACCCTCCCAAGGAGCCTGTGCCTCCACAGGACTCTGCTGTGGCCCCCATTACCAAGTGCTAAGCATTGCTACCTGGTGGTTTCTGACCCCATCTCTTCCCATGACCAGCAAATGCAAATTCCAATTCTTTGCACACACCTTAATAATTTCCCTCTATTCCTTCCAGCACTTTTCCTTTAGTTTTCAGCCTCCTGTGCATTTTTGACAGTTTCTCTGGTTGCATTTCTTAGCCATTAACCTTTTACATCTCCATCTTGTTCAAGCCCCATTAATCAACACCTGGTTGCATGACAGTGCTGTTTATACAGGGGTGGATCAGCCATACTGGGGTTCCCCCACCTAGGCCATGCCTGTTGTGCACCTGGCAGACAACCAAGCCTCAGTCTTCCCTGCATTCAGCCTACCAAATCCTGCAGCTCTTCACAGCCTCTCTTTTCCAGCTGCCACATCAACAGAGGGGAGTCAATGAGGTTTGGCCTATGCAGCATCCTATAAATTTCAAGTGCCTTGCTTTAAAAATCCACCCCATTGTTCATTGCTCAGGGTTTGGGGAGATCACAGCAGAACAATCATGTGGTGATTCATGCCAAGCCATGCAGGAAGTAGCAATAGTATTGCTAGTACTTTATTCACATTTACAAATGAAAGACCAAATGTGTTTTTTATTGATTTCTCCCTTTAGTGCAAGACGCTCTTCAAAGTCACTCCAGCTTGGTGCTGAAAGCTTTGACAGATAAAAGCCAAATGGAGCAGGCACTGCTGGAGATGGAGAGGAGACTTGCAGCCGTAAGTGAAGAAATTAATCTTTTATTCTGAATCCTCATTCTGAATTTCTCCTGCCTCTTCAAAATACAGACTGAATATTAAATTGCCTTCAAATGGTGGATTATAAAGCATACTGCTCCAGTTATAATGAAAGGGGAAAGGCATATTAAAATGCTAATTCTAGGGCAGATACTGACAGAGGCTTACCCAAGCGCTGGCTAACAGTGCTGTAAGCTCTGATGAAGCCCGGTCAGTAAGAGAAGAAGCCAACAGTGCCTTGATGTGTCAGGCTGTGATGGAGCACTCACTGCTTCCTCACCTGACACATGCCTTTGCTGGAGATGGTGCAGTGCATGCCTATGAGGAGAGAGGACCTTACAGAAGTGCAGCACCTTGTCCCTTCAGCCAGGTGTGTCCCAGGGAGAGGAAAAAAGACATGGAAAGAAAACAAGTGGATGTGGGAGACACAAGAATGAACTGTCAGAGACCTCCTGATCAGAGCTGGTTTCTCCAAAGGCCCAGCTGCAGGAATTGCTTTTGGCAAGGATGTGTCACAGCAGTGCATGAGAAGGCAGTGATCCTCAGAGAGAGGGTACACAATGGGTTAGAGGGATGCTCCAGTTCCAAACCTCTCACCTTTGTGGGACAGTTTGAGGATACAAATTGCTAATCTTTGGGTCAATACCTAACTGACACATGGTACCTAAAACTTTCTTACTATTGTGCCTTTTTGTGTGTTTTTGACTTCTTCTGTCTGCTTTCTACTTCCCCAGAAAGACGTGGAGATTTTGGATATGAAATCCAGTATCCAGCTGCTGAAGGAGGGTCAGGAATCACTGCCAGCCCAGCTATATGAGCAGTTCCTGAAAGCGTGTAAAGAACTCAACTTCCTGAACCTATGTAATACCTCAGCTGAGCAGCACATGCTTGTGTCTAGTGCCAGTCTGCCCCCTTGCATGACAGATAAGTCTGTCCAGACCTCCCCTGGGCTGTGCCAGCACTCTGTTCTGAGTGAGGGGTGTCCACACAGGCCATGCTGCCCAGGCAAGGGAGTTTGCAGCTGCTCAGGCTGGTCTCATTTCCCCTGTGTGACAGTGGAGCAGCAGCACGGAGACTCCCCCGGCAGGAACCAGGACACTGGAGATGGCACATCTGAGGGTGGTCTAAACCCAGCCTCAGGAGACAAAGCCAGCCCCATTGCTACAGCAGCCTGTGGCAGAGCAAACACCTTTTTGCAGGAGCTGAAATGCAGCTTGGAGACACAGAGTTGTGCTCCCCATCTTTGCATGTGCTGGGCTGGCAGACACTTTTTGGGGAGTAGTCAGAAGAAACACTCTCCTGTACCACTGGAAATGCCTCTACCAACCCCACTGAGGAAAGCATTCAGGAGAGGCACTCGAGGGTTTAAGCCACTGCCACTGTCACAACAGCAGCAGCCTCAAGTTTGCCACCCTTCTGCACAGAAAACTGCACCTGGGCGAAGACACAGCAACAGGTTCACAGACCTCAAGGTGGAGAAGGCAGCTGTAGGGAACAAAACAAAACAGAGTCCAGGAAGGATGCCCTGGAAAAAAGCAATGGGGAGAAAGACAACATACTTCACTAAGAGGAAAGGCGAACACTCTGCATGGGCTGACAGTGGGCTAAAACAGAGGAAGGCAAATGGGATTATTGACTTGGAAAGCTCCAGAAAAAATTCCTTTCCCAGATACTTGGTTGATCTCAATTCAGAAAACTCTGACCCGGTTTTTGCAGCTCCCCATCAGCAGATCCTCAGCAATGTTCAGCTGGGGATTACAAAGAATTTCCCACCAGTGCCACACTCTGATAAAAGCGTGCAACAACTTGAAAGCAGAAGAAGGAGAAGTCTTGAAACTAAAAACAAAATGAATGTTTCCAGTGTGAAAAGGTATCTCTTGGACTCCTCTCCCGAGGAGGATGTACTTTCCCTGTGTAGCACAACAAGTGTAAAGGAAATAAGCTGCTTCAGCCTCCAAAGCCCCTCAAGCTCCAAGAAACCACATCCTGTCAATCCGCTGGCTCAGCAGAACACGGCCTATTGCTCTTTAATATTTGAATGTGATTCTTCTGATTGAAGGGGTTTGTTTCATGCTCGGAGCCCATAGTGCAGGATGACCATTTCAGTTGCAGTTTATTCCTCTAGGTGTGTTACTTACTAAGTCAGAGGCAAGACTCAGGCTGGATGCTTGAAAATGCAATTGCCTAGTTTGAGATATTGTAAGGTGTCTAAGCAGGGCTCTCCTTCAGTTTTGAAAGCTGAGGGGATTTGTATTGTTTTACTTCCCCTCTCCCGGCAGAGATACCATGGGCTTGAGTTACCACAGGATTTACACACCAGCGAAGTACCTGACATTTCCAGGGACAAGAGGGCTGGCAGAGCAGACAGTCAGCTCAGTCAGGTTTGGCACCAAGATCTACTGGAAACTCCTCAGCTAGATCAATATGATGCTGTCTCTGTGGCCAGAGGCTTCACTGTTTCTCACTCATAGTATCTCTGTTACTTTGTTCTATAAAAGTTCAAGTTTTTAGTAGAGTAGTATTGTTCTGGCTGATTTTGATCGGGTTCAGATTTGTGTCAGGAGTTGTTTGTGAACTTTCGTCAAGGACAAGTTTAACTGAGGAAAACCAAACCCCAGCATCTCAGGTTCGCCCAGTATTATATGTCTTCTCCTTACAGGGTGAAATTCCTGGGTTTCAGAGATTCCAGGAAGTTTTGTATCTTTTGGCTGATTAAGGAATTCTCCAACATAGCGTTTTCAAGGGCAGTGCTTCTGAGACACCAGAGATACAACAAGCAGATCCAGCAGATGAGATGTTGGACAGTTGCAGTTCCCCCACAGCAACTCTTTTCAGGGTACCAGCTGTGGCGGTGAGCTCCCACTGCTTCAGACATTTGTGTCACGTCTGATTTTTGATCTGAAATGTCACAGCAAAAGAAACATTTTGGTGTTAACAAATCCATATTACCACAAATTGTCCAGCTTTGTCATTCCAAGAGACATGGCTTGGATCCCTTTTTGTTGGCTTAATAAACTCATCTTCACCAAAGCCCAGTGTCTCGAAGTTGTTTCTTTTGGGAGAGGCAGAGTCCTGTTCCAGCAGAACAGGCAGCTGCTTTTTAGCTGTTTTAACTCTCTTGGATTGTGGAATTGGGAGGATTCTTTTTTTAGCTCCTCTCTGGTGTTTAAAGACATAAACCTTCACTCTTCCAGCTTAACATTGGTCCAGTGATGTTAATTAACAAGGACAAGTGGAGGGGGAGGAGTAGTCAGATATGGGGAGCCCCCAGAGCCTTGGAACTTTGGGACCCCTCTGTCAGCGAAGGGGATTGGTGATGGCTGCCAGCAGCAGTGGCTGCTTGTTTCACATTGTACCCACCTTGCCAGCAGCCCCAGGATGGCATTCGCTGGGCAAAAACTGTTTGGTGGGCACTTTGGGATTGGCAAAGACGGGGCCAGGTCTCTGTGCAGCCCCTGCTCTGGATGCAGGGAGCTTGGCAGCACATGGCTGAGCTTGGAGGGACCTCTGGAGGTGTCTGCTGCAAGCCCCTGTGCAGAGGCAGAGCAGGGACTGGCTCCTTGGCACGCCAAGATGGAACATCAGTGCCGTGGGGTGCAATGCAGGGCTGCTCTGGGGACCCCTGCAGCTCCTTGCCACACACACACACTGGAACACACTGCAAAACAAAATCCCTGGAGATGGAGCAGCCAGCAATGCCTCTCCCTGCTGAATGGAATGAAGCCCCGGGGCGCCACCCTGACCCTGCCTATCCCCACTCAGAGTCTCCTCCAGGTTTTAGCTGCCAACAAGAGCATTTGTCTCAATGTGTCTGTGATGATGGCAGCTGCTGTCCCAGCCTTGCTGGACAAAAATGGAAGCATGCATGCTGTGTGGCAGAAGAATTCTCAAGCACTCTGCTTGCACCCTGGTGGAGCTGGTCCTGCCTGCCAGCCTTTACTCCCAGTTCGCTGTCACTGGCTCCTTGCTGGATCAGCCATAACCGAGGTATGTGTGGTTTCTCTTGGCCTTTGCCTCCACAGAGCTGCCAGTGCCAGTGTTTGTAGGGGTCTTGTCCCACCCTTCAACCAGGGAAAGTGCCAGGGTAGTTCCTCCTGCAGCACAGCCAAGAAGAACTGTGGAGGGCTTAGGGAGAACTATAAAACACACAGTGGTCAAGAGAAAAAAAAAAAGCAAAGTTGAGTTCTGGTCTGTCTGAGGGCATTTAATTGGGGTAATTTTCTCTGAAACTCTGAAACCGGAGTTTTGGAGCTTTCCTAGGGGAGAATCTTGGAGAAAGGAGAGAACAGTGATCAAAAGCATGCGACACCTAGGTGGCTGTGGGCACAGGGGTTGAGAGAATTGTTTGCATGCTCCACCCAGCACCCCCAGCTGTGCAGGCAGCAGGCAAGTGGCTGCTGCACCAGCACAGAGCAGGGGGCTCAGATTTTCATCTGCCAGTGAGTCACTTGGCAGAGGAGGAAACCTCTGAGAGCACTGAGGATGTGGAGGTGGCTATGTGCCCCTGCCTGGTGCTAGAGGTGCTCCAATGACTGTGGTATGTAGGGCACAGCCAGCTCCCTTCGCACAGTCCCACTGCACACTCAACAATGCAGCTGCACGTTCCTTAGGATGGGACCATCCAGCTGCAGTGGTGCCCAGGGCTGGCAGTGCATGGTGCGGTGCAGGATCACATGCACTGTCCCCCTGTGCGGCCTCCCCAGCACTAATCCCCAGACTAGCTGCCTGCCCTGCCTGCTTTCTGGGGCCCAGTGTACCGGCATTGTCCAAATTCCTGGACCCTGGGCTCAACTGGCTGCTGCCGCGTCCTGACCCCGCAGAGGAGAGGGTCGGGAACCAGAAATGCCTCAGGCGCTAGTGGCGAACACAGTGCCCCGGGAATGGAGAGGTGGCAGGGAGCTGGAGTGGGTCACTGTGTGCTACTGCCAGCACACAGGTGCTGTCATGGGGACCCGAGGAGCCACATGTACCAGCTGGCCTGGCAAGAGAAGAGCGATGATGATGACAGGACTTTGACAAGGCAAGCACTGCTGAGGTGCAGGCAGGGAGGAGCAGGAGTCCCAGCAAGGAGCTGGAGGGCAGGTGTCACCGTGCAGGATGGAGTCCTGAGCTGGTGTGACTTTTTGGCACCATGGCTGTACCATTGCCAGTTAAAGCCCTAGCAGGGTGGGCAGTTTTCCAGACGGACAATTAAGCAGATTAACTAATTACCTGAACCTTGGCAGGGTCCCACAGCCCAGTGGCTGCCAGGGCGCTGCATATCCGTACTGGGCGGTTGAGAGACAAGTGTGGGGCAGGATTGGGGCAGGTGTGGGTTAGGGCTCCTCTAGACCTTCCTCAGGACCCTGCTAGAGGGGGTCTCACTGTCCTCTCCCGCCGCTTACCCCTGGCGGCCGCGGGACCAGCCTCCGCCACAGCCCGCTGCCACCATGCTGCTCGCCCCGGGCAATTCTGCCTGCCCCGCGGGCAGCATCCCCCCTCCGCCGCCCCACCGTGTCCTGGCCCTTGGGAACTTGCCCTGGTGCCCCTCCGGGACCCCCGTCCCGGAGGATCTGCGCCACGGGGAACCCATCCCCGGGAGTCCAACCCAGTTGAGCCCCACGGACCCGCCCGCCCCCGTGCACGGGGCCCTGCGGATCCCATCCCGGCGGCGGCCTCGGCCGTGCCCCGCGCCCCCCCTCCCGGTGCGGGCGGGCTCCCGCGCGGGTGCCCGCGGCTCGGGGCGGCGCGTGACCGGCTGCCGCTGCCGCCGCCGCCCGCTCCGCCGCAGAGCCCGGCCCGCCCGCACCGGCACCGGCACCGGCAGGTCAGCGCGGGGGGCTGCGGCTCCCGGGGCACCAGCACTGGGGCCGCCAGTGCTGCGGCGGGCGGCGGGAGGGGGCTGGCGGCACCGCGGCCCGCGCACCGCGCACCGGGCACCGAGCGGCGCCGCCGGCCCGGCGCGCTGCGGGCGGGGTCGGCGGGATGCGGCGGCCGCACCGTCCCCGCTGTGGTCCCGCACCGGCCGCGGCCCGACTCCGCAGTGCAGCCCCGCCAGTAACCCGCACCGCGCCTCGGGGCCCCCACCGCAGCACCCTGCCGCTCCCGGCCCCGTTCCCGGCCCGGCGGGTCTGAGCCGTGTGTGCGGCGGCAGCGCGGGGCACCGGGCCGAGCATCCCCGCCGGGATGCGGCCGGGACGCGGCAAGGTGAACGGTGCGCGGCGGAGCGGGGCCGCCGGCGGCGGGAGCATCGGGCGAGGACACCGGGGATATGGAGAACAGGGGAGGGGACACCGGGAGGGACACTAAAATTGAGCACCGGGGAGGGGACATCAGGGATGGAGCACTAGGAAGCGGACACCGTGGATGTTGGGAGTAGGGACCACTAAGTACCAAGAATCACCTACACCGGAGACACCGGGATGGCGAACACCAGTGGACACTGGGAAGGGAAGACTGGGAATGGGGCCACTGGGGACGGGGACAGCTGGGAGCAGAGCCCAGGGCTACTCGGGAAGGGACAGCCAAGCTACTGTCTGTCTCCTTGGGCAGTGGGTGGCCAAGGGCACAGCAACATCACGGCCAATTGCACGAGTTACCTGGGCAGCTGCCGTGGATCCTGGCTCACCAGATCCCCATCTCCACAGGGTCGACTCGGTACCCACCATGGCTGCAGCACAGCTCGTCACTTGGGGGATGCTGCTGGCCACCGGCGTCCCTGCCAAGGCCCAGGGAGTGCTGCCGGCAGTGCTGACTTTAGGTGGGGACCCCATGCACAGCCCTGCCTGGGGACAGCAGTGGCCAGGCCCATCCCCCACCTGGGAGGCATCGGGGGAGCCGAGCGGTGCCGGGGCCCCGAGGAGTGAGCGCCCCGTGCACTGGTCCCCACCGCCGCAGGCGGGGGATGGCACCAGGGCGCCCCTGGAGATGGAAGCCACTATCACGGGCGCGGATACCAAGGTCTGGAGGGATGGCAACACAGTCCCGGCTGTGACAGAAGAGCCGCTTGTTGCCTGGCAAGGGCACGAGGCTGAAGGCCAGGACAGCTCCCTGCCGCACGGCTCTGCACCGGAGACACCGGGCCCCGAGGTGCTCACGGACAGAAGGGCAGACTCTCCAGGGCCACCCTGGGCAGGGCAGGGCCTGTTCCCGTCTAGGCAGAGTGTCTCCAAGGCAGTCGGCACCCCCAGCCCTCAGCCAACCGTATCCACCATCGCCCTGGACCCCACGCTGGCGGCGGGGATGAGGACAGCAGATGCCCACACGCGGGGACACACAGCAGCACAGGGACACACAGCGGCCTCGGGCCTCTCTCAGGACGCAAAATTCACTTCAGCCAGCAGCCAGTCGGTCTCACTGGGCACAGCCCCTGTCTCCGATCCCACAGGCACGGGGCCAGCCTGGGGTTCCCATGCCAGCCCTGGCTCTGCGCAGCTGGTGGGCAGCTGGGGGGACACGGGAGGGTCCCCCAGCCCCTCCCCGGCTCTGCTCAGCTCTGCCCCACGACTGCGCCACACGGCCCCGTCCTGGGGGCTGGTTGAGCCCTGGACTCGAGTGTTCCCGTCCCACCAGCGCAGCACCCGGAGGGCCCCACTCAGCCACGCCACCACCAGCCCTGGCGATGCAGTCCCCCGCACGGACCCTGGCACTACGGGGCAGCGGGAGCCCCAGCCCGTCGCAGGGTCTGTCCTCAGGACCGGTCCTGCACCACCCCCCGCCTCCAGCAGGGCCATCCCCGGTACCCCGAGCAGAGGTAGGAGCCAGCACAGTGCGGAGGGACCCCTTGGCGGGGACCAAGCCCCCGCAGGTGTCAGCGCCCTGCTCTGCTCTCTCTCGCAGGGCTGCTGCCCGAGGAGGACGTCGGCTCCCCGCAGCAGGTCCGGGGCGCCGTGGGCCCTGTGAGCGTCCCAAATGCCACCAAGACGACCCCACAACCAACGACACATCCCACCACGGGGACGCTCGGAACAAGGCACCCAGGTGATTCAGGGCTGCGTCCAGACCCATCCGTTCTGCAGATGCTGTGGGAGCCCATCCCTGGGGCGTCGGGGCTGGTGGGGGGTGGGGGATGGCAGCTATCTTGGGCTGCCCAGCCGGGACACAGTGACACCTTCAATCAGGATTGCCACCTGACAACGGCCCTAATCTACTCCTGCCCGCAGGGATTAGCGCTAAATGCTCGGAGGGTGGGGGTTTCCCAAGTGAGTGGGGGACGTGACCAGGAATGTGCCAACCCTTGCACTGGAAGAGAACCCCAGGAGGCACCGGTGGGCACAGCCCCAGCCAGCACAGGGCATCCCCCGCTGCACTGTTGGGGTGCCACAGCTGATGCAGCCCCGTGTGGGGTGCAGGTGTGGGCTGAGCGACGCCAATCCCCCCTCTTCCCCCTGACCGTCCCCCTCCTTGCTACCTGCAGACACGTCAGGGACTCAGACCTCAGCCTCCAGCACTGCGGCCCCCTCGGCCACGTGGCGACGGGCAGGGATGACGCCTCAGCCAGGCCCCCAAGATCCATCATCGCCGCAGCCACAGTCCAGCCGTGCCCCCCCGACGCTGGGGGCCAACGCGACCGGGCTGCGCTGGGCTGAGCTGCAGCACCAGCTGGGCTTCTCCTGGGAGGCCCATGTCTATGGAGTGGCCGCCGTCTTCCTGCTGCTGGCGCTGGGCTGCCTGGCCGGGCTGGCGGGGACAGCCATCCTGCGGCCTCCACACTTTCTCCAGGTTGTGGGGGCCCACGGGCTGCTGCTGGCCGCCTGCCTGCTGCGGGCCACCTTCCTGCTGCTGGATCCCTACGGGGCGCGGGGCCGCCTGCCCGCTCCGGCCCTGCTGCTGCTCAACACAGCCCCTTTCCCCTTGCTGCTCGCCGCCTTTGCCCTCCTGCTCCAGCGGCTGCAGCGCCTGGCCCAGCTTCAGCTGCTGCCATCCCGGCTGCGGGGGCTGCCAGCGCTGGGGGCTGTCGCTGCCCTGCAGGGCGCGGTGATGGGCGCCGCCGACCTGCTGCCTCCCCGGCTGGGGCTCACGGCCGCGCTGGGGCTGCAGGCGCTGGGCTGCCTGGCGGGGGCTCTGCTGCTGCTGGGGGGGCTCTGGGGGTGCTGGCGGGTGCTGCGGGCGCCCTGCGAGGGGCCGGGGGTGCAGCCGGGGGCGCGGGCGCTTCTGGTAGCAGCAGTGGCGGGGCTGCCGGTCTGCGGGCTGCAGCTCTACAGCGCGGTGTGGCTGCGAGGGGTCCTGGGGCCCCACGGGCGCTTCTCCCGGCCCAGCTGGGCGGCACAGCTCTGGCTGCGGATCGGCGAGCTGGGCACGGCCGTGGCTTTGCTGGCGGCCGCCGCCGAGCCCGTGTGCTGCCGGTGCCGCCGCCGGAGCCCCGCTGGCCACTCCTGCTGGGCCAAGGCTCTGCGCTACTTCTGCGCCGGCCGCAAAGCTGAAGCGCCTGAATACCCCAACAACTGCTACGACTGGGCGGGCGGCAGCGCCGGGGGCACCGGTGCGGAGCGGACACCCGCCAACGACATCTCCAAGAACCTCATCCGCAACCCGGCGGAGCAGCTGCCCCTGCGGGCTCTGAAGGACAGCAACGAGGTCTGGGCAGCTGGCACCGGGGTGCCGGGGCTCAGCCCCAAGTGCCCCAACATGTTGGCCGCCCGCTCCTGCGCCGCCTTTGAGCAGGGCTCGTCCCCGTCCCTGGGGGAGCTGATCTTCCGCCCGCCGTCCCCCATCGACCTGCGCCGCAGCATCGACCAGGCGCTCTGCCGCCGCCACCTCCTGCACGACGGCCTCTTCGGCCGGACGCGCCGCGGCTCCGGCTCCTCCCTGCACGGCTCCCCAGCCCCTGACAAGACCCCCAGCTTGGGGCGCATGGTGCGCTGCAGCTCGCTCACGGAGCTGCCCGGGCCTCGCCAGCCCCCCGGCAGCATCACTGTCACCGTCACCGCCTCAGCCAGCTCGCTGGAGAGCAGCTCACTGAAGATCAGCTGGAACCCCTGGCGCCACGGGCTGTCCTCGCCCGACAGCCTGCCCCTGGACGAGGCACCCAGCCGGGCCCCGCTCCTGGTGCCCGCTGGAGCCCCCGGCTGGGAGCGCGAGGGTCCCCGCGCCTTCCCAGCCCTTGGCAAGGCGGTGGACTCCCGCAGCCTCTCCAGCGACACCATCGAGCTCTGAGCCCGGGACAGGCAGAGACTAGGGGCGCAGGAGGACGATGAACCCAGTGTCAGGGTCTGGGGTCTGATTCTGCGTCCCTGTAGGGCCGGGCGGGGGCGGTTCCATTTGTGCCAAACGAGAGAAATAAAGAGTTTATGCTGGGAGGAGACGGTCCTGTTGGCACGTGAAAGCAGTGGTGGGCAGCAGCAGCTGGGTGTGCAGAGCTTTATTTCCTGAGATATGGACACACAGACAGATGGGCACACCCCGACGGACAAACCACGGACAAATGCAATGGCCACACTCATGCATCCAGCAGGGCCCCCTCACCGGCACAGCACCCTGCTGGTGGCAAGGGACCCCTGGCCCCAGAGCCTGGGAGGGGAGATGGGCTCTGCCCAGGGATGGTGGGGCAGATCAGGACATGGGGGGGCCCAGCCCCCCACTCTCCCACAGGGAATGGCCTCACGGGAAGGGAGTCCTACGAGGCCAGGAGCCCCAGCCTGGGGGCAGATAGCAGGTTCCCTCCCTCACCTGCCCCTCCACCCCCTCACCTGTCACAATGCCAGGCCTCTCCTCCAGAGCACGAGGAGCTGGGGACAGCATGCTGTGCCCCCCACACGATGCTGCACTGCCTGGCATCACCCCTCCAGCCAGAGGGGCTGTGTGGGAGACCCCAGGATCAGGTACTCCTGGCTCATTCTGCAGGGACAGGGAAAACAAGACCCTATGCTAAGGGGGGGCTGGGGGACGCATGCAGGGCACAGCATCATGTGAAAGATGCGGCCTTGGCAGCCAGTCCTGCTTGGGGGAGGCCCTACACCCCAAGCTGAGTCTGCCCCTCAGCTTGCGCCCAGCAGCTCCAGAGCTATCTGCCCTTCATGAAGCCATCGAGGACACGGTCACTGCGGTCAGAGAGCCAGTAGCCGGCCATGGCAGCCACGGCGCCGATGAAGATGGCGGTGAACACCATGTCCCCCTTGGCAGCCAGCGTGGCAAGGGCACAGATCATCACACCAAAGAACATCTGCTGCAGCACCACCACCTCGTCATCAGTCACGTCATCAAAGAAGCCCTTCTCTGGGGCATCTGCATGGACAACACTCATGGGAGGGCACAACTGACCAGCGAGAGTCCCCCACTATGTCCCACACCCCCTGCCCAATGCCCATGACCCCCTGCATTGCATTAGGCCATACCAGGGGGCTTGTCCTCAACGCACTGCCCGTCTCGGCGGATGTGGCCTTGGGCACAGACGCAGCGGTAGCTGCCCTCTGTGTTCTCACACACCTCCTGCACGCCTGTGCACACTGGCTCCTCAGCACTGGCACACTCATCCACATCTGGGGGAGAGGCAGGGCTCAAGCAGGGCTTGGGCAGTGAAGAGGAGGCAGTATGGCCCCCCAGTCTACGAGAGGCACTCACCCAGGCACTTGGCTCCATCCCGCCAGTAGCCCTTGTTGCATTTCTTGCAGCGAGCTGGCCCAGCACCCATGCAGCCGATGCAAGCCGTGGAACAATCTGCCTCAGGAAAAGGAGCCAGGGTTGCTGCTGGAGCTCCTTCCCGGCCCAGCCAGGGTTGGTCCCAAGCAGGGAAGAGCCACCTGCACAAAAACCCCATTGCTCCCCCTGACCTCGGCACTCGTAGGAGCCCTCTGTGTTGACGCAGTACTGGTTGGCTCGGCAATGCGCCATCTCTGTGCCACACTCATCTATGTCTGCAGGAGAGATGGGGATGACCCTGCTGAGCCTCAGCTCCAGGGACGCAGCCCCCACGGCCCTGAGGTCATCTCTGGCTTTCACTCACCGATGCAGCGGTGCTCATGCAGCACCCAGCCCCTCTTGCAGCGAAGGCAGCTGGAGTCCTCAGGCCCTGTGCAGCGCCCGCATGCCTGGTAGCACTCTGTGGGCAGGGAGGGCAGCGTGGACACAGGCACGGGGGAGCTGCCAGTACCCAGTGCCTGGCAGCACTGGCAGAACCCCCACCTACCAGCGCACACAAGGTGGCTCTTGTTCCGTGACGCCTCATAGTAGCCGTCACCGCACTCGGCACAGAAGGGGCCACCATAGCCCGGGCTGCAGACGCAGAGGCCGGTGCCACGGCGTGTGCCATCACCATCGCATTGCCCGTTGCCACTGCAGGGCTGCCGGGGCCCACCGGCACAGGCTGCACGGGAAGAGAGCAGCTGGCTGGCAGCCGGGGCGGGGGGCAGCAGCCAGGGGGCCCCTCCAGCCCTGCCAGCACCCCGCTCATCCCACCATTACTCACACCGGCAGTCCGGGCCGTAGGTGCCAGGGGGGCAGCAAAGCATCAGCCTGTCCACACACAGCCACTGGAAAAAGTCAGGGTGCTGCTGCCGCCTGGGGAGGGGGAGATACAGCATTCAGGCCCCTGACGGCCCCTTGCTTGTGCCCCTTGCCATCCCCCTGGCCCTGTCCCCAGACTCACTCATGGAACCACCACTGCTCCACGTGCTCCTCACTCCGCTCCAGCAGTTGGTGGCAGGTGAAGTCTGAGGGAGCACAGACACCTTCCAGCACCTCCAGTAGACGGGTCTCACTGCAGGCACACGAGCCAGTGTGGGATATGACCTCTGGAGCAGCTGGGCTCCCCCAGCCTCTCACTAGGGTCATTTACCTGTGCTGGTACTTGGACAGCTTCTCCTCCTCCCAGGCTGTGTTACCCCCACCAAAGCCCTCATGCTCTGTCCGCTCCAGGCCCTGGGTGCATGGGGGAGTGGCAGTGCAGACGTAGGATGCCCCCAATAACCCTCTACCCATAGAGTTTCAGCAGACACATGACCTCCAGGAGCCTGCCACCCTCTCCCCTCCCCACACTGTCACTGTGC
>VRYO01000638.1:11385581-11487038 GCA_009812075.1 Sialia sialis | reverse complement strand
TGCCATCCGAGTCCACACCATTACCCATCCCCAACCCATCCCAGTCCCTGCTGGACTCACAGCTGGACTCAACTCAGCAAAAGCACTGTCACTCCTTTATTCCCCTACCGCCCGCTCCAGAGCCTTGGCCACCGCCGCCACGTATGGCTCTAGCCACCGGCCCCTGTGCCGAGCTGGGCCCGCCAGTGCCTGCAAGAGCCCCTCCATCTCGCTGGGCAGTGCGAAGGCAGGGGCTGCCTGCAGCACTCGGGGCACTGCTGGCACCAAGGCCTCCAGCCAGGCCACCACGTAGTGCCCGTTGGCCACCGCCAGCATCGGCATGGCACAAGACAGAGCTGCTGCAAACACCTCGCAGGGTGCCACAGTGGGGACATCATCAGGATCAGGGCTGTGCCGGGGCCCAAGGCTGCTTTCAGCAGCCCCAGATTCTGGCACAACCCTGGCCCCGGTGTCCCACTGGTGTGCAGCAGCCACGGCTGCCGGGGAGAGGAAGAGGATGATGGTGTCACTGTCACGCAGTGCCCGGTGGTGCTGGGCGTGCAGCCAGGGCAGAGGCCCCAAAGCCGCCACCCCGCTGCCACCCCCTGGTGCTGCCACCACCGTCAGTCCCAGTGAGTGAAGAGCTGCCATCAAGGCACACGCCGCCCGCTCCGCCACCGGCTCTGCTGCGTGCACCAGCAGGGCCCGACGGCCTTGCAGCGGACCTGAGGGGGGAAATCATCAGTGCCTGCATCCCTCAAGGCACCCTGTACCCACCCCATGCTGTGAGGCATGCTAGGAAGCACCCACGATGGGAGACACCATCCCCTGCCTCTATTGCCCAAGCTCTGGAGCACTCCCTGTACCCAAGCTAAACATCCGCAATGGGAAGCAGCTGAGATCACCACTGACACGAGTCCCCCAGTCCCCTTGCCGAACCCTTTATCTACCCTAGGGAACAGACATGGTGGGAGGCAGGTTGTAATCTGCCCCATCCCACCCTCCATAGGGTTCTCACCCTGTTCTCTGTTTCCCTACACCCCTACATACCCTGTCAGGCAGGCAAACATGAACTAATCTGAGTGGGGGACCCCCTCACTCTGTCCTCTGACCCCTCTGGGATAGGCATAGACTGCCCACTCCACCCCATGCCCCAGGCTCAACTCACACTCACCCTTGGAGCCATAGCCAGCCCTCAGGGATTTCAGCCATCCTGCAGGAAGGAGAGGCAGTGAGGTCCCAGGAGGGATCCCAGGCCAGGCACGGTCCCCAGAAGTACACCACTCACCTTTCATGTCCTCCTTCTTCATCAAGAGCAGCAGTAGGAGACAGGCAGCCCCCAGCAGCACCCCCATCCACACCAGTGCCCAGTGGGTACGCAGGTCTGCAGGGTAGGATCTGCATCCACCAAGAGCCCCCAGCACCCAACAAAGGTCTCCAGTGGCTCCACAGTGGGGTCCCCTCCCTCAGCCCTCTATTATCCCTCCTCTCCCCCACCATGGCTGTCAACACTCACACTTGTGCAGGGGACAGGCCCAGAGCACGACCCCAGTGCTGTTCGATGGGTGCCACAGCTGTGGGGGACACAGGGACATGTCAGACACTGCCCAGCCCCTGCCCACTGCCCGCTGGCTGCTCACACTGACCTGCTGGCACTGGCCCCCTGCCACGTCCTGCTGCAGATCCTGCTCCAGCAGCCCAGGGTGCCCTGCTCCCTGCAACAACACACCAGGTCAGTGCCACCACTGCCGGACACAGGGCTCCCTGTGCCACCAGTGCCACGGCTGCCAGGACACGGGGGTCCCTTCCTCTTTACCGTGCTCGTGAAGCTGGCAAGGGGTGTGCAGGCACCCCACTCCATGGCACACAGTGAGGCATTCCCCTCATGCTCCAGCAGCAGGAGGTCATCAGGGCGGCCGGGCAGCGCTCCTGGGAATGTGCCAGGGGCTGGGTAGGGGTGGCAAGGGGAGGCCAAGGAGGGCTCCTGCCCAGCTGGACCCACAGGCTGCCCCTACCCTCCCACCCCAGCAGTACTCACGGTCCCGCAGGCACTGACTCAGCCGGACCTGCCCGCCGCTCCACACCTGCCCCAGAGAGTGGATTAATAGTGCCTGGGGGTGATGTGGGGCTGCCCATGGGGCAGCTGTGGGGCAGCATGGTGTCCTACCTGCACACAGAGGTTGGGGTGTGGCCGTAGCCCTCCAAACTCCTGGGGTCCCTGTGAGTGGAAGCGATGCTCCATAGATGTCACCACCACCCTTCACAAAGCCCCAAGTACCCCACTGAGCCCCGCTGAGCCGCACTCACCTGCCCCCTGGCAGGCTGCTGCAGGCCAGGGAGGGGTTGGCAGGGTCTGGAGGGCACTGGCTGCCAGCAGGGCACCAGCTCAGCCGGGAGGTCACAGGGGGCTGAGATGGACCAGCTCAGCACCTGCCCCTCAATGTGCAGGGCCAGCTGGCTCTGTGCCCACAGGCGCTCCCAGGCCTCAGCATCTGCAGTGGCACCAGGAGAGGGGTGTCACTCCATGTGGTGTCCCCTCGGGTCCCCCTGTGTCCCAGCCCCCTAGAGGCCAGCCTCAGAGTGAAGGTACCATGAGAGAAGGGGCACAGAGTGGCCCGTAGTGGGTCTTGGGTTTCCGGCCAGACCTGGGAGTGGGGAGAGAGACAAGAAAAGTAGCCATGCTGCGACCGTGACCTGGCTGGCCCCTTTGGGAAGCCAGAGGGAGATATATGGAGCTTGGAGTCCCTCTTTAGTGGCATCCTGCCACCTCTGCAGTGCTTGGTCAGATACCCACCTGCAGGCAGAGGCAGGGCAGCACCTCATCGGCAGGCAGGACATAGCTCATGGGAGTGCTCTGCTACCAGCAACCAGATGTGGGTCACCTCGTGGCAAATTGCCACCAGCAGGGTCACCCAGGGGGATGAACTCCCAGGGGACCCTCGCCCAGCACTAACTGCCTATAACACAGACAACAGCTTCTCGGGAATGGGGAGGAGGGCAGCGACCGGAGAACAGACAGGGTGGGGGGGTCAGGGAATCTGGTGCATACTCACCGTGGTCACTGCACGCCCCGGCCCACTGGTGCCATGGCTATGGTTGTGGTAGAGCCGGAGCGTGTAGTTGTGCCCTACTGCAGCTCCCTGCACCTCCACAACCACTTCCTTCTCCCTTGGGGAGACCCGCAGCCTGGGCACTGTACCAGAGGCAGTTCAGGTCACCCAGCTCCTGGCACTGCCCTCCCAGCACCAAGGCACAGGGCATGGCACCCCCAGGGTCACTCTCATCCCTGGTATCCAGTGCCTGGCTCCCCCCAGGGCATGCAAATCGAGGCGGGGTGACACCAGCACTTACCTTGGCACTGGGGGACAGCAGCCTGTGCTGCGGGCCACGAACAGTCTGTGGGGACAATGAATCAGTGGGCAGAGGGGCTGGGGTCACTGCAGGGGACCTGCTGGGGCTTACCTGGCACCTGCTGCTGCTGGCTCAGCCTCTGCCGGCCCCGTGAGTTCATGTACGCGGAGATGTGGAGCTCAGAGCCCAGCGGCGCCTCGAAGCACCGGAAGATCACCCAACCCTGGGCAGGAAAACCACCAACCACTGTTGAGTGTTGAAGCACCAGCACCGCCAGCACCCACCTCCCTGGGGCTCAGAAACGGGACCCTTGTTCCACACAGATGCACTGATGCCAGCACCCACACCCCCAGTGCCCAGGGACTGACAGTGTTGGGACACCCATCCCTGGTGCCCCGCATCTACGTACCACGGTCCGGCCGCGCAGCGTGGGGCGCAAGGGTGCCCAGACCTCCACGGCCACACAGCGGGATGAGGCGTACGCGTGCCCGGAGAGAAGCAGCAGCCCAGTAACGTTGGGCTGGGATGAGGTGGCCCCAGTGGCTGGTGACCACTGTGCCCCATCACCGCTATCCTCTGTCCCAGAGGTGCCAGGCTGCGCGGGGAGGCGGGACTCGGTGGCGGTGCTGGTGGCAGGTGACAAGGCCAGGCGCACGCGTGCCTCCAGGCAGGGCACACAGGCCATGGGCTCGGTGCAGCGCAGTGCCGGCTCCAGCCGCAGACGAGCCAGGGCCAGCCCGTGCCTGGGCCCCGGGAGCTCTGTCCCGCACAGCACATCGGTATCTGGGGGGACAGAGAGGCCAGCACGTGCGGGAGGAGTCTCCATGCCCTGGGTGGGGTGGGGACCATGGCATGGTGATGGCACTTACCCAAGAGGCGGCAGGTGAGACCCTGGGGGAGGCAGGGGTGAGGCCGGTGGTGGTGCCAGGTGCCCGACGCCAGGGCGCTGGTGACACCAACTCACCTGGGAACAAGCCAGGGTGTCGCGGGGGTCCCCACGGCCACTCGCCGACCCCACCACCAGCACCAGCAGGAGCTGCCCCAGTGCCTGCATGGTGGGGCCGGGGCCTTGGGGTGCCCCGGCCCCACGCTGGCCACTCCCCAAGAGCCCCTGTCCTGGCTCCAGGGCCCCACCGCCGCCGCCGGCTCCTGCTTCCTGCTCTGTTCCCGGACACCCGGCTCCTTGCGTGGCGTCAGCAACCGCCCTGGGGTGGGGCCTCCTGTTCCCGCACCGACCTCGGACGGCTCCGTGCCCCGGCACCCTTGGCGAGGGCTTGTGGCCTCACAGAGACGAGTTGGCTGCATGGCACGGGCACGGTGCCAGGCTGGCCCCAGGCAGCCGCCGCGACGGTGGGACACGGTGCCGCAACCGTGCCGGTACAGGCTGTGCCCAGAGCGTGTGTCCTCTGCCCCTCCGTGCTGCAGAGGAGCACTGGACAGCCCCCAACCCTCCAGAGATTCAACAAATTCCCCCACTACACCAGAGAGACAACAGGGCAGGGGGAAATGACATCTTTATTGCTTCCACCCCAGACCAAGTCCTGCTGGCAATGTCGAGGCAAAGAGCAGGGCCGGGCTGTGCCCAGCACCTGTCCCTCAAGCCACCTGCGCCTGGGCAGGACAGGGAGCCTCCTCAACTCGCAGATTCTTCCTGAACCACCCCAACGCCTCGTTTGGCTGTGGCGTCCAAAGGGGCTTCCATAGGCTCTCCTCTGGAGCAGGTCCCTGTATGGGAGTAAAGCTGCCCCTGCTTGGGACAGCATCTCCGCTCCTGGCCACAAATGACCAGCTGGATGCTCGCTCCAGCCCCAGCAGCACACTCCATGACTGAAGACAGTCTTGCTTGGACCTCCACAGTCCCTTCCCGGGGCACCCATGGGTACCCCTCCTGCTGCCGCAATGGGCACATGCTCACCTGAGCCATGCCTTTCCCTGGCAGAACCCCTGCCCTCATCGGGGGGCTGCGTCCAGCCCTGCACCCCTGCAGCCATGCCCAGCTCAGGCCCAGACTGGGCACTCAGGTGCCAGAAGCTGCCTCGGGGGGCCGGGGCGGGGGACTGCCCTCCCCAGTCCCCACCTCCAGCAGCCGATGCAGGAGGCCCCCCGCCCTGCCCCGACGGCAGCGGCGAGGGGCCGGGGGGCTGCCCCGCAGGGCACCCAGCAGACCGGGCAGCTGTTGGGGCAGGCGGTAGGTTGGCAGGGGCCGAAGGGGTCGGGGGACATCGCGGGGGCTGCAGAGCCGGCTGAAGTATGCCAGGACCCACCCGCCACCGTGGCCCACCGCCCCCAGCTCCCCATGCAGGCAGGCCATGGCTGCCCCAAAAATGTCATGGGCATCTCCGGGCGTCCCATCGGCCATCCCAACCTGCCACCGATGAAAGAGCCGGGCGCTGCCCCGGCTCCACAGGAGGAGGACAGTGCCACGCTGGCGGCCCACGCGGCTCCGCTGGGCATAGAGCCAGGGCAAGGCACCCGTCTGACCCAAGCCACCTGCTTCCCACAGGTCCAGGTGCACGTCGCAGCCCAGCCCTGCGCGCAGCCGCTCGGCCAGGGCACACACCAGCCCCAGGTGCTCCTCTGAGTCTGGCGAGTATAGCAGTAGTACAGGGCGCCCGCCAGGGACACCTGCAGGATGGAGGGACAGCAGTGACAGCTCAGTTCCATGTCCTACTGGCATTCTCTGGGGACACCATGGCATCCAACGGCATCTGCTGTCCACCACCCTGGGACCCCTGCAGCCCAGGAACTGGCACCCCCGCCCCTCTTGCCATCCCTCCTGCAGCCCCCTCGGGTGCTCCTCACCATCATCTGGCCTCCAGGCACCACGGCAGTTGAGAAGCAGCACGGTCACCACCAGTCCCAGTGCCAGCACCAGCCCCAGCAGCCCGAAGTGCCTGCGGGAGACTGGGAGAAAGGCAATAAGGGGAGTGTCTTCCCATTTCCACTGCCCCCTGAGGCCCCTCCAGGATCCCCTCTCACCATCGGGACAGAGCAGCTGCTTCCGAGCGAAATGCACATCCGAGCGCCACACCTGGGGAAGGGGCTGCGTAAGAGGGGGACCACGTTGGGACCCCATAGCACAGATGACAGCACAAAGGTCACCTTACCAGCACACAGGTGCCCAGGACCTGCACTGGCAGCAGCAGCGCCAGCTCCCCTGGAGCAGAGCCATCTGGCTGCAAAGCACAAGGGCAGGGTCAGTGCAGGTCTGTCCCCACCATGTCCCCCCAGCCCTGCCCCACTCACCTGTGTGACAGTGTAGAGTGGGGCCTCAGGTTCACACTGCCCATGCCGGCGCTGGCACAGGGCTGCACTGAAGGCTGCAGGTATGCGGGAGGTGAGGTGCAGGCGCAGCTGGAATCCCCAGACACTCACTGAGACATTCCAGGCAGTCTCTGCCAGAGAGAGAGGAGAGGTTGCAGGATGCCAAAATAGGGTGAGGCAGGATCTTAGCTCAGGGCTGTCTCCTGCCCATAGGGCTTACCTGGCTGGTGGGGACACTCCACATGGCTGCTGTTCTTGTAGGAAAACTGAGGGAAGGTGGGATCAACAAAGGGCAGGGTAAGCTGCCCTCACCCACCACAGCCCTCCAGCCCCTTCCGAGATGGTGCCCACCCACCCACAGGGGCTTACTCGGAAGCAGAGCTGGGGGTGCACGTCCACCTTGTCCAGTATGTACACCTGGAACAAATGACGAGTGTGTCACAGTTACCATCTCTGACCCACACAGCCCACAGGCACTCCCGTGCCCACCCACTGCTCTATGGGAACCCTGAGATCCAGTGGGTGCCCCAGCCAGTGGCACAGTCTCACATCCTGTGACACCTCAAGACCAAGAGCCCTCACCTGCTCATCCTCACTGGCCGTGGAATTGGGGATGTCGTGACAGGGTGCAGCCTCATCTGCTGCCTCCCTCCAGCAGAGGGTGGCCCGTGGGTGCAGGGGGCAGCTGGCATTCAGCATCATTGCCATCTGGTCCTTGCTGCTGGTGCTGTAGTCATGGAAGCGCACTGAGGACCACAGCTCAGGACCATCTGTGGGGCACCACATCAGTGGGGTGGGGAGACACTGAGGGACACCCCTGGGACTCAGTGCCCCTCCCCACAGGTACCAGGCACTCACAGGCATCTGGCCGGTCACGGAAGGGGCAGTGCTTTCTCCGTGGACTGTCGTGGTGGGAATAGGAGGCCTGGGGCAGCAGAGCAGGATGGTCAGGGCAGGATATGCCCCCACCCCTGATGCAAGGGCAGAGGAAGGGGGCTCTGGTGGCTGTAGGGGAGGGCAACCCACCTCAATGCAGAGGCAGGGCACTAGGAACTCATACGGCAATGAGATGTGGTGGCCTCCTGGCACCAGCACCTGCAACATTGAGGGAGCATCAGATGGTGATCAGGATTGTGTTCCCCAGTCTGGGATGGGGGCGGCAGGGGGCAGAGCTGTTACCTGCTGGTGAAAGGGCCAGGGCAGCTCCTCACACTCCAGGGCCAGCTGGTGGCACAGCCGCACCTTGAGGGCAGGACCCGCGGGCACCCCCACCTCAATGGCCCGCATCTCTGGGACCCAAGCATGGGTAAAGACAGGCCCTGCAGAGCAGGCAGGGGGTCAGCTGGTACCGGCGTCCCACCCAGGACACCTCCCAACCCTTCAGTCTCACCGGGTGGCCCAGCGGTGACCACATGACTGCAGCTTAGGGCCAAGCCCCGATCTGGGATGGTGCGAAGGGAGACGAGGACTTGCTGCCCGCTCTCCGCCGGGAAGCAGTCGAACTGCACCTGCCACTGCGGGGAGCAGGGGGTCACCGGGGGTACTCTGTGCCTTGCCGACCCCCGGCTCCACCGCCCACCGCAGACTCACCGTGGAGCTGCCCAACACCCGGCGTCGCTGCCAAACCTGCAGCCAGCCAGCGCGGTTGGAGCCCAGCTCCTGGAAGGTGAGCTGCAGTCCACGGACACCGCCGAGCTCTGCGGGAAACAGGCGTAGGGCGCTGACATGGGTGGAGGGACAGGGTGTGTGTCCTGTGCCGCGGGGATGCCCGGCCCCGCCACCCCCGCCCGTACCTGAGGTGGGGAGGGCCAGGCGCACCCGCAGGCAGGGCTGGCAGGGCTGCGCGGGCAGGCACAGCCGGGCACGGCTCAGCGACAGGGCGGGCGGCTCCAGCGGCGGCCCGGGGCGGGAAGGGCGGCGGCAGCGGGGGCGGCTCAGCGTCCTGTCGGCTGCAGGGGCAGAGCAGACGGGGGGCTTCCGTGCGCCGGGGGTCCCGCAGGCAGCACGAGCCCCGGGGACTGGGAGTGCTTGGAACGGGGAGAGCCCCGGGGAGGTGTAGTCGGAAGGGAAGTGCCCCGCGGATTCAGAGTCCCGGCAAACCGGGAGCCTCGGTGATTCGCAGTCCTCGGAAGCGGGAATCCCTGAGACCCGGGAGTCCTCGGAAACAGGGAGAGCCCCGGGGACCCGGAGTCTTTGGAAGAGGGGAGCCCCAGGGGCCAGGAAGTTTCGGGGATCGGGAGTGTTGGGAAGCGGGGTGCCCCGGAAACCGGGAGCGCCACCCCCACCCATCCTCCAGGACCCAGAAGGCGCGGGCAGGGGAAGCCCCACGACCCCGCCGCCCCCTGGAGCCGGTATCGGCGGGCAGGAGCAGCCCCGCGCTGACAGCCCCGCCCCGCCGCTACTCACCGGTGGCCCGGCACTCCTGCAAGCAAAGAGACGGGAGTGAGCGCGGCGCCGCCCGCCCCCCACCTTCCCCCGCCAGCTCCCTTCCCCAGCGCTCACGAAGTTGGCGGAGACCCGGAGGCGGGTCACGGCGGCCCCGGCACCGGGCGGTAGCAGCAGCAGCAGCGCGGCGGCAGCGGCGAGCAGCACCGGGCGCCCCATGGCCGAGGCCGCCGCTCCCCGCCCCGCCCCGGGCCGGCCCCGCCGCATTCCTCCACGGGCACGTGCGGCCCCGCCGGGCTCTGCCCCCCCGCTGCCAGGCGGCGCTTCCTGCGGCGCAGACACGCGTGGGAGCGCGGACGGTGCTTTATTTCCATAGAGCAACACACGGAGGAAGAGACACGCACCCCAGGGACCCTGCACGGCCCCGGCCCTCGGGGGTCTCCCCCTTGCATGCGTGCCCGGGGCTGTGGTGTGGCTCAGACACCCACCCCGTGGTCCCCGAGGATCCCCCACCCGCCGGAGCTGCGCCAGCGCTGCCCCACAGGACTGAACTGCAGAGCTTCAGCACCTCATGGAGCCCACCTATCCCCCACTCATTTCTTCTTCTTCTCCTGCGTGCTAGTAAACCACGAGTCCAGCAGCTTCTTGCTGTAGTAGAGTTGCCAACCATGCACCTGCGCGGCCACCACCACCACCAGGTACATGACAGAGACGGCCGAGAAGCCGAAGATGAAGCGGTAAGCTTTGCCGTGGCGGTACAGCTGCTGTGCCATGGGGAACATCTCCATGGCCCCGTAGATGAGGGGAGCCATGGAGAAGAGGCCGGTGCTGATCATGGAGAGTACCAGGTAGCTGATGTTGTTGCGGGGGAAGGACAGCAGGCCCAGGAGGGAAGGCAGGATGCTGAGCAGGTAGGGGTACTCCCACTGGTAGGGCATGGCCACCTGGTCGTGGGGCAGCAGCTTGAGGTGCCCCACGACCATCTGGGCCAGGAGCAGCAGCCAGATGACCACATGCGTGTAGATCAGCTTCTTGATCTCCGACTTGAGGGTCACGCTGGGGAGAGAGTGTGGGGCCATCAGGGCCTGCTGCGGTCGCGTGTCCCCCCGGAGCCCCGGGAAAGGGGACACCTACCTCATCTGGTAGTGCGAGGCCACGCGCTCCCGGTGCTGGAAGTCGCTGCCATCGGTGCCGGCGGCGCGGGGACCCCCGCGGGAGGCCATGGCGCTGTCCTGGGGAGACACAGCGTCAGGCGGGGCCGCGCTCCCTGCCCGCCTCCCCAGCGCAGCCCCGGCACAAGCCCCCCGGGCCTCCCTCCCACAGCGACACCCCCGGGGCTCCCTCCCCGTGACCGCCCGGCCCTCCGGGACATCCCCGGGGTGCTCCCCCGGCGGGTGACACCCCCGGCCCGCCGCTCCCCGCCGTGCCGCACCTGCGGGCGGGACCCTCTGCCCGCGCTTCCGCTGCTCTATGGCCGCGGCCGCCGGCTCCGGATGCCGGGGGGAGCGCTCGGCGCAGGCGCGGCGGGGCCGCCATGGCGGGCACCGGGAGCGCGGCTGCCGCCGCCGCGCGCGGGCTCACGCGCCCGGGGTCGGGAGCGCGCACCGCGGGGTCAGCGGGGCGTGGAGGCGCGCACGGGAGGGGAGGGATGTGTACATGGGGTGCGTTTCTGTGTGGAATGCGTGTGTACTTGCGGTGCACGGCCAGGGCTGTGCTGGCACCTGGAGACGGGCACGCGTGGGGGCAGAGGGGTTATGAGGTCGGGGTTGCGGGGGTTGTGGCATTGGAGACATACCTGTGGGGTTGCAGATGTGTGAGCGCAGAGGGTACAGAGACATGTGGAGAGGAGGGCGGACAGCGGTGGGTGAGATTTATGGACACGCAGAGTGGGGTGCCGGGTGGGTGACTGAGGGAAGTGCCACCTGTGTCTCCCTGGCCACTCCATCCCCTGCAGGTGGAGGCGGCTGCTGGGCCCCAAGGAGGCGCTGAGGCTGTTGGAGGGCTCCGTGGTGCACCGGGAAGGTACCTGCGACAGGGGAGAATGGGGGCAGGGGAGACAAGGGAGAGAGGGAGGTACATCCTGACCAGACTTCCCCTCGCTAGGAGCCCTGCTGGCGCTGAACAAGCCCCCGGGCCTCCCCGTTCTGGGTGAGTACAGGACAGCAGTGGGGGGCTGCAGGGTGGGGGGCTCAGTGGGTGCTGACCCGCCAGCATCTCCCCAGGGCGCCCTGGGGACCTGAGCCTGGATGCGCTGCTGCCCACACTGAGACGACGCCTGGGCCTCACCGCTGAGCTCCACGTGGTGAAGGCTCCTGCCAGGTATTGTAGGAGATTCCAAGCTGGAGGTCCTGGGGTACAGCTGGGGCTGCCTTTCCCCCTCCAGGTCTCAAGCAGCTATGTCCCACAGGGAGTATTCTGGCCTTGTCCTCCTGTCCAGCTGCTACCACACCACTAAGAAGCTCCAGCAGTTCTTCACCAATGCTCGCTGGAGAGGCCAGTACCCTGCCACATATCGGTGAGTCCTTGGGAACCTGCCACCCTGGCATTGTGGGTCCTGTCCCCTTCCCACCACCTTTCCCTGCAGTGCCATCACCGTGGGAGTCCCGGCAGAGATGGAGGGTGAGATCTGCACTGGGCTGCGCTGGCAGCAGCAGGAGGACAGAGCCATGGTAAGGGGGTGCTAGCAGGCTGGGGTCATGGGCCATACCCCAGGAAGTGCTGAGGAATGTGCTCTGCAGGTGGTGCCAGTGCCAGCCCCAGGACGCCGCAGCCTGGCCAGGAAGGATGTGAAGAGCACCCTGACACGCTACCGGGTGCTGAGTGCCGTGGGTGGCTGTGCCCTCCTCCAGCTCCAGCCCAGGACGGGTGAGTGGCCCCCCAACACCTCTACCACCCCAGCCATGCTTCCTGACCCTTGCAATCTCACCTTCTCCCTCTTCCTGTCCAGCCTTTCCAGAACAGCTCCAGGTGCACCTGACACTGCTGCTGTGCCCGGCCCTGGGTGACCACAGGCACTCTTCCCACGTGGGCAGGGTGCTGGGAGTGCCCTTCTTTCTGAGCCCTGAGACCACCCCAAGCCGCACACAGGTACATGGCCAGGGTGGATGCTGGCTGGGGCATTCAGCGCAGCCCTCAGTGATCCCACTGAGGTGCCCACTCGTATTGCAGGTACTGGACGAGGAGTTGCTGTCCCGGCTGGCTCTTTCTCCACGGCAGCTCCATCACCTCCCACTCCACATCCACCTGCAGGAGTTAGTGCTGCCTGAGGGCCCCCTCTGTGCCCCACCACTACCCTACTTTGTGCACAGTCTGCGCTGTCTGGGGCTGCCTGAGCACTAGGATCCATAATGCTGCAGTGGGACACCCACTCCACCCTCCACCACCCCATTAAACCCTCCCGTTGCTGCCTGGGTGGCTCAGCACTCAGTTGTTTTCTCGGCACACAGAGGATGCATTTCTCCTGGCTGTCCCTCTGGCATTGCTGGGGGCACCAGCCCTGGTTCCAAGTGCTAGAATGCAGCAGTGTCATCACCCACCGCAGCAGCATCTGGCAGGGGTGACTACAGGCAGGAGCAGAGGCAGCTTTTCCTGCCTTTTCTCTGCCCTAGTAGCCCCAGTTCCCACCCACAGTGCCATCCCAGGGGCAGTCCTAGCCCTCCTGACAGCTCTCACATACACATCTGAGACAGACTCCTTATCACAGAATTATTTAAAAATGCTCATGAGGGAGGAGGTGGGTACCACAGCACAGCAGCAGGAGCTCTTCGGGATGAGAGGTGGCCTGGTACTGCAACACTGGCCCAGCAAGGACAGGCAGGGTGCTGTCCACTCCTGGGGGTGTCTCAGTGTCCCAAGCTGCTGTGTGCTTGTGCTCCAGGAACAGGGTCGTGGCGCTCTATGCAGACACAGGTGGTCGCAGGGGCTTGACAGGAGGGAAGGAGCGTGCACAACCCTGGGATAGCCAGGGGTTGCTGGGAGTTCCCCGGGGTGGTGGAACAGGCACCCAGTCCAAGGGAATGCCACTGAACTGGAGCTGACCAGGCAGGCGACTGAACCCTGGCAGCTCCTGGCTCCCAGCAGAGGAGGCCCAAGGCTGTGTTCGTGGTGGGGACTCAGAGCTGGGAGAAGAGCAGTGGCTCCATTGCTTCAGAGGAGGCAGCTTCCCTGTTGCTGCTCTAGGCTGGGTCACCTGGGTGGTTCTGCCCCGTGGGGCCACAGAGGACTTGGAGGCACTGGGCACGCTGATGATGGGAGATCGACGCCGTGCTCTCTGGGTCACCTGGGTGGTTCTGCCCCGTGGGGCCACAGAGGACTTGGAGGCACTGGGCACAGTGGAGGTGGGAGATCGACGCCGCCGTGCCCTCTGCAGCACCTGGGTGGTTCTGCCCCCTTGGGCCACAGACGATTTGGAGGCACTGGGCATGGTGATGGTGGGAGATCGTCGCCGTGCTCTCTGCAGCACCTGGGTGGTTCTGCACCCTGGTTCTGCTCTCTGGGGGAGCTTGGGGGCACTAGGCACAGTGGTGAGGAATTGATGCCGTGCTGGCTTGGGTACATGGGTGGCTCTGGCCCCTGGGGACACAGGGTAGTAGAAGACCTTGGCCATAGTGGTGGGGAGCTTGTCCTGGGCTTGCTGCTCTGCTGGCTGGAGCTTCTTCAGGGAACAGCCTTTGACCATCAGCCTCACACGCACTGACAGAGGCTTGGGCACAGGTGTCTGTGGGAAGACAGCAGGGAGTGAGGGCTAAGGGTGCCTGGGGGGTGTCTGCCCCCCATCCTCCAGCCTACCTCCCTGTAGATGAGCTCAAACGCTCCAATGGAACAGTTGGGGTTTTCCTTGCGGTCGAGCACGAGGCGCAGCGTGTCCCGCTGGACGTTGGCACAGAGCTGTCGGGTCACTGCTGAGGAGGGGCTCATGGTGGGGCAGGAGTTGATCTCCAGCAGCCAGGGCTGGAGGTCCTCCCCAACAAGAAAGTCAGCCCCATAGAGCTCGAAGCTGCCCTTGCGGAAGCCCACCCGATCCCGAGCACTGCGCAGAGTGTTCAGGATTGCTGCCTTCATGCCGGGCACCAGCACCTGGTGCCAAGCATCTGCCTGCCCCATCTCTGCCAAGTATTCCTGGAACTGCTTGTTGGACCAGATCCTGTCAGGGGGCACACGGGGGTCCTGGTCTGGCGATGTCTTGTACCACTTCTGGACAGAGACGTTGCAGAGGTGCCTGGCACTGGGGCAGGGAGAGTGGGGCTAGGTCAGGGGGTGCCAGGGTGCTGAGGTGTGGGGAGCCAGCGTGGGGGGCACTCACCGCTCCAGGTGATGCAGGGAGAAAGGCCAGGAGCAGAAGCGCAGGTAGCAGTCTTGGTAGAACCAGACGGTCAGTGGCTTCCAGTCAGTCACAACAAACCATTGCCGGATGTCAAATTTGGTGCCAAAAATGGTCAGCAGCCGCTCCACGTACTTCTGCACCACCCATTTGCCCACCTGCACTGAGGGTGCTGTGCAGGTCCATGCCAGCCCCAGCACCTCCTCCAGCCGCGACGTGCAGACAATGCCTGGGGAACACAGTGATAGTGGGACCCCTCCTAAAAAGGGAGCTTTCTGTGTGCTCCCCGCTTCCCCCAGCCTTACCCCTGCCTTGGGATTCCGCGCCAGGCTTGACGATCCAGACGTTGAGCTTGCCCTCCATGTCAAGCTGGGGCAGCTGCTCTGCCAGGCGCTGCAGCAGGTTCTGGCACTGCTTCCGCTGCTGCCTGGTCAGCACCAGCTCTGCCCCCTCACTGTGAGGGACAAGGGGGCCTCAGCATCAGCCCTGCCTGGTGCCCCCATCCCCCCATCCTACTCAGCACTCACTGTATCACACGGTAGTATTCCTGCAGGAAGTGGTCCCAGTTGATGCATGTCCTGCAGGGGGACGGGGTGCTCCTGTCAATGTCCTGGTGCTGCAGAACACTCAAGTGCTGCTTACAGACCTCCAGGGCTTCCTCCACCAACTCAGGGTACAGGGGGCAGCCTGACCATGGTGTGTAATGCTTGGGGTGAGAGACATGACTCCTATGCCAGCCTTGGGGCCAGAGCCTCCCTGTGGGATGGGTAGCTTTGGCCTCACAGTAGCATGAGGATGGGGTGGGGAGCAGAGCACCAATAAGGTGGGCTAGTAGGAGGGAGTGGAGGATCTCAAGCCACAGCTGTGAGGAGAGGCTGTGCCTTCAAGCTCAGCCATCAGTTGTCCCTATCTCTGCACTCTCTGCCATCCCCCCAGGCCCAGCTCCATGTACTCACCTGCCCCCTTGGCAGAGCTTGAGACCTGCTCAGTCCTCCCTGGCATGCCCCCAGCCTCCTCCAGGGCCAGTTTGAGCAGGCTGCGCGCTGCTGTCAGGCGGAAATCATCTGCAAGAGGGAGGCATCATACCCAGCCAGTCCTGCACAGGACATTGGAGCAGTGGAAGCACAGGTAGAAACAGGAGAGCAACAGCCTTCAGCTCACCAATGAAAGCTTCTCGCTCGTCCATGTTCCCCAGCCGGTAGCACCGGGGGAAGAAGGTGTTGGGGTCAGCTTGCTCAATCCACGGCAGGTTTTGTAGGCTGAGGCATAGCCCCTCCTGATTAGAGGAGGTTGTTAGTCCCTACTAGACCCCATCCCCCTCCCCAAGGGCTCCAGCCTCCCACCTTGGTGGTGAATGCATCCACCCGGGAGTAGTGGTTCACCACATTGTCCTGCTGCAGCAGCTGACGGTCAGTGGCTTCAAGAAAGTCGGTCCAGATGAAGTTGGGCAACCGGTCCCGCACCAGGTAGGACTGGTGGAGGAAGGAAGGCAGGGTGGGACACAGAGCCCCCATCCCACCCTCATCCCTTGTGCAAGGCTGTCCCAGGGGAAGGGTGCTGTGGGCAGTGACAGAGCTCAGCTCCAGCCCTCTCTGCTAACCATGAGCTCATGGATGCCATTGGCGTCATCATCACACTGCTCTTCCTCCTTCTCTTCCTCCTCCTCAGCAGGTAGCCACGGGTGGTGCTGGGGGCCTGTGGTCCCCGGAAAAGGCTGTGCCCCACCACGTGTGTTCAGCAGTGCCTCCTCCTGCCCACCACCACCATTACTTGGCCCTGTCTCCAGCCGCTGCTTGTTTTGGTCACCACAATGCTGCTCCAGCTGTTTGCCTGTGCCAGGGTGCTTCCTCTCCACCCAGCCCCGGGCTCGCAGCAGGCGGCGGATGACGGGGTAGGAGCCCCGTATCGTGAAGATCTTCTTCTCCTGCACACAGACCAGTGGGCTCAGCCTGCCCAAGTCCTGGTTCCTCTGGCTCAGCTCTCCTGAGCCAGAAATGCAAGCAGGTGGCATTTGAGGGGGGGTGAAATCAGGTCCCTCACCTTAATGGCCATCTCCACATGCAGCTTGGCCTTCTTGAGCTGCTCAAGCTTAAACGAGCGCTGCCAGCCATCGTGGTGGTTGGTAGTGGTGGCTAAGTGCCCTGTAAGGACAGCCCTGTCTGAGCCCACTGTCCCCACGTCCCCAGTCCCACAGGTTAGGCACAGAGAGGTAGAAAGCACTGACCTGCCTGCCTCTGCCTGACCAAGCGTCGGGGACTCGAAAGGGCAGTTTCTGATCTGCTGAGCCTCATGCCAGTGTCCCACCTGCACCACAGAGTCCCAGGCTTGTCCCAAGCCTGCTGGGCCATGGTGTGGCTGGAGTCTACCCTGCTCAAGTGTATCTGTCTGCAGAGCTGTGTGCCTGCAGTGCTGCTTTCTACGTTGTGTTGTCCCATGGCTGCCCGAGGATGAGGGGAGCTGTGGGTGGCTCTTCCTCCTCTCTGCCACATGGGTTGTCCTATTCCCCTGTTTTGCTGGGGGAGTCAGAGTCAAGCGCAGGACATGGCCTCTAAACCTGGTTACCACTAACGTTAGAATGCAGCATGTGGCTCCCCCAACCCCAGCACTGCTGTGATGTCACAGCCCCAGTTCCAGCCACCACAATGGCTCCACTGCACCGAAGGGGGGACACAGCCCCCTCTGCCCACAGCCAGTCATTCCCCACTCAAACCTTGCACCCTGCCCAAAATCCTTCTATGCCCCACACCCCAAGCCCCTTGCTGCCCCCAGGCAGACTTCCAGTCCTTTCACACTCTCCCAACACCTCCCCCTATGGCCCCTCACACACCCATCAGGGCTGACCCCACCGTTTGCTGTTGCTGCACTCTGCCCCTCCAGTTCCACCTCCTGCTCCCATTCCATGTTCTGCCCCCCAGGGCCACAATGCCCTTCCCCCCATCCCCCGGTGTGGCCCAGAGCGGCGGAAGGGAGGAGACGGAGGCGCCAGATACAGCAAACAAGACCGTTTAAAAAACAAGACGAGACAGGGGCAGCGGCTGGGGCCGCGCTGCCGCAAGCGGGGGCTGCTCCCGCCCAGCCCAGAGAGGGGCGGACAGGGCCCGGCCCCGCCCAGCGGTCCTCGAGAAACGGGAGCAGGCACAGGCACAGTGCCCGGTGGGCACAAGCACAAGGGAGCCACGGGGTCCTGCACCACGGCCTAAAACTGGAGAGAAACACACGACTGTTAGTCCCTGCTTGCAGTGCTCCAAGAACCCTCACCACCCTCCTGCCACCTGGCCGCTGCTCACAGGGATTCACACTCAGCTTCTCCCACTGCCTCCCCAGGCACTGTACATCCATCTCAGCACCCACCAGAAGGGACTTCTGCTGCCACTGAGCAAGCTCTGGGGGTCTCAAAAGCTGGCACTTCATGAGCAAAGGGGATATAAGTGCCTTTGGCATCCTTTCCTCTCTGTCCCCAAGAGGGTCTTTGAGCAGGATGTCACCCTGTCCTCACTAATGGGACAGGGGGCTCTGGGCACAAGGGCCACATTGGTTTTGACCCACACCCTACTCCCAAAATCAGAGACCCTTCCTGCCATTTCAGAGTCTCACGTTCTTAAGGAACTCCTCTGCCACGATGCGGGCCCTTGCATTGACAGAGAGTTTCATCTCGCTGATTTCCTTATCGATCTCCTCCATGAAGTGGATAACAAAGTCCACGAGCTTGTGCTTGTACATCTGCTCCGTGTGGAAGTTCGTGATCAAGAAACTGATGTCATAACCCTGCACAAGAGAGAAGCACCCTAGGGTTTAGCACCCAAATCACTAGCCATGCAAACTCACATCCTAGTTCTGCACTGGACACTCTCCCAGTGCCAGGAGCAGAGCCAGGAGCGGCTTTGTCCCCTCCCTGTCACCTCACCTCCACGGGCTTCCTGCGCAGGATAAAGAAGTTCTCAGCCCTCATCATCATAAAGCGCATGAATTTGTGGCACAAGATTTTCTCGATCTCATCAGCCTGGAGAGAGAAAAGGGAAGTGAGGCTTCCCCACAGGCTGCGTTCCCAACCCCCTGCCCAAACCCCCCCTCACCTGCTTCACCGCGATGCTGACGCGCACGGAGTTAATGGAGCCCTCGATGAGGACCTTCTCCTTCTCGTTCCTGCTGATGATCACCGGCTGCAACAGCAGCTCTTTGCTGCTCCTGCGAACAGAGGGAGGGCAGGAGTGACTCAGAAGGAAGCATTTACTAGCGGGAAACAGGGAAGGGCAGCCGCAAGGATCACAGGGATGTGGGGGCTTTGCTACAGGATGTTCCCGTGTCCCGAAGATGTTCCTCCTCGGGGAAGACGCTCCCTCGGTCCCAAGCTAGATCCCCTTCCTCCTCCCAGCAGCTCCCCGGCTCCGTGCCGGCACCGGCCCGGTACCTAAGGGCTACGGGGTGCCCAACGCACGGCACGGCCTCCAAGGCCGGCAACCAGGGCTCCGCAGGGCTCCCCTGGTGTCCCCTCCCGCCCCCGTACCTGACTTCCACCTCGGGTTTGTTGTGCCGCTCCACCACCTGCGAGGAGAAGTTCTCCAGGCACAGCGCGGCCTGCAGCGTGGCGCGCACCGCATTCAGGTACGGGCGCAGTGTGGCAGTCTGCGGGGACACGGCGGCGGCATCAGACCCCCGACCGGAGCCCGGGGGTCGGGTCTCGCCCCATGCCCCAGCCCCCGACCAGCAGCCCGCAGCCCCCTCAGCTCCGCTCGCTCCGCCGGCCCCGGTTCCGAGCCTCCCCAGCCTCCCCGCTGCCACCGCCCCTCACGGGGCACCCCCCGCCCTACCATGGTGGCAGCGGCGCTCCGGTCCTGGCAGGCGGAAGTGGCTGATCACCTCTTCCGGGATGCGCGGCACCTCCCACTGCGGCGGGAGGGAGGGGGGGCGGCGGGAGGCTACCGCCCTGCGGCCTGGCCCCCCCGCGGCACGGAGCCGGGTGGCGGCGCCGAGACGTCGGGAGGCACCCCCCACGCCCTGCCGCGATTGGTACGGGCCTGTCAGCGCTTCCATATTAGGGAAGGGAGATGGAGGGCGGGCTGGACCAATGAGCGGTGGCGAGAGGCGCGGCGCCACCAATGGGGAGCGCAGGGCGGGGCGCCCGCGGGGCCGGAAGGGGCGCCCGGCCCAGACCCGGCCCCGCGGCCTCCGCTGCGCCCCGGGGCCGCCCCCGCCTCGTCCCCGCAGCCCCCCGGTGATCTCCCTCCGGTTCCCCTCGGTGATCCCCCGACCGGCTTCCTTGGCGCCTCGGTGATCCCCTCCGCCTTGTTCCCTCAGCGCCTCGCTGATTTTCCCCGGTGATCCCTCACCCCGGGTTCCACAGAGCCCCGATGCCCCCCGACCCTCCGTAGCTTCCCAATCCACTCCCTTCCCTCCCGGCTTCCCCTGTCCCCGGCTTTCCCGTGCGCCTGTCGGTCCGCCAGAGTCCACTCGGTGCGCGGTCCCCACGGCCATGAGCGAGCTGAAGGACTGCCCGCTGCAGTTCCATGACTTCAAGTCGGTGGACCACGTGAAAGTGTGTCCCCGGTACACGGCCGTGCTGGCCCGCTCGGAGGACGATGGCATCGGCATCGAGGAGCTGGACACGCTGCAGCTGGAGCTGGAGACGCTGCTGTCCTCTGCCAGCCGCCGCCTTCGCGTCCTGGAGGCTGAGACACAGGTGCTGGGGCCACATTGGGTCAGGGACGGACTCTGTGTGGCTCCTTTCCACCAAGGGGCTGCCTCTGGTCTGCCCCTGCCCAGCACTGGGCACAGGACCTTATGGGACATCACTCTCTTCCAGATCCTGACAGACTGGCAGGATAAGAAGGGCGACCGGCGGTTCCTGAAGTTGAGCAAGGACCATGATGTGGGCACATCTGTGAAACATGGGAAGCCCAAGAAACAGAAGCTGGAGGGCAAAGGGGGCCATGGGACTGGGCCTGGGCCTGGCCGGCCCAAGTCCAAGAACCTGCAGCCCAAGATCCAGGAATACGAGTTCCAGGATGATCCCATTGATGTGCCCCGTATCCCCAAAAATGATGCTCCAAACAGGTGTGTGGGTGTTGGGAGGCATTGGGATCATCTTTCTCTTTCCTTCGAGTACATGGCACAAGCCCAAGAGAAAAGTTGCCACAAGGCAGAACACGTGCTTCCCTGCAGCTCCCTCTCACAGTTCATCCATCCTCGCAGGTTCTGGGCATCCGTGGAGCCATACTGTGCTGATCTCACCAACGAGGAGGTCAGAGTCCTGGAGGAGCTGCTCAAGCCGCCAGAGGATGAGGCTGAGCATTACAAGGTGAAAAGCTCCTGAGCCCCTTCCTCTGCCTTCTCTCCCCATCCCCTCTGGCACCTCACAGTGACTGGGAATGCTGCCGTGGCACCGGGAAGGTGGGAGGCAAGGCAGAAGCTCCAGGAGCTGTGCTGAGCCTTGCTCTTGCAGATTCCACCGCTGGGGAAGCATTACTCCCAGCGTTGGGCACAAGAGGACCTGCTGGAGGAGCAGAAGGATGGAGCCCGGGCAGCAGCAGCTGCTGACAAGAAGAAAGGTGTCCTGGGGCCACTGACTGAGCTGGACACTAAAGGTGCCCCAATCCCACCCCTGCCTTTGCCCAGATGGGCTGGGAGTGCTTGTGCCCAGTGGAGCCAAGCCCAAGAAGGGCTGAGGTTGCCCTGCCCCACTGCTCATCTTTGTGCCTTTGGGGCCCTCTCCTGCTTCCTTCCAGATGTTGATGCCCTCCTGAAGAAGTCAGAAGCCCAGCATGAGCAGCCAGAGGATGGGTGTCCCTTTGGTCCCCTGACACAGCGTCTCCTGCAGGCCCTTGTGGAGGTGAGGGGCTCCAGTGGTGCCATGGTGGCCTGGCACTGTGGGGCATTGCTGCCAAGACCCAGGTAGCCACTGTAACCCTTCCTTTGTCTTCTCTTTGCTAGGAGAACATCATCTCCCCTGTTGAGGACTCCCCCATTCCTGAGATGACTGGTAAGGACTCAGGAGCTGACGGTGCTGGCACATCTCCCCGCAGCCAGAACAAGCCCTTCAGGTGAGCAGCTGAGGCGGGCCCAGAGCTCAGCACTGCCCGTGGGTGCACCGAGCACTCTGCTGGCTCCTTGCCACTGTGAGTCACAGTGCAAAGGGTGTGTGGTGGGCAGCAGCCACTCTCCACCCTGGCAGTGTCCCCCACACCAAGTCACTGGAGGGTCGGATCAAGGAGGAGCTGGTGGCCCAGGGCCTGCTGGAGTCAGAGGACCGTCCGGCAGAGGACTCGGAGGATGAGGTGTTGGCTGAGTTACGAAAGAGGCAGGCAGAGCTGAAGGCGCTCAGCGCACACAACCGCACCAAGAAGCACGAGCTGCTGCGGTGAGAGCAAGCAGGCTGGGATGGGTGCAGGCAGGGGGCTGCCAGGCAGGGCCTGACACCCCCCTGTGCCCCCCAGGCTGGCCAAGGAGGAACTGCACCGGCAGGAGCTGCGGCAGCGTGTCCGCATGGCTGACAACGAGGTGATGGATGCATTCCGCAAGATCATGGCTGCTCGGCAGAAGAAGCGCACACCCACCAAAAAGGAGAAGGACCAGGCCTGGAAGACCCTGAAGGAGCGGGAGAGCATCCTCAAGCTGCTGGATGGGTAGCAGGGACCAAGGACCCCCCACTCTGTGTGGACCTCACTGCAGGAGGCTGCCCTGCCACCACGGGACGGAACTGGCACAGCCTCCCCCATGCCCTGAGTCTGCTCAGCCTCCCTGTTGGGATGAAGGAGCCCAGCTGCTGTCCCCTCCCTGCGTGGGGCTGTCACAGACCCAAGCTGGGCACCCTGTGGAATTGCGGAGGTCCTTCCCTTGAGCGCGCCCACCCCAGCTGGTGGCTTCCACTCCCATGTCCCCCCTGCACTCCCCTGTTATTCGGGTGACATCAGCCAGGTCACTGCAGGGGCCAGATGTGATGGTGCAGTTCCCATGGTCCCTTGTCCCTCTCTGTGATGCGGGGCAGGGGTAGATTCCAGCCCCCGCGGCTGGACTGGGGGGAGTGGGGAGGGGAAGGGGCTGGAGGGGTGGGGGGCCCGGTGGGTTGGTGGCCGAGCTCTCCATGTACCGGTGGTTTCTGTTGCCGCGAGCGCGGGCAATAAAGGCAGCGTGCACAGGTGATGGTGTGGTGACGACTGGGGACGCCATGGGGGACAGCCGTGCCCGGCTGTGGGGGTGGTTTCCACTGGTGCTGGGCTCAGCATGGGGAGCGGGGCGAGGAGTGGCGGGACTGGGTCTGTCCTGCAACTCCACGCGTGTCCCCCACTCGTGTCTACCCGAGGAATGCCCTCGTATCTCCACACATACACCGCGGGGGGAGTGTGTGGGTGATGCCGCGCAGCGCTCGTCGCCCTCCCCGCGTTTTTCCCGCGTTTCCACGCGCGCCCGCGGTCACGCGTGTGCCCCCCTCTTCCCACCGCGGCCAAGCCACCCCTCCCATTGGCAGCGGCCGCGCGCTTCCCGCCCCTCACCGTGACGTCAGCGCTGTCCGGCGGCGCCGCGCCGGGAGGAGTCGCCGCTGCTCCGCCGCGGGGCCCGGGGCCGGGGCCGTCGGTAAGGGCGGGCCGGGGCGGGGGCGGCGCGCCCGCGCGCGGAGGTCGTGCCCACGCGTGACACCGAATAGCGGCGGCGGAGCTGCGCATCACCCGCGCCACGCAGCTCTGCTCCCACGCGTGTCCCGCCTGGTGCGGCTGTGCCAGCTGGCGGGCGTGGGGAATGGCGGTGGGGACCCCCCCCTGCACCTACGCGTGTCTGGAACCCTCCTGCTGCCTGCCCGCCCCGCACCCGCCCCATGGGCGGGCATCCCGGGGGTCCCAGCATGGTTCCCCACTGGGGCAATCTGCGCCAAAACTCCTGCGTCGACACAGCTTATTGCCATCACCCCGCGGTGACAACCACCTCCCTGTAGCACCCTGTCACCCCCGTGTCCCGTGCCATCCCAGCACGCTGACAGCCTGTCCCCACTCGTGTCACAGGTGGGAGTGGGTGGCCCCACAGGGAACCATGCCGCTGGGGCAGGATGGGCCCAGCTGGAAGAAGAGGATTGAGGATATTCAGCGGATCTATGATTTCCGAGATGTCCTGGGCACGTGAGTTGCAGACTGGGGTGACAACCAATGACAGCCTACCTGTAGTGATGGGTCTGGCCCCTCAGGCTTTGCCCAACCTGCCATGTGGAACCAGCTCAAACCCTGGCCCGCGGTGGGCATTGCATATGAGGGGACATGCTCGGGGCACAGGTGCCACCTCCCTCTGGCGCTGGCTGGTTCCCTGTGCTGTGCTGAGGGTACCTGTGGGTGGTTCCCTGGCTGGCAGAGGGGCTCCTGGCAGTGCCCATGGCACTGTAAAGCTCTTAGGCTGGATTAGCAGGTTAATTACGTCAAGACTTAGGGCACAGCACAGCACAAACACACTGCCTGTCACTCCCGTCTCTTCCCCATCTGGGCACTGCTAACGGGTCTGTCTGGCTCCTGGGTGCTACAGGATGGCACAGCAGAGGGCTACTGCAACCCACATGGGGGCTCAGCCCCAGCACAGCTCGATCTTGGCAACACCACAGCCTTATCCTGCCTGATATGGGGTGCTGCAGCCACACCAGGAGGGCGGAGGGTGCCAGGCATCCTATCCCTGGCAGAATCCACGTCCGGCCATCCCAGCGGGCCGCTCCTGCTTGCTTTTCTCCTATAAATAGCTGGACTTTCTGCCTGTCGCCATGACAATCATGGCATGGCGGCATCGGCAGCTCTGGCTGGTGGCCCCCATGCCCTGCTCATCCCTCATCCCCCTCCAGGGGGGCCTTCTCCGAGGTGGTCCTGGCGGAGGAGAAGACGACGCGGAAGCTCGTGGCCATCAAGTGCATTGCCAAGAAGGCACTGGAGGGAAAGGAGAACAGCATTGAGAACGAGATTGCCGTCCTCCACAAGTAGGGGCTGTCCCAGCGCCAGGGTGGGGGTTTCACTCTGTGCCCCCACACACCCAGCAAGCCCCCCACTGCCAGCACTCATTGCCGCGTGTTTTTGCTGTGCCCAAAATAGCCAGCAGCGCGTGATGACCTGCAGTGCAGAGCCTGGCTGCTCCCTGTCCCCTGGGGGCTGGGCTGGGGGCAGCCCAGTGCCCTCTCACCACCCCCTGTGCTTCCCCTCGCAGAATCAAGCACCCCAATATTGTGGCCTTGGATGATATCTACGAGAGTGGCACCCACCTCTACCTCATCATGCAGCTGTGAGTGACGTTGCGGGGCTCCAGAGGGGTGGGGGGGCCATGCTGACCAGTGCTGCCCATCCCTGCAGGGTCTCGGGGGGGGAACTCTTTGACCGCATTGTGGAGAAGGGCTTCTACACTGAGCGGGATGCCAGCGCCCTGATCCGGCAGATCCTCGATGCTGTCAAGTACCTGCATGACATGGGTATCGTCCACCGTGACCTGAAGGTGAGCAGATGAGGGGGGACACGCACAGCAGAGTCGTGGTGGTGGGAGGAGACCCCAGCATCACCCCTCCCTCTTTTCTCCTCGAAGCCCGAGAACCTGCTCTATTACAGCATGGATGAGGACTCCAAGATCATGATCAGTGACTTCGGGCTGTCGAAGATCGAGGGCTGTGGCAGTGTCATGTCCACAGCCTGCGGCACCCCTGGCTATGTGGGTGAGCGCCTACCATGGGCTGCCACCACCCTAGATGTGGGGTTGGGACCCCCCCACAGGTTGGGGTCACCCCTCACTGCTGCCATCCCCCCCAGCCCCTGAGGTGCTAGCACAGAAGCCCTACAGCAAAGCAGTGGATTGCTGGTCCATCGGAGTCATTGCCTACATCCTGTATGTATTCCCCCTCCCAATTCCTTCCCCTCTTGGGGGCCTGCCACCTTGGGATTGCCTAGGACCAGCAGCCCCCTCCCACTGCCCCTCTAGGCTCTGTGGTTACCCTCCTTTCTATGATGAGAACGATGCCAAGCTCTTTGAGCAGATCCTGCAGGCCGAGTATGAGTTCGACTCACCTTACTGGGATGATATCTCGGACTCAGGTGAGCTGGACCCACCAGGGCAGTCGGGCCTGTGAGCCTGGCACAGCTTCACAGAACCCCGAGGAATGATGGACACAGGCATTCAGAGCTGCTCCATGCTCTCTCCCAGCCAAGGACTTTATCCAGCACCTGATGGAGAAGGACCCCAGCAAGCGATTCACCTGTGAGCAAGCCCTGCAGCATCCCTGGTAATGGGGAGACCTTTTGCTGTCTGCCCCCCTCTCCAGCTCACCCCACAGCAGCCATGGGATAGGGAGGGCCGTGCTGACTTCTGTCTTCCTCCAGGATTGCTGGGGACACAGCCCTGGACAAGAACATCCACCAGTCAGTGAGTGAGCAGATCAAGAAGAATTTTGCAAAGAGCAAATGGAAGGTGAATGTGGGGTGCTGGTAGGTGTTAGGGGGTGCAGCAGCCCCTCAGGCACCCTGTAATAGCTAACAGACTCTGTGGGGTCAGTAGCAAGCTTTCAATGCCACGGCGGTGGTGAGACACATGAGGAAGCTGCAGCTGGGAACCAGCCAGGACATCCCTGGGCAGACAACTCCCACCAGCCCTGGTGAACGATTAGTCGGGGGGACCAGCAATGGTGAGCCCCAAACCCCATCCCCATCCCACACCCCTCGAGGCTGCCACCAGCATCTCACCTTGTTCCTCCCTGCAGGGTCAGAGTGTGGATGCCTACCCACAAGCAGAGCTCAGCGTCTCCCACCAGACTGAGCATGGCCCCACAGAGCTGCCTGTAAGTGGGCCCAGGGGAAAGCAGCCCCCCATGGGCACCATGTGGGCTGGGGGGCTCTGCAGTGCAGGAGCAGGGGACATAGTGTGGACACACCCTGCTCAGCTTGTCCTGGTCATGTGGAGCTGCCCCCACTGCAGCCTTACAGCGGAGTTCTGCATTGGGGCAGGAGCACACCACAGAGCCCTCCAGCTTGGGGCTTTGTCCTGTGCCCCTTCCCATACCCCTTCCCTCCCTCCACGCCTGGCCTGGCACTGTCCCACACCCCCAACCCCAGCATGTTCAAGGACAATTTTCCAAATGGATGTTTCTATTTTATTGCTTGTAATAAAGGCAAGAGGCCAAAGATGCTTGGCTCAGCTCTGCACTGAGGGAGCTGGACACAGCCCTGACCACCCCCAGCTTCACTGCCCAGGGCAGCAGCTTCCCCCATGCACACAGTGGGCAGGTGACAGGCAGCTGCTCACACCCCTCCATCCAGGATTGGCAGCAGCTGCAGTGTCCCACTCGAGTCACTGTTCCTCCTGGGGTGTCCCTAGAGTGCCCAACCCCATAGCTGTCCCAGCCCCAGGTCTCCCAGGCCTGATGCTAGCTGCTGGCTGGCTTCTGGCCTTTGCGGAGGTCGGCACAGAACAGGACCTGGAGTGGGGAGATAATGGGGTGGGCATGGCTGGGGGGGGGGGGCAAGGGTGCCAGGAAGGGGGGTACTCACTGCCTGTGCCCAGCCAGCACGAGGGCCCCACAGCCCCCGGAAGAAATCACCTGTGGAGAGAGGGTGAACACCAGTGTGGGGGAACATCCATCATCCTGAGGGTCCGCCGTTAGGATCCAGCCCTGCCCTCACCGATCTCCTGGTAGGCCCGGGGGGTGAGGCTCTTGCCGCCCAGTGCCACACCGTAGCGCTGCCGTGCGATGTGCCAGACGTGGGTGTCCACCGGCACCGCCTCCGCCTTGTCCAGGGACAGCAGGCAGACACAGTCGGCCACCTGCGACCAGCAGCACGCAGTGAGCCCCAGTGCTGGTCTCTGTTCCCTGTCCCACCCCTGTCCTGGCACCCACCTTGGCACCGACACCAGGCAGGGCACACAGCACCCTCCTGGCCTCGGCATAGGGCGCCGTGCGGAGCTGGCACAGCCCCTCGGTGCCGAGCCCCTCGGCGATGGCCCGCGCACTCCCGCTCACAAACTTGGCCCGGTACCCAAAGCCCAGCGCCCGCAGCCGGGCCTCGGCATCAGCGCCTGCTGGGGCACAGCAGAGGAACGTGAGTGGCACAGATGAGGCCACGGCAAGGTGACAGAGGCAGCAGCGGGGTGGTGCTGGACCTGTGAGTGCCGAGAGGGATGGGAAGGCATGGAAGGGCCGGGAATCGAGGCAGCAGAGGCGGCGGCCGAAGGCCTGGCAGAGGCGCTCGATCATGGCAGTGATGCGGGAAATGTGGTTGTTGGAGGTGCAGATGAAGGAGAAGAGGCACTCGACGGGGTCCTGTCGCAGCACCCGCACCCCTGCAGGCAGGATGCGGTGAGGGGACGCCGGGCAGGTGCTATGACCAGCCCTTGTAGCTCCGTGGGGCCACCTCACCTGGGAAGTCCTTGGCCACCTTGTGGAACAGAGGGTCGGCCGCCCCCCAGGCACGGTACAGGGCCGACAGCCCCACATCCAGCTGGAAGTAGTCACGCAGGATCCGGTCCGTCTCTGCGGCGTCCAGCTTTGCTGCTTTGGCGGGGCACCCGTCCCGCTCCTCCTCGTGCTCCTCCTCCTCGCCGTACACCGTGTACCAGAGCCCATCCCCGTCCTGCCGTAGCGTCCAGACTCGGCCCCCTAGCACACCCGTCCAGGCCCCCGGGCTGCTCTCCCACCACCTGCCGCACACGGGGGGGTCGGCGCCGGCTCGGACGCACCGGCCGGGCCGGGGGACGCCCAAGACCCCCGGGCTGTCTCACCGAAAGCTCTGTCCCGAGGAGAGCACCAGGTCCAGGCGCAGCTCGGCCGGTGGGCACGGCAGGCAGCGCCACAGAGACGGGCAAGCGGCCGGGACGTCCCGTAGCTTCATGGGGGTCGGGGAACAACTGCGCGCCCCTGCCCGCGGGGTCAACGCACCGCCCGGCGCTGCGCCCCGGCTGCCCCACAGCCCTGGCTGCCCCACAGCTCCCCACAACCCCCCCGCGCCCGTGCTCCCGATCCCACACCTCCTCGCCCGGCCCCGCCACCTCCCACCACAGAGAAACCCGCGCAGGCGGAGCGCTCGCCGCTGCCCGCCCCAGTTCCGCTCGCGGCCGGAAGCGGGGCCGGCGCCGCCGCACATGTCCGCCCCGCTCCCGCTCCCGCTCCCTCCGCGCCCGCAGCGGCCGCGGCTCCGCAGCGGAGGTTTATTTTCTAAGAATCAATAGATTTTTTTTTTCTTCCTTCAAAATAAATACAAACAACGTCCGAGCGCGGGGCCGGCCAGGGGCGGGGCCCAGGGGTGGGGGGCAGCGCGGGGTGCGGGGCGCGAGGAGCCGCCCTGGGGCGCGGCGGGCTGCGGGGAGCGGGCACCGGGAACGGGAGAGTGGGGGGGGGCACGGGGGACCGGCCCCACCCCTCCCGGTTCCCCCGGCCCCCCGTGAGTGCAGGCCAGCTGCACGGGGTGGGGGTCACCAAGCCCCGTTTGCCCTGAGATTCGGCAGGGGAGCGCCGGCGGCACCGGCTCAGTCGCTCTCACTGGAGTCGCTGCTCTGCTCGCCCTGCACCTTGTTGCGGTGCTGCATGGCGCGGTGGTAGGCAATCTGCACCGACTTGCGGATGTTGGACTTGCGGCCCTCCAGCATCTTCTCTTTGTCCAGGTCCTGGTTCACCCCCAGAGGCACCAGCTTTGTCCGGGGCAACCACTGCCTGCGGAGAGCAGGGGGCCACCTCGTTTGAGGGTTACAATCGTCTCTGGGGACCCCCCCCCCAAAGCCCTCAGCACCCTGGCCTTACCAAGTGCGCTTGTTGTCAAAGAAGAGGACAAGGTAGAGGTGCTCGCGTGCTTCCTGAGTCATCTGCTCCCCCAGCTTCAGCACCTCCAAGGGGGGCACAGGGATGGGGACACCGTGGTGGAACATGCCTTCCCGCGGCATCTTGGGGTCAATGATCTGCAAGAAGAGCAGGGGAGGGCTGAGAGGAGAACAGGGACCCCAAGAGCCAGTCTGCAGGGAGGGGATATGTATTTGAGAGGCCTCGATGACAGGCAGTACTCACCAACGCAGGGTAGGAGGGGTAACCCCGGCACTTAGCCCACACCAGGTCCAGGGCATCCAGGGAAGAATCCTCATCCTCAGACAGCCACCCTGCACCACGCCCCATGCCCTTACGCACCACTGTACAGGAGGAGAGGGGAGTCAGTTGTGTACCCCCAGGTGATGGTGCCAGCCACACATGAAGCTGCACAGCCACAGTACTTACTGCCGTGCCCCACACCTCGTCCCGTGCCCACGGAGTAGGACTCGTTCTCTGTCCCTGATGTGTCCTCACTGCTGTCCTCTGGGAAGTTCACTCGGGAGAAGGAGGGTTTCCCTCTGCCCTGCTTGGAGGGCGTTGTGCTATGGAGACAAGGAGCAAAGCCATCAGCAGGAGTCTTGTTAAGCTTCCAGAAACTGTTTTCCAGAGGGCCAGGCTGCTAGGATACCAGGGCATGTGAAGGACTTGGCAGGGGTACCAGGCAGAAAGGTGGGATGGTGCTTCTGCCGGGTGCAAGCCAGACCCTCACCCAGTTCTGCCTGGGAGGACCAGAAGATGTCTGCTGATCCAAATTAGAGGCACAGGTGGGAACCTGCTGGTGCTGTCTGCTGGAAGGGCCAATGACAGGGCAGCCGTTCATGTTTCCTACTAGCTCTTTGCTGCACACTTGCACCTTTAGGTTTTACTTTAAAAAAGACACAAACCCCACTGACTTCTACGGACTAGCAGCTGAGCTGCAGGATGAACGAGATGGAGAGCTCCAAATAGGGTGCTCGTCCAGAAACTCAAGGCTGAGAGCTGCCACCCTGGGCAGCACCACTGTCAACCGAGCTGGGCCAGGGGCACTACCTGGTGCGGTCTGAGGCAGCGCTGCTGCTGCTGCTGCTGCTGGACTCCGAGTCAGAGCTGCTCCGGGGAAGATTGCAGTCATTGCGGTACACCAGGAAGCTCTTCTTCACGGGCTGGTTCCCGCTGCTGAAACCGTTGGCTGGCAGGTCTGAAAAACACCCCAACAAAGAGCATTACCACTGCACCAGAGTCTGCCACGTGCTGCCAGTGGGGCCACAGCTGCCCAGCTGCACCCACCCATGGTAGCATCCTCCGTGGACTTGTCACTGTCGCTGTCTGAGCTGGAGCTGGGACGCGGGCTTCGCCCTCGCTTCCTCTGCCGCTGGGAGGACCCCATTATTGGCAGCTGGGGAGGGCCAATGGGGCTGCTCCCATGCCCAGGAGTGATCTGGCTGTCTCGATTCTTTGGGGGGCGTCCTGGACGTTTTGGAGGGCCTGCAGTTTTAGGGTTCTTCTTGGAGAAGAGCACAGAGGTCCTCCTGCCAACTTCATGTGCTGGGGTAGAAGAAGAATTGGGACCCAGACCTGGAAGAGGGAGAAGGTGTCAGCTGCAGCCCTGATGGCAGGGACTGCATGGCAGTGGTGTCAAGAAACAGCTTTGTTTCTGGGGAACATTATCTCAGAAGATCCTTCCTCACTCCAGGAAGAACCTGCTTTTCCCAGTGATTAGGGGACAGGACTGGGATGCAGAGGTGGCAAACCCCCAGTGACACATGGTAGTTCTGCCTGGAGGTTTTGCTGTGCTCCCCACAGAGCTCAGCTCAGCATCTCCATCCAGAGAGCTGGCAGCTGGCTTGTTTTCCTCGACTGACAAGCAGATGAATTCACTAGGTGAGGGCTGACTGCAGCTGTGAACACCAGTGACCTGCCAGCACTCCCAAGGGGCAAACCCACACCAGGCTGTGGCTGTTCCAGACACTGAACACGGCCTCCTTCATCCAATCCCTCCTGCTTGGCTGGCACAGCTCACTACAAACTATCCAGTGAGCATGTTGGGAGGGAGCCTGGGGAGGCACAAACATCATACTTGGCACCCACCCCCAAGAGAGGCACTACAGGAAAGGAGGAGTCCCTACATGTGGGATAAGGACTGTCCCACAAGAGGCCACCTGCCTCACTCCCATGGAGGAGTAGAGGTGTGTGTGGGGATCTGCCCACACAGCCCTCCTGTCTCAGGAGGCACCTGCCAGGGCAGCCTCTCCCCAGACACACCTGTGCAAAGGCAGCTCTCCATGGCTCCCCGGACCAGCAGTTCTGGAGGGAGCATTACCTTTGCCAGTCTCCTGGCTGCTGCTCTCCTCTGCAGCACTGTCTGTCTGCAGGTCCTTCTCGCAGGGGTTGTGGGACTGCAGAACTCCCCTGGCAGAGGAGCTGTGCCGCTCCAGCCCTTCCCGGCCCAGGTCCCGTGGGTGTGCGAGCTTCCGCCGTAGGACTGTGATCTCCTTCTTGATCATCTTGGCCCGGCGGGACCGTCCTATGCTCTGCTTGCCAGCGTTGACCTCATCCAGCCGCTCCAGCAGGATCTTTAGCTGCTCCTCCAAGGGCAGGTGCTTCTGATTCTCTGAGAGCAGCAGCCGCACATCTTCTGGGGAAACAAAGAGGAGGAGATGGATGAAAAAAATCAGGAACTCATTGGAGCTTCTCTACCTGATTGGACATGAGGCAATCCAGGTTCCCTGCAGGAGAGAGAGCTGACATGGCACCAAACACCTGTGAAACCTTTAGGGAAGTTACCCTCAAAAACCAAGAGAAAGAGCCCTGTGGGAAGTCAGCCAGCTGGGACTACTGGGGAAAGCAGGCTGATCAGCAGTGTGGAGAATACCAGAGTTCACATTGTCTGGAACAAGGATGCAACAGGAAAGAAAGGACACACAGACAAACCACTGCCTAGAACCAACTTAACAGGCTGATAAATACCTGGCTAGCAAAACCATTAGCTGTCCAGGGAGTGGGGACACACAGCCCAGCATTCAACTTAACCTCCCAGAAGAGGCAGCTCAGACTCTTGGGTGCCTTGACTCTGCCCAGGCTCTACCTCTGAGTAGCCTTCGTACCCCAGGACAGGGAACAAGTACCCACCATCCTCAATGTCTTGGATCTGAGCCTCTTCCACGGTTACACAGTGGGGGAAGTGCATGCCTGTCTCAAAGTCAATGCCCATCTTCTCTGCCTGCCGGCGAGCCTGCCGGAGCACAGCACCTCCCTGCTCCCGCAGACGGATGGCTGCCCGGTAGAAGATCGTGTCTTTGGCATTGTATTTCAAACAATTGTTAATAATCAGGTTGAAATCCTCCTCAAAGTCGTCGAAATTCAGATAGCGATAGGCTTCTAGATTTTGTTTCATTGTCTGAAAATCCATTGGCTTCTTGATGTGATCCAGGTAGTCTGGGACCTGCATGAGGAAAGAGCCAGAGTTAAAAGCCCAGGAACCACAGTTAGCAGTACCTGCTCCAAGAAAACAGTTGTTAGAGGAATCAGGTATCACTCCCTGTGCTCTGCCCAAATGCACATCGGGGAATGCCGTCTGCTTTTGCAGCTTGAGGAACAGCAACGCCTCCAGACTAGGAAGCCCATGTGCTGTGCTCAACCTGTTAGAGCGGATATGCACTCCGAAGCATTTTTATGGCTCCAGCACACGAGCCAGCATCCTGTCCTCAACTCCTGCCTGCAGGCAGTAGGGATCCAGTATGCCACATGTTATTCCCTGGAGAGGGAGCTGCAAGTGCAGCCCCAGGGGTGATAGGTGAGTGCAGAAAGGTAAAACATAGCCTTCCAGGTGGCAGCACTGGCTGCAGGTGAAACGGTGCAGCCTTCCTCCCCATCTGATGCCTCCACGCTGACCTGCTGCCAGAACCTTGCAGAGACGATGTGGACTTTCACCATATTCCCAGGCAGCGACTCAGTGACAGCCTCAGAAATTATCTCTCCTGCCTGCAGCAGTGACAGTCTAAAGCTCAAACCCATCTCTGTGCTGTGCTAGTCATCTGGCAGAGGCCTTCACAAGAGGACAGGTAAGAACACACCAACTACTAAGGGCTGGCACTTTGCCTTTCCCAGTGAGAATCCCCAACTACTCACAGACCCTGAGGTGTCACCAGTAACACATGCAGAGGAAGAGCCAAGTGCTGTGTCCCAGCTGTCACCAGCTCAGCTGTTCTGCATTCAGCTCACCCAGGAGGGCATTGCTGCACACCCCCCTTGGGTGAGTGAGTGGTGCTGGGATGCATGAGCCACCACCACGCTGCTCAAGGGTATTCTGGACCAGAGCACACCCTGGGCAGCCCTTGGCACGAGCAAGGGACAAGTTCAAGTGAAGTAGAAATCTGGGGAGGGGGTTCTTACTTCGTAGATTTCTGTTACCTCAGACAGAGGGACCGGCTCACTGAAGATGTTGCCCGTGTCTTTCTCCTGCAGCTGCTCAAGCGTCTTACGGAGGAGGATGAGGAAGGGGGTCAGCTGCATTTCCAATGCCACCTGCTGCACTTTGATCTGAAACAAAGGAACAGAGCAGGACTGAATCCCTGGTGCCAGCCAGGCAGTGGGGACTGTCTGCAGGGAGCAGCAGTGCAGCCCTGCAGGACAGCAACCCCTCTCCTCTCCTTGCTGAGGGGCAGGGAGTGCCCCTCACCCCCATTTCTGGGGAGCAGAGGTGTAACACCAGCTCCAGCACCTGTGCATCCCACCTGTGCCTTGCAGAGCAGCCACCTTTGCTCGGAGCCATCGGAGCAGGGCGCAGCACAGCCGAGGGGACCCCGGCACACCTACAGCACTCTAAGGAGCCCCTGCTGATGCCCACCCCAGCGGCTCCCCAAGGAGGGGCAATCGTTACCGTCTCTCTCTTGAGCTTCTCCCGCTTGCGTATCAGCTCCACCAGCAAGCGCGCACGCTCGAGGTCATGGCGCAGGCGCTGCCATGACTTCAGCTGCTCCTTCAGGGCCCAGTTCTTATCCTCAGTGTCTCTCTGTGGGAACATCAGACCATGAGCTGACAGAAGATGTGCTCCCATCTTCACCTTCCTGAATGTGTGCTGAGGCTCTTCCCTAGCAAAGGGAACCAGCATGCATGACCTGCTGGTGCAGCAAAGGTCACAGCTCCTTTCTTGTAACCTAGGCAGGTGGTTCAGTCTCTGCCTCTTGTGAGAGCTAAATACCTGCCCCTTGGTCACCAGGCCTTTAGGATGTCAGGAGTGCACATTCTGAACTTCTGGAAATATTCTTCCTAACATGACCGACTGACTGTCTGCAGCTGCCCAAGAGCTCTGTGCTGCTGTTCACAGCTCCGACAAAGTGCAACAGGTCAAAAAGAGAGCACAGCTCTGGTTTCTTTCATTTCTGGAGCACCAAAAAATTTTAAACTCTCATCCTGCCATAGCCAAATGAGCAGAAGCAGTCTCAACTCTTCTCCAGCACAAATAATAAGAGCAGACAGGCAGGAGAAATCCCTGCCCAGTCACAGTCATCAAAGGCCTCAGAACGAAAGATTTACAGCTCAGATGGGAAGCCAGAAGAAAAATCCTCCTCTCTGGCAGCAGACTTCACATCTGCTGACTGTGGCCTGGAAGCATCACCCAGAGGGAACACTCCTGGAGCAGTATCAGAAACTGGAAGCGAGGCCTTGGTTTGTTCCAGACTGTTTCTGGAGATCCCTGGCCATCTCTCTGAACACTGCCCAACACAGCAGCCTCATACTAGAGCCATTTCTGACAGGTCTGCCATTGCCACTGGCTAAGTGCAGGCACAAGAAAGGAACTACCTTCAGGAGGCAGCCTGAGAGGGCAGGATTCCCTTCTTGTGGCAGGCTGCCAGTGGCATCACTGCCTGGCAATTCTCTGAACACTGAGAGTGGAGGACAAAGTGAAGCAGCAAAAGCTCATACTCCTGACCCCCATTCTGCACCTGCAGGCATCACATGCAGCAAAGGCTCCGAGCTCACAGCTCCAAAGGCGCAGGAAGCACGCACACAGCCAGGGTTCCCTGCAGCCCCCTAACAAGCAGCCCTTACCTGGTCGCAGTTCCTCTGTGACTGCAAGTGTGTCTGAAGGCGGCGGAGCAGGGGGACGCCATTGCGGGACTGTCTCTTCAGAGTCCAGTAGCTATGCAGCCTCTGCATGAACTGGCTCTTCCTCTGGATGGTTAAACGGTTTGTAATCTTACTGAGCCTGAGGAAAGGAGAAGAAGCAGAATACATCAATGACAGGCCTGGCTGCTGCAGAAGTCCTGGTTAGGGACATGTAGCAGCAAGGCCACTCGAGAGCAGCTGAGAAACTCCTCAGGCAGAGAACATCCTTCTCTGTGGCAGGACTTTCTGTATCACCAAGACACACAGGGTAGGCACAACAAAGGATGCCAGAAAATTTGCAGCATTGCCTCTCCATAACACACTTTTTCTTTCTAATTCCTGTCCAATTTTAGGCAAAGCCTGGGGCAGCCTGGGGTGCAAGACAGCCACACTGGGGGTTGGATCTTTAACAGCTCCCACTGTCCCTGAGACCATGGCTGTTACAGTGCTATTACCCCAAAACCATTATTTACCTGGCTGAGGGCCACTTGCTGTGATAGGGGGTCTGGCCAAATGTTATCAGAGAAACTCAAACCCTGGCAAAGCATGAGGAGGGAGCAGGAGGCATGAGCACAACAGAGGTCCCATTCAAGGCTACTTGAAACAACCCTAAACACCACAGTCTGTAGGGGCTGGGACAGCCTCATTCAGCAGAGTTGGACAGAGATGCCCTACTAGTAGAAAGACAAAGGGATGAACCCTCAGCATCTCCCCACCTCCCAGGGGATGACCCAACCTGCATCAGCCTCAGCTGAAGAGACTAGGGACAGCAGCCTCATATGCCATCACTAGCCAAGCAGAGCTCCCACAGGAAGCCATGTGGCATTCTGGCAACAGCTCCTGAAGAATAATTAATCCCAACAGGAAGGCCTGGGGAGAAGTTAACAGCTTCTAGCTCAGTGTGGGTTTTGCTGTGAATGCAATAGCAGCAAGACCCTACAAACTGCCTGGCAACATGTCCACACATAAGAGGCTCTTGCTATGGAGAGCAAGAGTGAGCAAAACCGTTGGTTTGGGACACAAACAGACCCTGGCAAAAAGCCAGCAGCCTTGTGGCAGACCTGCCTCCCCAAGTCGCCAGAACGCTGCCCAGAGAGCACAGCCCATGGTTTCCATGTGCTCCTTTCCAGCAGCACAGGAGGTAAGGCTTGAGGGTCTGAGGGTCTTGACAGTGTCCTATGGTTACAGCCTCAGCACAGCTCCTGCCACAAGAAGGAGGAGAGCTCAGCAGCCCAGGATTGGTGGCTCACCACCACAAAAGTAAACCCTTCCATGCTCAACCTGCGCTTCAACTGGGTGGCACCTGCTGCAGGGTGACAAAAACATCCCAAGATGCTCTTATGTGCTTTCACACGCTGCTGAGGACATCCAGAGTTATAAACTACATTGACAAATTCCAGCAAGGCTCTTAGATGCTCTTGTTTTGGGATTTATATGCCAGCCCAACAATTTAACAAGAGCAAGGCATGAAACAGTTGCAACGGTAACTACAGGGTGTTTGCACCTTCCCATGGAACCAGAGATTTGCAATGTGACAGAAACACAACCCCTCAGGAGGCCTCATGCTGGGGAGTCAGCATTAGGACCTCGGTGTTTCTTGGCAGGCAGGAGCCCTGGTGCTCTCCAGCCACCCCTCCTCACAGACAGCTTTTAGCACCCGTGGCTGCCAGGCCCTGCTCCAACAGGCAGTGCCGAGAAGCAGCAGCTGCTGCTGTGCCTGGCAGAGAGCACTGAGGAAGCCCAGCAAGGAGTATGCGGCTGCTGGGATGGATGAGTTCTGCTCAGGGATCCTGATCCCAGACTTCTCTTCTCCAGAGCCGAAATAACCCCAGGATTAACCCATTTCCCAGGCCTGAATCACTCCCACACTTCTGTCTTTTGCCTGACACAGCCTCAGGAGAAAAGAGACCTTGGCAGAAAGGAGAGCAGTTCCCTCCTCTCTGCCTCGTTTACTCCAGTGCCTGAGGTCAGCACAACAGGAAAGGAGTGCTGGGAACCTCCAGCTGCTTCCTGACGCATCCGGCCAAGTTCATTCTCTACTGTTAAACTAATAGCAGCTATTTCCTGCCCTGCTGAGGGCCCAGACACCTTTGTGGGGCAATGCACGGCTCTGCCTCTCTGCAGGAGTCCCAGAGGAAACCATCATAGCCCTCTGCGGCAACAAAGTGAGAAGCACCTGTGCAAAAAGCTAAATGGAAAGCAGGACACAAAGCATGGAGGAAAGGAGAAATTTCTGTCCACTCCATGGAGGGCAGCAGGTCGTACCTGTGGGGGGGGATGCAGGGCACAGAAACCACAGGCGCTGCAGCTCGTTTCTCCGCCAGGATCTTCCGCGCCTTCTTCATCTTGATCCTAGACTTGGCCTTTGCTTTTTTGACTTTCTCAGAACTCCAGCCCTTCCCCTCCTCCTCTTCCTCCTCATCCTCCTCTTCCCCCTCGCTGTGGGAGAGGGCGGGGAGCCTGCGCACGGACCCCGGCGGTGTGTGGATGTCGCAGTAGGCAGTTTTGCGCACGCTGAAGGAGGTACCATTGGCACCCGTCTCCCGGACAGGCTCCATCTTCATGTACAGCCCGGCCTGCTGGGCGCAGGTGACATGGAAGGCAGTGTAGCAATTGGCTTTGTGACACTGGATGCAAGCCCCAGAGCCACGCTGCTTGCAAATGTAACAGGTCAGCTTCCAGCGCGCGGGCGGGATGTGCTCGATGCTGTCGATGGGCTCCAGGAAGACGGTGTTGGCAAAGCACACCTCTGGGATCCAGAGGGCACAGACCACATGTGCCCAGCGCCCATCGTCCGTCTGCTTGAAGGCCCCCCCCTTGTTTGGGCAGAGGGCGCAGTCCACAGCGCGTGAGGGTGACTGCAGGCACCGTCTGCAGAGCCACTGTCCCTCGGGGATGTAGGGCACCCCGTAGCACTCCTGGTGCACAGCCAGGTTGCACATGTCGCAGAAGAGGATGACATTGCTGTTCTGACACTCCCCATCGTTGCAGATGCAGCAGACAGCATCCTCATCCACCAAGGCGTTTGGGTCCCCCTTGTTGTGGCTCTCGAAGTAGGACTCCTTCTCTAGCCGGTCCATCAGGTACTCAAAGATCTCCTGGGGAATAGGACTCACGCCTTCGTTCTTCCGCCTCTCGTTCATGATGTCCAGCCAGATGTAATCCTCCTCATCCATGTCGTACTCCACCTCCTCATCCAGCTCCTCTGCTGACTTCTCAATGTACCTAGAAGGACAGCATGGGAAAGAAAGGGCATGTTTGATACCGCTGGAGCTGCTGAGTCCCAACTCCAGGATTTGTTTGTGACTGAGGGAATGTTCAAACGCTCCAACTGAGACAGAAGTCAAAATAAAGAAACAGGGACAAGGCAGGAATGTGCAAAAGCGGGAGATGCTGCTGCACTCTGACTAGCACAGCAGCACAACAGCAGCTTGAAGACAAAACAACCGGTCTAAGGAGCAAGGTCAGGCCTTGGAGACTCATCAGTGCAAGAAAGGGACCTGCATGGGCCACCCAGCAAATACCAGTGCTCTGGAGGCAGCAGCCTCACAATCAAGACACGATAACCATGCGTGGAGATGCCATGTTTCATTAATTCTGGTTAGGGGGCTCTGTGAACTCCTGCCTGAGGTATTAACTGGGGTCACTGTATCCACCAAATCTCTCAGAGTACTGTAGGATAACAATTAAGAATTATGACCATAAAGAGTCAGATCCTACAGGTACACCTTGGTGCTGAAGGGCTCTTAAAAATTTCCCACCATATGTCCTAAGAGCAGAATGAGAGGCAAAAGGACACATTTGGGTTTTGTTTTGATTTTACGTGCTGTTCCAGCAAGGAAAGAGCGCAGCAATCAAACTGCTGGCAATGACCTAAGCAGTACCTGAGAGCTCTGTAGATGCATAGACCCCTCAGAACTGTGATGTGACACCAGGCAGAGCCCCAGGAGCCTGAAGCTATGGAACAGCCATTCTGTGAGACCTGAGAGAGGCAGACAGAGGCCATTTCTAGGATGAGCAAGTCACTTGAACAGAGTGGGGCCAATTCTACCTCCAAACCCAGGGCATGAGCCTAGGAGTCTCCTTGCACCCAGCCACGGACAATACCTGTAGTAGGAGGTGGGACGAGGCGGGGCGTCAGGGGTGTCCTGCTCCAGCTCTCGGTACACCACCTCGGGCAGCTTGGGGGTAGTGCTGGCCGAGGCGTTGTGGTGATGGTGGTTGGAGTCCTTGCGTTTCTCCTTGTTCTTGTGCTTCCCAGATTTGGGCGGGACGCTCTGCGTCTCCGCGCTCTCCTTATTGCTCCCATTCTCGGGCACCTCCTCGGGAATATCCTCGTCCTCGGACACCACGTCGAGATTATCGAAGATGCTGATGCGGTGGACGCGGCCATGCAGATCCACCTCGACCATGCGCTGGGCCTGGGCGTAGGTCATCACCTCTCGGCCGGGCGACTGGGAGGTCTCGGAGGGGCTGGGCGACTGCTTGTTGGCAGCGCGGGCCTGGCGCCCCTTCTTCTTGTGCTTGCGCAGGGGGGTGTGCTGGGGCAGAGGCGGGTTGTCGTGGTCATAGTGGTACAGGTGGTACTCGATCCCGCTGTAGCTCTTGTAGATTTTGCGGCAGGTGCCCACCGGGCACTCGTAGGGCGGCTTGGTGGCCCGCAGGTTGTGGCAGAAAGTCTTCACGTCGAAGTCTACGCCCATGGCGGGGCCGCGGGGGGCCGAGGCCGGGCCGGGCCGGGCCGGGCCCCCCGCCCCGCCGCCCCCTCCCCGGGCCCCGGCCGCCCTGCCCTGGCTCCCCGCTGCCCGCTCCCTCCCTGCGGCGGCGCTCCCCGGCGCGGGGCCGCTCTCAGCGGGCGGGCGGCTCCATGGGCGGCGGCGGCGGCAGCGGCGGGCCCGGGCCGGCCCCAACAATGGAGCTGCGGCGGCGCCTGGCGCGGGGCGGCCGCTGGGTAAAGCGCCGCGCCGCCCTTAGCAACCGCACTTTCGCCACGGCACCGCCGGGCAGCAGCACCGGGCGGCGGCGGCGGCAGCGAGGACGGAGGGGACGGAGAAGGCGGCGGCGGCAGCGACGGGGCGAGGAGGCCACGTGGGAGCGGCGGGGCCGGGCCGGGTCACTCCGCAGTGGAAGTGGCGAATCTGCCGTCTCGAATCACAGACCCCGCTGCCCCCGCTCGGCCCCGCCCCAACCCGGCCCCCCTCGCCCCCTTCGCTCCTCTCGCCCCTTCGGTCCTCCCGGTGCCTCCTCACCAGTCGGTCCCTCAGATCACCGCAATTTCCAAGGTCCTCCCGATTACCCTGGTCCGGCTACACGCCTGCCGGTACCTTTTCGGCCTTCTGGCTTCCCCCGCCCCACCGGTCCTCCCGCCTCCTTGGTCTCCCCGCTCCCCTTGGCCCAGCACGGCAGCAGACCCGGTTGAGCAGTTTATTTACAGTCGGTAACGCTGTAGAGACCCGCCGGCCCCCCGCCCCGGCAGCCCCGGCGGTGGGAGCCCCGGCCGTGGGTCAGGGCACGAGGCAGGCCGGCCAGCCCGGGTTAGCAGAGCCCGGGGAGAGGGCACAGGCAGGAGCGGGGTGCAGGCAGGAACGGGGCGCAGGCAGGAGCAGGGTGAGGCCGCTGCCCCGAGGAGCAGCGGGGCTGAGACCCCCAGCAGGCACTCGGGGTCAGCCTTCCCCTGGGGCAGACGCCAGGCTGCTCTCCCGGGACACTCACGCACACACTGTGTCCCCCCGGCGCTGGCCCTGCCCGCCCTGCCCCATGGCCGGGGGACATCCCGCCTTTGCTGCTGGACATCGGGCAGGAGCAACAGGCAGCCGAGGATGTTCAGCCCTGTGATCTCACTGCCAGAAGCGGGTCCCAGCCCTGTTTTGACCAACCATAGCAGCTGATTTTCTCCCTAATTGGGACTACATCTCCATGGTTAAGCCCTGGCAATCGGCAGAAAAAGGTGACACATTCTCGCCCCACCAGCCAGTCCCACGGCTCGTGGAAGAGCTACTTGGGATCTGCCCGGCGAGGCTTGATGTCGCGGGTCTTCATGTAAGAGAGCAGCTGCTCAGGGATCTCAGCCAGCACGTCCTTGGCCAGGCGGGCCATGCTCAGCACCTGGTTGCCTGAGTCATCCACGTAATCCCGAAATGGCACAAACTTTGAGGGCAAAAAGTTTGCAGTCAGGTTGGAAACAACTCTACTGCTGTGGGGTTCAGCAAGGAGGACTGAGCATCTCTCACCTATGGTGGGTCTGGATTCAATGCCAGAGTTACCTGTACAATGTCCCTCTCGGCATATCGTCCTCGGGAAGACAATCGTACCTCATCACCGTCCAGCTCCTCCATAGCTGGGGGTGACAGCTGGTGTCACCAAACCTCGGTGAGGTGAACACCGGGGACGGAAACACCAGCCCTTTGGATGCCTTTGGCATCCCAGAGGAAGGGACCGTGTTTCCATCCCTCTTCCCTTGTGTCCCAAAGTCCCAACTCACCCTCAAACTCAGCTGGACCTACTCCCACAATGATGATGGACATGGGCAGGGAGGAAGCCTGTGGAGCAGAGGCAGGGTGTCAGCCAGGCTAGTGCCCATGTGAGGTGAACTCAGAGCAACAAGGGTGTACTCACGGTGACAATGGCTTCCTTGGTCTGCAGCATGTCAGAGATGACACCGTCAGTGATGATGAGAAGGACGTGGTATTGTGAGCCATCGGTCACCTGGGCGGCTGTCCTATGGGGAAAAGGGATGGGGTCCCTCAAGCACCCCACTGGTGTGGGGCAGTTGACTATGCTGTGGGACATGGCATTTGGGGATGGCAAAGGGGACAGGGCCCCAGCACTCACCCAGCCACCTGGTTGATGACGGGAGCAAAGTTGGTAGGACCATAGAGCTGGACAGTGCGCAGGCTTTGGAGGTAGGACTCCAGCACACCTTCAATGCCAACACAGCTGGGGTTCTCCATGTTGTTGTTCTGAGGGACAGAGATGGGTACTTGAAAGGAGATCACAGTTCCTGGTGTCCCCCAGGCTGTGGGATGCTGGGGCACAATGTGGCCAGGGTGCTTCCCCTTCCCACCAAGCTGCTGTGCCCCACAGACCAGCTCTGCCCCACAGCCAGGGGGTCTGGGTTCACTCTCAACCCTGTCCCACAGGGAGGGCGCACCAGAGGAAACTGGTGGGAGATCTTGCCGTCAGGAGGGACTTTGGCACCAAAGCCGTAGGCAGGGAAGAGCTTGTCACTGTCGTAGTCCTGGATGATTTCCCCCACTGCCTTCAGTGCCAGGGCATAGGCACTCAGCTGGTAGGGGCTTGCGTAGTGCAGCGAGGTGGGCTGTGATGGCAACCCTGCAGCACAGTGCCCATCACACCAGCCCCATGACCACCCCCACGGTGATGAGGACCCCCCCCCAGACACCAGGTGCACTCACCATTGGAGGCCGTGAAGTCAATGGCAACAGTGAAATTCAGCTGTGTCCTTTAGGGGGAGAGTGAGGGAGGCTGCCAGCCCCATGGCACAGGGATACCATCTTCCAGCCCCATAGTGCCGGTGTTTCCCTGCCCAGACCCATTGCCTGGGCTCCCCTTCCCCAGCCAGCACCCCACAGTCCCATGTCACTGTTCTGCATCTACTTCCCAGTGCCACTGCCCCCTTGTCACCCCCTCACTGAACCTTCATGTCACCACTATCTTTGCCCTGAGACCCTCAGCCATGAGGGATCTCAAGGAGCCAGGGGGCTCCTGGCCCCCCACTCACCCGCCCCGTATGTAGTCAACGAAGGTGAACTCAGACTCAACAGAGAAGGAGAGCAGTGTCACCTGTGGGCACAGGGAATCAGATCTGGAGCCTCCCCACCCTTGCACAAACAGCAGGTGGAACAGCACCAGCCCCTGGAAGGCAGGAGGCCCAGGAACTCCCCAGTCCCACTCACAGTCCCAGAATTCACGTATTTCTTCTTCTTGCATTTCTTCCTGGGATTCAGCACCTGCAGGCATGGGGGGGGTCAGTGCCAGCGTGGAGTGCACCCTGCCCTCACCCTGACCCACCATCCTACCTCATACACTGTGAACTGACTCTGTGCTCGAGAGAGCTCCCGGTAGCTGGTGGCAAATTCCCCGATGAAGTCGTGGCTGCAGGAAGAACACAGGGTCAGCATGGCCAGGCGCCTGGGTGAGAAGTACCCTGGGAAGTTTCAGCAGCACCCTGAGCCCTTTCCCTCACCTCCCATCCCGGTCCCAGTCGTACACATCTATCTTCACCGTCCTGAAAGTGAAGGCATGTAGTGGGTGAGCCACGAGCCAGGCTGGCACAGCCCCTCCCGCCCCTAACTGAGGACACCCAGCCCCACAGCCCAACCTGCAGTGAGTACCCTGCCCACCAGATTCCAGCAGAGCCGCCATGCTTGCCCAGCCTGCAGCTCTGCCAGGAGGGAGAGGGAAATTTGGGTCATGGTGGGGGCCCTGGAAAGGAGGGGGATGCATTTATGTAATTTGGGTTGCAAAAGATAAAAAAACCCAATCGGGACCCAATTCTGAGCTGCTTGCCACTGAGGGGCCAAGCCCACAAAGAACTGCTCATACCCTGCTCTGGCCCCATGGCTGCCCTTGTCCCTGTCCCCATCCCCATCCCCATTCCTGTACCGGTCGTAGTCGCCGTTGCAGAGGGCACGCACGGGGATGGTGAAGGGCTGCCACACCGGGTTGAGTGTGTTCTTCACCACCTCTGTCTTATGGCAGATAGTAAAGCTGGGGGGACAGGGCAGGGTTGGGCCACGCTGTCTGGTGATGTTGGCACCCTGTCTGCCCCACTGGGTCCCTGCGCTCACGTGCCATCCTCATTGCTACGATAGAAGACGAGGAAAGGATCGGATTTTCCAAAGAAGTCCTTCTTATCCAGCTTGTTGGCACACAGCTGCATTGTGACGATATCCTGGGGACAGGGACTGTCACTGCCAGCCAGCTCCTCAACCCTGGCACCAGCAGCTTCTGTACTGAGGGACCATGCAGCCCTCTCCACACTGCAGTTGGTACACGGGTACTCACCCGGCAGTTGCTCAGCTCCTCGGCCAGCAGCAGGATAGTCCCACACCGCTTCCCTGGAACACCCCTGGAACCAGAGGTACACAATCAGCTTGGGGACAAGGAGGACAGTGCAGGGACAAGAAGTGAGATTAGGGTTGGGACTTCTGTCCAAGCTAGTGGTGCTTGGCAGTGTGACCAGAATCCCCAGCACAGGACATGCAGGAAGGGGACCAGTGGGGCAGGTAGAGACACAGTGTGCTACCCTCCCACCTCACATCGCCATAGGGTGTGACTCACGTTAGAGGTCTTTCCAGGCGTCCCCTCTGGGACCCAATCACCTCTCCCAGTGCCACAAATGCCTGCCCCAGGAAGTCCTATGCCCCAAACAAAGCACTGTGAGACCCTGGAGGGCTGTTGCCCCAGTCCCCCTCCACTCACACCCACCACTTTCTCTCCCAATGCACCCATGGCACCTGCCAACAACATGACTCTGGGCCACCCCATGTTTCCTAAACCTACACTCTGACCCAAGAGCCACCTCGCAGCCCAGGACCCATTGTGCATCCCCAGGACTACCAGGTGCCCGCTCCATGCACCTTACACTCATGCTGTGTCCTAGGGCCAGCAGATATCCCTGGACCCATCTTGTGTCTGCCCCCACCCCCCCATCCCCAAACTGCCCTACGTGCCCTGACCTGTCCTAGACCCCTTGGGCCATCCTAGAACCATCCTACCCCTCAACAGCCAACCCTATGGAGTGTCCTGGTCCCATTCTGCTTCACCGTGAGGGCTGGGTTCCCAGGGCAGAGCAGGGCTGGTGTGTGGCAAGTACCTACCTTCTGCCAGTCCCCATGGGGCATGCAGAGATGGACAGCAGGTTAGAGATCTCTGAGGGGCACTTGTCCCCCCCTGCCCCGACAGCACCCACACAGGGCACAGCCTCGGGGTGTCCCAGCATAGTATCACGCTGGGGCATCACTACACATCCCCTCAGCACACGCTGTGCTCACCTGCTTTAAAGCAGAGCAGCTCTTGGAGTCCATGTTGTAGCTGGTATGAGAGAGCAGAGCCCTGAGCTGGTGCCTGCAGGGATGCTCCAGCACACAGCCCCGCTTCCCCACCCATCCGGGCTATTCAACACTGAATTCTTATTTATTATCCTTATTTATTACTGACTTGGTGCTTTGTTGCACCCTCAGTTGGGCTAAGCCCTTCCCTGGCCACCCTACTCACACATCAAAGCGGAGATTTTGCTTCTCCTCGAAGTAGTAGTCGAGGACGAATTTGCGGACAAAGTCGGGGTTCAGGGTGTTGTCGATCACCTCGGTGCGCCCGAACTGCAGGGAGAGGGGTGAGGGTGGCCCCCCCAGGACCCGTCCCCATCGCAGCTGCCTCGGCGCTAATCCCCGTGGGGGATTAGCGCTGCTGGCGTGGCCGGATCATTAGCGTGGACGGGGAGGGATCATTAGCGTGGACATGGGTGGCCATATGGCCCGTTTAACCCAGCTGGGGATTAACCAGGAGAGGGGGCCACGCTCACCTCCTTCCACTCGCTGCTCCCCGAGACCTGCACAAAGAGGACCACCACTGCGGAGAGAGGAGCAGAGCCAGGCTGCAGTGCCGTGTCTGTGCCGTGCCTATGCCATGCCATGCCCCCTGCCCCGCTCTGCCACCCACCTGGGTCGGACTTGGAGAAGGTGTCCATGTCCAGCAGGTTCCTGGGGGAAGAGCCAGGCATGAGCCACCCTGAGCGCCCCACCTGGCCCAGCAATAGCTCCCCATGTCCATCCTCCTCACAGGTCAGCACCATGCCAGAAGGCCGTGCTGCCACCCATGGATAAGAGCATCAGCACTCCCAAAGAGACGCCGGCTCCCTCTGCAAGGTTCGGTGGGGCAGCAGGGCGAGCGGCGAGCAGCGTCTCCAGCGCTGATGATGATTGAACATGACAGGGAACCCATTTATAGGATGAAACCTTCCCCGGTGCCGCCGGCTGAGTGCCCGCCGCGCCCCGGCAGCAGGAGCTTGGCTAATGGCCGGGTGCAGAAGTGAGAAGAAAGGAGACACTTGGAGCAGGGACTGAGCAGCCAGTGGGCATCCCCCGACACACCTACCGGCAGAACGATTGATCGTCGTCCTGTGCGCGGTGTGACACCGGAAAGTGCCGGGGGATGCTACCGGCTCTGCTGGGATACTTCCCGCACCCCCGGGGTGGATGCACAGGGTGGGCTGGGGCACGGCCGGGGGCTGCAGGGCTAAGCCAGCTCCCCTGACCCCAGCACGCAAGGAAGAGACCGCGCCCTGGTCCGGGCTGGGTCCTGAGGCTGCGAAGCAAAGGCTGCCCCTGCTCCGGGTTGTCTCCAGGTGTGACCCCCGGTCCCTGCCTGGAGCTGCCCGGTCCCGCGGCCCCACAGTCCCTCTGCCTGCCGTCCGGGAAGCTGGCAGCGGGGACCAGGCTCGGCCTCAGGGAGACAGCACGACAGCCCCCGGCCCGGCCCAGAGTTTGCACAGTCGGGGATGTGCTGGAGGTACCACCCTGGTCGGGGCGCTCCGTGCCACAGGACCCGCGGCAGGAGGACGCAACCCCCCAGCAGGACGCTGGTGTCTGTTCCTGCGAGCGGGACCCCCGGCCGCAAGCAGCGGTGCCTCCGACGGGCTATATTTAGCCGCCGGCAGACCGGCTCAAACGCCGCCGCTTGACTGGCGGACCCTGGCCAGAAGCTGGGGCACAGAGCAGCCCCTCTCCAGTAGTCCCCATCCCGCTGCCACGGTCCCGGTCCCGTTGCCTCGCACGAGCGCACCAAGCCCGGCAGCCGCTCGCAGCCAGCGCCGCCACCCCGCTCCCCGCCGGCATCACCCACCTCCCGTAAGCATCGCCCCGCGAGGGACCGTCCCGCGCCCCAGCCCCGGGCGAGAGCATCGGGTGGCTTCACGCAGCCGTGCCCGGTGACAACATCCCATGGGACCCCAGGGAGGGGACAGGATGGGTAGCTGCGGGGCAGAGGGACGCTGGGCATACGCCCTGGCACCGAGAGCTACCCGGGGACAGAGGAGCAGCTCACAACGCTTCGAGCCAGGGGCTGAGCGGCGGGCAGCGGGACGCAGCGAGCAGCCCCGCAGCGCATCCCGTGGCCACGGACGAACCCCCCGCTCCCGCTCCCTCGTCCGGCTCCCGGCTCACCGGCACGACACGGTGATCTCCACCTTGGTGCCCGGCACGCTGCCGGCCGCCGGCTCCAGCGCTCCCGGAGCCGCCATCCCCGCCCGGGCGCCGCCGATGCTCCGCGCCGCCTCCTCCCGCGCCACCGAGGAGGCGCGCCCGGGGGCGGGTACGGCACGGGCACGGCGCGGCACGGCACGGCTCAGCACATCTCGAGCACGACGGCCCTTCCCTGCCGGCAGCGGGGGCACCGACCCGGGCACCAGAGGGCTCGGCTCCTGGGGTTCGGCTCCACCGGAACGTCCCGCCCGCGATTCCCAAGAGGGGGCTCAGCTCCCATCCCGCCCCGCCGGGGGCTTCCTCCCGGGTTCGGCTCGGAGCTATTTCGGTGCCGACGGTTGCGAAGAGTGGGCCGGGCTATTTATAGTGAGCGGCGCCCCCGGCATCGCGGTTCCCCCGCGCCGCCCCCGCCCGCAGCCCAGAGAGGAGGCAGGAGAGGGCACAGCTCGGGTCATTTACTGCAGAGACTCGCCGAAGACCCCGCACCCCCCAGCCCCAGGCAGGGGGGGCTGGCGGCGGGCGCTGGGTGCAGCAGGTGCCCGCACCAAGAAGAGGGTCCCAGGACGCCAGCCCCAGTTTTCCAGGCAGTGGTCTGGGAACGCCGTGTTCAGAGGGTGCTGCTGCCTCTCAGTCCCACGCCCCGCACGAACTGCTCGAGGAGGCCACCGATGGCCCCTGAGGGGCTGGGGGGCACGGCCTTTAGGCCGATGGTCCGGCTGTAGCTTGCCAGAAAGGCAGAACGCACTTCCTCCAGACGGGACTCACGGTCACTCGCTGACACCAGTCTAGGAGAGAGAGAAGGGGAGGTCAGTGACTGCAGCCATCCCTCTCCACATCCCAGCTCTCTTAACACAGGGCTGTGGTGCTCAACGGGCTGCAGTGGCTAAGGCTGTGCAAGCCCCAAAAGGCTCTGCCCACAGAGCTGGTGGCAGCTGGTGCCACTGCCTCCTCATCCAACCCAACCCACGGAGCCACTTGCAGCCTCAGTCTCCTGCTCCCCCCGGGGTTTCCTCCTTCACACACTCCACTGTCCCGTTTCTCCCACCACCACGGTGCTCATAAGGCTGCAGTTCACAAACAAAGTGGTGCTTTGGCCAAGTGGGTGCTGACATCAGTCCCTGCATCAGTTCCCTCCCGTCCTCACACAGATGAAGCTTGTCCACGTGTGCTGTGCCCAGACAGTCGCTTCCAACTTATTTGCAACTATCCCTCACTTCCACCAGCCCCAGCCTTGTCTGTTCGTGCCAGGACAGACAGCTCTGTGCAAGGGGGGATGAAAGGGAGCAGACAAGGTGACAAAAGCCCCAAGGAACACTCCAGCCACAGGAAGAGGAGAGCTGAGCAGCACTTTACTATGCTCCCCAGCATGGCTGCTCTCCGCAAACAGGAGCAGAGTAGGGCATGACTTCCCATGAGACCTGCTCTCCTCGTCTGCTGATGCACACACCTGGTTAGGGGCAGGGGGAAAACAGCAGAAGGAAGGTGAGACTTCAGCTGAGGGAGCAGGGGAAAGCAAGACTGGGACCCAGAGGCAGCTGTTCCAAGCTCTCCAGCCTAAAATGATCCTTGCTGTAGTGCCTCTGTGACATGCCAGTGGTTCCCAGAGAGATTAAGACATTCCTCAAAGGTCACTCCAAGGGCACAGTGCGAACCTTCCCCATAAAAAATTCTCTTTAATCTTCCAGCGCCTGGGCTGGCTATAAATTGGCACAGCTCATCTGAATGGAAGTGTTAACCACCCACAGCCAACAGCTTCGGTCCGGAAACAGCAGCAAGAGGATATGGTGGGAGGCCTATAAACAGCAAGCGATGCCGAGGCAGCCAACCAGGCCGCTGTTTACTGTGTCTGATAATAAAGAGAAGCCAGAGGGCAAAAAAAGGCAACAACATATCTAAACACATTAGCGATGCTTTTTGGCAACCTAATTAGGACGTGGAACTCGCAAACCTGCTAGCATTTAAAATAAACTCCGTGAAGGCAGGACTTACTTGCACCCGAGCACAGCGATCTCAGATGTCACGCGCAGAGGTAAGCGAGGGCGTGCAGCAGTTAGGTCCTGTGTCCTGTGGCTCTCACAACTCTTTACAGGGCTGATTTTGTATTTGGGGCTTTTGGTTTGTTTCAGGGAGTGACACACTCAAGGCACAGGGTCAAGCAGCCAGCCACTGCTCCACACCAAGCCTTGCAGACTGGCTGCAGCATTTCACCCTGAACTGCTCACCGCGGAGGCAGGTCGCGCTTCCTTGCCAAATCCACGGCACTCTGCCCTGCTACACTTCCTACAGCCTGCCCGCTTGCCTGCAGCTTGGGGTGCGGGATGAGAGGAGGCTGTCAAAGCCCCAGCTCGAAGTAAGCCCTGACAAGCCCCACACAAGCACAAGAAGTAGGCTGTGAAAAGCATACCTTCATCGAGCTGCTGCCAGTGAAGATGCAAAGTGGGAACTTAAATGGAATTAAAAGAAAAAAAATCATACTGTGTTGGGCTGCAAAAACAGGGAAAAAAAACACAATGGAGCCCTGAGCAAACAGGGCTGATACAGAGCAGAGAGAGGGTGGAGGCTCTGGGTTAAGCTCAATACAACACCGTTGGGAATTCTTCATCCTTTCAATGCAGCTCCTGGTCGCAAGCACTTTCAGTTCAGTGGTCCCCAGCCCCCAAGCAACCCACAGCTTTAGTGAATAGCTGAACAGGGCAGAGCACCCACAGGAGAAGCACCACCACTGTTCTCCTTCTTTTGAATCCACTGCCCCAAGCAGTCACTCTCCAAACTGCGTAAGCCTAAGGCCCATCAACTTTGATTCATGTTTCTCTACTGAATTCCCTATTCTGACATTGGATCCGACTCCAGGGGCAGTAACAACTTGCTGGTGATCAGCAGTGACCAAACACGGCCAAGCTCAGTAAAGCATTCACTATTTCAATGCCCATCCTTCAATCCCTTCTCCCTTGCCCATCTCCAAACTACTGCAGGAACAGCTCAGTGTGTCCTCAGGAAAAGAGCAAATTCTGGCCAGGCCATGTCTGACATCTCTTGCAATGTTTTGATCTGTCAATTTCATGGATCCTGTAGCTTCGCCGTAACTTGAAGGCAGCTGCTGTGCTCTGTTCAGCAGCACAGCATGCAGCCACACGAGACGCAGAACCAGGGCAGGCAGCCTGTCTCACAGGAGACACGGGTTTTCATGTTGCTTGCCCTCTGCCTCCAAAGCACGTACTCAGATCTCAGTAAGGGACTGAGCATCTGGCAGCACAGCTCTACCATTGCTTGCTAGCAGCAGCTCCTGCTCTGCCAGTTCAGTTTCTTGATGGAGAGTTTGCAGCCTGAAGGCACAAACCAAGGTTCTCCTCTAACAGCAATTAAAAGGCATCTCCACTCTTTCAAGCTTCCAGAGGTGGTTTTCTATTTGGGTAGGAAAATTTGCCTCTCAGCCATTTCACATGGCAGGATGTGGCAGGACACAGGGTCTCTGTGGCTCTGCACTGGCCAGGTATAGCACCTGCAAATGATGCTGCACAAGGCCAGACAAAATTTGGGTTACAGAAGGAAAGTCCTTCTCTTACTCCAGCAAGGATCTGACACCAGTGGGGAGATGTAGGTGAGTAGAAACGAAAAGCAAGGAATCTGGGTTACCAGTCCTGTCCTGACAAACATGAATCCTCAACTGCACTCAATTATGCCCAAATTCAGCATCTTTGAGGAAGAAAAACCTCTTCTTTCTAGAAAAAGCAACGAGCTTCCCCATCATTAGGCAGAGAAAGTGCCGTTTTCTTTCTGCGTTCAGCATAAGCAAAGAGTGCTCAGGGACTGAGTTTGTGGATAGAAAACATCGAGGCAGAGAAGACTGAACAGTTTGTTATGGGCTCCAAGGCTTCTCCGAAAGTGCCAGAGTGATAAAGTTGCAGCGCTTGCTGGCAGCCAAGAGACCCAAGGAGAGATCCTGCATTTGAGACACTTACAGGCAAGTGCTAGAGAACTCATCCGGGAAGCTGCAAGGGAGAGAGGCGTCTGCGTTCAGGATTGCCTGCTCCCGAATACTGCCACACCCTGTCACCATCTGCCAGCTGCCAAAGTCTGTGGAAACGGAAGATCCGGGCAGAGAATGGTCCGCTGATCTGGGGCAGAGAGAGAGGGAGACGGCGCGATCAGTCAGATCATTCAGCCACATGCTTTTCACTGGCGCTGCTGCCAGGGACCTGCCGGGCGGGCAGCCAGCAGCGCCTGTGCCAGCACTGTTGACACTCAGGGACCAGGGAGCAACATGCAGCTCGGGCTGGGCCCCAGACCAAGCCTTTCCTTTGAAAGTAAAGGGAAGAGCCAAGCTGGCTGAGGCCAACAAAGCAGCAGGAGCATACCAGGAGCTGGACAGGAGAGAGCCAGCACGAAGCAGACGGCCATGCAGAACTGAGAAACCCATTAGTGAGATGGAACAGCACATCCTGCCCTGAACCCTTCACAGATGTGAAAGCTGTGTTGTACAAGGGACATTCCCCTGTTGCTTGTTGTAGCTGTTAGCACATCTCAGGGCAGAAGGGCAAGTCAAGGTTGTGACTTGGTTAGTGCTGGGAAAGACTTACAGATCATTCTCCTGACAGCAGTTAGAAAGCAGAACACTCCTGAGCATTACCACCAGATCTGAACAGAGCCAACACCCAAGGTGTACCCAGCACACCTACCCCCAATGGCTGAACATCTCTTCATTTCTGTGTTAAAGAAAGGGCTCTTTCTGCCAGAAACCAGGTGACAAAACATCTTAAGGACAGGCTAAATAGCCAAGGAAGGATAATTGATGTATGCAATCTCTCACCAGGAAAGAAAGAAGCATGAAACATGGTAAGTGAATCTGAGGAGTCCCTCCAAAATCTCAGAGAAGAGGGCATAATCACTTGAGACAAACCAAGAGCTTGGCTTCCAAGGGAGCAAGCAATTATTAAGCCTTGCTGCACAGCAGAGCGTACGTAGCTGGAAGCACAGCCTGTGGCAGAGCTGCTCAATTACACACTACCAAGATCTTCTGGATAATTTATCTCAGTTCTGCTGGGCAGAGAGCAGTGCTCCAGCTCCAGCTCTGCTGGGCCAGGTACTTGCATGCTGTCTTCACAGCTAAGAATAGCAGTGGCGCACTGCAGCTGCTCCCCAAGGGACCAGGAGAACAGCCAGAAAGACAAGCTCTCCCACAGCAAGAAGGACCTGAGCTAGACTGGAAGGCAAGGGTGGGAAGAGATGCACAGCAGGAAACCTATTTGCAATCTCAATCTAATTCCAGGCCTGCCATTTAATTAGTCTGATCAATACAGCCAAGTTTGAGCAGTGTGAAATGTGGTCCTGAGCTGGCTGTGCAAACACAGAAAGGGAGTCACACAATTCTCTGCAGATCAGCTTCCCATCATGGCTGCAGTCTGGGGTTAATATTCCTGCCTGGCAGCTCAGGCTCTGAAAGGACATCACAGCAGAAACCAGGAAGAGCAGAGCTTCACCTGTCTCACACAGATCTTGTTCTTTGCCTGGTCTATGAACTGAGGAGTAAGGGTCTGAGTATTGGGAGAACCCTGTCTTGTAAAATTGAGCTTTTCCTCGGGAAAATAACACCCAAGTAAGAATGAGGGCACCTCATTGAAGCAAAAGTGAAGCATATACTGTTAGAAAGATCTTCAGGAGATCAGACAGCGATAACCTTCCCTGGAAAGCAAGGAATTTGTAAGGGAAGGGGAGCAGCTGTTCAGTGACATCTAGTTCTCTTCATGCCTTTAGAAGATGAAGTGGAGGAAGTCAGTGTGAAGGGGAGCAGGCAGAGTGTTTGAGCCCACAGCACAGTGCCATGATGGAAACACAGCAGCAAAAGTGCAGGATGCCAGGGAGAAGCATGGAGGAATGCTGCTTCAGTGCAGAATGAAGAGGAAGATGTCACTCACCTCCCTGAGAGCCCAGCACAACCAGACAGGAAATACAGTAGTGTCACACATGGTGACAAAATTGAGCAAAAGGAGCAAAAAGATCCCTAGGCAATAGGTTTGGGCTGAAATTGGCAGAGACAGGATTCTGCCAGAAACAGTAATGAATTGCTGAACAGAGGACAGGTTTGTGGCCAGACAGAAACAAAAGTTTGGAGAGGGCAGGCACGAGTGGCGGAGGAGGGCTCTAACAGGATCTCCAGGTGAAGAGTTCTGAGAGCAGAGTTCTGCAGCACTTGCAAAGGGAGAGTAGTATCTGGAGCCTCCTCAGGAGATTCTGCCCACATGGCAAGCCATGATCCAGGGGACCAGGGACAGCAAAAATGTTCCTCTGCCCAAAATCATCAACTACACCAATTAGGTAAGTCTGTGCTAAAGAAGGTGAACAGAAAATTGTTTTTTGCTTCGGGCGTGTGGTCCCAGCTTCCAGCTGCTGGCCACGTTCCATGGTTGTCAGCTAAGCTTAGACTGATCTTAAACCACCTCTTGGAGGTGTATCAAGTCATCTCTTGAATTCTGCCATGGACAGGCTGATAAAAGCCCTCTGTATCTTCCTGGGGTCCCCAACCCTGTCAAGCAGCTGTGCAAACTTAGTAAGGTTTCATCTAATGCAACAACACTAGGGTCTAGGAGTTCAAGGCAGTCAATTCTGTGTCTCGCCTCCAGGCAGCAGAACAAACACTTGTTGATTAACTAAATAAACCGATTGACTCTGCAATGAGTCTAGGTAATTTCTTTCCTGGCCCAGAGATTTCAGCCTGGCCAGCAGAGCTAAGATGTAGTGGCAGACCTTCCCCTCTATCCCCAAAGCCTTCTCAAGGGAGGCTCCTGAGGAAACGTCACAATCAATAAGCATCTTCAGCAGCCTCAAGAGACAGCAGGGGCCAAGCCTGGGAAGACACAGCACAGGAAATTTTGTGTGTGCACTGCAAGAGCAGCAGAGCTTCTTAAAAGTTGAGCTTGGCTTGAGACCAAGACTAGATGTCTGGGGTGACTGCACCCCAATGCAATCCAGCTAGAGGGGAAAGTCTTCCTGTAATTTCTACCCTGAATAGTTCTTGTAAAGTCTTACTGGAGAGGCCACAAAAGAGCTTCAGTGGGCCCCTTGGAACAAGCTGGAGCTGCCGGGACACCAGACCTCGTTCCCAAGTCTTTAAGAACAGCATGCCTGCAATACATGACAGCCATGCCAGAGGCTGGCTAGGAGCGAGGGCAGCACCGAGTCTCAGGAAGCAGCCGGACAACAACAGCAACGCTGACATGGTTAGAGATGAGATACAGCCAGTCTTCAAGCTGCTGTCTCTGCCACAGACATCTAATGGCAGACAGAAAAAGAATCAAAGTGAGCTTCACACACCCACCTCTTCAGGTCCACGAGTGGGAAGAAACTCCCTCAAAAGTGCAAGATTAACTAAATTAGATTAGCAAAACAGAGATGAGCTGCAAGCTGTTCCTTCACACAAGAAGGGACCTCTAGCAGGCCATAAACTGGCAGCTCCTAACCTGGAATGGTTCCTTTTAATTAGGTCAGTGCTTCCCATGCAGCACGCTGCACAACACTGAGTATTTCAGAGCACATGGACATTCATTTGCCTGCCAAAGAAGAGTCAATACTGGAAGCAGAGCAACAGTCAGGGATCCTTCCCTTTCTTAATACGTAACTGAGATGAGTGCTAAGTGCCAACAGCTAGGCTCCATCCTGCCCCGTGCTGCCCCCGCTCACCTGACATATTTCCACACACCTAGGACTATTTGGGAAGCAGCTCATTTGCCAGCATATGCTCTTCCCTCAAACCAAAGCACTAAGTAGGTTTTGTATGTACAGGCAGACTGTGGCAACCTGGAGTAAAGGGCAGCCCTTCCCACCTTTGCGTGGGAAATGTTGGCAAGGAATATGGCACCCTGCCAAGAACCGTGAGCCCTGGCTGAATCCCAGACAGTTATCTACAGGCTGGGATAGTGCCCGAGCAGCCTGTTCTCTCTGAGCACCATTTCTGATTGCAGCACATTGTCATGTGCCAGTCAGCCAGCCCATTTTGTGGCATGGTCATGTAATAATTCCAGAAAACATTCCTGTAAACAATTCCTCTCCTGCTGTGGTTCACTACCCCAAGCTGTCACACTGCAGATAGACCTTCTGAGCGAGGCAGCCGTAAGGAGCAAGACACACAGTGCACACACAGTCTTGTCACTACCAACAAAACACACAAAGCCAAGGGGCAGCAGCTTCTCTGTCCCATTCTGCGCTCACTGTGCTCCCTCCAGACCCTGCAGCCCTTAAGTAACGGAGTTCTCTGAGTTGACTGCTGTCAAAGCAGATCCTCTGCAATTTAACTCCTCCAATCTTGACTCTCTAGATCACAGTACTTTGGGTTTTGTTTAATTGACTTAGTAAAAGCACATTCAACCAAAGATTATCCAGCCGCTAATCCACATTAGAGCTATGTAGACACACGCTAAATCCCTGACACAGATACAGAATTTTTCTGCAGTGTCATGGGACACTTAGACTGCTGGTGTCAAATGCAAATACAGGAAAAGGTTTGCAAACTGCAACCCCGTCACATGCAGGGGGTTCAATCTGAGGCACACTGACTGCCATACTCAGAGCTCTCTAGAACAAGCAGCACCTAGTCCTACTCTGCAAACAGTCTATGCAAATATCTTCCTGTGTGTTTGTCTTCCGCAGATGTGATCTTACCATCATATTGGAATAAGCTAGAAGGCCTGACAGGAATTGCCTTTGCACTGCTTTGCCTAACAAGAACCATCCCAGGATTTATAGGTACCCAGGACCTCTGGATCAGAGCAAGATTCACAAAATGGGCTGGTAATGTGACAGCAGCAGCCTGTTGACATTTTCCTGGCCAGGAAAGGGGCTTGGCTCCTAATGTCTGACTGGGCATTTGTGACCCCTTCTTTTAGGACAGCCCAGGTCCCCCCTCACAGGTCCTGCTCATGTCTCCTCCTGACTTGCCTTTCTGTTCCCTCCAGAGCTCCCCTGCCTGCCAGCACCTGGATTGGGCTGCTGACCTGAACTACCTGAAGGATACCTGCTGACATTTTACGAGCAACCATTTTAACCACTGCAGCAGCAGCTGAGGAAAGTGTTTTGTTGCTATGGCCACAGAAACACGGGATTAGGAAGTCAAGTACAGTGGTTTCTTCATCTCAAGAGCCTTGGGTGTTGACCTGCCAGCAGCACTGCAGGAATAAAGGTATTTTTGGCATCTCGATCGTCTCTGTGCTCTTGCCTTTTCCATCTTAGTACCACAATTTTTCAGGAGTGAAGAGACATAATTTACCTCTTTCTTCCATCACAGTCCTCTGCCCAAAATGGGACTCATTGTTTCCTTCAGGGTAGAAAATGGAGGCTGAAGGTACTGTGTTATCTACCACACCAATTCAGAATACCACAGCTGAAGCACAGAGACCAAAGGCCAAGTGGAATGACAGAACCTCTTTCAGGAGAAAACACACCATGTTCAGAAACTACAACCCATCACAGTGTCTGATAAGACAACCCTAACCCTCACTGTGGTGCTCTTCTGCCTACTGCTGTTTCTTCCTCTTTGCTCTTGCAGAGCAGTCTGGCTGAAGCACTACAAGCTGCTTATTTCTGAGCACTGCTGCAAGTTTGCTACCAGCAAGCACTGAACAGACTGTCAGGCCTTGGGAATGCCATGAGACCACACACAGGTATTGTGGCACTACCACTGTGAACAAAGCAGCTCCCAAGACAAGATGTTTTCTTCCCAGTATTTTCTTCTCTTCTTGGGAGAATTTTTTCATCTTACAAAAAATACAGAGATGGGCCCCAGCAACAATTCAAACCCCTCCTATTGATGTCTTTCCCTGGGGAGAACAGTTAGTATCGTTATGAAAACTGTCAGACACTGGCGTTTTTCTCTGAGAGACACTTGTTAAGAAAGTCTTATAAATTTTCAATGCTTTACTTTTGTTTGTCATTTTATTTTCCATATGATGAGAGTGTACTCAGATTTGGCTGGTGACTGATTCAGAATCACTAGAAGAGTCATCAGAAAACCTGCAGAGGCTACATGAGCATTTGACGCTATTAACAGCAACCTCTTATCTCAGAGTCCCTTTATTCCATGTTGGCCTAAACACAGAGTGTTTGCTCCACAGGCTCTGTTCTTTCTTCCCTAGGCCAGCTCACTGCTCGCCTCTGCCCTATTTGCAGCGTCAGACTCCAGGAGGGTGCCTTTGTTGTGGTGTGAGATTAAGCTCAGGTGCAGGGTTCCCATTCCCCAGCAGGAACACACAGCCTTCCAGTCAGAATCCTTTGTGCTGGCACAGTGCTTGCAGCTTGCTCCCAGCAGATTCCTACCTCTGCTTGCCACTAGCACCCAGTTTTTTCCAACCTGTGTCATCAGGAGGGTCATCAGGTGAAAAGGGGGACAGGATAGATGCACAGTGAGGTCTGCCTGGTTTGAAAAGCTTCCTTCCCCAAACACCATAGCCATTTCAAACCCTGGTGAATGTATTAGACAGAGAAAGTGCTGTGAGCTGCAAGCATGCAGGATGCAGAGATGCCAGAGTTCAGAGCTGAGGCATGCGCTGAGGACAGGCATAAGACAGCTGGCTGTTATCAGCACAGTTCCTTGCTCCTCTAGGGGCTCTGGCAGGAGTGTCTGGGTTTAAGAGCCAGCACTTCAGACAAGGTCAGACTAGAGAGGAGCAGGCCTCCCAGGACATGTCCATAGATACAAACACAGGTGCTCCAGTGCCACACAAGTGCAGCCCTGCACTCCCTTTACCAAACACTAGTTTTGCTGAGAAATGCCCTGCTCCGTCCCATCTCACCTGGATCTGGGCACTTCTAGTGGGCTGCTTCCAATCCTCAGGAAGTTATCAGAATGGGTTGATGAGGAGGAGCTGGAGGACTTGACTTCAACCATCCCTGAGGAAGGCAGCCTGTCTTCAGAGTGCTGTGCTCTGCTCCAGAGCACGGCTTGCGGTGACGATGCACAACTCTTCCTCCTGAGGGACAGAGGACGTGGGTGAGAAAAATGACTTTTCTATGTACTCCAACTAGGAAGCCTTTCCACCACAGGCTGGAGTTTAGCCCAGCAGCTACAAGCTCTTGTTTCCACTGAACCCGCCCTCCTCCCTCCCAAGGAACCATGAGTCACGGGTAAACAGTCAGGGAGGGGGTACACTGAGCTCAACCCATCTTAGCCCATTCTTTTATAGATCACCATCCACGTGACCTGGAAATCAGAGACGGGAGAATGCATCAGCCCACACACACGGAGCGATTGCTTTGTTTAGTCTAGCAGCAAAAAATGCCTTGAGCAAGGGGCCTCCCAGCGGGGAAAGACCATTTCAATCTGCTCCAACTCCACAGTGTGTATCAGCCCAGGTGGGCGTTCGTGTGCACGCCACCAGTGCTATTTTCCCTTCTAGCAATTCCCTTTGGGCACCTCTGACCACAATTCTAACCATGTTCTTACAGCTGACAGTCACTCCAAATGTAGGTACACTTCAGTTCTCTATCCTTCTATGCTGACAGCCAAAACTGCTCTGGCTTCTTTCCTAGCCAGCACATTCAGACTCAGTCATGATTCACTGTCCATCGGTGCATCAGGCCTTAGCTCACGGTACCATCCAACTACATGCCAAACAAGTAAACATTTGGGACTAATTCACATCACTGCTGCTCCATGTTCAGAAGATTTTCATTCTTATGGCAGGTATTTGATTTTGTTTTTTCCCTGGCAAGAGTCCCAAGAATTTCTCCCCTTCCAAGACCACACTGAATTGGACAAAGACCTCCCTATGTGCAAAAGTAAAAAAGAAAAATTCTAAAGCAAACACATTCAAGGGGAAAAGATGTTACTCTTCCTAAAACATGGAAGTGCATCTCAGCTTTGAGATCTCAAGCACTGCCAGCAAGTGCAGCTAAAGACAGGCTCATTGTATAGTGGAAAGTGCGATATCCTCTCTTCATTTCTTGAAGGGTGTCCACCCTCAAACATCACACCACAGCCTCTCTTAAGCTTTATTCATCTCATGTTATCATAGCTGCCAACATCTCCAAGTACAGCCTGCAGAAACAGGTCTGAACAGCTAAAAATCAAATGCCTCTCCTTGCACAGAGACTGTGAGGCCACCTGTTTTCAGGGCAACACAACAAAGTACACGCCCTCATGCTACGCACAGCCCAGCTCATCCAGCTTGTAGCAAGCCCTGTATATTCTCCAGACTACAGAGCCACAATCGCCTGCAGTAAAACATCCATGACCAGTCTCCTCATGGAGCACTCATGGCAAGGTTCACAACCTTCCCCTTTCCCAAGCTCATGCTTTTCAGGCATGGTCCAAAACCATCCCTGTGGGGCAGCTGCTAGCCCCAACGCAGCCTGATGTCTCCCACAGAAATAAAAGCAACCCAGAGCTAGGAAACACATGGCAAAATCAAGCCCTGATTCACACAAGTGCAGCTATCTCCTCCAGTGTGCTCTGGTCATTTCACATCTTGTAAAAAGCATACATAGGTTCTGTGCAGCAGAATCGAGTCTGTATGTCCTGAGCACTCAAAGCAACATAAATGCTTCCAGTTCACTACCCTGCAGCCCTGCAAATGGAAATTTGTTCTCTACCTGATGCAGTTGCTTTGATGTGGATAGGTAGGCTGTGTGTGTTAGAGGACTCCGTTTGCTCACTTGGCAAAGAGTTTGGGACTCTCCATCTCCATTTTGTGATTCTGCAGGGATATTCTCCTTTCCCTTCTCAGCACTTTAAATTGAATACACAATGTGCTTTAGAAAGGCTGCTGCCACTAGCATGGCTGCAAGCTCAGTCCCAGAGGACTCCAAATGCCTCCAGCGCAACCCAGATTTAATTTAAAATAATTGCAATATAAAATAGCGTCTTCACATGTGCTGAGGGAGAGGAGAGAAAAATTAAACTGAGAGGGGCAACCCTACAGCAAGGCTCTGAAATCCCCAAACAGCACCAGAAACCCACAAGCAAGTCCAACACCTGTCCCAGAGCAGCAGAGTTGCCACATACCTTCCCTGCTTCCAGACAGCCCCTTGCATCCCCAGGCAAATCCTATGTGACCCTCTGTCAAGAGGCAGTACTGAAAATTCTGTATTCTCATATATTGGAAATGTCTCTAAGCAGTGCTGCAGGCAAGAACCTGCTTTTAGCTCACATGCCTCATGCTGGTAGAGAAGATAAAATTTAGAGGGAATTCTTGGCCACCCAGCCCAACTCTCAGTAAGTGCAGACATTCCCCATGTATAATGTCTTTCCTAAACTCTGATTAAGCTTCATTTTAGGGCAGCTAAACCATCTTCACTTTTCCCTGGGGAGGCTGCTGTCAAATGTAATTCTTCTGGTAGTTTGGAACCATCTTTTAAAAGTAATGAAATCTTTTGTGCATGAAGTTTAATAGTGAAAATGAAACAAATGTGCTTTACTCTCATCTATGTACAAACTTAGAAGCATCCCTCCAGAAGCCTGCCAGCCTTTTAACATGGAGTGGCCTTCAATTTTTGGTGCAGAAGCTCTGGAGTACAAGTTGCAGCAAAGCTTCTGACAGCCAAAATTCCTCTCCTCCTTGTAAAGATGCGATGCTATAGAGAGCAGACCTGGAGGGCAAGACACTTCAGAAATATTTTTTCTATCAGGCCCAGAGCCAGCCCCTTTTGTTCAGCCCACCAAGAGGTTATCTCCTCACCATGCTGCTTGAGTCTGTGCTCCTGCTGGCATCAGCTCCACTGCTTCATAGGTAAAGCTCCCAGCTGCTCCAGGGGAACTTTCCATCCCCAGGGAGAAGTCACTGCTCAGGCTCGTGGTGCTGCCTCGGTCTTTCTGTTCTAGAGAGAAGAATACAGAGTACCTGAAGACCAGCTTGGTTTCACTCACCTTTTCTCCCTTTAAGCAATACATTTCCCTGTGCCCTGTGCTCTTGCAAGGCCCCACAGGCAGCACACCCATTTGGGGTCATCCTGAAGCTGGGAACCCAAGCCCACAAGAAATGAATGATTAGCAGCACCCACAGGCACTGATGCTTAACAGCAGCACTCACTGAGCATGCAGATCTCTTCCAGGGTGAAGCCAGGTGGAAAACTCTTCCTTCTGGGGAAGGAAAGACAAAGTTACTCAGACACACTTCAGGGCAGTGTGGAGGCTGGCCATAGCCAGGTCTCTGTCACACACAGCACATCAGAGTAGTGGGGTTTAGCTATGGAGGGGCAGAGGGGAGAGGATGTGCCACTGTGACTCCTAACAGCCCCAACCCAAACTCCTTATGCTTTGAGAAGGTGGCAACAGGCAACATTGCACAACATGTGCTTATTCAGAGCATCCAGGGTGGGCTTTGCTTCTTTGCTCCTGAAATAAGAAAGGTTTATGCTGGCAGTCCACTAAAAACCAGCCACCCCTCTGTGCTCACCAGTGCCTGATGGAGCTTGCTGTGCAGCCTGCTTGAACCAGAGCACACATCTCTGGGTTCATCCGTGCTAGAGCAGCCACGGACAGTCATTAAGCAGAGAGCACATTTCAGCATGGACAGTTTTTCAGAGCACAACGTGGCACCTCACAAGCCTCGGCCCCGTTTTGCAGCCTTCAGAGTGCAGAATAAATTAAAGAAAACTGGGCCAGGACACCAGGGCTTCCATCTCCCCAAAGAAGCAGCACTAACAAGCTCCCTGGCTCTGTAGCCCATGCAGCAGCAAGCACAGGCTCCTTACCTCTGTGACTTCAGAGCAGAGAACTCCTCAGAGGTGATGTGCTTCAGAAAATTGAAGCAGAAAAAGAAAATCTGAGCAAAGGGAAAGAAAAGAGCGGTTCAGGAATGAACCCGAGGCTCCATGCAGCCTCTTATCTTGGTGAGGAGGTGCTGGCAGGAAGGAGATTGCAAAAAATCTGCAGCTACCAGCCTCCAGTATGCCACGGGCTGCCACCATCCCATCCTGGGCCTTCTCTTCCATGTAAACTGCCCCTCTGCTCCCTGCCACGGCGCGGCCCAGAGAAGAAGGGGAACAAGAAGTCTCCTTATCAATGCCTTGCACACATGCTGCAAGCCCACAGCAGGTACTTATGCCATCGGTGCAGAACGGAACCGAGATGGCAGCAGCTGCTTATACACCAGGTAAGCAGCAAACCCAGCAGGACTTGCATGGTTAGAGCCACATGCTCCACCTCAGCAGCAGACCAGTATACATCTGGAAGCATGAGGTACCTAGAGCATTTATGGCCCCAAACTCGTGCCCTGCCACACCCCAGTCTGCTCAGCATCATTCATCCCACTGTGCCTCTGCCACCTCACCCACCCATGCAGAGCTGTGCCCTTCTCCTGGGAGAAGTGGGGAGCAGGGAGTGCCAGAGGCAGCCAGGCACCCCTTCTCCTGCTGCAGCTACTGACTCCACCCATGACCAAGCAGGCATCAGAGCAGAGCTCTCAGGCTTGAGCCAGTAGAACTCCAGGAAAGGAATGAACAGGAGAAACGATACTAAATCTTTCAGGGGATTCTGTACCCCTGAAAGATGGAAAAGAGGCCAGGGTCCTGTCTCTGCTGTTTGAAGGCAGAAGATTCCTTAGAAAGGTGAGAGTTCAAGGAGCAGGGGAATAGCAACAGGGTTAGACACACACCCCACCTCTTTTCTATTCAGAAATGATAGTGCATTGTACTGCAACTACAGTCAGAGCAATCTTTTTTCGCTGTTACACAGTGAAAGATTTTGAGAATAATTACTCCCACTTATTTTAAGGTGTCCCAGACCCATATGTGCACCCATAGTCACATCCCACCAAATTCACACACTGGAACCAGCACAAGCTGCTACATGAGCCTGTGCTGGCATGCAAGCCACATGCAGCTGCAGCACCCAGGCAGGAGGGCTGGCACTTAGGACAAGCACACAAGACTATCCAGCTTTGTTTTCAAGAAATCACACACCTTAAGCATCCATCTCACTGCTGAGCTGAACAGCAAGTCCTAGCACCCTCTGATGTGGGGCCTGAACACTAATAGCACAGGAGAGAAACTGGCAGGAGTGACACCTCCCAACAAAACTGTAGCCTGAGAGAGAAGTAACCCCACAACTTATGCAACACAAAGTGACAGGGCAAGGTCTTACCTCTCATTTCCAGCATTTGAAAAATCTTTTTAGAGCCCAGCCTGATACTGATACTACTACCAGGAGCAGGCAGTGAATGCTGCTACCATAAACAGGTATCATGAGAACACAAAGCAGTGCTCAGCCACTGTCCCAGACACAACACTCACCTCTTCTCCTTTACTGAGTCGATCCACTAACATGTGCCTGGAAAGAGAGCAAGGGAAGCTCAGTCACATGCCAGAATCAACAGAGGAGTACAAGCTGTCAAGAACAGCCAGATGCCTGAGACCTCTGGTGAAAAAAAATAGCACCAGTCCTTCTTGTCCCAGGTCATTGGGAGCTGCTCAGACATCAATCCTTGGCTGTGAACAAATATCAAAGATGACCCCTCAGGACTTCTCCCCTGTTGCAAAGGATGCAAATGCAAGTAAAACTTATCATGCCTACCCAAAGAGAAACCAGTCATAGGCCACTGTCAGGTAGAGGATTTCAGATGGCTCCAGGGATGTGTGGATCAGCCCATCCTGAAAAGCAAATGACACAGCCTTCAGGCAGCAGCCCTGGGGATTAAACTTGGGAATTCATGATCTGCTGAAAACTTTCACAGTGATCCAGAGTGCCTATCTTCCTCTTCCTGCCTGTGACAGCATATCCGAAGGAACACCAGGAACATTAACAACTCCACCATCACTTCCTGGTGACAGTCACACCCTCCAAGCAATCAGCCCCAGAAACAGAGGAGGCCAGCCAGGTACTCACAGCCCATAAGGAGAGGCGCAGCAAGGAGATGAAGAGAGGCGTTCGATCCCAGCCCGATATACAGTGCACCAGGAGCCCGCTGTCATCTGTTCCAGGGGTAGGAAGGAGAAGGGAAAAAAAGGATGTTGCAACAAGAGCAATGACTTCTTTATGGCAAATCTGTAGAGACAAGCTTCTCTCTGCACCCATAGCCCAGGCTCAAGAGCAGAGCTCAGCCAGAACATTCTGTCTTAAATACAGTGGTCAACGAATTGCTCAGAGTGTCCTGGGTTGTCAGCAGCACCAGCTGATGTGCTGTCCTGGTCCTGACAGCTGCTCAGGACACAGAGTCATTAGGTATGAACATCACTTTACTATCCTGAACTTGCACCTACCCAGCTGTAACCTACTATCATGATCTATTCCTATATTGGTGAGAAAACAGCTCCAACTGAGTATTTTTTCAGTCTCACTAACCTTCCTGCTGCACATTGAGCAGAGGCACACACAAGGCACAAATCCTACACCCTACAGAAAACCTGCAGTGTGTCCCAACACAGGTACTGCAGGAGAGTACAGCTGGCCATGCTGCCAGAGCCAGCCATGGCTCCACCCATCAGTGCTAGGTCACAGTGCTCAGAGGGAATGGGATGCTACACAGGGCAACAGACATTCTTCAACGAGTTGGGGTGTCTGTGATGGAAGGGGCTCTTAAATGAGATCCTGTGCTGGGGAGACAAAACACAGGTAACCAGCAAAACAAGAGCAAGAGTCAAGAGCAAAGACACAATGCTCCTTCTCTTCAGGTTTGAAGTAGTAAAACAATAGGCTAAGTTTTAAGATATCCCTTAACGTTCAGGAAGAAATGGTTTTCAAGGAATCAGCAAGTCCCTCTCTAAGAGGAGAGCTGGAGTTATGAGCTGCTAGGACCATCACCCTGTTTTGAAGGGAGAGAATTAAAAGTGACTTCTTTATTGGGAGTTGATCCACAGTGGCACTAAAGCATCTAACATCAGCTGTTCTTCCAGGGACAGTGGCTGCTCCAGTGACACTGCTGAGAGCAAGGAGTTTGCCTTACCATCACTATTGATAATGGAGATCAGCAGCTTCAGGTAGTTCTGTGTCTGTTGTATGAGGTCCCAGCTCTGCAGATAGAGGAATGCAGATGGTAAGGGTCTGCCCATAGCAAAATGCTGCTCTTGCAGTTCAGACCTGCTCTATCCAGAAGAGCAGCAAAGCAGAAATAAGCATGCAGCCATTCCTCAAAGTGGCAGACTTCCCCTTTGTATCAATCCCAACTTCTCCAAAAGGCACTTTGGGAGAAGATACCAGGCAGGCAATAAAACAGTAAAAGTCCATCCCTACTGTCTTCCTGGCTGTCAGAGGAGCTGCTTTGCCTGCAGCCCCAAAGCTCCAAGCAGCCCATACTCAGAGAGGCAGCAAACACCTGCAGAGCACTGACCCAGTTCTGCACACGTGCACTTCACCAAGAGGCTGAGCCACACTCCAGCCATGTGCGCAACGCCACCAGCATGATGGGATGTGCAGGCCAAAGCCAGCAGCCTGTTTCTACAACCCAAGCACTTCACTCAAAACTCTGTGGGCCTTGAGAATGTCCCCAGCAGGCTGCTGGCACAGGGCTGACCCTCACCCACCCTCCAGACAGGCACTGGACTTCTTCAGTAACCCCGAAGTAGCAGCAGAGCTACAGAAGAGCTCTGAACTCAGAGAACTCCAGTACTACAGGATATAGAGGTGAAGAACTTCAGAGCAAGCCCAAGCTTGTCACTTGACCATCATGTCAGGGAATTTCAGTGGTGTGATTAGAATCAGGACTAGCTCAAGGGAAATAAGATAGCACTGGCAAGGAAAAAGCAGAGTGGGACACATTTCATGGCAGAAAGTGTTAGTGGTACAAGTGACATGTGACCACAGCACCAGAACCCTCGCCGTGTGCTTGCATGTGTGCACACCAGTGTGCAACCACACTGAAGACTAATGTCAGACAAATAACTTTTTGCTCAGCTGTGAAGCCTGCAGAGCCACAAAACAGTAGGGAAACGGGGAACACAGTCAGCCTGCAGCAGAAAAACATATAATTACAAAATCTTTTATCTGCCCAACTCAATCCATCTTCTGCTTATTTTAGAAGGCATCATCCAATTATCCAGTCTGATCTCTCTACATCACGAACAAGAAAGTTTTCTTCAGTTGCCCCAAGTAAAGCCTGAAGCTTGCACTGGCAACATCTTTGCCCAGAGAAGCATCTCAAATAGGGGTGACAGCTCATTACTCCTTTGGCAGCATGTTCCAGCAGATTATCCTCAAAAATAACAACCAAGACTGCTTTTCCTTATCTGAAGGCCTGATTTCAGATGCAGATATTGCTTCCTGTGCAGCTCTTCTTCCCCAGATTGAAGAGTGCTTTAGAATTACTATTTTCTCCCTACAAATGTACTTACACATTAATCAAATCAACCCCTCATCACCTTAGTGATTAGCTAAACAGAGTTTTGAGTGAAGCATGTTCTCCGGGCCTCCAATAATTACCACATCTATTTATTACACCCTCTTCCATTTTTACTATCCTTTTTAAAACACTGGCTGCTCAGTATTCTAGTGAACAAGTTTCTAGCCATACACAAGCTATAATTCTATTAGTTCAACTTTTCTGTGATTCTACTTATTCTGGCACTTAAATAGTATTTACATCACTGACAGCACAGGGAGCTCTGCTGGTTCTGTGGTGCTTCCAGCCACAGGGCATAGTACTGTGACATGCTCCAGCACAGTCAATCCCTACAAAATTTGGAAGATCCACTGATGTGTGAAATGGAGCACAATAATCACTAGTATAAGGTGATACTTCCTGGTGTGAACAAAGGTAGACTTTGAAGCTTGATCAAACAGAAGAGTTCAATTACTGTTTGCCATTCCATAATAAGGGGTGGAGACCTGCCATGGTCAGTTATGATTCTCTGCTCCTCTCCCCTAGGAAGGCACCCTGCATACCTATGAAGAAGGTGCCCAGTCCCTTGGCTCTGCTCACAGAGAAGAAGGCTGACCTCTCAAGGCTCCCCACAGCCAAGGCAGTCTGCCCAGGGCAGGCTCATGTTGAGCTGAGGCTGAGAGCAGGTAATACTGCTTTGTTTCCTGTCTTGTTCCTTATCTTTGTTAGCAACCTATCTCCCTAATGGATTGCAAATTTTCAAAAGCTACAGAAGAAGGTTTGACTTTACAGTCAGCTGCCTCAGGGCACAGCAAGCCACGGAGTTTTTGGGTACAGGATTTCCACTGCTGTTCTGAACTGTCAAGCAGCCTCGCCCCCACTGACATGCTATGAAGTGAGACAGATTACAGCAATAGGAGCAAGTCAGATTTCAAATCTCTCCTGATCCTTCCTGAATATATCCCTGACCTCCCACAGAGACATCCACTACATCCACTTTGCTCACCTGGTACTCGCTCCAATCAATATTCAGAGATTGGGTCAGAGACACTGGGATACTTAATGGAGCATCTACATAGTCCTGTAAAAAACCCCAAATACAGCTGGTCAGAGAAAAGTCATGACTTGAAGGGAGTGAGTTCAAGGAAAAAAACAAGACAACAAATGCCAAATGGTGCATGAGAATAAAACATCTCAGCAAAGCATCTTTGGATGCAAAATCCTGAAGACGTAAGAATAAACTCAGACTCCTGGAAGGACTAATGGACAAGAGGAGCTTTTATGTGCTCTCAACAGTGAAAGCTGGGCATATTAGTCTCTGAATTTCTCTAAGACTGTGCCACTCAACCATCCCCTCAGCAGGAGACAGAATATGAAGAACTGAGAACCAAGGCTATCAATAAGGTCAGAATTCAAAACTGGGAGCAACCCATACCTTCCAGCATCCTAGACTTCAGGATAATGATTCAATTATTTTACCTATGAATTTTACAATCAATAATTTAGTATATTCCCTGTGTGTTTTGTTTGTCCAGTTGATTTCCTCCCTATGATCAGAAACACGTACATGACATACACACCATCACTGAGGAACTGGGAGGCAAGACTCAAGCCCAGTGAAACAGACAGCCCTCCATTTGTAACATCCATGTACCTGTTTCCAGTTAAATATGAGACCCTCAGCTGTATAATCCCGGTCTTTGTAGTCCTTAAAAAATTCACAGCCTGCAAGAAAAGAATATAATGAACAACGATTCAGCGAGCTAGTATCTAACAAGTGAAGTGCCCTGTGGGACTAGGAGCACTGGCAGCCCCAGGCTTCAGGAATCCAAACCAATCAAAACTGCTGCCTGTGGGAAGAGAAGAGCAGTAATCCTCAGTACACTGTGCAGCATGGCCTCCAGCAACAACAGCCCAGGGCACTTAGCAGTACAGACACTCATACAGCAAAGGGTAAACTCCAAATACAGCAAATGGGGAGCTTGAGGGACTGATTTAATTTTTTCCTGAACAAAAGGTTTCACCAAGAAGCTATGTTTTGTAGGGCCATAGACTTTTGCACAGATCTAAGGCACCACCTTGACATGCTGAGTGAGAAGGATCCACCAAAAGAAGGTGTGGGCAGAGCCCCGGGGAAAGCCAACTTTCACAGGGTATGTGCTGCAGGTAACAAGAAAGGGCTCTGAGAGGTGGCTCCACTTCTCTCACATCTGTCTTCTCTTTCAAACATGGGATTTACCTCATCTGAAGGAAGGGGGTATATAACCAACTTCCAAGCTGTCCCCCAAGCCCTCCCCTCCTGAAGTGCGGCCTTATGGCTCAGCTCTTCTCAAACAACTATGTGAAGTCTCTGCAAGCTGCAGTCACTTAGTCACAGCTGAGCAGCACCATTAGCACTGCGGCTGCCTGCAGGCCACACAAAACACCTCTCCTGGTGTGCTGGGTACACCTCAGCAGTGCCACTGTGCCAACACCCCTGTGCCAGGCGCAGAAAATGGAGAGAGGCTCCCACCCCGCAGATCACAAGTAACTTCAATGGAAAAAAACTCAAGAAAAGAGTATTTGTGCAAGGATGGGACTAATCCTCAAATATGCAGTCAGGACACAGTCTGTCAGTTGAGATTTAATTCCAATTAAACAACAGCTTCATGCAAAGAATGGGGGATTACGGCGTAAGTGTTGGCATCCGCAAATACCAAAAGCTTCTACAGATATCCCATTTTAACTCAAGTCTTTCACTCCAGACAGTTCTTACTTGGTAAGATCTATCTGGATGGCTGAGCCCAAGGAGTGGTGGTGAATAGAGTTAACTCCAGCTGTGTCTGGTCCCCAGGTTTTGTGGTGTTCCCCAGGGTTCACTATTGGGGTCAGACCTGTTTAATATCTTTACTGATGATCTGGATGAGGGGATCAAGTCCACCCTCAGCAAGGAGTGGAGTCACCAGCCCTGGAGGTATTTAAATGACAAGTACATGTGGCATCCAGAGATATGGTTTAGCAGGGACTGGGCAGGGCTGAGTTAATGATTAGACTCAATGATCTTAAAGATCTTTTCCAACCAATTCTATGATTCTGTTTGGACACTGCCTTGCTCACCTAAGGCAACAGGAACTCAGAATAACTTCAGAAACAAATTACAAAACAGAAATTCTTTCAGTGCAACCCTGGAAACATCATTAAGAATATATCATGGCATTTGGCCAGTCACTAGAGGGGCTGCTGATCCTTAGATGTGTATGCCTTAGATTTAACAGAATGACAACATTCCCCCATGGACCAGCACTGCTGAAATCAGGCAACATCTGCAGGGAGTATTTGCAGTTTTACAAGGTTTATCTCTAGTGTGGCAGTGAAGAGCTGCTAAAAGAAAGCAGCTGTCCCGGAGGGCAGAGGAGGTGGGACCATCACTGAATAACATTGCTTACCATATGCAGATCCCCATACAGAAACAAGTCTGCAGCTTAACTCTATAGAGTCACTTCTTCACTCCTTACAGCCCTACAGAGGATCTGTGTACACAGTCTTTCTCATGTTCCAAGTCTGGTGATGTGTGCAGCAGCACTATATATCTGCTATGTACTACAGAAACCAGTAATACTCTTATTTCTGTACACTTTGGCAACCTGCATGGCAAACTCGACAGAAATCTTCATGCAGCTTCTCTGAATTGTCACTAATTTCACTATAAAAGGAAATACACCTTTTAAAAATGTTTAAGAGCAACAACTAGCAACCAAGGAAAAATCTGGGTCTGGATCATCCACCAGAGTTTTGATGGGTTTTGTTTTTTTTCTCCTCTCCCCTTCTTTGTGCACTAGGGAGAAAGAAGAGTCTGCAGACAGACCTCAAGCACAGCAGCCTCCCATCTGATCCTGTCGCCAAGCCTGACATCAGCAGGCAGACAGGAATATTCAGTTCATCTGTAAGAGTGCAAGTGACCCAGCAGTGGTTGCTAGGCACAGGGATGGATATAGCCAAGGAGACAAGCTGCAAAGGGCTGCCTCTGTCATACACTGCAGGCTCAGGTGAACTGTTCTCCAAGCACTGAGGATTTCTTACACTGGAGCTCCAGAACACTAGACTAGAAATTACCCTTAAGTATTGGGTTCTTACATAACAGAGAACAGGATACATATTTTGCATCAAGTAGTAGTCTGGAGTTGCAGAGATGTCAAAGGCCATCTTAAACAGCTCCACATCTGGGACTTTTCCTCCGTGCTTGAATTAATAAGGACTGCTGAGAAACTATTTTGCCACCTCAAAGAGTGCCTAATGCTGACTCATACTGCCAGAATATCCAGGTTCATTGCACTGTTCTCAGTTTAAAGTTCCCTCTCCAGAGGGAGCATAGGAAACATTCAGCAAGTCATAGTTATTTACATATACACACACAGAGTTATTTCCCAGTCCCCAGAAACGGATTGTCACCTGTCCCTTGTGAATCCCTCTGGACATCATTCCTGTACCTGGATATGGGATGGAGAGAAGTGTGAAATCAGCGTAACGTTGAGCTTTGTCCACCTTTTCAGAAGACGTCACACTGCACAGGACAAGAGAAGAACAGCAGATATTTACAGAGTGCTCTTTGCACAGACACCAGCACCCAAAAAACTACCTGTTGCATCTCCCTTGTGCTATGACTTGACTCAGCTGTGAGCAGGAGCAGAATTTACTCAGCACTTCCACATAAGTAGGTAAGCCCAAAATCACAAAAGCTTTTCTCTGAGGTAAGTAGGAGAAACATTTCCCTCTGTTCCTATGCACAGAGGACTCCTTTGCTGTCTCCCTTCTGAAGGGGTGACTGTATCATTACTGTAAGCTCTACAGGGAGAAAGCCATTCATACTGCAGAAGACAGATTAAAGCAGTTATGTTGCCCATAGATACAGTTTTCTGTGGCCTAAAACCCTGGGGTTTTCTTTACAACATCAACTAACCTATTCTGCTGTAGAATTCTTCCAGGGACTGCTCCCAGGATGCTGAGTGCACACCTGACAGCAATTCCCATGTAAGGGCTACACTCATTGCAAACCAAAGCCTACACAAAAACAAATGAACACAGACTCACTTCAAGCCAAATTTCACCTTCTTGTTTTCCACCATCAGGTCACAGATGTATCGGACAGACAGGTATCGAAGCAGCTTGATGTCATGCCCTCTGACCTTGTCAAACAGCTGGGTATCTGCATTTCTGCAAGACAGAATCAGGCAAGCAAGGTGAGCATGGAAGAATAACCAAGTTGAGAGTCTGATTCTTCCCAGATGAGCCACAGTTTTTCCTTGAACCACTTCTAGGCACAAGCAGCACAGCACGAGCCTTGTCTCCACAGGTCTGAGTCAGACTCTGCAAACTGACACTGCAAGCTTTGTGTCCATGGTCCCTTCCCACATCTCACTCCGTTTTGTAACAAACACATAATGCACAGTTTCTACAGCCTGGAGATGTACTTTTTGATTAAATAAACAAAGCCTTGTCCTTCAAATAGTTTTTAAAATGGCTCAACATATTCCTGTCTCCAGCCTTTCCCTGTGGAAATTAGCAGGCTTCAGCTACACTAGGTTCAGCCAGCCATTAATACCCAAGACTCTTTTCCAAAAGCAAGGAAAGTAAGACCCTCAGCCTCGTGATGGGTCTAAAGCCTATGCCCAAAACCCAAACTGGAAAACAGCAGAGCCAGTCAGGTTATGTCCAAACTCCCTTTTCCTCATCCCAATGATGCATACAAACCTAAGCGCGGAGTCTTCCTCAGAAATGTCTTCTGCATCTGCCCAAGCATCATCAGAACCTCCTGCAAGAAAGACATTGAGAAATGAAGCTTTTGTAAACCAACTCGATCCTCAATCTGACAAGATATCAACACAAACAAAAATGTCATGGTTTGGTGCCTTCTCTTCACACTTAAGTGTGGTTCCCCACATTTCTTCTTCCTGAAAATTTTGTTTTCTAGCGTAGCCTTGTCATTGCAAAGCATCTGAGCAGGTCAAACCCATGACTGACAGCCAGAGGACACCTCAAAAATGGTATGCAGTGCTTTTTTAAGCCAAGCTTCAACTCCAACACTACAGACATCCACTACTCCCCTGAAGAGCTTTCCCTGGAGTCCAGTACATCTCACCATTAGCAGCATTGATTTCCAATGCTTAGTCAAGCAACAGCAGGTTCTAATCCTCTTTCCTCCATTATTCTCATCCCCAATGTTTGGGAATTGGTACCCTGAATCCTTTGGGATGCCTTTATTTGCCTACATGTTTCCCATAACTCACTCTTCAACCTCAAGCTCTTTTGTCACGGAGGTTCTTACGAGCAGTGGCACTGTCCTGTAGTAGAGTGCCTGGACATGGGACACGAGGTTTCAGCCTTTGCCCTGCTATGCTAAGCCTGATACAAGCAGCCCATGCTAGAGCTCTCACTGGTCTTGGGAAGAGCTTGGCCTCATGAGAAGGTCTCTGTGCCACTGACCAGCTTTACCATGCAGACAGTGACAAATGGCTCCTCACTCACCAGAGAAGATGTAGTTGTAGCCAGTGCGCCCGTAGAGCTCTCCCCAGCCGGCCAGTGTTGCTGATCTGCAAATATGCTGGAGAAAGATTTTTTTATTAATCACACAGGCACCAGGAGTCGTTCCCTTATCATGCCTATTTGCTGGCAGGTTACACAGAAAGGGTTGGTACCTACAGCTATCACCTTTCAGCTGTCTGTCCTGCAACCCTGGTCCAAACTGAGCTCTCCAAACACAGCAAACTCCCAAGTGTCTTTATCTGTAGCTAGTTTTTAAATCATATTTTCATCTCCAGTACTCCAATGCATTAATACAGACAGTTCCTGCCAAGTTAGCAACACATGCTCTGTTAATGCCCTGCTTGAGCCTTATTTCCACATTCCTCTGGATGAGATTATGGATGGTTCCAGGATGACTCTGGACAGCTCACTCCTGCAGGAAAAGGTCAGCAGATGCAGCCCATGATGGCTTCAGTCCAGATAGAATAAAATTGTCACAGGTATGATTTTGCTATTCATACAGCGTTTCTAAATGCAGCTAAGAAATCTGAATTAAGCTACTTAAATTTTAAATTAGACTATTCCTACAGGACTTCAACACAGTTTAAGTAATTCACATAAAAATGAATCTAATTTCACTTTCTTACAGATCCCCTTGTAGACAAGCCCACACATTTGCAAGACCATTTATGCAATCTTGTATCCCAAGGGAACAGACAAAGGAAACTTCTCTGGAGAGAGGAAAGTTACTCAAAGGGAGCTGCTGGGAAGAGTAAGGGACAAACAGGGACAATAATTATCTTTCTCCTCTCAAACACCAAGTATCTTAAGGACTTCAGAAGGGACATACATAGGAGAAAAAAATAACTTAGCCCTTTTGTGCAAGGATCATGACTTGGTCAGGGAGAACAGCCTGAAATGCCCACAGACAACTTATGCAGCCTAGATAGCAAATGCTACCTGCTACTACAGGCTGCCTGCTTGAACTTGAGCACAGATTTTTACACCATTTGGAAAAGTGACAAGTGACTGAAGACGTGGTTGCACAATTCAAATGGCAGAGAGAAAGGTCATTTTTTCTGTAATGACAGGAACCCATGAAGCTTTACCTTTCCCTTGTAGAGAATGACTGGGCAAACAAAGCGTCCTCTACACCTGGCCATCTTACTCCGGTTGATGAGGTCCTGCAGTTTGCCAACCTGCACATTGCTCTCATACCTAGTGGGAAGAGATTCAGGTCAGTACACAGAGCATCTTCTCACACTTCTTTCAGCAAAGCCACCATAGACGCCCTGGGCTGCAATCCCATCCCCTTCTCTAGAAGTCAGCTCTGAAGCTAGTAAGCATGAAGACACTTCTTTGAGAATTGCTTCTGCTGCTGTACAACACATATGGACGCTTTTCTGACTCCTTTGCTTTATTTTGAAAGATCGGTGCACAGTATGTGACAGCACCATCAGGAACTGGCAATATGAGCATCATCAGCAGGGTCTGCCACAGACTAACGTATGGATTACTAGGGATGGACAGCCAGTGTCTATAAAAATAAATGTTCTGTCTTCTTCCCTATCACCTCTCCATTCAAAAGCAGCTCAACACTACCATCACAGTGAATTCACTATCAGAGTGATAGTTTTGCAAGAAAACCAGAAATACAATAGAAAATGAAATCTTGAACACTCCATGATCCATTTGTGTTGCCAGGTAATTAAACAACTAAATCAGCTAGTTGAGCAAGGTATTCAGATTAACATCAGCTGCATCTGCAGAACTACATTTTGTTTGGTATTCTTGTCAAAGTTAAAATGGAATTCTGTTTCACATCAGGAGACATTCTGGAAACGTTAAAATTGCTCCAGTTTGTCCAAGTATCAGCTCACATTTGACAGAAATCCAAACTCACTTCTGAACTACACAGACCTCCAGGAGAAACTATCGATGCAGAGAGGACTAGAGCTGGAATTGGAGAAGCATCCAGAGTGGTATATTAGAAACCAGGTGAAGTACAGACATATAAAACTGCATAGCCATGCACCTGGAGATGATTAATAAGAATTTCCAGTTAGCCCTTTCAAGTAATGGAGCACAGAGGAAGAGCCAGAGGAACTGCGTGATCTCTAGATGTTAATACATTGTCAACATGGTAAATCTGAAAAAGGGGAAAAATAAGATCACAGGAAATTCCCTAGACAGATGTAGAAGTACCAGCATTACCATGCAGAGCACAGGCTCTCAACTGAGATAAAGCATCTGATTCTAGCGACCCACTCCTGCCTGAAAAGGCACAGGAAGATGAGTAGGATGGCCAAGAGACAGTCCATGCTGCAAGAGAAACCACCAGGGTCTGATGGGGAGAGCAGATGAAGATAAGCAGATGCACAGCAATATGTGCATCAGGGTGAAGGAGAGGAGGAGAACTCAAAGGTGAAGGACAACGCTGGCCTAAGAATAAATTAATATCTTTACAATGGAAGTTAATGAAAGTTGCTAAACTTCAGAATCATTGAGAATGTGAAGCAATGTACCAGCAGCTGCCATTCTGGGAAGGACTAAAAAAATTAATCTATTATTAAAATGGAAATCGATCTGTTTAAGGAAAATATTATACAAGGTGATGCCAGAAGAAGCAGGGAAACAAAAACAAGACTTTCAAATGCTTTTTTTTCTGTAAAGAAGGATTTGGTTCTCAAGAGTTCATTAGTGGTGGTTGAAGTTTTTTCGTGTTTTCCTGCATATACAATTATTTTGCTGTCCAGCTCCAATGACCTTTGACATATACCAGAATTTAAAGAACAAAAACCCAAGCTAATCTTCTTTAAACTGTGTGAACATGAGGGAGCTAATTGGAAAGGCAGGGAAATGTGAGAAGTGTAAGAAAAGATGCCTTCGTGTATAATTCCCAACACCAAGCTATTTTGAAACTCAAAAGATTCTGATGCATAGATTTGGTTGTGGGGCTGTTTTTAAATGAATGCATGCAATTAAGAGATATATCATATCCTGCACTCTGCTCCAGTTCTCTTTACATTTCTTTTGTAAAAGCAAGAAGGAGGGAAAAAAGAACTTAAATGCAGTGTTACCAAAATAGCTCCATGGCACTGCTTCCAAGTCCAGAAGGTGAGAATCAGCAAAAATGAAATACCTGAAGGATCAGAAATCACAAGAGAAGTGTCTCTCCAGGAGCTGAGACAAGAAAGCAGGTTTCACTCACTGCACTTCCCTGGAGAGGTTTCTGCAGCACTTGGGAATGAGACTGAGCAGCTTGGCAGGAGCCCAGGACACAGAGTGGGCAGGAAGGCCAGCACCCCATTGGGGACATGGAAGGAAAAGCCCCTCTCCCAGGCACACCACGCCTGCTCCTTGGGAAAACTGCACACACACTGGACAGACCCGCTCTGCCATCAGCCATGGCTGTGATACAAATAAGGCTCTTAGATAGTCTCATCTCAATAACCACCCCCAGTAATGCAACAGATGAACATGGTAAACAAACACAGTTGTAGCAAGACTCCTGCAGCAAGGGGGAAGCTGCTCTGAAGAACAGGTGTAATGCTTTTACAGAAACTAGTGATTAAATGCAGCATAAATAGGAATACAATCTACAGAAAAAGGTTCAAAACACACAGAATTCCTCCTGTACCTGCCTAGATTTCTGAGTACTGTTGGCAAACTTTGATCAAGCAATGTCCTTTCTTCCCCCAGCTGCCCAGCTATAGAATGAACTCGCTTGGGTTAAAAATTTTTTGCTGTTTCCCCACATGGCTCCAGAAGAAGCTGTACTGGCAAAAATAATGGTAGAGAAAAGAGTTTGTATATGTGAAAACTGCTTCCAAAGCACCTCAGTATTCTTGGAGGTGTGAAGCTTCAAGTAGATCTTACCAGCTGATTAAAAACATCCAAAGATAAAACCAGAAGCGTTCAAGGTGAGGTTGGATGGGGCCCTCAGCAACCTTATCTAGTGGAAGTTATCCCTGCCCATGGCAGTGGGGGTCAGAACTGGGTGATCTTTAAGGTCCCTTCCAACTCAAACCATTTTGTGGTTCGACAAGAGGCAGATAAAAAGACTTGGTCCTAGATGGAGTGTCCTGCTCACTGGAAGAGGTTCTTGCCTTCCATAACACAAGAGGTGCAATGGTCTCTATTTCATAGGAATAAAATGTTTAAACTAAAACCTGCATTAGCCTAAAAATCACTTGGCAGCTTTCACAAAAATCATCACCCTGAAATCAGGATAGCGATGACGGAATGTAGTCTGTTTTTGTGACTCTCTTTGGGACAGTAAATCAAAGCTTGACAAGAATCAGTATAAATACAGTTAATTGTCACTGCTGGCTTGAAAAAGTCACAGAAGAAAATGGGGCATCAAGTGTAAGTACTCTTGTTTTGAATACTTGTCAGAAAAATTAAGCATCCTTTCCTCTTGCAAGAGCAGGAAAAGCAGAAGTATTCAGTTTCTCTTCCTTAAAGCTTCTCCTAGTTACATTTAACAGCTTTAAACTTCAGTTTCCTGTTTTTTTGCAGCAAGGGGTTTAGTATTTTCTAATCTCATCCAACTGTTAGACAGAAACTCTCCCACCTGGCAGTCAGTTGTGGCTGGTTTCCAAAGACCCCCTCCTATAGCACCCAGCCTACGTGCCAGCACGGCAGCTGATGGTTTTCCTTCCTCAGGCAAAGCAGCTGGACATGTGAGAAGGACTTGTTGATCCTCCTTTTGAACACATTACTCTTGTCATGGACACACAGTCAAGACTGCAAAACTGCATTATGTTTTGCTGAAAGAAAAAGTAAAAATGAGAGGCTGTGGTCCGAGCTGGAATGAGCAGCTCATACTCGGCCAGAAGCAAGATGAACGTGATCCTGAGCTTGTGGGTCAAAGTCCAGAGATGTGTTGGCTCAGATGTGCACCAAACTAAACAAGCATTTCCCATTAGCTTACTAAACCTCAGCACCCACTGACCCGTTCACTATGGTGGGGAGAGACAAAATAACCTGGATGGACAGAAATATCTGTCTAGACTGTCTTGTCTGCCTAGCCCCTATCAGACCCCCTGTGCCAAGATGATTTACACACTAAAATTTCCCACATCACAGGCCTTGTGGCAAGACCACAGGGACTTCATCAAGACAGGGAGAGCATTACACAGGCTTGCTCCCAACCCTGAGCCTTCGGGCAAGCTGCAACACAACCATCACCAGGAACCAATGCTGCGCTCAGGGTTACTCCAGGGCCACATACAGCGGAACTGGTGCTGCCCCGGAGCACCCCCGTTTCCTTCACACTCCTCGAGCAACAGGCTCAGATTGCCAGCTTTCACCAGGGCGGCCCGAGAGCCCTGGAAGGAGCCCCACGGGAGCTCGGCAGCCGCAGCAGGTAGCGAGGGGAGTCCCGGGAGCGCTGACACCACCGGCTATAATTAGCGCAGCGCAGCCCGCAGGGCTTCCCCGGCCGGCGGGAGCCTCGGAGCGCCAGGCGCGGAAGCTCCCCAGGACAGAAACTCCTCCGGGCGTCAGCTGCACGGGACGGGACACGGCAACCGGGGGCCTTACGAGTCACGGCTGGCGCCGGCGTCGCGCTCCAGGAAGACGATGTGCCGCGGGTAGTGGGCGCAGATCTCGCCGTGCACGTTGGGGATCACGCTGTAGCGATAATCGCGGCCGAACAGCTCCAGGCACCGCCGCTCGATCCGCTCCACCTGCACAGAGCCACCGCTCAATGCCCGCCGCGCCGGTCCCCGGTCCCCGCGCCCCCCGAGCCCTCACCTTGGCAGCGGCGGCACCGCCGCAGTCCTTGGCGCGGTACTGTGCCCGGGAGAACTCCAGCAGCAGCTCGGCCAGGGCGCGGTCCCCGGAGCCCGCCGGGGGGCAGCCGCGGGCCGTCGCCGCCGCCATGGCCGCGCCGCTCACCGCCGCCTCGGGCCCATCGTCCCGCCCGCCGCTTCCGCCCGCCCGCGACGCGCCCCTTCCGCCCGCTCCCGGCGTCATCGGGGCGCGCCGCGCTCCGCCCCGGGGTACCGAGCCCTGCTCTGGGGGTACCGGGCTGTGCTCCGGCCCCGCGTTTGGACTTGCAGAGAGGCGCAGCGAATGCTGTTAGGCCACGCCGAGTGGGTCCGACCGCGGCGTTGCCCGGCGTGTCCAGGGCGCTGCCCAAAGAGTCTCAAGACGGGTTTTAATTAAAGAAGCCCCTCCCGGAGTGTGGTCGCACGCACTGAGCCCGTGGCAGAGGAGCTGCGGGGTGAGCGGTATCGCTGCCAGGAGCACGGCTGAGGGCGGCACTGGCCGGACCGTGTCCCGGAGCCAGCTCGGGCTGTGCGTGCCCAGGGTGACGGGCACTGCCTTGCCCCGCCGGAGGCACGCGGCTCCTTGGCTCCAGCAGGCGAACACAATGTGTTTTTCATCTGCATTCGTCTAATTTGCAAATCAGCTATGAATCTTCACAAGCATTTAATGACAGACGGGTTCAGCCGCAGCTGACGCGGTGCATCTCAGTGCCTGAGAATGAAACTGGCCCGACATGGTCTGGTGTCTGCTGGGTTTGTGTGAGGCTGACGGGGCGGTGGCGAGATTTCGCAAGGACACCTGCCAACATACAAGTGCTGACAGCCTGTGTGACACCACTGGCATAGCCATTTACCCCAGCCCAGTCACCCACCCCACCTAGCCTGGCGCATGCCGTGTACCCCAGCCCTGTCACCACATCTGACCCGGCACAGCCGTGTACCTGGCCTCGCTCTGTCAGAGGTTTTGGGTCGACTCCTGCTGCCCCAGAGCAGGCACAGCGGCGGCAACTTACTTGCTCCGTCCCTGACAAGAAGGTGGGGAAGGGCTGGTGCCCGTCCGGGGGGCTACACAGGCAACCCGCGGGCCTGCCCTGGACTCGTGAAGGGTGCGGGAGGATGGCCGCTCTCCCTGCGGGCGCACTCCAAAGGCACCCGCGCGGAGACTTTCCAGCACTTATGGGAGCCGTGCCCCAGCGCTGCGCCCGGCGGGGTCGGTCCGGAGAACGGTCCTGCCGGACCAGGGGAGAGGAATGGGCTCGACCCGAGCCAAGTCAAGTGGACCCGGGCCGAACCGAGACGAGCCCGTCGCGAGGCTATCCCAGCCCCGCCGAGCCGGAGGCGAGCGCAGTCGAAGGCGGCGCAGCGGTCTGATCCCCGGGGGGCGGGCTCGGAGGGTCTCGGTTCGGCTCGGGCTCGGTTGGGCTCTGGCTGGGCTGCGCTGGGCTGGGCTGGGCTGGGCTGGACTCGGCTCGGCTGGGCTCGGCTCCGCAGTGGCGGGGGGGCGCACGGCCGCGCGCGCGCGGCGGGAGCGCGCGGGGCGCAGAGGCGGCAGCCAAGATGGCGGCGCGGGTGTCGCAGGGCCCGGCAGCCCGCGGGCGCTCTTAGGCCGCGGCCCCCCCGCCCTGCCGACCCCGGGCGGGCTCCCCGCCGCCCCGGCCCCTCCCGCCCTCCGGCAGCGGCGGCCGGCAGGATGCTGCCCTCGCAGGAAGCCTCCAAGCTGTACCATGACAACTACGTGCGGAACTCGCGCGCCATCGGCGTGCTCTGGGCCATCTTCACCATCTGCTTCGCCATCATCAACGTGGTGGTCTTCATCCAGCCCTACTGGGTTGGCGATAGCGTTAACACGCCCAAGCCCGGGTACTTCGGGCTGTTCCACTACTGCGTGGGCAGCGGGCTGGCGGGCCGGGAGCTGTCGTGCCGCGGCTCCTTCACCGACTTCAGCACCATCCCCTCGGGCGCCTTTCAGGCGGCCGCGTTCTTCGTGCTGCTCTCCATGGTGCTGACGCTGGGCTGCATCACCTGCTTCGCCCTGTTCTTCTTCTGCAACACCGCCACCGTCTACAAGATCTGCGCCTGGATGCAGCTGCTGGCAGGTACACACCGGCACCGGGAACCAGCGGCACTGGGAGCACCGGGCCTGGCGGCGGGGACGGGTGGGGAGAATGCGGACAGCGCTGAGCGTGCGGCACCCCGGGAGCCCCGGCAGCGGTAGGGGGGTCCCTGGCTACAGGGAACACCAAGGTTGCTCAAGGAAGCTGGGCTGAGTCCAAACACTGCAGGGCCCTGGTTCCAGGATCCAGCCTCACAGTTTCTTGGGACACCCAGGCCAAGTGTTGGTGCTGACAGATTAGCAGAAATGGGCACCAGTGTGGAGCACTGGCACCCATGGCTCTCTGATATCCCCTGGCCACAAGGAACACAAGAGCTGCCCAGGAAAGCTGGGCTGGGTACAGGTAGTGTGTATCCATAGGGCATCACTGCCAGGAGCTGGCCCTAGGACATCCCTGGACTTCCTGGGACCAGCAGGCCAGGCACTGGCACTGACAGAGCACCACAAACAGGTGCTGGCTCCCTGGGACTCTGCCAGAGAGCTGGATCGGGGACCCACCTCAGGCGACTCCAGAACAGGCACCGGCCCTGGGACATCTGGACAGTCTGGTGCACCTCAGGACATCCTGAGCAAGGGACCCATTTTGGGGCACCTCAGTACACCCTAGTCAAGCACCAGCACTGGGAAACCCTACAACAGGGACTGTTGCACACAGGCAAGGACCAAGTGCAAGGTGGCCTAGGACACACTGGATCAACCCTCTGAATCTCTGGGGATTCAGATACCCCAGCACACTTCACATCAGAGACTAACCTCCCTGTCAATCCCAGAGACATGGGGTTGTCCCCAGAAGATACTCACTTTAGGGGAACACTGAGCCCCCAGAGGGACCCCCACCACTAGAAGTAGCCCCATGGATCCCTCATCCCCGTAAAAGCACTCTTCAGCTCCCCCTTAAAGACATATTGTACCTAGGCCCCCTCTCTCCTGTATCATGAAAGGGCTGTGAGGACAGGCGTCTCCCAGCTCTCTCCAGTGTTTCCCACAGAGGAACACCATACCTTTACCTTTATGTCTCCCCAGATATGACCACTCAAGCCCAGTAATTAACCCTCCCAAAAGTGACCTTGTCTATAGATCCTCCTCAGCTCCCTCCACAAATGAAACCCCACTGTAGGTGTACCCAAGACCCTGACAGACTCACTCCTCAAAGTGACACTGTACAATAACCCAAACCTTTCCCCAGAAGGAGACCTGATGCCTATATTGATAAGGATCCCAAGTATTCTGTTATGCACAGACTTCCAGGGTGTCCTCACAGGAGAAAAATCCTGAGGAATATGCCCCTTATTCCTAATGAAAGGACCCCGTTCATCCCCTCTGTGAGAAGGGATGTGGATGGTCATTGATGTGGAAGGATATAGCCCCTGCCTGTGAGGATCTTTCAGCTAGCCCAGCTCTTTCCCTTGCAGCTGGTTTGGGATGGAAAGCCTGACCTCCCCTCACCCAGATCAGGACCACAGTCAGACCTGGAGCTGCCTTGGCTTATCAGGAAATTCCCTCATCTTTAATTTTCCCCGTCCTGAAGATTTATCAGTTTAAAGCAAGCTCAGAGCCCAAATCCTACTGATTGTCAGCAGCTTAATCAAGTGGCTTGGAGTGCCCAGCTGCTACTGCTGCGCAGGGAGCTGTGTGACAGAGGGCACTGCACGGGAGGCAGCCCTGGCTCTCCTTCCTCCCCATTGCCTCCTGTCCTCTCCTGGCTCAGGTTTGGGTGGCCATGAAAGCACTTTGCTGTTGTTACCTCTGGGTACCCTTCACCTTGCCTTGGAGTTTGTCCTTGTAATTGTAATTTGTACCTTGTAATTACATGTGTTGCACACAACTGTGCTTGTGAGAACCCTCATGCTCAGCTGAGTGGGGCCACAGGCTGGCTCTTCTGGCCCCAGCCAGCCCAGGTTGGCTTGAAGCTTTCCCAGAGCAGCATGGCTCTATGGCTTCTCTGCCGGGGAAAGTCCAAGGCAGCATTATTAGAGACTGGCCCTCCACCCTGCCCTGAGACATGACAGCATGGGAGAGCTGCTGTCCTACAGGACAGGCTGATGTTCCTGTCAGAGAGGGCCTGGATGCAGAGGTGGTGGTGTGGTGTGGTGTGTCCTAGCAAGAGAGAGCCTTGTCTGGTAGGGGTCAGGCAGGGCTGAACTTCCCTGGGCACATCTGAGGCAGCCACAGGTGGATGTGTTACCTTGTGCACCTTCCTTATTACCTCGTGGAGAAGGAGCTGCCATGACCCATGGAGAGAATACCACAGGCCAGATCCTATAGTAGGGTGGGGACACAGCCTGATGCAGGCTCTGGCACATCATGATGGCAAATTTCAGAGATTCACCTGGCTGGGAGGTTGGTGGATTCTGCCAGAGCAGAGAGCTTGAAGGAGCAGAGAAGGAAAGGACATTCCTCCTGCCTGAGGGCTTGGCTGAAGGGCTTGCACTACTATGGCAGAAGCAACTGTGAGGCCCAAAGTCTCTTGGTCTCACTGGTGAAAGCCAGGTAAGGCAGGTGATGGGCAGAGAGATGGGCAGAGGTCTGGGATGGCCAGTGCAGAGTAAAGGGCTGCTGATTATGGGCATGGATGGGCTCTTCAGAGGAGAAAAACCAAGTGCAGGAATGCGGGGGAGGAAGATGAGGAATTCAGGATCTCTTTCAAAAAAACCTAAAAATCAACCGCCTTGAAATCATCGATGTCTAATTAGTGGACAACAATCAAGGCAGGGTTTAATTAGAGCTTGACAGAAAGCTCCAGCTCAAAAGCCACTGCCCCCCTAGGAGGAAACTGGATCTAATTAAGAGGAAAGACTCTGCTTTATCGCAAATAGAAATGTGGCCATCTGCCCTGTTCAAAATCCCAGTAACGCAAAACTGGAGATTTTGCTAAATCCTTCTGTTATAAAACCAGAGATGGGCCCTTAACATGAGCACGTCAACAACTGTGTGACTGAGAGCACCTGATGCCACCCCAGTGCTCCAAATTAGTGGAGGAGCACCTTCAGAAAGTTCCATGGGATGATGCTTACTTGAAGAGAAATGGGCTGTGAGGGTGATCCCCCTTGGGATTCATCTGCAGGAAATCAGAGCATAGGAATACACCACCACCAGGCCACCCAGGAGCCTGAGCATTTCCTCTGACTCCCCAATACTCTGCTCTAGCATAAGACACAGTCACCTTGTGAGTTAACTCTGAGCTTTGAACAAAGTTTTCCTGGTGCCCAGCATTAATGCCCATGCTAGACAGCCCAGCCACCTCTGTGTGACACTGCATCCATGTGCCTCCCATCAGGATGATTGCCTCAAGTATGTCCAGGGTTGTTACCAGTGGGTCTGGTTTATACTTAGAGTCTGGGGGTCAAAAGAGGCAGTCAGCTGAGCACACCATCTTGCTTGGATGGAGGAACTGACTGGCCACATTTTAAGATGTTTCCCTGTGCTCCAGGTGTAACAGTCAGTGTGGTGAGACCTTGACACTTCCTCCATTAGGGATACGCAACACATGGGGTGCCTTCCCACCTGGGGCCATGCTCTTGGCCTTAGGGCTGGGCTTTGTCCTTATCAGTGCATTTTGGCATTGATCGTGCCATGTCCAATCACCTTTCCTAATGCAGAATGTGGTGATACATGTCCATCTGAGCTCTTTTCTCCTTTGGGAGACTGCCTTCAGAGCTACACTCATCTCTTCACGGCCCCTTCCAAGGCCTGAGAGCAGAGGCAGGTCCCTAAGCAGGGCTTCATCTTCTGCACCTCAGCTGTGTTTGCCACTGTCTGAGTGGGGACCCCTTGCATGGCATGGTTCTGGCATATCCGTGGAGAGGAGTAGTGAGGGAATTGTTGCCAGCTGCTGGGCTGAGCATGGAGCCAGCTGCTGCTCCATGCTGGAGCTGTTTGGTGGTGTGGCCTCAGCCTGAGTGAGCACTACAGTCCGAAAACCCTCCCTGGTTCTGGCAGCAATGCAGTGGCTCTGCTGAACCACATCAGGACAGGCTCATCTTTCTCACTGTGACTTGCTGGAGACCCAAGTCCTTTCAGAGACTTTGAAATTTCGAAGTATTGTTTTCATGGATATAAAAAGTCATTCATTGAAATTCTTAATGAAAAAGTATGAGGCAGATACCACTGCTACAAACAGGCTTGGAGTGTAACTGGGAAGCTGCTGAGCATGAGACTGCCCAGGGAGGTTGTGGAGTCCCTGGAGTCATTCAAAACCCATCTGGACATGTTCCTGTATCACCTGCTCTAGGTGACTCTTGGCAAGGGGGTTGAACTAAATGATCTCCAGAGGCTCCTTCCAACTTTTAACTATTCTGTGACTGCAGTTTATCCTAAAGCCCTTTCTCTGTCAAAGGGAGAAATATTGCCCACATATGAACCACTTCCACCTGCTGACCTTGCAGCAAAAATAACAACACTGCAAAAACCCTCAGCATTTGCTGAATTACTGTCTTCTGGACCCCCAAAAAAGCTTTCCTGAAAATTCCATTCTTCTTCCCCTACTCAGGTCTTGCAAAGGAACCAAGAACTGAGCTGTAGCCCATCCCTTGCATCCGTGCAGCGCCGCGTGCTCCGCAGCAGCAGCAGCAGCAGCAGCAGCAGCCGCGGGGTTGGCACGGCAGCGCAGCCCTCCCGTCGCGGCTGTTAATGTGCCTGTGTACTCGTGGGGAGGGGCTGAGCTCGTGTCCTGGAGCTTACATCCCTTAACTGTTGTTCCAGATAAAGTAACTGTCAGTTCTGATTCATACAAACTCATAACTCTATTCTGAATCCTGCTGATTTTTTGGCACAGAGACAGCCTGTGGAGCAAAACGCCGTAAGGGAGCTCGTGTCTGTGTAAATGGCCGGTGCTCGCCGTCCTGAGCACGCTGCCCTTAGCGTTGGTTTATTTTTGAGGGATTTCAGTTTTTAGAGGAAGGAAGGGGGACTGTGTTTGTCCCCTTTCCTTTTGGTGCTCAGCTCTTAGGAGGTTTTCTGGTGAGAAGCAGCCACTCTAGACCCCAACAGCCTAGCCCAGCCCCTGTTCCCCAGGGTTTTTGTGCTGTCCCCACACCAGCTTTAAAAAGCCCTTTTTGGACTCAGCGATTACTGGTTTTCCCCCATTACCCCACATCTTCCTGTTTGTGTGATCTGTGATGATGTGATGCTCTGGCTGGGGGTCACAGCTGCAGAAGATGCATCAGAAGATGCCCTTCCACCCATGGCAGGCAGAAGCAGTAAAAGCTGGTTTTCATTTACACCTGCAGACTAAACTAGACAGAAAAAGTAATTTAAAAAATCAGATTTTAACTCTGCAGGCACAGCTGCTCAGGACAGGGACAGTGATACTCAGCAAACGTGGGGGTTACTCAAACAGTACAAATTAGCTAAATGCACCTTGTACCAGGAGATGTTATCCTGCCAGGAGGAGCCTCCTCTTTCTGCTCAAATCTCACTCCAGTGTTGCATCCTGAGTCATAACGTTGCATTCCCTTTAATTTCTTTTGTGAGGATATCAAAAGTCCTTGAGATGCCCATGTTGTTTCTAATGGACTTGACAAGGGAGCACTGAGGAGTGAGAAGCCATGAACCAGCTGTAAGACCAATCTAAGAAATGCCAGCTTTATGGGGCCAGAGTCCCAGCCCCAGCACAATCATCCTTCCTGGGTGTACGCACTGTCCCTGTGCTCACTGAAATTCCTGCTCTCAAAACTGTCTTTACAACTGGGAAAACCAGACCCTAGGGGAAGGATGGCAGCTATGGGGTGTGACAGACCAGCTAGCCATTCTTGGTGCCACTGACAGGGAGGACTGACACCACCCCCTCAGAAGAACAGGAATTAAAAGGAGAGAATGGACAAGGATTTAGGTTATTTTTTTCCTCTTTGATAGTGGCTCTTCATAGGTGCCATTACCTGGTGGTTTTCTTGTGGTTGCAAGGCATAGAAATTGCTACTTTAAACAAAACCCAAGGTTTTCTGCAGGTCTTTAAGGGGTCTTGGGGCATTTGGAGGTAGGTGCTGGCAGAACAGTGCTGTGGGCAAAGCAAGCAGAGCCCTGACCCTGCATCCCTCAGACCTGTTGGAGATGGCAATGCTGAGGCCTGTGGGCTGTGTGGGGATCCCCTCCCTGTTCTTTCTCTGCTATTCAGAGTCACTCCTTGCTGCAGGCACAGATAGGTGTTTCCAGGACATTGGGTGGCCTAGAGACGTGCAGGAAAAGGAATTGCTTGTGACAGAGCAGAGGACTCGGCTTGCTGCTGGGAACACGTAGGACAGATAGGAAGGGGAGACTGAGCTGCCTTCAATAGCACAGCCCTACCTCAGCCACTTCCCAGGGAGCTGTGGAGTAGTGAGGGGTTTTTGGGAAGATGCCAGTCACCCTCAGGCAGAGGTATTGGGTATTTGTGATGACTTGGGCACACGTCTCTACCCAGTAGTAAATTTGTTGTTAAATTCTGTCAAAATGTCTGTGAGCGCTTGGGCAGAGATCCTGCAGCTGCTTGGTGGGACAGGGCACAGACTCCCTTTGCCTTGGTGCAGTACAGAGCAGGCACACGGGGATGAGAAGGATCAGAACAAGCAGACACAGGCTGCAGCCAGGCAGTGTCCTGCCAGTGGCCATCGCTGTGCTGTGCTGTGACTACCCACTGCACGAGTGTCTCCCATACCTTTTTGAGTCACCCTACTTTTGCCTTAAACCCTGTCTCTCATGTCCTCCACAAGTGCCGTGACTCTCCAGCATGTTAATCCACTGCATTGCTGCCTGTCCTGCCATGTTTGGGGCATACAGATGTCCTGGGAGACCCTCACACCTGTGGTGTTTTCAGAGCAGTGAGCTCTGGGCAGGCTTCTGCTTTACGTGGGCAGCGGGACCCACCTGGACCCTGAATAATTGCTCAGGAATGCAGAGAACATACCAAAGCCTGAGGAGTCCAAGGACAGGCTCAGGGGCTGCTGTTCTGCTCCTGTGAAGGACTGACTGAGGGCTGTGCACAAAGGCTGGTAGTCTGCCCAAGCCCTTGCTGGTGCAGGTAAAATTGGTGCGTGATTTTTTTAACTCAAATTTGCCCACCATTTTGGGCACAGTCCTGTTCTCCTTTTGGCTCTGAGTTGCTGTTGCTGAGGCCTGCTGCCCACCCAAGCAGCTGGAGCTGCTGCTTTCTGTGCTTTCCCCCAGCCTCACTGTGTACCTGTGGTCCTTTCCTCCTCCTCAGTGATTTCAGCAGATCTCTTACAACCATTTACAGGCGGGGTCATGCCAGCCTGAGCAGTGCCATGGGGGTAAACCCACCCCCTTGCTGGGGATTGCCATAGAGCACCTTAGCTTGTTTCACAGCTGCACTGCACTGGGAGCTCAGAGGATCCTTAAATCCTCTTAGCATTTCTGCTTTCACAGGAACAGTCCCTGGCACAGGTCTGCTGCACCTGATCCCCTTTAATTCAAGCTCTCTGCTGAATTAATGCCATCCTGTTCCAAGGTGCCCAGGTCAGCAGCAGGCCAGGCTGCTCCTCACCATTTACCATGCAGTGCATGGCATTGGTGCTGTTTGTGTTTCCTTGCAGAGGGATGGTTTTGGGTTGGCCCAGTCCCAGTGAGCAGGGAGCTCCCCCAGACAGGCTGTGTTTGGCTGGGAGTCCCTGGTGATGATGTGCTGGAGACACCAGCTTGGCTCTGTGCAGCCGTGTGGTGCTGGGGTTGCACCAGGGCTGTGCGTTGCAGTAATCAGCATGCAAGGCTTGCCCCTGTCCACAAAGACACTTTTACCGAGGAGGTTTGCTATATGGATGGAGGAGTCAGAGACAGGCAGCAGCTGCTGTGTGACAGCGTCCCTATCCTTTGCTGGGTTCACCTCTTTGTGATTCAAGGGCTGTACCTACTCTTGGTGTGATGCCCTGCAGGCACTTCCCTCCCTCCTGGGATTTCCCTTCCTCATGGAGAGCAGTTCAAAACACATACCAGCACCCAGAAAGCCAGGTGTCAGCCTGCATGGTCTTTGCTGTAAGGGATGAGAGCTAACTTCTAACTGGTGTGGACACAAGCCTCTTGCTTTTTCCTTAACTCAGGGCAAAAGTACCTGCAGGGCACTGCAGCCAGTATCATTACTATTTTTAGCCTTTCCAGATGATATGGGGTGAGGTGCTTTTGTACTTGCTGTAGTCAGAAAAAGTCACCTCCTTACCTTGACAGTCACAGGCTTTGTCTTGGCATTTCCACTCCTGTATTCCCTGATGTCTCCTTGCTCAGCACAGTGTGCTGGGTGGAGGTCTGCTGGGAAGGTGACCCCTCTGGGAGTGGTGCTGTGTGGTGGTCAGGTGTGGGGGCTCCTGGGGATGCCAGTTCTCTCCACAGGCAGCATCCCTGCCTGCTGTGCACTGGTAGCTCCTGCCCACATGCAGGGAATTTATGGTGATGAGGAAAGCCTGTGGCCAACCACCGATCCTGTGGCTGATGCTGGTAGAAACCAAGAGCCTGAAGTCCCTTTTTGTGTGTGGGTGAGGTTTGGGACAGCCAAAAATGCAGTCCCTGGAGCTCCTGAGGCAGTGGTGGCTGTCACCTGCCACATTGCGTGGCTGTCATGGGGCCAAGGTGGGCTGTGTGCCAGACATGGGCTGCACTCGTGTTCTGACTGGGGGGTTCAGAACCCCCACTGCCACTTCATTGTCTCTGAGACTTCCTCCTCCTCTTCCCTTGCAGCGCTCTGCCTGGTGCTGGGCTGCATGATCTTTCCCGATGGCTGGGATGCAGAGACCATACGGGACATGTGCGGGGAGAAAACAGGGAAGTACTCCCTGGGCGACTGCTCCGTACGCTGGGCTTATATCCTGGCCATCATTGGCATCCTCAACGCCCTTATCCTCTCCTTCCTGGCCTTTGTTCTCGGCAACCGGCAGAACGATCTGCTGCACGAGGAGCTCAAGACAGAGAGCAAAGGTGAGCACCATGCTACTGGGGGATCCTGGGTGGGAACAGCCTGCGGGGCTTGGCCCCTCTGGCAGCCTGGCAAGGGTCCTGTGGGCTTAATTGCCACCTGCTAGGCAAGCCAGGCTGGGCAAGGTGGGAAGGAGCTGCCGAGCCTCTGCCCTGCCTGACCTCTCTCTCTTCTGCTTCCACAGATTTTGTTGGCACTGCGGTAAGCCTTGAGTGTCACTGTCCTGTCCCCTGTCCCTCTGTGGTGTCTCTGGGTGTGACTGTGTTGGGTGTCTGCATGGGATGGGATGGGATGGGATGGGATGTGAGGACCCTGGCTGTGGAAGCAGCAGGGTTGGGGGCAATGGGGAAGGGAGGCAGCAGAGACAGGGTGGCAGGGATGGGGACAGGCATATGCCTGGCACATACAAATAGCATGATGGTGCAGTAAGACCTGCCCAAGACCATCCCAAATCTTCTGTGCTTTCCCCGCAGAGGATATAAGGCCGACCATCTGCAGCAGGACCCTCTTCCCATGGCCGGCAGCCTGGGCGCTCCCTCCCTGTCCTGCCCTTCATTTGCTGCCAGCGGCCGCACAGCGTCCCACGCCGCCCTCTGGGCCCCGGCGCCCGTGCCAGGGATGCGCCAGCCGCCCGCCGCATCCACGGCCATCTCCATGTCCACGCCGGCACCACCATCCCATGCTCCCTGCCAGCTCCGTACCCACCGCTGCCTGCGGGCCGCCGCCAGGGGAGGATGCCTCAAACCCGCTTTGTTCAAGAACAGAATCCAGCTGCGGTTTTGTTTCAAGGAAAAAACAGTCTTGGAGTTTTTAACAGATTTCTACATCCCCAGGACTCCTGACCTGCTGCCTCCCACCCGAACGCGCACCCAGTGACGCCCCGTGCCGGCTGCTCCGGGTCCCGGACCCCTCCCCACTCCCATTTTGTACAGCTCCGTGATCCTGTCTCCACAGCCAGGGGACTCGGTGGCCGGGATGGGGCCCAACCCGTACTTTTACATGTAAATTCATATTCTCTAAACAGGGTAAAGTGACTCGAGACCCCTCTCCCCACGGCCCCGGGAGTCCAGCCCAGGACATGGTGTTTCCTGGTGCATGGCCGGGGCCGCAGGCTGCTCGCTCCCCTCAGCACGGGGACCGCAGGGGCCTTGCTGCTGCCGGCCGTGGGACACCCGACTCGCGCCGCCGTTGAATGTAAGCCCTGGTAAGTGGGAGCAGCTGAACATGCAAAACCCCCGGGCGGGCACAGGAGGATTCCCCCGCCAAGACCCCTCCCCGAGCCGGCCGCGGGCTGTTGCCAAACGCCTTCCCTCCCCATCCCCATACGGTGCTTTATCTCCACTGGTGACAGCAAGGCTTTCCCTGCCACACGGCACGGCCGGATGTACCCGAGCACTCCTGTACCCACCCGGCCTCCTGGCTGTACCTCGCTGGCCCGCGGTGATGGCGTGCGGGGAGTCGGTGGCCGCTGCCCGGGGCAGCGCTGAGCGCGGCAGCCGCCAAGGTCACACACAGCAGCCGAGAGCCGACACCCCGGCACGGGTGGCTGCAGCCTGGCTGTGCCTCTGCTGGCCAGACCAGCGCGTGTGTGTGGGCTTCCCCTGGCCACAGGGGCTTGGGTCACCACAGCCCTCGCAATGCAATAAAATCCTCAGCACTGGCCGTGTCTCAGTGCGAGCAGCTGGGGCTCCTTGCAAGGCCCAGGGCAAGGCCCCCAGGGGCTTTGTGGGGGCCCTGGCAGGGCTGGACCCAGGCACTGGGCAAGGCCAAGGGAGCAGGGCGAGTGGGAGCAGGGAGCAGAGTGGGACCACGGTCCTGGGATGGGGCCACGGAGCGTGGAGGCTGCTGGGGGATGGCACTGGAGGGCTCTGCAGGACCCAGCGCTGCACCAGGCACCAGGGGCTGGCTGGAGCAGGTAAGTGCTGCCCTGAGGCCCTGCGGGGTGTTGGTGGGGGATGGAGCTGTGCCAAAACACCATCTGGGAGCCAAAGCCACCCAGGATGGAGTGGGTGCCAGCACTCCTGCCAGTGCCCTCTGCCAGCCATGAGCCCAGCGGTGCCCACATCCCTCTGCCAGCTGCCCCCTGTCAGAGACCAACAGGAACGAACCCACAGCGCCCGGGTCTTGCCAGCTTGCGAGTGCTGTTGCCAGCTGAATTGGAAAAACAAACCAAGAAAATCAGTGGAGAAAGGAATACAGTAGCTGTAATATATCTGTATTTTAGTACAAAGTTTGATACAGTGTTTCACAAAACCTTATTGAAAAATATAATTCAAACCAGATGAGCTTGGAGCCCTGTGTTGTGGAGAGGGTTGGGATGGGTTTTTCCTGGCCATCACCAAAGGAGGTGGTGTGCAAGGAGGCCAAAGAGGCCCCTGTGTCTTGAGCTGTGTTGGGAGCACACCCTGCAGAACTGAGCCTCAATCCACATGGTCTGGCACACAAAGAGGGGCTCTGGCCAGAGCGAGTCCCCAGAGAAAGGGTCTGTCCCACTTCAGGGCAAAGCAGGGGGTGGGGCAGGGATACTATTCATCCCTAGGAGCCTTTGAACACGTCCTTTCTGCCTGTCCACACTGCACGATGTATGCTCTGTCAGCTCACTGACTAACACAGACTGATAGCAACCTCCTGAAATTCATCAAATTCCAGTGCCGTGATGGAAAAAAACTACATAGCCAGCCAGTCTAGAGGCATGCTCTGGTGGAGTGGGGAGAGCATTCCAGGCTGTGTGAGGAGCTCTGGGACTTGCAGAGAGCTTTGGCCAGGTCTGGCTCCCCTGGTGTGGGACACAGTCACAGCCCAGGTGAGCCCTGCACATGGCAGAAGAGGCTGAGAAGAGCAGGGTTGGTGCTACCCACAGTTACTTTCGGGAGTAGTGGAGATGGAGCCACTGTTAGAGGATGCAAAATGACAGAATGAACCATGATAGATGCTGACCTACAGTGTCAGGGAGAACATTCTCACAGTAAGGGTAGTCAAAAGACCAGAACCCATGGGCACCTCAAACCAACACTTGCAGACACACCTGGCAGGCTGCACGAAAAGGCAAGCAGCACGAGAACCCTGGATACCAGGTTCTGTCACACGAGAAATCAGGTTTTAAAGCAGGTGCAGTGGACATCCTCCACATCCATCTCCTCCCCAAATGAGCTTGGGCTAGAAGAACAGCAGCAGCAGAGCTAAAAATCTCACAACCCCAGCCAGAAGCTCTGGGAATTTCCTCAGGAACAGCAGCTCCCACAGCAGCTCCTAGCTTCACCTGGCAGAAGGCAGGAGGGAGGTCTGCAAGGCTGCTCCTGCAAGGATTTGCTTACCCTGCAGGAGACAGGGAAGAGAGATTTACATGCCCTCACCCCCTTGCCCTATGTCCTGGGCACCAGCATTCAAGGTAGTAAGAAATTCAACAACACTAGTTTTCAAGTTAAGTATTTTTATTATCAAAATTATTACATCTCTTGTGAAAGTTCAAATGTTACAGCATGGTGTAAAAACTCCACTAGAGTAAGAAGCTACAGCCCCCACCTTTCCTAGAGCTTTCCAGGGTCCCTCCCTCCTGCCCCCCTGCTGCGCCCGAAGGTGCTGGAGCCTCTGGGCAGGGCCCCCCTGGCCCCCTCCCTCCACCTGGCAGGGCAGAGCCCGCCTGCCCCGTGCTGCTCAGAGCACGAAAGGGGAGGCTGCACCTCCAGGGCTAAGCCAAGTGAAGTTTACACCTATTTTATACAGTATACAGACACCCAACTGCGGGGTGACAAGTTCCATCCCAACACGCTCACAGCCAGACAGTGTGAGAAAAGTTACTCTTTGTTTCAATATTTTAAAAGTCTCCCCTAGGCTGAACAAACACCTGATTTCAATTGTGAATTAGAGAAATCTGTAACAGTCCTAAAAAAAGAGGAAGAAGACTGTGCATCTGCAAGGAGAGGGGAGACAGACTCACAGCATTATGTTATCCAAGAGAAAGGAGAAGTTCCACTGCAGCACCAGGGATGACACCTGTCATATATTAGCTAACCTACTATGGTTATAACTGAATATAAAATTAGATAAATAAAAACACGCCCGATATTACAGTAAACAAGTGAGAAAGAAGCTGGCAATCGTATGGAATTGAACACACAGCGCACTGTGTCTGGGCTGGCTCTCCTGCCATGCTCGGAGGGTGACAGTGGCTGGGAAAGACTCCACATGGCACTGCCTGGAGAGCCTCTGGCTCGGCACAAACCGGGGTGCCCACCCAGCACTGCCCCTTGCAGCACCCCTGCTCCTCTGCCTGCAGCCCCCATGTGCCGCAGCATCACTTGACTGACCAGGCCCCGGCCATCCCCTGTGCGTTGGCACCAGCAGCCAGAGAGCCCCGGCGTGGCAGCACGGCCCCAGCCGCGCTCCTGTTCACAGATTCCTTAGGCGACCTTAAAAACACTCATTCACGACAGACCTGCAATGAAGCAGCACACGACAGCGCACCCCGGATCCTCTGCAGCCACAGGCACACGCTCCAAACCCCTCCCGTGCTGTTTGCATGTGCAGAGACTCTGCTGTCCTGGAAAACGCTCTGACGGCAGCAGGGGCGACCCAGGCCCAAAGGCAGCAGTGTGCACTCGTCTGCTTGTGACTGGAATGATCGTAACGGATTAAAGCCCTCCCCAGAACGCACTGAGAACCTGACCTATAAAGAGATCGGAGTTAACTTCCCCCAACATTTCCTTTAAACTGCTTTTGAATTCAGAACTGTGTCCGTGCTGCATGAGTGACTGTGGCCATGGGCACGGACCAGAGACAGAGGCTGCGCCACAGTCATTGCACTTGAACCATTTGCTTTTTTTTTTTCCTTTTTTTCTTTTTTTTTTTTTGTTTCTTTTTGTTTTTGCAATGTACCCAACATGTCAGGGAACTGCTCTGCTACAGTCTCTGCCTCAGAGAAATCTGTGTTCTTCTACCAAGCCAGAGGCCAATACTGCTCACAAATCTCACCTGTGCATTTTCGACCTCAGTGTCTGACCCCTGGCACCCCAGCATCAGGTGCAAGCTCCCAACACCGGCCCAGGAGCCACTTCCAGAGGTGACTGGAAGGAGCTATGGGCAGTTTTGTCCTCCTGAAGTCCAGGCAGCCCTAGGAAAGTCCTGTTTGAGTCTTTACTCCAGAACCTTGAAGCTGCTGCAGTCTGTACTGATGGACACTGCTTCCCCCGCGGTGCGGATAGTGTTGTGCATTGGAAATCACAGCGCCCCGGGAGCCCTGGTAGAGAACAGACTGCCCAGAGTTCGGCAGGCTCATAGTCCGTAAGTCTGACTGTAGTGACCGAGCACTTTGGGGAGCGGAGGAAGAGCCCGACACGCCTGTGCAGGGCTGGGAGCCCGACTCCGAGGAGAGAGAGTCCACAGCTGTCTGCTGTGCCGGGCTGGCGGCCGCAGGGCAGCTCTTCCTCAGGAGGCTGCTGCTGACGCTGCCAGAGTGCTGCTGGCTGCTGAAATACCCCGAATTCCCTGCAAACAGGGCAGAGGAGTCTGTGGAGACCGAGTGGGCAGGGCTGGAATATGAGGTGGAGGAGAGGGATGTTTCCGAGGAACCATGGGACAGGCTGTGTCCTGTCCTCTGTGCTGCTGCTCGGTAGCTGTATCCAGGAGACGGCGCGAGGTGCCCTCGGTACGGGGAGGAGCTCTGCTGGAGCAGGGTCTGTGATTCTGCCTGGGGACTGTCAGACTGCAGCAGCTGAACAAGGCATGAGGAAAAAAAGGAAAAGGCATGTCAGGCTGACCTCCCCGTTTCCTACCTGCTTCTCATCCTAAGGTGCTTACTAGAGCACTGTGAACAATGGCAGCTAAACACTGTTTCCCTCCTTATGAAAGCTTTCTTTTAGAATGGGCAGATGAGGTATGAAAGCATTTACCTGGTAGCTGTATCGAGAAGGACTGTAAACTGCTGGTCCTTTGTGGGCTTCTGGAGTGTCTCCTTCTGCTGCATCTACAATGTACAGGCAAGATGTTAAACCTCACCCCACTGACTGAGACGACAGCAGCTCCCTCTCAAATGACACCGCACAGTCCAGCCCTTGTGTGCTGCATTCAGCACCAGCTGAGATCAGAGCAGCATCCCCAGCCACCAGCACTTCAGAAACTGAGAAACCCAGCAAATGACAATTGGGAAACCTTAACGTGTGTCAGCAGCCACATGTGTATGAGTGGCCACTCCTGTCACAACAGTGTGCTCTGGTTTATCACAAAGCCCACCTGACTTGGACCAGCCTGTCTGAATGACCACACCTGGAGATAATGCACAGGCACAGCCAGGGCTCCCCTGGCTCTTCAGTAGGATATGAGCGGCAGAAGATGGTTTCTAAGGACTTGGCAATTTCTCACACAGTCTTGGTACAGGAATCCACACTGGATACACTTACAGCTCAGGAGACAAAACTGCCCTTGTTAGAGGGCTCTCAGCAGGATCCTGTGGTGGGTTTTCCTCAAAGGCAGATCCAGAAGCTTCCAAAGACAGACATTCTGTGCTGCCATTTTGGGGACTGTGGTTTACAAGCCAACTGAGCTGCTTCAGATACTCCTGGAACTCAGAAATGCCTGTTTTTCTAACAGGCCAAGATGATGAAAATGCTTTAAGGTTTGAAGGGCACTGGCAGCATACAGTACACACTGATCCACCTCAGATATGTCGGAGACCAAGAGGGATAAAATGCCTCCTGACAGAGTAAGCCTTTTTTTGGACTTCAAAGGTGGGTGAGCTTCTTGTCCTACATATCACTGAACCTGACCTGGGGTAGGCAAGAAGTACTTACTGCAGTGACACAGCCACCGTGCCACCTGTGTGCTTCAGTTGCTACCCTGTAACCATGGCTGTGATCCTGCTGTCTGCAGGAGGGGCGAAGCTGCTGGGACTAGATGATTTCACATCAGAGTTCTCCTGCAGACTAATGAGATAGAACTGTTTATCTGCAGCATCTCAGGGACTCTCAGCAGCCACATTTGAAATGCCTTGGTGAAACAGTGTTGGTATTAGTATCAAATTTATATGACAGATGTGTCTCAGTCATGAAACAGGACACGCTGCCTCAGTCTGCTCTGTACTTCTGCCAGACAAGTCTGGCTTTGCCCCAGCTGCACTGGCACAAGCATCAGTGCCAGTAGTGCCTGTGGTTCTGCTGCCATTGTCCTTTCTGTGCTACACCACAATGCTGGCTTAGCTAACATGGATCTGGATGTAGCTCTTGTCTGTTCTTGAGGCTAATGAATTCCCTCAGGGCACAGGCCTGCAGAGAGACTGGGGCGTGAAGCTTCCAGCATGTGTCCTGTGCCACCTTCCATTTCTGAAATGCCATCGATGCAGCAAGGGGCTGTTTGGTGACATTCCAAGTACTGCAGAATGGCAAAATTTAGACATTTAGGGCATATTTTGTTAAAAAGTCATGCACAGAAAAGCTGTTCAATTCCAGAGATTGGTGTGATTAACATAAGTTGAGTATGAGAATCAAAAGAAATCTAAAGATTTCTAAAAGAAACTGTTTCTTAAAAGGCTGGGCACACCAGTAGGGCTGCATGATTTACTGGCACTACCTGTTCCCAGAAAGAAACCTTGACAAGTTAAAGACTACTGAAAGACTAAATTACACAGGGTAAATAAACTATGACCTTCCTGAATTTGCTTTATGTAAACTTAAAAGCTAGAGCCATTATCTTCCTCCCCTGTTCTCAATACCTGCACAAGGGAAGGACATGAGTAACTGCTTTTCTTGGCTGTACTGGCCTGTGCCAACCTAAAGCACATACGAAGTGACAGGTTTTGCTGAGAGCAGCTGCAGTTCTCAGAAGCGTGCAGTGCACACAAATTTCATTTCATTGCTACATGCCTCATCAGCAAACCCTCCAACTCTGGGATTTTTTACTTCCTGTTAATATCTGTTATAGCATCAAGTGGAAATGTGCATCTTCAAAACTCCTCCAGGTGCTACCAGGAACAGCAGGGACTCAGCCACCCATTTGTTTCACTAAGAGGCAGAGCAGCAACTGGGGGAGGGGAGATGGCTCAAAGAATCTAAACAAGAATCTAAACAAGCTGCTGAAGAAATTGCCAGAGCAAGCAAAAGAAAAAACGTACTTTGCTGTGCTAGGATGAAGGAGACAAGATGACTTTTGTCAGCTGCAGCATTAGGTTTTCACAGCTCAGAATGGGATGGAGTTTATGCAACAAGAAAGAATTTATCACTGCAGATGAAAGTTTAACTCCATCCTAATTCTTGGGTGATACTGAAGAGCCACAGCTGTACAGGTTACATTGGCAAAGATCTGTCCCAAGAGCCTAGATTTTGCTTACCCTTATAAACAACAACCGAGAAAGCCACTTCCAATGGTATGGGAAAGACAGGGAAAAGATTCCCAGTGGAGTCCCATGAAACTGTGACATATTTCATGAGGAAGTAGACGTCCTCTCAAGACTAGACTAAGAAAAAGCAGTGAAATGTGCTTTTTTAAGTGTAAAAAAACAAGAGAACTCCAAATGAGAAATCAATTTTCAAAGCTGGTCTCAAACACACCTTACTGCAGTTGAGGAAAGTCTGATTTGGAATGAAGGAAATACATGCTTGCCCTAAAGTGCTCAGAAACAAGGTAATGCACATGTCTGAATTCACCTAATGACCATTAAATTATAGCTCTTTTAGAGCACAGCAGGTGCTAACCCATCTGGTCCAAGGATAAAGAAGCTGTCCCTGTCAAAGTCAACGTGCAGGCATCTTGAATTCAATCCCTGGAAAAGATTAGAAGTCTTCCAGGTCTAACAGAAGAGGGATACAGGCTCAAGCAATATTTGAATAACAGTAAAGTTTGGTTTGCAGAAGGCAGCTTTGATAACGTTAAAGATGAAGGTACAACAAACCAACTTGACAGACAAACTGGCAAAGTTATCCAAGCACATCATTTCCCACAAGGCAAACGTCCCAAAGTTTCACCGTCCTACCTGCATCTCTCTCGAGAGCAGTGTCCTGGCTAGGGGAGGATTCGTGTCTCTGGGACACCTTTGCACCGCTCCGCAGAACCTTCTCCAGCATCCCCCGGCCCTCCCGCAGCCTCTCCACCGACGTTGGGACCATCCTGCAACAGAAGCCCAAGAACAGCTGAGCACTGCTGTGACATAGCTGAGAGCTATGTGACAAATGCACAGGGGATCAGACCTCTTTAGAAACATGAGGAACAAACTTCTCGACTGCTTTTGCCATGTAAAAAACCTTCAGAGGGATTTCCCTGCTATCATGATGCCACTGCCCTCAGAACACCAAGCCTTTAATCAAAAACATGGTATAAGCACCCAGTTCAGTAAATCACTCTGGTAGAGAAAAATTCTTTTGAGATTCAACACCTTTTTGAAAATCTTGGTATTGGCTTAAGATTAACTGCAGTTATTTTGCATAATTGCATTCATTCAAACTAAGCAGAAGCAAACCCAATACCATTATGATAATACAGTGCCAAGACAGTATAGTTGGATACTGCAATATTCCTGAGCAGAGCTAGCTGGGCAATTTTCCCTTCTAATGCCACTTTGTCCTGTTTATTTTGTAGTGTGAAAACTCTCCACTCAAGATTAATGCTGGATATTGTTCCATTTTATAAGTGTCTTGTCTAAGGGTGAAAAAGAGGTGAAGTGGCTTTCCTAAAGCCAAACTGTTGAAGAAAAACAGACCTACAGACAAAGCCCAGGCCCCTGGGTCAACATTCCATCTACCACACACACAGGACCATCCAAATCTCTTTGGAAAATGTCCTTTAACCTATAGATAGCATCACCATAACCAGGGATTTACAATGCCTTTACTCTAGACACTGATGAATTTGTGCCTTAAAAATGTCTGATTTTAAATATTGAGATTATATTAAATGCTTTGCATATGATGCAAGCATGCAGATTAACTGCATATTGACTGGTTTCTGTATTGAATTTTTGTTAAGATATATTGAAAACTGTGCTTTTCATTAGGATTTTTTAATTATTTTGTTTGCTTGGAGACTTGTTTTCTGCAAGGCTGGGTTTACTGGGCAGCAGCACATCTGTTTACATTGTGATGGCTTCATCCTGGCAACTGAAATAGACAAACAATTTTTTTTTTCAAAGAAAACTGCTCTCAATTATTGTAGAATTCAGCAAAAATCTGGAAAACTCTACACATTAAGGCACAGAATTTTAGTTCTCACCAATTTCTTCTGTTCCTAATATTATTGTCAATGTCTGGAAATGTATCTGATATAGAAGCACACGGAGTGAAAGATGAAACTGGGTCACTTTACCTCAGTAATGGGTTCTAACATATTTTTAAAAGTAGAAGGTGAGTGTACATTTGTCATCTGTGCCCATTAAAACACAGAAGCCCAAGAATTTTAGAGGCAGCAAATATGCTTAAACCCACTTCAAAATGCATCAGCATGGTTTCAGCTTTATATCCAGTGTGCCATAACAATAGGATCTTTATTCCCACACAATACTTACTCCTGAAACCACGTGGGAAACTGAAGCCAGAGCAGGACCTGCTGAGGGAGCAGGAGATGAAGCTCACAGAACACAAAAGATGGTACTAAAGCAAGGATGCCACACTGACACCTCACCCTGAACTAGTTTTAGTTCATTCAGCTGGTTGGCTTTTTTCCTACTCTTTTACAGGCAGAAGGAAGTAGAACAGGAGGAGAATGAAATGGACTATTACCACTTTTATAGAATATTTGAAAATAAAATAATGATGATAAACCAGTCATTATCAGACTGCTTCAGCTGTGGCCAGTCCCATATCTGGCAGAAGGTCATCTGGTACACAGACAACGTCAGAGAGGTAAAAGACAAATTGCTTCTATCAAACTCTGCCTGAAAAGTGATGGAAAAAGGAAGGAAACAGATCTATTACTCCTCCAAACTCACCCAAGTGCTTTCAACACAAACTTCATGCTTCTCACTGTCCTCAGCACTGCTTTGAATCTCTCCTCATGCCACCCCCCTGCCACTGCCCAAACAGTGATCCAACCAAGTACGTGGAGATCAGCATCAGGAAAGGGGGGTGTGTGTGTGTCTGTGTGTGCCTTTCTGCTGGTAGTGTGCACGACCAGAACCTGACTCCAGGGCAGCAGAGCTAGTGCCCTGCACAGTTCCAGTCAGCAGAACCTCCCAGACATCACTGGCACTGTAATGCCACATGTGGCAATTCAGTGCACTACTTCATATTTTGAACCAGGTTCAAACATGTTTGAAGACCTTCCCCTTATCAAACCTTCTCATGGTAACCATGATAAAGGTGCTTTGTACAGTAGTTTCACGATTATAAGCCGCACCTTTTTCACTGAAGAATGCAGCCTACGCCAGTGGTGCGGCTAATCATCAGGTGCGGCTTATTTATGGACAAATCCCAGCAAAATGCCAACCCGGAAGTGAGAGCCGGCCGGGGAGAGACCTGCCGCGGAGCCGCAGCCGGCTGGGGACCTGCCGTGGAGCTGCGACCAGGCGGGATGGGGGCAGGTGGGGAGCGGGCTTTGCGCCCCGGCGGTTCCACCTCCGCAGCGAGCCC
>VRYO01000638.1:11352014-11384581 GCA_009812075.1 Sialia sialis | reverse complement strand
CTTATATTCAGGTGCGGCTTATAATCGTGAAATTACTGTACATGCCTTAGGCATGCCACTGACCAGAGTCTGGTAAATTAGCAAAGCTGGAGCTGTTGAACTATCCCTGCTTCTCAAATGTGAAGCTACAGAGCCTGTGAGATTTCCTTCAGAACAGGAGTGGACTTAGTACCACTCATGTCCAAAAAAAGTGAAGGTTCAGCAAAAAAAGACCTGCATTAGACTTTCATTGCTGAGCAAGACCTTACTACCCCAGACCTCAAAATGGAACTGGTGGAAGAGCAACAACTGCTTAAGTTTGTACCTTTCAAGACAAATTTTTGATATCTATGCCAAGAACTAACAGACAGGCTAAGAAGAGTGCTGGTATCCTCCACAGTTGTTTAGCAATTATGAAAGAGAACAATACCAAGAGATCCAAATGAATCCATCTTACTGCCCATATTTTTATGGAAATGTCCCCTGAGGAGTTTGGTCCTTCCCCGTGGAGCAATCTCAGGCTTGCTTGGAAGGGTAACACTCACCACCTACTGCTGATGCTCTCCTGGGATTTACTGAGTGATGATGAGGAACTACAGCCCCTCGAGTCTGGTGGGCTGATGTCCTCTACGTGAGGCAGGGAGGGATGAGAAGGGGAGAAGCCACTCTGTGGGGAGGACGGAGTTCGTGCTGCGGAGCCTGGCTGGCTGCTCCCATCCCCATCAGCCCCGGAGGCGCCGCTGCCCTGCCGGGTGGGGGTCCCTGCGCCGCGCCCGGAATCGCCGCCCTCCTTGGCCTCCTGTTTCCGCTTGCGGTACTCGAGGAGCGATACCTGGAGGAGAAAACACAGCCGTGAGGCAGGGAGCACAGCACTAGGGCAGGGGGAGGAACAGGCCCATGCAGCGTCCAAAAAAATCTTCTGGGTCTGCAGGTAAAACTTGGAAAGGCGTATTGGGATTATCAACTCCTGTTGCATCTGCAGACATTCCAGAAAAGAGCTTAGTGCTGCAAATTCAGACTGCCATGATCACCCATCTTTTACTTTTTATAACCAATAAATCAGCAGAAACATCCAGCTCATTTATTTCTCTAACCACCTGGATTTTTACTTTACTTCAGGAGATGCATATTCAAGCAACAATCTGCTGTAACCTCCCTCCTCTCAAAACCCTCCATACACTCTCTCTGGTTCATGACTTCATGTAAGTTTTCAGTATCTGTACATCCCCAAAACAGGTAATAAGAATCTTCTTCACAGAACTGGTACCTTCAGTGCCCAATTCATCTGTACTAGTTCAGCCACATTACACTAAAAGCTTGGTGAAGCCTTGCCCAGAATTTTAACTTGCTTAGAGCAGGTTCCTGCTATAGAGGCATTGCAAACTTGCAGCACTACCACCAAAACAAACTGCTTGTAGCCAAGGTAGAATGTGTTTTGGGCATTCTCAGATTTGTCAGACACCAACCAAAGATAAAGCAGCCTCGGAAAACAAGGTCAGCAGAACCAAAAAGACAAATATTTCCAGCTGAGCACTTACCTTTCAGCAAGCCTTCCCTTACAGTTATTATGAGGTAAGGACTCACAGAAGGCAGCTCTGCTGAAGAATTTATCAGCTATGACTCAATGCCCATATAGAAGGCTTTATGATGCTAAAATATTGAACAGGGTATTTCCAAAAGTAACTCAACATATGAAGATTTTAAGTAAAGTGTAATTTTAAAAGAAAAAACAAGGGAAAAAAAATCAAGGGACTCCAGAAATGGAAAGGAAATAAGATATTCCATGCAGCTGGAGCCATATACAAGTGATCTGAGTTACCACACTTGCCATAAAACCCAAGCACAGGAAAAGGCAATGATATTTGTCCCATGAGTACCCAATTTTATCACAGTACTACCTTAACATTTTACCTCAGTTTTAGTCCCATGAGGGTCACTGGCTTGCTGTGAGAAACAAGTATGTATTTGCTTTTGCTAAATTATATTCACATGTTTTCAGTTTCAAAGAGCTAAAATTTAAATAACCTTCATCTTACTTGTGTTGCAATGTTATGGAAATGTTCTAATATGTTCTAGTAAACAGTCTATGTTTTCTTTTGAAACATTACACCCTCTCTCCTAGTAAGGACCCTTTTCATCCTGATAAATAACACCTCCCCCAGCTGTACAGCTGCACTGTGTTATTGCTCTGGGTCTTGTCTCAGTTTAACAACTGCTAATGAAAGCTGCCAGCATCCTGCTCATTTTTCTGTGATCCCAGAAGATGTATTTGCACTGTGGTGTCTTTTTTTCCACTTCTCACATCAAAATCTTGCCTAAAGGGTAACTCTCTTGTAACGACTGTTTTCACCCAGGCACTGGATGCCTGGATAACTTGCCCAGTCTCTCTCTGTTCTCCCTGTAAGTCTTGGCAGAAACCTGAGTGGGAACTGTAAACATCATGGCAATCTAAGAAGTTCTTTTACAGGAGTACTTGCCTTCTTCTTTTGCGGTGGATTCTGGGGAGCAGCTCTGGTGCCTTCAGAAGCCCTCTCGCTGCAGGGGGACATAGATCCATGCACTGTCTCTTTGAGCAGCCCTGACTCGTGTCTGCTGAAATACCCTTCTGCAGGAGAGCTGCAGCATCCTGCTTCCGAATTCACTGGCTTCCTCTCTCCCAGAGGAGGAGACCCCTGCAACAAGCCATCCACACGTGGCATAGCGTTCAGTGGGGAGAAGGCATACATTAAATTAAACTCTGTCCGAAAAGCCTGATCAGAGCTTCGTAGCAGCATCTGTGCTTCCCCACTTTTCCCTGCGAAGTTCATCTCTGAAGTAGAGTTTATGGAGGATTGTGGAGCCACATCAGAGGATGCAAAGCTGAGCAGCGATGGCCGTTCCTGGCAGGTGTTTGCACTGGAATCCAGGTACCCACCCTTCAAATCCAGGTCGGATCGGAGGCAGACCTGGAAAATCCAAGGATATATGGGAGGGGGGTGGGTAGTCAGGAAAAGGATCAAGCAAGGGTAGGGAGAGAAATTTAAATCAGAAAACCTTCTGTACAATGGTAGCTTCCTATTTCCCTGTTCCTTTCTGATTACCCCTTTGGTTCTTTCCTGCACTGCTCTGCTCGTTCCACAGGGGAATGACTGAGACTAAACAATGATCAGTTCAGCTGTCCAACATGGGATGCCCTTTCCCCTTCTGCAGCAAGAGGATAAAGCTCAACACTATCCCCAGGCAGTTAATGAATTAAACTCAGCATTTTCAATTGCCTCATATATTCCCAAGTTGATGTTAACACAGAGCAGTAGCCAGGAGAGAATAGAGCAGACCTGCTGTCCTTCTGCTGTTTTATTAGCCAAGTTCTTGCCTGTCCCAAGTCAGCCACTACTAACTTCCTAACAATAAAATACCCAGGACCTTTAAGCCATTTGTTTTCACTTATTGTGAGCTTTGGAAATCTCTAACAATAGCACATTCATTTAATTTTTACTGTATTTTTACATTTTACAATTTCCAACAAAACCACAATGGCATCATCTTTGTGCTGTCAGAGTTTGTGGAGCACTAGGCAATGATACAACAGTATATTAATTTATCTACTTAAAGTGCCAAAAACCCTCCAGGGCAGCAGAATAATCATCTCCTTCACCACATTAATATGTCAGGATCTCAGACAATGAGTGTAACTGACAAGATTTCATCCTCTTTGCAGGGCTACAGTGCAGAGGGAAAAACACAGCAGCACCAGGCACCAGCTCTGCTCTCCTGCTGTTGCTGAGAACATTTCCCCCACTGTATTACAGCTCCAAGTAATCCACCACATTAGAGATGAGCACATATTTTCTACTATGAAACAGTCACTGAGCAAAGCAGTTAATCTCATCTTTTACAACAGGTTAGGGTAAGTAAAATACTAGTCTTTAGCATCTCCTCAATGTTTTCAGTCTGCAGGTGAGTAGGTGATAAGTCAAGGCTGAAGAGAGCAGGTCAGGTGTACCACTGTGTGCTCACCAGTCAAAACTGTTGGTGAGTGCTTACCCTTCCCCAGCAGCCATTTGGCCACTACTCAGTACATTTCACTCCATGAGCTGGGCTGAGTCTGAAATTGGTGATGGTAATTCCAGGGTCCCCAAATCTCTTGCCTGCACCTCAGTAGCTGAGACATGCTGAGTCTTTGCACTGTTTGTTTCCCATCAGGGCCAACAAGCGAATCAAATTCCAGTTTTCAGTTTGTTTGTTTTGTTGTGATAACCCTGAAAACTCTCTTCAGCCTTACTGAGACTAAAGCTCCACCCTTACTACCAGTGCCTGCACACTCCTCCCTCCCCTCCTCCCCTCCCAGCACACACACACAGCCCAGGTGTCATAACTACCTCAGGTGACATGGACTCGGGCCTATGCGCAGGGGAGCTCTCGGGGGAGGATACGTTCTAGAGGAGGGAAAAGCATCTAGTTATTCATCTACTTCCAAAGTCAAGAGGCAATTACAACGTACAAAAGCACACAGGTTAGCAGTGGCAATTCTAAACAACTATCCCAACAACTGGCCCCAGCCTGGACAGCATCATGGCTGGCTAAGTAGTTTCTAAAGCTTCCTGGAAGCACAGACAGGACTGGGTTACTGAAACTTATGATGGGACTTAGTACCCAAAACAGAGCACATGTCAAAAAAACCAGCAGCTAACTCTTCATATTTCTGATGCTGTCAGACAGACTTCATACCATGAAGTATAGAGAAAGACACTTATGATTTTTAATCTGAGAATATGGGAGAGAAGAAAAGCTGGTTTAACCCAGAAAGTAAACTGAGATCCCCCAAAGACTAAGATGACCTTTCATAGACATATACTATAAAACAAATCCACCATGGGTCACCTTTTCCAGCTCAAGTCAAGAGAAGAGGTGTGAGCAGCCAGCTTTATGGAATGTTGTATCATCTGAGCACCTATCAGTGAAGGCAGCATATGCATGTGACACCACAGTTAAGGGCTCTTCCCAAGCACTCCCCTTTCCATGCTACTGAGCAGGCCCAACATAGAATCAGAGAGGCAAAATTCCCAGAGCTATGCTGCTATCAGAGAAATATAGCAGGAGTCACTGTTTTCTGCAAAGTAGAAAACCTCAGAAAACTGAGGAATCTCAGAAATTTCTTGGCAGCAAGTTCTGACAAACTCCACAAGAAAAGAAGAGGCATGAAATCATGCTTTTGGCCACCCTTATGAATATGGAGGGGCCAAGCATCCTCTAATTTGTTTCCACTCTAAAAAGATCACAAAACCGAGTCTGAAAAACCTAAATTTGTAAAAACCTGACAAACAGAGCTACAAAAGCTTGTGATACAAGTTTTATAGAGAGCATCTAGGAAATAAGTCAAGAAGGAAGTCTGTTAAAAAATGTATTTCCTAGCAAGACAAGATGTCAAGTCACAAGTTCTGCTTGCTTGAGGAAGCTTGTGAACTGATGGAAGAATTTTTCTGTTGCTCTCTCCCCACAGTGCCACAGGTTTATACTTGGGACATGCATTCACTCATTCAAACTTTGGTCCAGTGAATTTTTAGATTCTTTTCAAGAAGAAAAAAAGATAAAAGGCAAGTAAGTTATAGATACCTATCGAAATCAAGGCTAATTAACACTAAATTGGAAAGTGATTAGACTGTGGAGGTTCATGGCAACACTGCCCTGACCTGCCACCTCAACCACTTGCAAGGGTTTCCAGTAAAGCTTTTTTTACCTGAAACAGTCTTTCATCTCTCTCCTCAATGCACCACAATCTTCCCTGCTATACTTTACAGACCTGCTTCTCAAACAGCTTACAAGAAAGGCTCTCAACCAAACTAATCAAAGCACACTAAGCTCAAAGTACCAGGAAGGAATACTTGCCCTGCTGCAAAACGGATGAGGGATTCTTATAGGATAGTCAGTCCCTGGTATGGAGCAGGCCATCACTGCACCATTTTTTAAAATGGTTTTAACTGGCAGAGTATGAGCAGCTGCCTTGAAATCTTCCATGAGGTTTTTAAAATGAAAATATGCAAGACTAAAAAATACAACTGAACCTTCAAACAGCATGATCCCTATTCACAGGCACAGAGTGGAGCGTCCTGACTGGAAGAATATTGGTAAGTCTCCCACAGAGTTTAGAGCAATGGAAACCACCTACACAGCCTGCTCATTAATTCTAATAATATTTGCAGAAGGAAACTATCAAGAAATCCAAAGTATTTAGGCAATTTCCTTCTACCCAGTCCACTTAAAGACAACCAAAGAATATAGTGGAAGATGACATGAAGTATCGCTATATTCGGGGTTACTGAAAGCTGTTTGGGGAAAGAGGAGCCATGGATGTCTTACAGCCTCTGAGAAATATGGAATATCTGTACTCTTTGTAAGCAGCAAGGATTGAAAACCCTATTGGCACAGAGATCTGAAGTGGGGGAGATGATTAAAGATCACTGAAAAACCTGAGAAATTGAGAAGCTGCTCTGCAGCAACAGAAAAAAAGATAAGACTAATGTTACTGATAGCTACACAGTGAGGGGAGGCTGAGCTGTAGCAAACTTTGACATTTCATAGAGCAGGAGATCTGTCCAGAAGTGAAGAAAAAGGCAGCAGTGCTCTTGAGGCTAAGCCTGTGATGTTGCTCAGGAACACACACTGGAAAAGGAAGGCGTCCCTAGTTCCACCTCTGCTACAAATATTGCTGTTTTTTTGTTTTGAGCACACCCAGATTTACCTCGAACTGTAGTGGAGTATTGCAGCGGCTGGCAGCCAGGGAGGGGATGGGTGAGAACATGATGCCGTAGCCATTGCGCGTCTCCTCCTCCCCGGGCAGCGAGGAGCAGGGCGTGGGCAGCTGCGGGCTCGCCGCGCTGGGGACCGGAGGGACAGCGGGCGGCGGCGTCACAGGGGACAGCGGCCGCAGCAGCTTCTTCACGTTTTGCTCCATCAAGTAGCGAGACTTCCATTTCTTCAGGGGACTCAGCAAGTCTGAAACACAAACTGAGCTGAGGACACGGCTGAACCACTGACCACGAGCAAATCACACCCCGAATAAAGCCCAGGAGTCTTCAACACAACTACAAAAGACTCCTAAAAATGAAGTACCTCTGAATTACTTCTACATCAATGTCTAAATACTGGTAACACAACAACGATACATCATCAGGAACATGCAGTGAACAAGGAAAGCAAATATTTCAACTAGAAGCAAGCACAAGAGGGAGCTAGGGAAAAGGAAAGGTTAAAAAGAGAAGAGGAGAATAGTGGAGAGAGGTCAGAGGACATGTCACTGTGATTCTTACAAATAAATCAGAGGTAGCTCAGTTATCATTACCTGAACCTGATAGTTCTCTATACACTACATCAATACAGCCCAAGCACATTTCCACTTCCACAAAAGATTAAAGCCTTTCCCTCTGGCCTGCCTCTCTTCAAAATAATAATCTTTTTTGATGTTTAGTTAAAAAAAAACAAACAAAAAACCAAAACCAATTCACCAGTAAATTCTACAGGTTTGGTCTTGCTCGAGACATACATTTATTGGTTCTAGCATTCTGTTTATTTCCTATTCATCTAACCTTTCAATAATAAATATGCATTATCTGTGTGATGTCTAGCTTCCTGTCTGTCACTCTTGGAAAACTGATCCCTGACTGGGCTGATCTTCACTCTCTTTGTCTGTAAATTCAGACAGAATATTTAACCATTCTGCTGCTTTACTCACAGATTTTAGCTTCTCCATCCTTGAGACTTAGTCATTTGTTTATTACACAGCTGCTTGTAAGATTTTGCTACATCTTCCTACAGTCAGCGGGTATTTAGTTGTCCTTTTAATAGCTTCCTGCTGAAAAGAGATGATCCTGCGCTCTCTTCCCTCTACCACCCTCCCTTCCACTGTACACTACACCACTGAGCACTGGGATTAATAATGCAATATTAAGTGATTATCTTTTCCCAGGAAAATACCGAGAAACTTTACAGATGCTCAAGCTAGAATAGGTCTGCAGAAATTTGAATGAACAGCAAAGCAACATTCTCACCTTCCCAAAAGCTGTGCCATCAGGCAAGCAGGACACATTCAGATGTCACTTGTACAGCTGCCTTTGGTATTCAGCACCTTCCCCAGTCTGACTCCAGTGCCCAAGCTGCCCCCATGGTGCTGAGCACTTACCTGTGTCATCTCTGCAGATGCTGGACGAGCTGCTGTTCTCATTGCTTTGGTATAGACACTGGGTTCTGTTCTCTTGTGGAGCTGGTGAGGTCTGAGTCATCCCCTCTTCCAGGGCTTGTTTGATCCAGCGCTGAAACAGAACGAGACTGCATAAACGTGAAACTCCTCAGGTACTTTCTCTGCAGTCCTGCAGGATGCACTCCAACTCCTACACTTGTGTGGAGCAGGGCAGGCTGCTCAGCAGCCTGGTGTTACCTCGCTGGCGTGTGCTCAGGTGGGAGTGTGTTAGAACACTGCTCTCAGTACTGAGCCCACCACCTACTGTGGTGGGGCTGGGCCCTTCCTGACATGGTTCTGGGAGCAGCAATCATCAGCAGTAACAGAGGAAGTAAAGAGCAAATTATAAATAGAAAAATGCAGAACAGTGGCACCTAAAACTATTAAAAGAACAGTAATTTAAAAGAAAAGGGACATAAATATAATGAACTATCTACGACCACTGATTTTTGCAAAAAACGCTGCTTCCTGCCTGGGAGAGCAGATTTGAGCAAAAAATAAAATCCGATTAAAATGCAAGCAGCAGTTTTCAAGGAGGGTAAGCAAAGCAAAAATAATAAAAGAAAGTATTTTCTTCAGCTACCAATAAAAAAGATAAGTCACAGTAGTCTTCTGAACAAGGACAATTAAGAATGTTTTGTATCTCACAGAAGCGAACATGAACTGAAGCCTCAGCAAATCAGCTGCTGCAGTGAGTGTGCTAGCCCTGTATCTTGATACAAACTGACTCCTGATGGCAGGCAGGAACCTTTGCTTATTCTACTATAAAGGTAACTGCCACAACATAAGGGAAAGCACTCAGGTGATCCAGTGAAATGATGGCAAACTGCAGGAAAAAAGCAAACAGCAATTTTCATTTGTGTAGTTTACCCAGGGGACTCATTTTACCAGACTCTTCTTGTCCTAGAGAGGTTTAAAATTGTACTTTTACCTTTCAGCAATCCACAGTTCATCTGCATGCCAGCAATGTGTATCCTATTAGAGACACATGTGTGTGTCTTATGACTCCTCAAAGCTATCGTGAAAGTACATCACAAACTCAGTGGCCACAATCCTCAAAGTGAGAACTTCAATGCGAGGATGAAGAGCAGGTGACAGGATCTATTTTGATGGCCTTCGCTACTGTACAGCAGACGCTTCTTCTCTGTTCAAATGGAAATCAAGGGATTCCACTGTGGCAGCCAGCAAAAGGGAGAAGTGCCAGTCTGGAGCACCTCTACCTCAAACGTGGCATCTGATCTGACAGCCAAGTCACTGCACAGTGAGTGATTAACGTGAGAGCAGCTTACAGTTCAGTTTCCTTGCGAGGTTCAGACACTGCCATGCTTTGGATGCAAACTGACATCACCAGCTGAGTTTTTGGCACAGTTCTCAGTAGTTTAAGGATGAGGCCTGCTGACAATCCAAGAAAATATGTGATCTATTTCAACAGCCTTTATAAATCAACCTCCATGGCTGAGTAGTCAAAAGTAGACAAGACATAGATCAGGTCTTGAGAGAGTGTATCATCAAGTTCTGGACCATTTCTAGACCTCAGCTGGCTGAAAAGGAGGTGTTCCCTGTGAGTTTTCTAAATATTCCTGAACATGAGAAGCAGATTGCTACATCTCCAGAATCTTAAGTCATAAAACCACCAAATGCTTAAAAAGCATTTTGCAAGAAAAAGCCAGGGATCTCCTATGAAATAAATGGATGGAACCCCTCACTAGAACAGATAACAATTACTTACATTCAAAACGTAGAAATTTAATAAATTATTTCTGCAACATCTGTTCTGGACACAACAACTTTCAGTACTTTATTAACTATTTAATGAAATAGGCACTGTATTTAAGTTTTCAGATTAAAAAAAAAGAATGCCAGATGACACCATTAATAATTTTCCTACTAAATTGGAAAATGGATAGAGAAAAACACAACACAGCACTGGCTAGAGCAATCATTTCTACAATTACAGGCTACTAGAAAACGAATGGGTTGTTCTAATAAATATACAAAATCACAAACTGAACGCTAGTTTAAATCATCCTGTCAAAGAAAACTCAGTCATACTGGGATGCACAAAATGGGTACAGGTTAGAAGACACAAAGCAACTTTTCTGCGTTGAAAATGTCCCAGTTGCAACACAACATCCAGTCTTGGACACAACTTCAAGGAAGGTGTGGACTAAATGGAATTCATCCATAGTGAGACTAGTCCACTCCCTGTCCAGCAGTGAGAATTATTATTTGACTAGAAAACAGTCAAATGCAACAGACTGGAAGACTTGTTCCATGACAATAGTTTTCCCTCAATTTTGAGCTTGCTGGTCAGTTGTATGGCAACGGCACTGAGCACAGAACTGGAAATAACTCTGCCAGCTTTGCTCTGGATGTTTCTCTCTTCCCTAGGGCTCAAACACACTGGTAAGGTTCAAAAGAAGCTCAAACCTTGCAGTTCTCAGCTTAAAGATGCACGAGGGAGGTTGCCCAGGCACACAGAAACAGACAAAGTGTTGTCATACATCTATATATGAACCATGAAGAGCTTTACCTATGAAGGAAATACTGAAGAGACTGTTAGGACATGAAAACAAATTGTCTGAAGGTGGAAAACAGTGAACTCCAAAGATTCTCTCTGGAAAAAATACCCTCAAACAAAGGAAGAACCAGGACATGGTACCTGAAAGCCAAGAGAGGGAGAGCAGAAAAGATTTCTGTATAATTGTTCTCAGGTAATCACATAGGAATGGAAAGTCTCTGAGCATAATCAACAGGCAACAGGGAAGATGGATTCTGATACAAATCTGACTGAGTAAACTACCTCACCTTCCCTGCAGATGGATAAATACTGGTCATCTCTGGAGGAACTAAATCCTTAGCTCGGCCTGGTTCAGGCTTCCTGCATGACCTCAAGTATCTGCTGCAGATAGGCAGTCTGTGATGCCAAACAAAGAGCTGTGGACTTGTTCTTGTGAACGGAAAACTCAAAGGTTTTAAACCACAAAGGCTCTCCAAAGACAATGGATCTTAACTGAGGCACTGGATTCTAGAGGTCCTCTGCAACACAGCCCTATCCCCACACTGTCAACCATCCTCTGACTGTGAAAGCAGCAACATAAAACTTTCTAAGGGAAGCAATCAACAGTCTTTGAATTGTGTATGCTGGATAATAAACAGCCACTGCAGATCTCAAAGTACATATTTCTAAAAGGGCAGATACAGAACAGTTGTTCTACATGGCAAAAGGAAAGGAGGAAAACGGAATTCTGGCAAGGAGGTCAGCAGTCACAGCCTGCACACTGCACCAGCTCAGTGGGAATATACATGGAAATAAACTTCAAAAGGACACAACTTTACAAGGGGGCCAGTAAGATGAGTGTACATGGTGTAAAGGTAAGACACGAGTGAACATACCTTCTTACAGGAGCTGTAAATGCCATCCAACAGAACGGGCCTTCGACGTCTCTCAGGGTTGAAAGGTGAACCAAAGCGAATGTAGTGTTTAGGTGTGGTACAAATCAGAGGGGAGTGCACGAGACCTGGCAACATATTTAGGGTAGTTGCCAAAACTGTTGGGTCTGTAGTAATGCGCAGAGGACACTCAATTGGACACTCCTGCTTTTCTGCCTTGTCGTTCAGCCATTCCGTAACCAGGTACTGAAGGAGGAAACATACACGTCAGTGCTGCCAGCACAGGCGAAGAAGAAAGGCAATATGGCACAGTGATGTATGGAAAGCAATGCTCAGGTCAGCCCACATGCTAAAACCCCCTCTCCTTCTCAACAGGAAGGACTTCCTGTGTCAAACCCAATTCTCACCTGTTGGAGACACAACTCAATGTCACAGAAGAAGCTCGATTTTATGCTCCATTCGTCTTATTAGAAGATTCTCCAAAAACTCCATCACCCTATTCAAAACTAGTTTCTAGACACAAAACTAAATGTATTAATAGCTAATTTATGCCCAGTATGTGGCAGCTGCCTGCTAGCTTCTGCAATTTTTCCTCCTTTCCAACTTTATCCTAGCTTGTACATGACAGTTGCAGTCACATTTCTTCTTGGTCTTCAATTCTAAGCTGAAAGTTAGCCTCTTGGCTGCATTCTAAATGAGTACCTGCCATCCCAACCTTCAGCACTTAATCATATTTACCTTTTTTGTTTTGGGGTACTTTACTGCAGCTCGATTAGACTGGGATCCTGTAGCCAGGACAGCAGTTGGGTCAGATCCTGTCAACTGTCTGCCTTCTCCTGGCCCTTCCACATTGCTGACATCTGTTGTGGTTACCAAGCTGGCAGTGCTTCCTTCCTCTGGGACAGCCTGTGTGAGTTCAGCTTGCTGGGAACTGGCTTGTTTTTGCCTTCTCATTCTTTGTGCTGAACTGGTCCGGTATCGAGAGAAGCGACTTTTTGGTCGAGGCCTGGAGGGTTTTGCTGGAGCTGGTTTAGTCACTGTTTTTTCGGGGACAGCATCCTACAAAATAAACTGTCATTAGTCTGAGCTCCTCTAAGAGTATTCCTTTTCTCTGCATACAGGATTGAGAATTGAGATTTATTTATTGACACTACCTGACTCTCAAAATCTTGTTGGACTCTGTGTTGGTTCATAAGATGGCCTTGGGGACCCTTCAACACTGGCACATTATCGTTTTGTCTTCTGCATTCTTAAAGGACAGAACATGGGTCTTTAGGAAGAAAGCAGCAATAGGAAACTTGCTGCTTCTCTCAAGGTAACTGCTCTTATTCCTGACCTGAGCTGACAAGGAGTATTCCAGGCAAGTGTCTAAGGCCTGCCATAAAATGGGAACACATGCATCCACAGTAGACTGGGTCAAAAAAACCCCAAATAAAAAGAAAAGAACTTTCCATCACTGCACTTATTCATCCAACTTAAGCTCACACCAGTACAAAAGGGGTTCACCTGGAGAAGGAGCTGGGCTTGTTCAGCCCAGAGAGGACTGAGGGGGATGTAACAGCAGTCTTCCTACAAACAGCCTGAAGCCACATGATGCAGTGGCGCATCAATGGACAAACACTGAAATGAGAGGTTCAGACTGGACACATGACAAATTTTTTCAACCTAACAGTCATGAATTGGAACAGGAGCAATCTCCACCCCTAGAGGTTTTCAAGAGAAGACTGGGTAAAATACCAGCTAGCCTTGTCTAGCTTCAGAGCTGTCCCTACCTAACTCAAAGACCCCACAAAACTCCTCCCCACCTGAATGCTTTTGTGATCAGAAATGCTGCACCTGAGCTTTTTACAAGATAGCAAACAATTCTATCTTCATCTTACCGCGATTTGTGAGGAGCGCCGTGTGTTCACCCCAGTAGTGCTGGTACTGTTAGAAACAGGAGGAGGAGGAGGAGGAGGAGGTGGAGGAGGAGGAGGAGGAGGGGGAGCACTCGGTGCTGAACTTCCATCTTCAGTTTCAGGAGTCTCTGTTTTTACTTCTTCCACCTCAGGAGCTTCAGAATTGACGTTGATTTCAGCATCAGTGCTGTTACGGTCTGACGGTTGCTCTCGTCTCCTCTTTCTCTTTTCTAAGTTCTCAAACATGTGCATGATGGCTTCTACCTTCCTGTCTTCCCGGGACTACAACACAAGGGTGAACTGAAGTAAGCATGGTGAATTATGCACATAAACAAGGCAAGAACAGATATGAGAAGCAGCACAAAGAGAACAACTGCCAAACAGCAATGATAAAAGCCAGACAGAGGACAGAGAGAAGCAGTTCTTATCAGTTATTTGCATTTTTCAATATGGCAAATTTCCCAGAATAACAATATAATCATGTGTTTCCAGCACAAGTAGAAGAACTCGACTTTGTTCTTAAATAGGACCGCTTAGATACTACTGAGTTATATTTATAAAACAGCCACAAGGAAATGCATAATTTTGAAGAATTAAAAACCGTAAGAAAGTGTAAGTAGAGTGAAGAGATGACTTGGAAACAAATAGAGCTATTTGCTAATGACCAAATGTTAGAACCAAACAGGAGCCAGGGGCAACAGAAGTACGTGATTCAGTAATTTTCAGCAAGTGTAGTACACCACACAAGCTGATTAAAATGTTCCAGATTCATTCTTTTCACAGCAAGAATGTCAGAAGATGACCCAGCTCAAAAATAAAAGCTCTGGTCTAAGCAGCTTACATAGTGGATAAGAAATACAGAACATGAGAGAAAAGAGAGGCAAAACAAGTCAATTTAGCAGGTAAATACAAAGGACAAGAAATCTTATCACTTGGCTGTGTCAGGAATAATTGGTAATTATGAATATAAAAAGCCCAGTACAATAATGTTGCAGTGACTGGCAAGAATCTAGTGGGTTTTAAGAAGTGGAGTCAAGTATCTTCTGAGATCTATCATGGAGAAAATATCTTGGAGCCCACAGCCTGGCCTTCACAGTTTTCTGTTAAGAAATACTACACATACACACACACACACACATACAAAGAGAGACTGGGGAAGCTAGATACATGGGTATTTACCTGATGCCAAGTATAGAAAACTGAATCGCATTAAAGCAGATTAACTGGTGCAACCTACAGGAACAGGGCTTACAGGATGACAGGAAACTAACACTTCACTTAGGCTTAACTCAACTATTCTGTCCCAAAAAGAAATCATCCTCCCTGCATTAAAATGAAATCTTCCCTCCAAGCTTCAAGGCCAATCTGATGGATGACTGCTCTCATTCAAATTTTATTTAAAGCATTCTCAGGAAATTTACACTTGGCACATCTGTATCTCTGATTAGAGGAAGACAGGTGATTATGATATTGGTGAGCAAAGAAAAACAGGGAATTCCTAGCTTCAATACATTTTTTGGCTGGTAAAAGGATGGGAGCAATTCTTCTGGTTTTCTTCCCTGAGTTTCTGGTTGATTGGTTGTTTTAATTGTGTATTTGCATTTTTGTTTGGACTCTTCTTGTTTATTTAAAGTAATGAATTAAGAGTCAGAATGCCTCCATTCATATGCATAAAACATTCTATTCCAAGCAGCAACCCCGGGAGCCATAAGCAACACAAGAAAAAAACCACTAGCTCTACTCAGTAAAGATGAAGGCTAAAAAAGGACTATGCTATCAAAGATCATTTTGATCAAGAAGACTGCTTAAGACAAAAATAATTTGAAACACAGAGATTTCCTAAGTAAGTACCAACAGTACTGTTGGTGGCCTACCCTTCTTACTAACTTTTGCAACTTGATCCTACCCTTTTCCCCACATGGCAACATGTTTATGAAACCATACACTGAACAGATACCTGTTTACATATCTAACCAGCAAAAATGATGAAGTTTTAAATAAAATCAGGTTCTGATTCATGTTATCATTGAATTAAAGATATCTCTGCTCACTGAGGGGGGTAGGACTAGGTGACCTTTGGTAGTCCCTTCCAACTCAAACTATGCTATGGTTCTATATAGTGCCATAAATTCTTGTACTGGCAATAAGGAAGGGCACCTGGAACATAAAAAAGGTCCATTACCTTTTTGGAATCTGGTGCTGATGGTTTTGCTAAAGGTGTGTTTTACACTACAGAACCGTGCTGAAAGTAACAGTTAAACCTTTCAATGAGGAAACAAATCTATATGTATCTCCAAATCTGCAGCACCAAGAACATAAATCCTGTGACTCAAAGTCAACCAAACCTGGGTGGTTTTTTACCCAACCCCCCTTTTTTTTTTGCTGTTGTTAATCACATTACTGAAGATCAGTAACATATGGGATTTGTGTTCAAACAAGTGAAATAACCCACTGGTCACTGCATGAAGCAAGTCTAAAGAGGGTGATATCCAGACAGAGAGAGGTACTTGCCCGTCTGCTGTGGACCAAGGCTCCCTGTTCCTCTACAGGCTCCTCTTTCTCCCCTTCCTGTTTCTCCTCTTTCTCTTGCACCTGAGCGAGAAACCCAGATTTAGCAACCCAGTACTGTTTCAAAGTTGCCAAGACTTCTATGATAATTTAAGGTGCTAAAGGTTTAAAAAAGGCTTCCTGAAGTTTTTGTTCCAATGCTGTTGGATCAGACTCCTACAGCATTGAAAGGTAACATACATAACAAGGGACCAAAGATTTTACCTCATTGTCACTGGCTGCTGCAGGTCCCTCAGGAACTTCCTCAGTTTGCTGACTGCTGTTCTCATCCGACGCAATGCTCTGCTGTTCCATTTCTAGCTCCTTTCGGCGGGCCTTTCGCCGGCGTGTTTCTGCCCCAATCAGTGTGCCTAAAACAGGTGGAGGTAGGTGTTCTGCAGCATTTGGGCTACGTTTCTGCACAGGGCAATTCCGGTTTCCCTTGTGACACGCACAGTCCACTTTATAATTGCTGCTCCAAAACACAAACATAATTCGTGTCACTCTTCATTTCTCAACCCCTGCACAGAGACATTCAATACATCTCCTACTAAACATCTCACCACGTGCCAAAGCAAGGACAGCAGGCTACCTTATGGCCTCTATTGTAGAATATGCCAGCAGAACTGGACAGAATAGCCGGGAAATGCAATTCAGTAGAAAACGGAGCAATATGTAGAATGCGAGGAAAGGGCTGGAGGAAGATGTCCAGTCCAGGAGGGCAGTGGAGAGCTCCCGGGCGAGGTGAAGGACTCACCAGATGTTGTACTCATAGTCAAAGGCGATGGTAACCTCTGTGTCCTTGGCAATGGTGGCAACAGCATAGATGCACAGGTGGATCATCCCATCAGCAATCACATGACGAACCTTGTTAAACAAAGAAAGAAACTGACGTCTCCACAGGCTGCATTTCCTACTTCCAAGACAGAAGCCTCCTTTTGCAAAGTAGCTCTTAATTTACTCTATGAATAATTATTCCAAATTTTCCATAGGGAAAAGCCTGCTTCACTGCTCTTGTTTCGTACCATGCTTTTCTACTTACAATTACTACAACCTGCTTACTCTAAGTATCATTGTGCAGCCAAAAGAAAGACATAAAAGAAATATTTCTCATCCAAAAAAATGTTCCTCATGTTCCAAGTACAAACCATCAAACAAGCAAGAGAGACAGAGAATTTACTGCACTTAGGGAAAGCACTAAGCTTATGTAAAACATGTATTTGCAATTAGAATGATGATGAAGAGAGAATTTACCTCTGCGTTCGGAGTGCAGGACCGCCTGATGAACCTGGCATCATTACCAAAGGTGCGGGCATCCACACACATCTCAACGCCATTGAACTTGGAGTAGAACAGCACAAAGGGATATGGCCTGGAGAAGCAACAGAACATCTCAATCCCAAAATACCCAATTCCCACAGCACTGCTGTTAACAGGTACCCCTCACTGCACTGGAAGCAGCACTTTTGTCAGCACTATTGCTCTGGGGGCTTATGCACTTCCAACACTTTAAAAGATCTATTTCAGAGGTCCATATGCAGAGCATCAAGCTGAGGTGATACATTTGATTTCCCACTTTTATGCAAGGCACAGCTGACAGGACCCTGTAAGTGAGCACTATCCCACAGAGACACCAGTCTCTCTGTGCCATGATGCTCTCATACCAATCATTTCATAGTACTCTTACTTTTTGAAGAAATGCCCATTGACCTCGAATTGCTGCCGTAACATAACTTTCCCTCGATACTCAATTATAAGGGTATCTAGTGCCAAGTCTCTTGCAGCCCTCAGGATCTTCCGGTGCTTCTGAACCCGAGTCACCCTTCCCAGCTGCAGCTGTAACAAAAAATCAGAACAAAAGAGGAAAATTTGAACTAAAGGCCTTTAACTCATGAAGAATATTTTACCTAGATACAAAGAAAAAATATTCTAATAGCAACACACAGAAACACTGCCAGGTGAAATATTATTTATTTTGTAACAATTTAGTAATGACCACTAACTTGATAAAATTTATAAAAAGTAAACAGTATTTATTCCTTTTCTTCAATAATAGTCTGACAAATCTATTAGACCAAGTATTTCAGTCTTGCAGATAGAAGGCATAACCAGACCTGTCACTTGCTACTAACTGGGAATTGCTTTGCAATTATGGCCCCTTACACAGACAGAATAATTCAGATCTTCCCTAAATTGTGGGCTGTCACACATTCAGAGAACAAAAATGCAAGCTTATCCTTCTGCAGAGGATGGTAAATTCCAGCAAACAGGCCAAAGACTTAAGCTGACAACTTCCATCTCCATCCAGACACTTCTCTACATCTCTGCTCAGTTAGTGCTCTTGATTTTTAAATTTTTTTTTAACTTGAAGAAGTAAATTTTTAATGAATAAGTGACAATTCATTAAAATATATGTTAAAATCTACAGCTCTATTACAATGGATTTTCACAAGGTGTCTTGACAGCATGAAACCACAACATTCTTTAAGTAAAGACATCCAAATATGACATATTTTATGGAATAACAGAAGGGGTATTATAAGCACTGGGCCATAGGAGAGACTTGTTCCATAAAAACGAAGTACTTTTCTTACTTAACAGATTAAACTTCTCTGTAAGTAAAGATTTTGTGAAGATGACTGGCTGCCTCACCACCAGTGCTGTGCCTGCTGCTTCCTAAGCATTCTACTCACTGCTCATAAGGGCCCAGTTTTGATACTTTTCCAGAGTGAATTGAAGCATAAGTGTTCTGACTTCAGTGATAATGACAGTCATGTATCTAAACTGGGAGTAAACCACAAAATTTTACTGAAAGCAAGTTCCTGACTTTTCCTGAGAGAGCTCTCATTAGAAACAGCTATGAGCACTCTGCTGAAATAGATAAAAATTAGTTTAAGGGGCTCAGCCTGAATAATGACAGAACACATCTTGTGGAAATAAAAGTTGATGTCTTAAAGCAGTACTCAGCACTGGGAACCCGGCAAAACCCTTATACTGAGCACATGAAAATACTGAACCACAGATCTTTTAAACCTTTTTTTTCTGACTGTGATCTAGGATCTCCTCTGTATGAAACCTCCTCAGGAAAATGACTTGTTGTTTCTACAAGACATTATACTGCAGATCTTGCATGAGCTAGTAAAGTAAGATCTATTTGTTGACTTCTCTCATTCAGATCCAGGATCAAGACAGTTTTATAAAAATATTAATTTGAAATCGATTCAGATGGGAGTAATGGTCCAGAGCTCATACTGAGATATAATCCAGTGATACATTTTTCATGCCTATGGGGTTTATCTGTCTCATACCACCCTGTGTGCCAGCAATTGCGAAAACCTGGATATATGTACTGGAGACTCTGAAGAGCCTTTCAGGGTGTTCGTCTCTTCAGTTCTTGGGTCCTGACAGAAGCTCACAAAGAATTCCCCAAGTCCACTCAAGTGACGTAACAGAAATGCATTATTTCCAGATTAAGAAGCTGAACTGTTGGTCCTGATTTCTGATCTACAAACCCACGACATGAGCAAACTGTAAGATGAGACTGCTTACACTACATGGAGTAGTGGCTAAATTACTTTTAGTCCTTTGTACTATCCAACTATGGCAACAAAGAATAAATAAATGGGACCAGATTTCCTAGTGTATGACAGGAGATAAGAAGAAAGTATATGAAGTTATTAGATTAATCAGGACCCAGTGTGTCCTCAGCTGAATAATTCTGTTTTTATACTATCACCAATTTGTTTTTATACTTTCTCACCTAAGCTGGCCCTACACAGGAGGGTTGGACCAGATGACCTTCAGTAGCTCCTCCCAACCTAAACTGTTCAACTATTCTAAGAGTATAATGAGACCGTATCTTTCAGAGATGCAGGTTAATGTCTGGTAGCCTTCACTCTCACCTTTGCCCCATGACTGACTTGTATTACTGCCAGAAAACAGCTTGGGGAGTATAGGTGGGATAAGGTGGGTAATCAAAGGAAAAGAAAGTCCATGCAGGAAAGAGAAGCTCTGCATCTGTAGAACTTATTTATCTGAGTTTGGTGAAACAGGAATGATCTCACAGCTCTTCTGGCAAGACACAGCTCAGCTTGTTTTCATTCTCTGAATTTAGAAATATGAAGTGGATTAGCTGCCATGCTTTCATGTGTGAAAAGAACAAATGATTTTATTCATGTCACAGGCTAGGGACTGCTGACTGCTAATCAGCCAAAACCGTTCTGATATGTTTGCAGAGCAACATCTGCATAATACTCAGTGGCTTTATTTTATAAAGGCCCTTTTGCTCTTCACTTCAGAATGTGAAATCAGTCAGGGGTTTGAGCTCAAGTCAGCAATTATCAGAGGCAACAAAGGGCAAATACTAACCCCGGGTTTGGTTTGGCAACAACAGTCAGGAAAGAGATTCACAGCTTTCAGTTTGTTGAGCAACTGGCAGTAGCCAGACCTAAGATGATTTTATTCATAACACTAAACAGCTTCATATTTTCACAACTTTCACTTTGCATCATGAGGACAGCTGAGAACTGGTTTCTCATAAAATCACAGAATCATTTAGGTTAGAAAAGCTCTCTAAGATTGAGTTTAATTGTTAACCTGCCACTGTCCAGTCCCTCCCTAACCCATATCCCTGAGAGCCACATTCACAAGTATTTAAATACCTCCAGGACTCCACCACTTCCCAAAGCAGCCTGTTCCAGTTTGGTAAACCTTCTCTTAAAAAAAAAAATAAAAAATTCCTAATATCTAATGTAAACCTCCCCTGGTGAAACTTGAGAACATCCCCTCTTGTCTTACCCAAAATATTCCAATGAACAAAATCCTGTATCTTTCATGTGTAACTCTTAACTCATCTTTCCCTACTCTTTCTGGTTTGAGGAAGCTTTTAGGTCACATCTCAATCTCTTTTAAGTATACACTTGCATCACTGTTGACCTAAGTTAAATGACTGTCTGAACTATTAAGACTATCCAGGGCATATAAAACATTATTTTTATTCCTTTCTCCTCTCTCCAGAGTCTTCATGGCCAAAGAGAGCAGCAACAATATTTCTAAACAGCTGGCAAATGTATATTGGCACAGCCTCCTGATTTTTTTCTAACTCAAAGTACCGATTTTCCCTTATCTCACTGAAAAGCTATTTTTGTGTTCAATAACGACACCTAATCAACAGACAACTGATGCAAACCAAGAAGCCTTCTCAATTTGCCTACTAAAGATGAGACAAATGAGTGAAACAAAACCAGAATGCAGTGCAAGAGAGCATGTGCTCCAACCTATGCAGGTGCCCTCCTCACAATACTCCACAGCCACCTCCTGAGCACAGTCAACAGGACATAGGAGCTGACAAGCAGCAACCCAGGACAGCCACTTGGTTTTTCCTCAGCATCCAAGAGAAACTGCAAAGCCACAAAGTCCTCTGACACCTTCCCAGCATGTGCCATAACAAGTACCCACCAACAGCTTGTTTACAGTAACTACAGCTCACTATGAAGTTTTTCAGCTTCCTACATTTTTTGTTTCTTTGGTATGTATCACATTTGAAGTCTTCTGATTTGGAACGCTGGCCACATTTTCCCATGAGAAAACCTATGTCTGTACTGGGAAGTGAGAGGTAGAGAGAGGATGACAAGAACAAGTGCATTTATGTATGGTATCTTTTATAGTCTTGCATCATGCTGCACACATATCAAGAAACACAGCACGTGTTTTATTACTTATTTCAGGACTTTTCCTAAAACCCATGTGAGGCAGACAGAATTGGTTACATTTAGTCTCAAAAAATATTAAGATTTCTAGAGAAGTAACACTTTTTCTTCTCTGCATTTCCTCAGCTGCTCTCTTTAGAAAGGCTACTCACATAGCCAGCAAGACGTGTTTCTCCCCAACACCCTCCTGCCAAGAAATTTTATTTATTGCAGAACCAGAGGAAAGAATGCAAGAAAGTTTGGTCCAAAGTTCTCTTTCTGCACTCTCCCTTACTGGCAATATCTGTGCTCAGCCTGAAATGCTTCTCCTGCATGAAAGTAGAGGGAAAGGTGGGAGGGAGCACGTGAACTTCACTGAGTGAGTCAGCTGATATAAACAAGAATGATTCAAGCACAAACATATACCTGATATTCAGGTTTCTGACTTTGCTTCCTTTATACAAAGTGCCCTACTTCTCTTTTGGAGCCCACTCTTTCAGATGCAACTATCTCCATTCTCCTGGACAAAGAAGGCGCAGAAAAGCCTGAACTATGTAGGAATGCTGTGCTCTGCTCAATAAAGCACAGATAAGATGAAACAACAGCTAAGAAGAGTATGAGTGGGGAGAACATGCAACACAAAAAGACGCTGTTTTCCTGTTTCTGCTTGTTTGATGGCAAGACACCAACCACTTCTCATAGCTGGAAAGTTAGGGAAAGACCAGCTCCCTAAAATCAATTGTAATTGTGCACTATTTGGAAGTTACAAGAGTCCAAATCATCCAAAATACTGAAATTATGTTAAAAGGTTCCTTAAAATAGCCTTCCACACAATTTGAGAAATAAAATAAAAAAAAAAAAAAAAAGCAGGAAATTTCCTATCTCCAGCAAGTGACAGATCTGGTTCTGCCTCAGGCCATTCAGTGACCAAAGCATTATGGTAAAATACCTGTTACCCACATCCCAGAAATGTGCAAAATATCCCCAGCTTAGCAACACTGTTTTGGTCTAATGCAAATATTTATGAATCTCTCTCTGTACTGGCATCATTTCTGATTCACTGTGTATCAAACCTGTGCCTGTTGGTCAGAGCTACAATGCTCACCCATGCCCTGACCCACTCCTCTGTCCTGCTTGTTCTTACCTGCATCTGGGACCCAATAACAGTATTATTGCAGGCCAGCTCTGTTTTGTTGATTGTGTCCAGCATAGCAGTTTTGCCCACATAGTCTTTATTAGAGTTTAGATGACGCTCCAGCAAGTTCTGCACATCAGCACTGTACTGGTTCGTGAAGGCTTCCTCGTACTGGTCCGTCCAGAGGCGTATCCGATTCTCCCACCCTTCAGCTGTGTTTTCATCCAAGGCATGTGCTTCAGAAGGGGAATTCTGCACCAAACAGCAAAGAATGAATGGATAGTACACAGCAGAAAAACCTATCCACAGTGCTCCAAGCACATGAATAAGCTACAAAAAAGGCAAATCTGTTCCAAGCTATGTAGCTGTTGGTTATGAGGACACATTTTTCAGCATCTGCATCCTCCAGAACACTGTACAACAGTGCCACTTAGAAATCTACACAGATTTCTGTGCAGAACTAAGACCTCTTGAAAGTTGATACTTGGCACTTCTACATAAAATAAAATTAGGCTAACACATGGCCAGAAAAAAAATGTAAGACACTGTAGAAAAAATAATTAAGTACATTAAAAAAGCAAAGGCACAGAATACACAAAGGCAAATAAATCTCATGTAGGCTTGTTCTACAGTCAACCCACTCATGGCTAACACAATGCTCAATGATGCTGACTGCATCTCAATCTTTGCAGTGACTGATCCAAAAACAGTCCTGAACCTTCTAGCTAAACGGTCACCAGAGTTTCAAGAAACTGAATGTAGAGCATAAGCTAATACCCAGAAGGTTAAAACTGCAAGTCCTAAGCAGAGTAAAGAAGAGAAGGCAAAATCAGGTAATCCGTTTAGACTGTCTTGTAAAGGAGGGGAAAACAGAAGCTGGTACTTAAGCTTCATTCTTTACTTGGCAGTAGTTGAAGTAGTTCAACAAACATGCCAGAGCTCAGTAACTCCACTGGCTTTATAAAGCACTGAGACACATATGACACTGAGGTCTTAGTAACAAGGACAAGTGAAGAGCAATCATTATTTTAATCGTATATATGAAAACCAGTAAGAGTTTCATGCATTTTTATCCTCTCAAGTCACTTGCATACTATGGAAATAGTGCACAGGGACACCACAGGATTGTCCTCTTTCCTCTGAACCACCTGCTAGAAGCCCACTGCCAGCTGCAGGACTGGGGTCAGGTGGAACTGAGCAAACCTTAAGGCACCTCTTGTGTGTCTAGAAACAAATGCAGCTCACACTTCCAATCTACTTTTTTGTCAAATAACCTTCCTATTCAATGGCCACACCTACCATCATTGCAGGAAGTCAGAGATAAACATATTGTCCCATCCATCCCTAGTAAGAGGATGTGGAGAGAAACAAGGCAGCACTATTAGGGACTCCCAATATTAAACATGTGAACTACTTTGATGTCCAAGCTTGGAATAGCTTTGATGCAATCAAACAATAACTGCCCTCACAGAAGAGCAGCCACAACCAGTTCTACATCCCTTACATCAAACACCCCACTCCCAAGTGCTGTGAATCAATCAGTTCTCAGAACTGGATTGCATTATCTGACTGGAAGCTATCAGAAGCAAATGGAAGGTTCAAGGGGCAATTCCTGTGATACCCTTTTGAATAGGCCTCCTTGTGGTGCACTACAAGGTTTGAGTCTATTACAAGGCTGGCCCCACAATCAGGAATTTCCCAGGCAAACCAAAAGAGGGACAAAATAAAGAGGAAAAAACCCACCACCATCACAGAGGGTTGCAATTTCTACTCACCTTCATCCTCAGGGACTTTCGTGAGCCCTCTCGAAAAGCCTGCTCACCAGACAAGGAGAGAGAGAAAAAACAAAGTATTATAAATCTCCTAAGAATTAGGATCCCAGAACCACACAAAATCTTACTCCAATCCTTAATAAAAGATAGCAAGAATTACAGGAAAACCTACAGAAGAAACAGTGGACCTGAACAAAAAACAGACTCTAATGCAAATCCAGCAGAAACTGCTGAAAATCTTGATGACCAGGATTTCTGAACTAAAAAAAGCATGCCCCACACTTAGTAAAAATGCCAAGATCAAAAGTCAAACTGTCCCAAATAACCTCACTTGCTTTGATACAAGGAAAGTCCAGGAATAGAATCAAGGTGGTTCACAACAAAAAATAACTCCTCCAGACCTAACATAGCTCCTGCCTCCAGAGTTCTATTTAATCAGCGCCTACCGGAAGAACTTCAAGGGAAACCTAACCTGCGGAAAATCACAGTAAAGCTGGCAGATGATGGGAAACAACCAGCTGCTCACATATTTGCATTCCAATATAAGCAGTTCAAAATTATTTCAGTCCCCAAACCCTCACAAACAAGACAGTAAAGTCATCCCTCAACAAATGTTCATCACTACCTACATAGTTCTCCACACAGGCACTCTGTCCCCGAAGAACAGTGCCAAGAAGCTCTGCAGCCCAAATTCCTCAACAAAGCTTGCTAAAAAATACCATACTCCCTTCATTTTTCTTTCTATTCACAGACTGACCCTTTTCCACAAACAGCCAGACCCCAAAAGCTGTTTCCTCAAATCCTAATACAGCAAAAGGAAAAAATATGTAACTGAGTCCACGCGCTGAGCATGAATGGACAGCATTGGGAAATAAGGGTGGAGTTCCAGCAAGGTAATTTTTAAACCAACAGCCACGTACCCGAGCAGGTCACAAATACAAGGCGTCCCATTATTACACCTGAAAGAGCAATTCTTGACAGAAGAAAAATTTCTTGTCTACTGCCAGCTAGTCAACCTGCTGCTAACAACACTGCACAGCATTGGGTAGGAACTGCAGCAACGCTGTCTCACTCCACATACCTTGATCTTTTTGGTCTTTGGAGCAGCACGAGCCTTTTCTGTACTCCTCTTCCTCTTCTTGGGCTTGCTCCTGCGGACGCGGTTGACGGTCAGCGTGATGCTGGTCGGCGTGTGCTGCGTGGCCGTGTACAGCACTGTGGAGGGAGACAGTTCTTCATCCCAGCTCTCAGTGGCACTGCTGTCCCCGCCTAGAGAGACAAGTGCTTCATGAGCAACAGCTTCTCATTCCTGAGAGCACAGCTTACCCTTATGTCCATTTTCATCAGGACAACTTGCTGCCCTGCACAGCAATTCCCTGAGAGAACTATACCACCTCTGTTTTCCCACCCAAACTGGGAACAGGTGTTCCAAACTTCTTGGTATGTCACAGAATGGCACTGATGAAAATTTTCCTTTTCTGTTCACAAGATAATCTGATTTTCCCTAGAGCTAACTGAGGTGAAGCGTAAGGAGAGGAGAAAATCCCAGTGGTTGGAAGGCAAAGAACATTAGCTGGCACTGATCAGAGTTAGATGATTACAGCATCCAAAAGACAAAGGTCTTGTAGAAAGAAAATAAAAGTCACCATTATCAGAATTATAATCTCAAACTCACCTGACACGTTGTCCTGCTTCCGGCGGCGGAGTCTGATCACCTTCCCCCTGCTCATTCCTCTGCCAAAGGAGAATGCACAATTGAAGCTGGTTTGTAGGAGTAAAGTCACTTGAAATTCAACAGGATGTCACAAGATGCGTGCCCTCAGTGGGGCCCAGGATGATAAGAACATCGATTTAACATCCTCATCTCCACTCCTGGTGCCACCAACACTTGTCAGGCTGACAACGCAAAGGAGGAGGGTCAATACTGGGTAAAGCACTGGAAAGAACGCTCCAGTTAGCAAAAGGAAGTCTGTCCCACAGCCCAAAGGTGACACGGTTCGGTAAGAGCAGTCAACACAAGGAGCAGCCCAGATCTGCACTGCACCAAAGCTTACCTGCACTTTTCACACTTGAGGAGGAAACCATCTTGGGAGACACTGCAGTGGCACCAAGTGGGAATTGATTCTCCTTCTGAGGAGCTCTCACTGTCTCCAGAGTTCTCCTCATCAGGTGAGTGCAGGCCATTCAGTTCTGCACGAGGTATAATGGTCTGGACAGGAGGAGAGGCTGGCGGCGTTGGAGGAGGAGGGGCTCCATAATTATGATCCTGAAAATGAGTATTTGCAGTACCACTTTTAATGTGAAGATCTGATGCCTAGAAACTGAAGTCCCAAATCCACAGTTCCCGGGTTAATATTTAACTGGTGTAAAACAATAGCCTGAATTCCTCAACCTCCCAAGAAGGTACAGTAATAGCTCTGAAACATGTAAATTATTTCCTTCAGCACCGATAAATTAAACTCAAAACCTATGAAAACAACCAGGCTATTTCGACATTAACTGCTGTATTGCTAATAATCTGAGATGACATAAGTGTTTAAACAGTGGAACCAGCTGCCCTGAGATGTAGAGTTTCTGTCTGTTGAGATATTCAAAACTCAACTGGACATGGTCTTGAGCAACCTGCTCAAGCAGAGTCAGCTTGAGCAGGGAGGTTGGATTATGTGATCTCAAGAGGCCCCTTCCAACCTCAGTCATTCTGTGACACCCTGTTTATCCCACAGCTTCAAGCCATGCTCCCACTCTTCCTGACTGCTCCTTGATTCTCATTGTTTTAAGATGCCTCTGTGAAAATCTGCGCAGTTGAAACAAGTATAAATAGTGCACAATAAACCAAATAAGACATAAAATTACCAGAAAAATATTATATATTCATATATATTCATAGTTCATACATATACTTCATTCAGTTAAAAATCTATCACCTAGAACACTAATAAAGCTTGATAGAGTATGCAAGACTTCACAAACAATAAACACAGAAATGAAAAATGTATGTCAGAACTCAGCTCTGACTTAGTGTTCCCTAATAAATAAGCCAAAACTCCTAAATCTTAATAGGCAAAGAACTATTGAACAAGGAGAAAAAAGTAAAAGTAGACAGTAAAGAGCTGATTCACTGCAGAGAGAGTACTCACTGCGTAAGGCAGCCCGCGATAGCTGTGTTTCTGGGTAGCCCCATAGCCGTGGCTGGAGTACACATTCTTCTCACTGACAGCTGGACTAGCTTCCACAGACTCTGGGCTGCAGAAAGGGCCAGAAGTAAAACCCATCAATACAACATCATTTTTTTAGTGTCAGTATTTCACTGCTCTTTCCTATTGAACACATGAGCTCAAAATGAAGAAACTTCATGAAATCGAGGTGGTGTCATGTGTTTCACCAAGCATCATGTGTGCAGAAGCTGTACAGGATGAACCTGCTTTCAGAGACAAGGAACTGAGTAAGGGCCACCCTATACAGCTCATTAAACTAGGTCTCAGTCTCGGAAGTTAAAAAGGTAATTAGCATGTAAGAAGCTCAGTTTCCTTATTGTTGAGGAAATTGGGTCTAGTTCAGCATTCGCATCTGAACCCAGCTAGCCTAATCTCAAAGCCACTGAACAGTACTGCCATTTTATCTCTGCAACAGCTTATTTCAACTGCAGCTAAGCAGCTTTCCTGCACCTGCGCTCGTTTCTCTCTCCCTCAGATACCAATTGTTACTAAGTCCAACACCCTCTGATAAAGCCTGCGTGAAAACAACAGCTAACCTGACCGCAACTATCAGGAATTGGAGATTCCTATTGCAAAGAGACAACAAAATCCATGACCCGGTCAGACAGCGGCCACAGACAGATCAGATTCACTCTGTGTTTTCTACGCAGCAGCCTGCAATGAGCCTGACAGGAAATCTGCTGCTGAGGTACAATGCACTCTTCCACCACAGGGTGGTGAAAAAAAACAACTAAAAATCAAAGGTATATCCTCAGCAGAAAGCTGCAGAAACCCTACTCAGAGAAGGGACAGCTGCAATTCAATGCAGGGGATATTAGATAATGAGGCTATAGACAGAACACCAGCAAGGAAACACACTGTCTTCTGTTACAAGTATAAGACACAAGTCAGATAACCTCTGCACAGATCAGAAGTAGGGCCTGTATCAGAACATGGCAGAATATTACTGAATCATGTCTGCATATGAAATCTTCATCAAAATAACAGAATAGAGCTGAGCAAGCAGGGAAGAAAAATACAGAAAAGGAAAACTTTACCTTTACTTTTTGCTGCTCTGGTGAGATCTCACAGGATTCTCAGTGGGTCCTACATGGTCAGTGTGAAACAGGCACCATCAAACAATGGCCAGTAACCATGCATGAGGTAGTGCTTAGGCACCCAAGAAGAGTAACCCTTTGCCCTTTGGACTTCCTATTAGCTCTTGAAATCTCTGCTGCACTGAAGTTTGCCCCACCCTGCCAGTCAACCTCATCTATTCTCCAGGGCACCAACCTCCGAGCTTCTGGCTAATTCTGGAGTAAGGTGGATCTGTCTTTGTAACATTAAGGAGCAATAATTTATTGTACAAAGAACTGCAGAAAGCAGAAGATATTACACCTATGCAAACAACACTTCCGTAGCTCAGGATTTAGGTGCATGACATGATAAATTCAGTTAGCTTTCAATGTGACTACAACCAGCTAAACTGTCAGAAGCAGGAAATATAGATGATTTCTCTCAAAGGATATACTTAATAAAAGGTACCATGTAGAGCTTGCCACATAATCCAGCCTTTGCAACAATCCTTTAGGACTTTCAGATTGGTACAGTGTCAAATCCATTCAGGTTTAGTAACACTTTCAGAAATATTTCAATATTAGAAAGAAAAGAGCCTAAACAGTCTAAGCAGCAGAAACATCCTCTGTCCAAGTCACCCACATTCCTAACCACAGACTGGAATACCAGCAATGCTGCCGCAAGCATTAGCAATAAAACTTCAGGATTGTTGGTGCAACGGTGTCCAGGGGCAACAACACTGGGGCCCATGCTTCCTCAGCAGCAGCACGCCAAGGAGCTTCCACACCTTCCAATATGCAGTCAGACTAACACAGCAAAACTACACAGCAGCCTCCATGTCACTCTCAGATGAACAAAACCCTACACCATTTTAACCTCCTCTCTGTATCAGAGGCCGGGAAAGATGCTACAGCTCAGCCTGTAAAGAGGATAAGATATTTTCCTTTTACCTTCCCCACTGCCTTCATGATGTATATCTTGGAATCAATTCCTTCTAAGAGGTACAATGCCTTGTAAGAGGTAAAGCTCAGCCCCAGACTTTATGCATCAAACCAGAAAGTTTCAGAGGCAAAGCGAAGGACAGCCTTAAATTTGAACAGACCCATGAAGGACACTTCAGCAGTAACAGTGCATCAATGCAAAGCCTCGAGAATAAAGTCCTGGCACTCACAATTTTTAGAGAACAGGCAGAGAAACCAATTCAGAAATCTTCAAATGCCTTTTTTAAAAGCACTCCAGTCTAGACTCAAGTTGGACCTACGAATTTCTTACAAGGGAGAAAGAAAATGCTTTGCAGAAGGTTTATAGTCAGTCTTTTTGATACCTAAATGCTACAAGGGACACATGCGCAGATACATCTGGCTCTTCTCCCTACCACGCTCAGCTTTGAAAGCAAAGTACATGAGCAAACTATTTAGCACTCTTCCTCCTGTCATAAACAGTTTAAAATTCCTGCATGTTGAGTCTTCAAAGTGCTGCTGTGGGAGAAGCAGGGTGACAAGCAATACTAAATGTTAGATCTTGAAAAGTGAAGGATCATGTAACCAGTGCAGATGAGTGACTTACTAGATTCTGATTCCCCGTTTAAAAACAACATGTAAAAATGTGAGCTTTAGGATGAAATGAAGCATCACGAGGAAGAATGGCTAGAATGGGGCCAGTGCCAAGACAGACAAAAAAGAGCATTAGCAGTCTTGCAGAGAGTACGACTGCGTAGTCAAACTCTATGCATAGTCAAATCAGGGTGAGATGGAAGGGAAAAACAATGATTCATACCTTAGCCCACTGCTCTTACAGATCAAAATTAATAGAGTCTGGAGCAATTTCTGTTCTACACTGATCCAGCTGACATGCAGGTATTTGCACAGTAGATACCTTTAAATAATACATGGGAGAAACCTATCTCCAAAATGTCATTTGTAGATTTTTGTAAAGAAATACTACAGCCTATATTTCAAAGAAGAATGCAGGCAAGCAGGAGGTAGAAGCACACAGAAATAAACTTCAGCCCTCACTCTTGTCCCTGACAAAAACATACTCTCATCCTAGCTGACATCATCCTAACAAGAGTTTTAAGAAGAGATCACAATGCAGTATTTCCTGATTTTGAAATGCTCCTGACTCTGCAGAAGCAGTCTTCTAAAAGAAATGTAAGTCCCCTCCAATAGGCCTCAGAGACACAGCTGCAGTGACACCCTGCACATGGTCCTGTGGTGGGGACTCCAAAGGATGCTCTCAAGGTGTGCTCCTTGGAGTCTACTGAGGGGCAGAAACAAATTAAAGGTGCATCCCCAGGCTGATGCTGTCTCACATCTCTGTCAAACTCCAAAGGTGTCTGTCCACAAATCAGCCATACCAGACTGGTACCAAGTCTGAGCTAACAGGCTCTACTGAGAGGAAGGTGCAGCACACTGATCCCTCACATTACGGCTGCTGGAAAAGGAGCTGGCTTGTACTGTGCCAATGTCAAGCCTGCAAACACACTACTGCCTGCACTTGAGTATAGATTTACTAGTTAAGATGATACAAAACCCATGGTTGAGTGCCCCATACAGCTGGAATTCTCCTTTTCCCCATATCCTCTGCCAAACTTATCAATCTCCATAACACTGCATTTATTAACACCCATCTCTCATACAGAAAATGGACCAGCAGCCCCTTTCTCCCGAGCTGAGAAAGCACTTGGCACCAATCCTACAGCCCGACTCCAGGTCAGCCCTCGGGCACCCTCCCGTTCTCCTTTCTCCTCATCCATGGGGTAACACTCACTCCGATCCTGCAGCCATGTCGGAGTAGGACGTATCTGGTGTGGTGACTCCCAGAGGGATTGCAATGCTCATGACGCCCGTCGGGGATCACGGAGTCCAGAGGGCAGCGACTGGCCGCTCCGAGGGCGGAGAGGAGCCGCAGAGCCTCGGCCAACACGTCACGGACATGGGGAAACCTACCGGGGTAGAAACAAAGCATTGCATCTCTGTTACAGGATGAGGTCTCCCTGCATGCCTCTAAAGAAGGCTTTCACAGCAAAGAAAAGCAGAAATAGATTTCCATCAGTGACATGCCACATCATTTTTACTTCATTTTCATCTGTAGGGCCAGGGAAGACGTAGATGGTAGTAGTTTGGTTGGGTGGTTGGGGGGTTTTTTACAGTGTTGGAGTGACATGCAATGAGCTACTTTGCCTTAAAGCTGATAATGATAGCTCCCCCCTCCCCCCAATAAATTTAGGACTAATTATCAGATAAGTAATCTATTAGCTCCTTCTACATATAAGCAGCAGCTGTCACCTCTCACCCACAGCCCTCCAACAGCATTTCCTAACTCTTTCCCCAGACAAGCTGCAGGCAAAATCCCATCTCTGTGGACAACTAGACAATGCCAGGGTGGACCGAGCCGAGGCTCCCTGGAGCTCAAGTCTGTATGTGCATTTGCTAGGCCTACAGCACAGGTGAGTGCGAGCGGCAGAGCAGCCGCTCCCATCCCATCGATGGCTCCTCGGGCCACGAGGCCCATCCTGGACTCTGCACCGCTGGCTCAGTGAGCCCGGACACAGCGGGCCCGACTGTCCCTGACACCTCCCCACGGCACAGCCACGTCAGACGGCGGCGCGGGGAAGGCGGCGGGAGCCTTGAGCAGCGGCTGTGAGCAGCGGCTGTGAGCAGTGGTTGTGAGC
>VRYO01000638.1:11327099-11351867 GCA_009812075.1 Sialia sialis | reverse complement strand
ATTTCTGCGCACGGCAAAGGTAGCTCCGAAACCAAAGAAAAATGGTGACAAGCACCCTGTCTGCACGTTAGAGTTTAAGGGCAGCCTCGAATACTTTCCACTGCCTTTCCCTGGCTCCGGCAGCGCAGACAAGCCAGCCTGCTGTCACATGCTCCCCGGCATCTCGGGGCCCTGCCAGCAAACCCTCCTGGGCTGCAGAGAGGCCGTGAGCCAACTTTTCCTGTGGGTAGTGAATTTCTCACAGGGAACTGCCTTTGGACACCACAGTCCAGCCATTGTTTAATACACAAAACCCCCAGAAAGACAAAAACACACACTCGCTGTAAGGGCAAATGAAAAGTGAGAGTCAGAAAGTTTAAATGTTCCATGCTATATTGCCTTTTCCTGTCTTAAAAGGCAGGCCACTTCTCTTGGTACAAGGAACTACTTTCCTTCTTCAGCATACATCCCTATGGAAAATCTTTCAGACAGTATGACAGGCATACAGTGAATTACAGAAGTAGCACATAAAGATTTCTAAGTGGTCTGTGGCAATTCCCTGTTATGCCCCAAAGCAATGGTCTCACAGGGAGGTGGGAGATGAAAAAGGAAACAGGCAGGACTAAGCTCACAAGTAGTTCCAACCCAAGACAGCCCAGTGTCCTTGAGTGTGTTTTCTGGAAAAAAAAAATAAAAGAAAAATAAAAGGACCTTCCAGAAGTGTCTTATTTACCCTTTCTTGTGCTTGTAACAAGAGTTGTGATTTCTACACTGACACAAGATGAGACAAATTGCTCCTAAAATACAGCTAAGAGCTACAGACATCAATCCCTGCTTCAACTGAGTCACGTAAAACTCTAGCACAAGGTTAAAATAAATAAAACAAGTTTCTCAGTGTCTGAAGCATCCTTCCCTTTAGGGACATGTAAAACTCTTCCTCCCCCCACGCCCAGTAATTTTTCTAAATACTTGTTTAGATGTTTTTTCCCTGTATCGATCTCATGCCTTTGCCAATGACCATACCCAGCTGGCAGCAGCCCGACATTTCATCAGGACAAATTCCAGCCTCCCGCCTGCCTGTGACTCAGCAGAACTGGAGGATTTCAGGTGCAGCTTCTGGGCTAGAGAGTCACAGGATACTTGGTCACTTCAGGAGTAACTGGGACAAATTTTCATCCTCTTCTCATAGGAAACCTTCTTTCTATCAGCACTGTACAAATGCTGCTGCACTGGTATGGTCTGATAACTCTCATTTTTGGGAAGATTACAGGAGAAACACAAAATAGCAAACCGAAAGGTTAAACAAGGCAAATTCCAGTTCACTTTTGTGTTGACCCAGCAATACTTGCCCAACTATCACCCATGCTCAGATTTTACTGTTTGGTGCTGTTATTTTATGTGTACTTTCAACTCTGACAATGTGACAATTGCTGAGACCAATTTCAATTTCAAGTGCTGTCCAAGACCACATCCCTACGTTACAGGTTCCATTACAGTCTCAACTCCATGAAACTTGGCCTGCTAACATGCAAAACATCATTGTGACAGAAAATGCTGAATTTCAGATCTAAATATTCACCTATCAAACTGACAAATTTCCTGTATATTCAATCCTCAAGGTCCTTCCTACCTCTACCCCCAAAAATACAGCCGGGTATTGGAAAAAAAAAAAAAAAAAAATCACACCCAGTCCTCTTTGCTGCCACTGGAAGAAGTTTTGCTAAAATTCAAAGTTTTCCTTCAACTCTAATAAGCTTCAGATCACAGCATAAATCTGCCTCCCTTACAACATAATTCTTCTTGAAATCCAGTGGAAGTGAGAATTTTGATGGCCTATCAGGTAGATAATATTTATCTGGTTTTGAAAATGCAGCATTTAAAGACATTTTCCCCCCCACATTTAGGACCTACACACCAGCCTCCTTAACCAGTCATACCGGTATAAAGATACCTGGTCTTCCCCAATATCATCAGAAGAGCCCAGATGAGCATCCACCCACACAGCCACCCCAGCTGGGATCCCCAGCTCTCACTCAGGCCAGGTCACACACCAAGGGACTGACCCATTTTGAGTAGCTGCCTTGGCTATTCACTTATTTCAGGTAACATCCTGTACTGACAGAAAGGACTGTAATAAATCTAAGCTGGCCAAGCAAAGGTTAAGTAGCACCTGCTGCTGTAACAGCGAATGTAATTTTTGAACTGTTTAGGATGCAACGGCTGCAGCACTGCATTGGCTCACTTCCACAGCCAGTGCCATCCATGTACAAATAAAGCAGATGCAGAAAATTTACTGCTGGAAACTCTATTAATTGTGGTGTTAAAAGTCTGTACTAACAGGGACAATCAAGCATGGTGAGTCAAAGAGCTCATCGGAGCTTCCTCCATCAAGACGTGGTTGTTCCTGTTTTAACTCATGTCCCAGTAATACAGACACCTGTGGGCCCCCACAGTGTGCAACACCTGGTGACAGACTCTACAAAGTATTTGTGAGCGCTATGAAAAATTCACCGGCACACAAAAAACCCCCGGGCACAGCCCCACAGACTGCATGTGCTACCTAAATTCAGACTCCACCACCCTTTGGTGCTGCTCAGGTGATGCTGCACAATCTCAAGGAGGACAGAACATGTCCTTTGCACCCTCCCAAGGTCACAGATTCAAGGGCAAAGCAGTTACCAAACAGGAAAAGGACAGATTCTTCCTGTTCCTCTGCAGAGTCAAGTGTGCATCTGTGAATCTGTGTCCACAGAGGGCCTGAAATACTTTAACATTGTGCATCCAGTGTCTCATGCATGGCCAAGAAAGATAAAAAGGTAACACTCGGTAACACTCGTACAAACGTCTCATGGACAAACTGACAAAAGCTTTTTCTGAATATGCAAAACTTCAACATGTGAGCCAGGGCAGGGAGAACAGGGAAATCGCCTCCATGTGCACTGACAGCAACCACTTCTTGTTCACAGATAGCGAAGAACAAAATGCTTCCTTTACCTCTTCCCCACACTTTCCAACAACTCCAGTAATTGAAGTCCCAAACTGGAAACAGATTCCAGACTTTTGACAACTCAGAATTACTACTGTCTGAACAATAACCACCATCATATTCTCTGTGCTCAGCAATGGGCCTCTAAGTCACTTACAAAGGATGGAGCTCTGTGTATAATGAGCTGCACATCTTTAAGCTCCCACGCCACTACCAGTCATATCAAATTCAAAGCACTTTTTTCTCCTGCACCTCATACTGCCACAGGCCAGTCCAGGGCTGGTGGAAAACTGGTAATAGCAGCTCTGCCATGCAGCCTTCTTTGGCATCCTCTCCACCAGCCTCATTTGGGACAGAGACAGCAAGGTCTGATGAGCTCATACTTAGACTGCCATCTGAACCAGTGGCAAATCACTCAGCATAGGGAGCAGTGTAACAAGTGTTAGCATCTTAGATCTTCTTCATTCATCTTTTCCCTTGGAAATTTCAGAATAATCAAAATCTATGGGATATCTAACGTGAACAGGAACAGCTTCCATTACCATGCTGAAAATGTCCTCTCATCAGCCAGTGCCACTCAAATATGAGCACAGTCCACCTGAGTCCAATCAGGCACTGCCTGTACACACACAAACCTCATGTCAAGGTCAGATCCTCACAGAAGGGAAAGCACCTTTAGAGCAAACAGAATCAGAGCAAGGTTTTCTGTGTTTAACAGGTCAAAAAATGCATCAAATTCCCTGAATTTCAGACATGTTGTTCTGTAAGGACATCTACACAGACACAGGGGCAGAGCAGATAAATCCTTAAATCATTTACCTCCAACTTACTGTAAAACAGATTGCTAAAAGTACTTGAATTGCGCCTCAGTCTACCAATACAAATGCTTAGTTCTGCTCTGAAAACAAGCTGGGTTCACTGAGCAGAAAGGAAACAACTGTGCCAGTTTTAAAGAATGAAATATTGATATAAGTATTCACTATTAGCATTAGATCCATATATCATCAGCTAGTAGGCTGACAAAGGAAGACAGCAATTCTATCCCACGAGGTCTGGAAGAACTCAGTCCTGATGTACCACAGAAAGGATCAAAGTAACAGGCAAGACTGGTATTCATTACCAGCTATGCATACCATGATAACCAAATTTTTGACAAGTATAGCGCAATGGTTAAAGATTTATCTGTCTTAGGCCTTTCTCAAAACTGTCTCCTGGTTTATTTGTATGCAGCCATATGGAAAAAGAAATGCCTGTATGTACATTTGGTTCAGAGTTCATTTTGCTCTCTGAGATCTAGAGAACTCAGACAAAACACCGACAAGCTCTTAGAACAAGAATAACAGCATTTTAAAATTGTGAAATGTCAAAAAGCAATAGCCCAGCGAGACCTGCTCCTGCTCACCACATTCACAAGAGCTGGAGTCAAAGATCAGGGAATGGCAAGACTACTGCTTTTAGTGATTTAAAACACTTTTGGTATCCATGGGCCTATGCATCAGTCAAGTTGCTCTACACAAGACATGAAATCATATTAACAATTCCCATTATCCTTGAAGTGCTCTATGAAAGCACTACAAACTACCTCAACACATGTTTATGAATAGACCTGTTTAGCATGATGAAGTTGTTCAGTGAAGGCTACGCAGGCCATTATTAAAACTATAAGGTATAAGAAAAACTGATTTTGATAAAATTTGGAAACAGATGGAAAGTAAATTTAAATTTAAAATATTAAACTAGGTTTAAGCCATTTTAAGGCAATTTTCACCATATCCATCCACAGGATTCCATCATTTCATCTCATGAAGAAAACATCAATTTTAGTTAAACTCCTCTGTGAACTACACCTTAAGGGACTACAAATTATGAGAGAGCAACTGAAAGAAATTAAACCATCAAGCAGAGGAATTACAAAATGCATAGTCAAGTACTCTCAGCAAGTCACCAAGACTGCAGAAATTACTTTGAAAATCAAAAAGAATAACCTCAAAACTTTGCTGCTGCTTCAGCAGTCAAGACATTATGCAAACCAAAACAAAATCCTGTTTTTCTTTTGAAATCTTTAAAGATTTCAGATACTATGATAAAAAGTAGATGAGAAATTTAAGAGATTAAAAAAAGGGCAGGTAGGACTTTGCTTCAGAAATACCTTCTCCTGAACAACTCAGACACATCCTTGATAGTTCAATATGTTCCAGAGGTGAAGATGTCATACAAAGGCTTGTTTGCACTTTCTTTTTGCATCACAGAACCTTATTGGAAAGTTTACTTTCTATTGATTTTAAATTGGTTGAAGAGTCATATGTAAAGCTAATTCCATAAAAATGCCGCATTAGAAAGCAGAAGCAAATTTCAGAGTAGCAGTGATCCATGGCAGACCAAATTATTCTGAGGTACGTTTATGTAGAGGTGGCAGGCACACGCCAGGGAACTTTGCCTGCACCCCACAATGATGAGAAGGGACCTGGCAGCATTTGCATGGTCTGCACACACAGTGTGCTGAGCAGGTGACACATGATGTTTTAAAGGAATGAAAACAATGTAACGCAAAAAGGACAATCCCAACCAAGAGCATCATATTAAAGTACACATAATTTTAAGGGTCAAACAGAGGAAGTCTTCAAGAAAACATCACAACGCTATGAAAATTTGAAATTAAAATATTATCAGAAGTAGCGGAGAAATTCAGAAAAATCCCACAAAGAGAACCCCTTCCTATGCTAAAAACATCGTTTTACAGTGGTTCTATGTCACAGCATTCCAAGTCGCTGGTGAAGGTGACAAATTCTTCCAACACTGAAGCATTTAAAATTATATTTTTTTAATTTAGTATATTTTATTATATTTATTACATTTTATTTTTGAAAATACTGTTCTCTACTATTTTCTGGAAATTATACAGTAATACAAGAGAAAAAAAGGATTACACATAAAACACCACAGTTGAAGACACAAAAATTACTGAAGTACATGGAACAGGAAAGAAGAAAAATATCCCTTTTCCAGTTCCACAGACTTCTGATTTTGTAACAGTAATGGGGCAAAATTATTTTGGAGTGCAGGGAACACATCCTAATTGCTATGCTGGTCCTATACTGTGAGGTTGCTGCTCTCTTTTCCCATGAGGTTAAGGAGAACAGTCAAATGTCTGTATGTCACAAAAATGCAAACAAAAAGGTTCAGAACAGATACTCTGAGATTAAGAGTTTGACAACCAACCTCCAGTGAATCCAGCTGTGGCAGCTGATGTTACTGCTGCGACTGTGTCCTCTAAGTCTTTGCCAAAACAGGTGGCAGGAAGGAAACACTGCCATGTCTCATCAATTGCACTTGATGCCAAGAAGACTGGACTAAAAGCAGAAACAGGTAAAATACACATTCCCTTTCAGGGGCAATACATTTCTGCAATGGGGCTGACAGCTAGGAACAACAATATTAGAATCACCACTGCTCAGTCCACCACACCATGTTCATACATATCCCCATGTTTTCAGGTTTTAAGAGACCTGCCTACACCAGAAAATAGCTGTGGATCAAGTAAGATTAATTTAAATAATGTAAGTAACATTAGTTTAATCTTAACAGACCAAAGCGCTTTCTTGTTCTAAATTTTGTTGCTTGTGGATGCAATAATATTCACATGAATGGTTTTATCCGTGCAACAATTAAACTTTCCTAAGTAGACAAACCTTAAATTTAAAAGCTTGTCAGACAACCCCCCCATAAAAAGAAAAAACCTTTAGACCTTGAAATTGCATTTTTAAGGTATTTCAGAGAGAAAAGCCTGTACCACATGCAAGGTCAGAGGGAAACTCAGCAATAAAGGGCAATAACTAGGATCAAATCCAAAGCCAGAGAATTACAGTTCCCATGAGAATTCAGACAGTCCAGAGTCACGGGAAGTCGCTGAATATAGAAGGGGAATCAGCAGAATTTACTGGCACAGAGCAGTATCCCGAACTTACAACCAGTGGAAGGCTAACCACTAACAAGCTGCCAAGAGTAGGACTGCAACCTCCAGTCCGAGTATCGGAAAAAAGATTTCTGCATAATCCCAGTAAATGCTCTGTGCCTGTGCCTCGAGGTCTCGCTGTACGTCCTTTATACATCTATTTAAGGCCCCCATGTGACGAGGCCGCCTGCCCGGCCACTCCCCGCCGGGGCAAACAAGCCGGCCTCACAGGCGACTCCGGCAGCGCTCCCAGCGCAGACGTTGCATCAGCCAGGTGTGCAGGAAGCGGCGGAGAAAAAGCAGCTGCTGACGAGGGGGCTCTCGGACGGAGGCCGCTTCAGGAATCCCATGGAAAGGACGACAGGAAGGAGAGAGACGCTCCACACACAGAACAAGCTTCATCGGCTTCAGAAAGCCTTTGTGCTGGGGCTCCGGACCTGGCCTTTCTCCCAGAGATGATGCAACACTAAGGAACAAGGTCTGTGCCAGAGAAAACTATTCACAGGCTATGCAGATGGCAAGGCAGCCAAAGGCTCTCGGATCAAAACATGCCAGAGCCCCCCCAGGCCCGGCAAGCCCCCCCGGCCTTCCTTCGTGCCCTCAGGATTCTCCATTTCACACTGCAGCCTCGCTCCTAGCACGACCCCGGCTTAAGGCGGAACGAAGGACTTTACAATGGCGATAAAAAAGTGAGAAGGAAAAAAAAAAAAAAAAAAAGGTGTTTTAAAGTCCTGCAAAAATCACAGCTCGTTCTCTGATCTGTTGGGAGGGAAGAGATGAGGAAGAGAGTGAGCTCAAAGCCTCCAGTCTCCCACACAGGGAGGGATCCTCCCATCACCGCGGCTTGCCAGCGCACGCCTGAGCTCCCCAAACACGTAGGGCAGCTCTGCGCTCGCCGGCAGCCTCGGCCTGCTCTCACACATCAGGAAACCGCGCAGGGACTGCCCGGGCAGCCATGGCAACATCACACAGTGTGGCAATTATGGAGCCGCAGCTCCCACGCGAAGGTTCAGCCCTGCTTTCCATTACAGGGCTCGTTTTGACCCTTCTCCCCCTGCCCAAACCATCACCGAGTGCTATTCCAGCTCCAACCTGGCCTCTGTGGTTTGTGACTGGCAAGTTTTGCAGCCTTGCACCTGGGCTCGAGATCATGCAAATACATTTTTCTCTGCGTTGTAAGGAAGTTACTCCAGGCTTGTGTAACGCTCTTGAGCTGCGTTCCACAAACACTGGTCTGTCCGATGAGCCTCGAGTGAGAAACCAGGTGACAAAAACACCTGCAAGAGTCGGATCCATTACTGAGCTACATAATCACTGCTATGTATTAAAAACCAGTGAGTTTTACAGGATTTTGGCAATATTCCGCGTTGTGACAGGTTTCAAGGCTCAGCCTGCTGAACTGTCCCACGACATCCCCTTCTCAGACACATCCTTTCAGGAGACATCACCAACTGGATGCCCAGGGCACCAGGGTGCTCAGTTGCACTCTTGGGCATGTAAGGTGGTTCAGGGACCCCTAGAAAATTTGTACCTTTCTGGCAGATGTGCTTTTCCCAGCACAAAACCTGTCAGCAAACTGAGTCAGTAAGACATTGGTGGAGAGCAATCATGAGGGCCAAAGGCAGCATTACCCTTAGCTCCCCTTCTGGGGCTTCCAACCACTCAGTTATGCTGAACGATGTTCTTTATCATGTTTCACTTTTCTGGATGAGTTGCATCTCACACTATATGGTATTTTGGCACTGGTAAGATATGCACTGATCCCAAAATGCAGGTACAACTGACCTGGCATGCCCCAGCCGTGCATGTTGGACCCTCCATGTGCAGTGGATCTTCACCCAGTAGTCAGATTTACAGAGTAAGACAGCAGCTAACAAGATACTGGCCAACCAGACTTAAGGAATATAAAATTTTACAAGTTATTTCAGTAAGTTTTTTGTATAATTTAAAATATAATCACAGACTTGCTCTTACAATCAGAGAGAAAAAGGTGTAATGCTTATTCAGGAAACTCCCAAATATCTACTTCCTAACTACTGGCAAGAAATGCAAAGCTTGGTGAGACAGTGCTGAGAGCCACAATCACTTTTTTGAATAGCCCATTTTTTTATTAACAAGATATAAAGCAGATAATCCAGTTGAACACATTTTCAAAGTAAATGCAGATGACCAAAAATTAGCAGTAAAACACCTGCAACCAGTGACTGAAAAAAGACAAAAATCACTTAAACCTGATTTATTTCTGATGACTTGCACATACATTAGCAATTTCTTCCTTTGAGAAGAGCACACCATCAACCACCTTAACTGCTTGTGGGTGGTAACACAGCAGTACTGACATCAAACAGTTGGCCAAGAGTGCTCACACAGAGCTCACACGAAAGCGATGCTGAGTGAGTGGTTCTCTAACACATCTTTGTAATGCTATCTGCTACCTCCATCTTTTTTGAATGTTGAATTATGAGGAGAGTAATACATTCAGGATATTTTTCATGATTATCATAAATGCAACTAAGCACATGTATGTACAACCACACGATGAAGCAAAGAGGTTGAAATGCAAGAAGTTGCCCAGGCTGAAGAGACTGACAGCCCTCCTCCAGCAGGTCCTCTCCATCAGCCTCATGATGCTGTGGAGAGGGGGACAATGACACAGCTGGGAGGGAAGGCAAGGAAGAAGGAAATTTCCCTACTTCTAAACTAAGCCCTCACAACCTCTTTTGTGTGCAGCACTTCCTGCGAGCCGCTCCTGCAGGTTAAGGCAGACAGGGCTGTCTGGACAAGGTGAGTGGCAGGGGTTGCTGCACTTGATCTCAAAGCTGGAGGTCTTTGTTTTGTGCTGTGTAGTGCCCTAACACGTTCCTGCAGTTTGCTATCCTCTAGCCCTAAGCAAGGAAACTTCCAGCTGCCAGACAACTTCTTCCCCACCTCAGAAACAGCACAATTTATATGACAAATTGATAAAAAATGTTCAGCTGCCTTTTCTTCCATAGGACATAGAAGCATTTTCTTACTGCACAGTTGCAGAGGTGACAGCAATGAGGCTCCTCCCTGACTGGACCTGGAGGAGGAAGAGAGGAGAGGCAGGAATGCAGCCACACAGGAGAAAAGAGCAGCCCAGGTAGCTCAACGTCCTCCTCTGCACAGGCAAGGACGAGCATGCACTCAGGCAGAACCAACCGGGAAAGCTCCACCTGCAAAAGCAGCAGATTTTGAGAGCTACCAGAAGGGAATTTAAGAGCTCTGCATGTCTGCAAAGGCATCTGGAACAAGGTAATCTATGGAAATACAGAAACTTGGCAGCTGTCAAGGGAGTGGTGGAATGCACAACTGCAAATAAAAAGTAGAAGCATGAACTGGAGCCATTACCAAACTGAGTCATTCAGTTCCCCAGGTGAATTTACAAAGTGATGGACAAGTAGAATTGCTAAAGTACTCTCATTTGGATGGCATGAAAACCAGCAAACAAGTGCCATTAGAACACCACTTCTTACAATTATTTGTTTCGAACACAAATAAACTTTCTGAACAAGTCCAGTTAACTTCAGAGATAGAGAATATCCTACATTCATTTAAGAATGAAATCTACCAGGAGAGTTTATGCTTACTCTCAGAGGAATTATAATCAGATTGCCATTGTGCATTTTTTTTATACTGTTTCTAAAAAAGGATGAAAAAGATTTACAGACTTCTGCTGCGGTCAACCGGAATGCAGGAATGCTCATCTGAATACAGTGAGTGTACACAGTTACATCAGGGCTTCTCTGCAGGGGCTTTCAGAAAGCCTTAACCATATCTTAAACATCTGAAGCAACATAGTATGGTAAAGAGCTGCGTTCCAATGATGCATACCACAAAGCATTACATTTCAGAGTTCCCTTCACATCTTATGTGTGTTATGCAAGGCAGTATTCTAGCACCAGCTTAACTATTTCTCCTCTAAATTCATCTTGATTTCATGATCTTGGCTGTGACTGCAAGTTCATGCACCTGATCATGACACAAAATCTTCAAAGATTCTTAAATCCAGTGTCAGGAAAGGCATATTCTTATAATTAAAAAAAAAAAAATAAATCACAATATATTTTCTCCAAAAAGAAGCTGGGCCTTTCCCAAAACACTAAGATGAATGTTTGTTCCTTTTCCCTCGCCTGTGAACAAATCCAGTGTTTAATACTATCATCACTAAGAAACTGTACTTCAGAATTGAATTTGTCTAACCTCAGTTGATATTGCTATGCCTTTGTCAGCAAATCTCACAAGTCCTTTTAGAGAAAGATCAAGTCCTCTCTCAATTGTCTTTTCAATAAGCTGAGTAAGTTGAGCTCCTTTAAACCTCACATCATGAGGCTTATTTTCCAGTCCCTGGATCATTTCTGCAGCTGTCCTTTGAATTCTCTCCAAATACACTGGCATTCTTCTTGAAGCATGGAAACCAAAATTCAATTCCAGTATCAGTCTCAACACTGCTGTGTTTATAAGATTACTTATTTTGCTTCACATTCCTTTCCCCCACCTTTTTTTTTTCCTCCTCAATATGCTCAAGAATCACATTAACCCTTTTAAATAAAATAATGGCCTAAGTACAATGTGGAGGCAACAAGCTGTAAAGACCTTAAAGCCCTTTGAGCTACTGCTTTCCAAAATGCTGTTTCACAATTTACAGGTGGTTCTGCAATTTTGCTAACAAATGTATCACCTTGCAACTGTATGGATTCATATCTTTTGTTGAAATGTGGCAAAACAACTCAGATCCCTAAATATATTTATTATCCCACTAGCGTATCTCTAGTGATCAAGAATTATCAAATATTTTATGCTATCCAGATAAAAAGAATCCAAAGAACAGTGAATTAAAATCTGATTTCATCTCACAATCATCTCTAAAGCTAGATGTGTCCTTGCCAAGTTCCAGTCTCAGATATTTCAGGTCTCCACTGTTAAGGCAATTTTTCCTGCACAAACATCTCCAGTATCAGAGTACAGCCTTCTTCCTCCTATCTACTGCCCTCTCCACCTAAAACAGGCATGTCCCCCCACACCTCCTACACCCAGTCTAACTTGCACTCAATCACTGAATAATCCAGCTTTGAAGGAACCACTGAAGGTTAACTCACTGAAACACTGTCTCCCTCCCCTCAAAGCAGGCCCAACTTGGATCAGTTGCTCAGGGCATTGCTCATTTCTTCTCCAGGGCCACTAAGTCTTTGTGTAACTATGTATTTGAAGGCCAAAAATAACCTCCTGATGATCCGACTTTCCATCTAACAAAGACTGGAAAATCTCACCTAGTCATTTTTACACTTGGCATTCCATCTTACATGAGAGCTAGGCCATGTTTGTCAAGCACAGCCTGAAAAACAGTATATGGATTTACCACAAAAATCATGCAATGCATTGCAGCCTTGAGGTCCCCACGCAGCATCAACCAAGCCATTAAGTCTTCACAGTAAGCACAGTGTATTTGTAGTTCTTATGAAAAAAACCTGTAGAACTTCTTTTAAGAACTAAAACTACATCAAACACTTTCTCAGAAGCCTTTGAAGAATGTTTCCAATTGCCCAAGTGAAGCTCAGCTATAAGTACCCCTCCTAAGGAGAACTTCCCCTGCATATATATGTGACTGAATATGCCAACTTCTCCAGTTTCATGAAATGTGTATTAATGGGAAATGAATTGACAGAATTTTAAATGTCATCTTCCACGTCCACAATCATAAGATTTATCAGCATCTCTCTTTAGCAATACATTTATTTAACAACGCACTCACAACATCAGTTTTCTTGACTACCTAAACAAGACTGTCCATCATCCCTTAACTAGCAGAGTATCTCTCAACTCACACATGCCAGTTCCTACAAAGCTTACAAGTTCCTGCTTGTCATTAAGAAAAATCTCCCCCACCTTTCCAAAACCTCCATAATTATATAAACAAAGGACTTGTGTGGAAATACACTTATCCATATAAAAGCATTTCATAATAGTCAAGTTATCACCCTTTCCTTGAAGAACAGCTACGTGAAATCCAAGTGACTAAGAGCAGGGCTTCATGTAATATAAAAACAGCCTGAACTACTATACTGAAATTAGATATTAGCCAAGGTCCTGTGATCTCCTCACCTTATATTCTTCCTCAAACATCAATTTTTGGCCCTGTCAGAGGTGAACAAAATCTTCAGTCTGATTCAAGAGAGTCACCCTTGTTCTCACGTTACGTTCTCTGCTCTCCTGTCTGGAATTATTAGTGCTGTATTCTCTGCCAACAGCAAGGAATCTCTTTAAGCTTGAAAAAAAAGTGGAACAGAATAAAATAAAAAAAATCCCATCACATGAGTAAATGAGGCTTGACAGTATGATGGATGCTGCAGGTTCACAAGTATGAAGGTACTCCGAAGATGATGGCTTGCGCCTGTTAAAGCTTCACATCTTCACATAAGCATAAAAGGTTTGCCGCATTCAGGAGGGAGATGCTCAACTATTTAGATTGGACGCATTTTATATAAGACTGAAGATGACTAAGTCACAGCTGGACAGATTATGTTCTAGAAACAAGCTACGCATTCCTCCCTGTACCTTAAACAACAGCATTTCCTCATCTGCATCTTTTCTCCTTTTTCTTTCAAACACAAGATGCTGAATTCTCACAAGAAAAAAAAAAACACAGCCAGAAAATATGCAGGGCAATGTGCTTTAACCAAAAGGAATTTCACATGCTCCACTCATCATAGGGCTAATTTGATTTTGTCATTATGGAAAAACTGAGAACTATCAAGACCTCAGCTGGGTAACAGTTGGATAGGAGAATGATCTCAACACAGAAGGAAAACAGTACAGACAGGAATTATCTTCCTGAATAATGCAGATAGATTTTGTGCACACTAGACATCCAAACACAGTTGGCCTAGGTACTCTGAAGGCCCCTTTATATAGCTTATCAGTCCTGTGGCTACAAATCAGTAGCAGCATTGTTCATAACCGAAACTACCTTGGAGCATAACAAAGCTAGTGAAAACCGGCAGGGAAAACACCCTGGCTCACACTACCATGCTTCCCCATCATCAGCTCATACTGATGTTTTCACCTGTATCCACTACATAATGCAGGCCCCACCACACCTACTAACAGCAGTATTAAAAACCACTGACAGCTTTACTGAAAGAAATTGAAGATATATAGAGAAGGAATACAACACTACAGAACATGGACATGTAGGCAGAGGTGATGACTGGCGTGGGTGAGAGAGACACCTAAAACTGCAATTTGCACCACTAGACCAGAAGCCAAAAAAACCCCAAACCAAACATGTTGCACCTCCACACTGCCTAAGATATCCTATGTGAGCCAATTCCTTTTTTGTGCCTTAATATTTTTATCAAAATAAAAAAGTAAAATCAAAATACCACTCCTGAGATGTCACAAAACAGTGTTTCTAGACACGAAAGCCAGGGCTATATCTGGCTTTAAGAAGAACAGGAGTAGGGACACATAGATCATCTTGCCAGCATTTCATTTTGAACTTTCAGGGGGCAAAAAGCACCTGAAAAAAATACAGTCACTGGGCACTTCACATATTTCATTCCTGGTCAGTAAAGGCTAAGGATCACACGCATGGGAGAGAAGTGGCAGACTCCAAAAATCAGTGATGATCAGTCTAAGTGCAGAGATTTTCACCTAAGCTAAACTGTGCCTTTTCAGTACTAACAGAATTTCATAGAAAGTCCCATTGTTCTATATGAATTTCTACATTTTAAACTCGTACCATTTCAGTAACAACCATTTCTCAACAACTCCAGCAAAAAGTTTCCATCATTTTTAAATATGTGTCAAGGTCACTTTTTTCCTCCTTCACAACCTTCCCTTCATGTAAAACTGAAAATTTTAGAATTCCTTTCAAGTATTGCCCCAGCCCAGTGACTCTCATGGGAACAGACTGCTTCACTATTACTCAGAAAAAGGAATGACGCCTAAACTCTGACACTGGAAAAGCAACAGAAAGCTACAAACTTTGCTTACAAGAACAGCCTGCTCCCCATCCATCTCTGCTGTGCAACACTGTTTAAAAAAAATTCAAGCAAATAATTTCACTGAGAGGATCCTGGTTATACTTCCATATGGCTATGTAAAAACCATAGAACTTACATCAACGTTTGGACATCCCATTTCATTCTCCCTGAGATCCTCTTTCCACATGTGATTCAACAAATTTCTGCTGACCAGTTTCAAGCTGACAGTCCCAAGCTGCACCCAAGAGAAGCTTAGCTAATGACTGCAGGTTTCAGTGCATAGTCTCACTTTTAGAACATGCTAGTGCTTTATTCTTTATTAATTTATTACTGCTGGCTGTGCATGTAAGACTTAAAAATGCAGGAGCAGGAAACAGGAACTGTGACACATCAATTTCAACTCTTATGTTGTTCCATGGCAGCTTGTGGGGAAAGTCTTTTTCTAGTTTGTGAGTTTTTAATCTTCTTACCAATTCTGTACCTGAACATTTCAAAAAGGATACTTTGAACCTGCAGTGGCCAAGAGAATCCACCGGAGATCAAACCTGTGTTGTCAGATGCAAACACTTCTGTACTCAGCTTCTTGACTTTGAGTGGCCCACACCATGCTCCAAATGTTTCAGGAGCTAAGCCGGGAAGGTAACAAGCACCACTCTTAGCAGCACTAATGGTGATTTCCATAGGTGTGAAAAGAATGCCAGCAGGCTGGGACTTGGGCATCCAAGTGCCTTCCACCTCAGGCAGAGCCTGCAAGAAACAGCCCCTCCAAACAGTCCCACTGCAGGGTAGAGTTGTATCTCACAAGTCACAGCTTTAACCTCAGCAGAGATCTTCCTCCTGATAAGACACATATCTAAAGAGACAGATTTGGGATGGCATACCCCAAAATGCAACGTCCTGGTATACCTTTCCACCTCCTGCCCAGCCACTGTCACAGATAAAAACCATGTGTTTCAACCCCGAGTCCTTATCCTGGGGCATGGGCGGGGAACAGACACAAGCATTCAGATGGAATCCCCAGAGCTCTCGGTACACATCACCCCAGTGCTCACCAGGGCATTCAGCTGCCACACTGCAAAAAGTCACAACAACCACTGTCAGCTGTAAGGACATACACTCCGCTTGGTTCCCTTATGGCAGTGACTGATTTGGGGCTATTTGCAAATGTTTTCATTAAATAAAAGGTTACCCTTGCAACAGATGAGATTTCTTGCTTATGAGACATACTGCTCACACCCATCATGAATTTTTTTTGCACAGTAATACGCGTTTGGAGATGTCATGACATGCTAACATTTAAATACCTTTATTCAAACACAAAACAGCCGAAATGCTGCCTCAAGTTCTGTTAGACCAAGTAGTCTCACCAGCTACAAGACAAAGCCTCAGCTTGCAGCTCACAGAGCAGCACACAACAGGATCTGCAGTGCACAGACAATTGCTTTATTTCAAATTTGCTATAACCAAGTTTTCCATATTAAAGAAACAGGATTGAAGTTTCTGCTGCAACTGGCCTTGGCTGAATTACATTTTTTGCAGTGTTCCAGTCATACTATATATATTTTCAGTGAAGTTATATGGAATTCATGCCATGATCTTTTTTTATACATTTGACAGTGTATCTTCAGTAATTTGTAATTTTCTGCACACCTTGGTATTTCATTACCCATAACAATTGGCAAGAAAATACAAAACACTTCCTAATTTGTAGGTTAAAAAAAGATAAAAAACATTGTGTGGTGCATTTACTTACACAATTAGTAATATTTTTATACTAATTAACTTTTTGCCATTTTCCAAAATGAGCCATCAACTCCAGCTTTCAGCTGTATTGACTTTCTGCAAAAGTATACCTACAAGATTTTGCTGTTTTGAAACAGTTAAGCACCAAACTTAGGCTGTAACACTTCCCTTCCATCACAGATCAAGCCTACATTAAAATTCATATCTGACCAGCTTCTCAAACAAACAAGAACAGATGAAGGGAAGACATCACCAAAAGCAGGGAACTAAGGGTTTGTTTAAATAAAGCACTCCACACACAGGGATCAAGGGCACAAAACTCACAGAGTGGCACAGGTTTGTCAGCATGCAGTGGATGGTGGCTCACTCTCCTTTCAGAGGAGTGTGAAGTTACAGGGGACAGCCTGAGCTGGCCGCGCTGGGTGCGGCACCGAAAGGCGGAGACCCTGTTCCCCTTCTCCGGTCCCCACCACATCCTCTGCACTTCCACCCATATGCTCTCCCCTATTTATTTTGCGAGGGCTCTGGATGCCTGACAAATCTCTCAGTGAGCCAGTTCAGTTCACTATCTTGGCAAAAAAATAATCCAGCAAAACCCAAAACATAAAATAACCCTAACACAGCCTTCTGCTGGGTTAGCAAGCTGGAGGAGTTCAGAAAAGGAATCCAGCAGGAACCAGAGCTGGCAAACAAAAAAGGCAGAACTCCCCGTTGGGTGAGAGAGCAAGGGGGAACAAAACTTCCCCCATTCAGCAGCAGAGCAGTTGGATATGCTCAGCTGTCTCGTGTAACTTCACCCGGAGTAACCTCGCTCACAGGGTGCAGTTCTGCAATAGTTTCAAGCTGACTTCAGCTGGCACAGCTTCAGTGCAGCCTCTCCATCCCTCCCTGCACTAGTGCTAATCTGACCCCACAGTCAAGCAGTTCCAGCAGAAGCCAGCAGAAAACTCTTCCTTTCAAAAATGAAATGCACTTGTTTTCTAAATGGTAGTCTTCCTGAATAGTTCACTACTGAGGCAGGTATAGGCCAGAACAGAGGGCTAAGTGACATTGGGAAGAACAGGGCTGTCAGTCTGAGCTGCCATGGAACACTATTGTGCACCAAAAACCTGTACAAAGCTGTATAAGGAATATACTGTGCATCACAAACACCATTCCAGTTTAACACACAAATTTCCATGTACAAGCAAACCCTGAGGTGGAAATTAGAAGAACTGCACAACAAAGCAAATTTGTGACAAGCTCAGAACCTGACTTGCACCCTGCAAGTATCCTTCTTCCCTCTTAACTTCCAGGCCATCTTGAACTCCAACATGCTTAAGTTTATAAAACTGCAAGAGAACTTTGAACCAGCAAGTCAGTCTCCTTTACAGTCAAACAGAGCCTACTTAACTCAATCAAGCAATCATCTTTTCTTCAAAGGTTCACTTTAGATGTATTTATACAGGAAGCTTCCAGATCTTTGCTGTAGTGAAAGTTAATCTACAGCCACATTACATTCTTGTCACATTTTAAGTTATTCCAATTCAATGCCACTGAAACACAGCAAATAATGTTTTAGTTAAAGGCCACACAAATGCAAAAGGCTTGTGTACTCTTCCAAGTATCTATAAATTGATAGTGCAGCTCAGGTTGAGGCATGCTATTTTAAGGGCTCCATGTTGAACCCCCAGGCACTTCAGTTTCCCAAATCACTGGTTCTCAAACTCTTCCCAGTGTACTCCTTCCTGCCTACAAGCAAGGATACGTTCTCACCTCCTCACTCTCTCCCATAAAAACAGTTGAGAACTGCTCCTTGGCAGCAGTTTCCACACCGGCATCCTGCAGGGGTTCCAGTCCTAAAATCTGACTTAAAGCATTCCCAGAAAGGTAATTTGGGCAGAGGCAGAGCTGGGAAAAATGACCACACTGAAAAATATGCCTCTGTTCCCATTCTCCCATTCTCGCACTGTGATGAGAAAATTCAGTTTTCCTGGTCCCCTCCTTCCACCAGCTATAGCCTCTGCACTCCCATATTCTGCTCCCAGAAGCAAGAACCAACCTTCTGTCCTACTGTGTGAACAATACTGTCTTATGTGGGCTTCCTTATCCAAATATGACCATCAACATAATCCTCAAAAATTCTCTGCCTCTTATTTTCATGATTCAAAGTCATGCAAAACCAAGAGGCCACATAATCTGATGCCAACAAACTCCAGGCTGCATCCTCTTTTTTTTTCTTTTTTTTCCTTTACTGAATCAGTAGCAGCAGGCATGTTCTGTTAAAAAGTTTGGTGGCACACACACACACACACCTTCCCTATCAACAAGTTCCATTTCAAACTGCTTGCTTTAAAGTCAAGAAAGAAAGAAAGTATCAGAAACAATTTCAAACTGTTTTCCAGGTTGCTGGCACGGTCAATGAAAACATTTTGTCCTGTAAATCAGCAAGGCTGCAGAAGAAAACCCTGGTATGAGTTCTGTGAGGACAACAGGAATAGGCCTGAGTCACTAAATGAGCAGCTACCAAATCCAGACAATATCTTCTTGTCAATGTGTATGATTGCAATTGTAATCATGCTCTAAATATGAACACATCAAAAGCACCGTGACCTTTCCACTATGAAATTACTTTGAAATATTTTAGGGCATTTTGGTTTTAAAGCTAAATCACATTCTGCCTCAAAAGGCTGCTTGTAAATGGGGAAAAAAAACCAAAAAACTAGGCTTGTTTAGAACAGGATGGAAACAGAAAAGTTTGCTGCCTTGAAAACTAGCTAGATCTGAGTGTTTGGGATACCTCCCCTCTGCTAAACTTAGCCCTTCTGTGACCCTCAGGGAGGAATGCAAGACCTGTCTACGTTATCAAGTTTATAAGGATTACACTTTAGCATAAACAACAGATCATTTCTGAACTTCACTCTAAAAGTCAAATTCCTGGCCATTTCTCAATGCCACTCTTCTACGTTCCTCTCTTCATCCCCCCCTTTTTTTTAATGTTTGGTGAATGTGGGACTATTAGATTCCTGACCACAAAAGAAATTACTTCTCCCGCTCACTAAAAGCTTGCCACTCAAACTGCTGACAAATCCTCCCACATTTTTCCACCTTGAAGTCTGAGTACATCAGTACACTTTGCTGAATATTTCCCATATTGCTCATCAAAATAATTGGAGTTTGTGCATGTTCGGCAGGAGGAAAATAAAACTCACCAAGAAATACTTTCTTTCTCAAATATATTATTTAAAATATAGTTTGTTTGTTCTACTTGTTTTAGCATTTAAATTAGATTTAAGGATCAGAATGATGCAGATTTACAATTTAAACAACCATACTGATGCTCCTGTAGGACTTGTGGCAACAAAAACTAGCTTTAAGACTATTATTTGCTGAAGGTTTCTTTTTTTGGGCTACAGCTTTTCAAGTTCAGACTCATCGTCGAAGTGAGGGAAAAATCCCTTCAGCTATTTTTGTTACAGGAAAATACTACTTCACCACTGGCTCGAGTAGGGGGGAAGGGGGACGATGAACCAGAACCTCCTGATTTGTCCTGTAGATCATCCTTCAAGACAAAGAGCATCTTTGCTAATTATAGAAAAAAAATTCAAACTAGGAGCAGTTGAAAAACTGTTTCTCAGCATGCTCAGTGGGCATTAGCTGCGATTTCAGCAGCTTAGCAAGTCCCACCCCTGCATGAGCTCAGCGGGGAGGTCTGGAGCACTGCACATCTCCCTGCTCAGCAGGGACAGGGGCTGCAGCTCGGCTGATTTGCTACAGGAATACTGGAAAATTGCCACCAAAATAGCAAATCCTGTGGGAAAAAAAAAAAAAAATAAAAAAACTCTAACCAAGATCCCCCAAGCAACTTCAATAAGGAATTAAAAAGAAAAAGTGGGAAAAAAAATCTCAGCTCCCAGTTTCAAAATGCTGAACTCTTGCTCCATTGTGGTCTGGGGCTTTTCCCATGATCAAAATAAGCAAAAGGTTTAGGTTAAGCCAGATTTATACAAACCCATCCCTAACAATGCAAGTGCAAACTTACAGTGCACTAACTCTTGCCACAAGTCAGTCATGGGAGCCAAAGACTGGCTACAGAATCTGTAACAACTGTAATATCCATACCTATTTTTCTTTTAATTTGGAAGAGGGGAAAGAAAACTAAATAGACAAGTAAAACACAACAAAATCTTTATTTTAAAATCAAATAGCAGTTTAAGTTTCATAGGGGCAACTGAGACTTAACAGCACATATGCTATACACTTAAGCACATTTAACATTTCAACTCAAGCACTGCTACTACATCTTGTACACATAAAAAACACTTCGCCTATTGCAATCTTTCTCATACACAGCACACAACACAGCATTTCATTGGCAAAATTTCAGAGTTACACACACAAGCAGCACCAGAGTAAAAACACAAATGTGCTTTTGTAATACAGCAATAATGTCATGAGAACAATGATTTTTGAATTTTCAAACCTCTGAACAGCCATTATGTTTGTTTTAATATTGCCAGAATAGATAGAAACATTTTTATCTCATCACATCATTCAACACAAGTTTGTAAAAGTCTGATCATCCAAAATGGGAGAAGGCATAGACTGGACAGATGAATAAATTACATACATGTCTTAGACATCACACATTTAGTTCTCCCTTGCACACTTTGCACCTGGAATTTTGAATTAAAAATATCTTTTATTCCTTCAAGGAACATCTGGAAAATTTAAACCAATCATTGTTGGTTGGGTTTTCTCCCTCCAGACAAAAACAGCATAACTTTTGCATGTTCTGAGATTCCAGTTCAATGCCATCCCTTTCCTGTGTTTTTTCAACTTTGACCTCTTAGTTCTAAAATAAAATCTCACGATAAGTGAGGCTCTTTCTAAAAAGTGATTCAAATGTACATGGGATTTCATCACCCCACCTTGCAGTAGGGAAATATCAGACAACATTAGCTAAGGAATATTACTTTCAGGTCACTTGGGATTTGACAGTAAAATGAAGAGCCAGGGCCTTGTCAAAGCAGTGCCAGTTATCCAACAGAATGTGAGGCAATGGACCAATTCCCCATTATAACCTACAGAGAGACTGTAAACAACCTACAGAGAGACTGTAAACAAAGACTAAGGGGCCATGAAGATCACTTTCTGTATTTCATTAAAACAAGGAGCAGTCTTCATACTCACAAGATTCAGAGTTCAGTACTGGTGTCATGTCACTTCAGGTTAGGCAGCAGACGACACCTCCAGCCCTAGAGACTGATGTGTTTTAGGAGGGTTAGAAGTTGCTCACCTTGTGAGGCAATTTGTGTGCTACAGATCCTCAAATATAAAAGCTACTCAGAGTTTGGCATCTACCACATGATTGCTGCCAGTCAAGCGGATTTAAGGGCATATTTTAATCTCCCTCACATTATTCTGGTCCTGGAATTTTTTGCTTCAAGCTCATAGTAATTCTGAGTTGGGTAACTCAGGCCAGGGCAAGGGGCTCCCCATGATAGGTGTTAGTTTACAAAGATGGCAGTGTTTTCCAACACTAATGTATTCCCATGCTGCATACCTCAACTAACAGTTTCATCTCTAACAAACGCACTGGAATATGCTGATAGCTTCAACTCGACAGCACAATATCATACAGACAGGGGCCAGTGCCAAATGGTTAGTTAAGCAGATAAGAAAGGCACTCATTCTTCCTTTAAAAAAAAAAAAAAAAAAAAAGGAAGCTATTGCAGTCAGGCCGACAGAGTGTGGATGGGAGCTGGCAGATTCCACAATACAGAGTCACGTCAAAAATGGCCTCCTGCAAACTGTTCCTTCAAGCATTTGAGTCAAGGGAGGAATCCTTCCCATTATCCACAGCAGTTTTACCTCCCTATTCCACAGCAGAGCACCATTTCCTGTGCAGTTTGACATACAAGCATGTAAGAAGCTCAGAGAATAAACTGTACTCTGCAGCAGAGGAAAACCCCTCTCCCCACTTCATGATTCCAGTCCCAAAGTTGAGCCGGGACTTTATTTTGACAGTTCCCTGGTCTGTGAATGGAAAATCCCTCCTCAGCACTAGCAGGCTGGTGTCTGCTGCACACACCCACTGCACACAGCAGAAATTCCAGTCAATAAGGCAAGTGGGGCCCAGGCGCTGGAAGGGGAGGAAGGAGACATACAAACAATAAGAAAAGCATCTGGCTCTGTTACTGGCTGGGAAGGAGACTGGAGTTCAAAAAAGACACAACTGCAGCCTTCACTTCACAGGAAGATCATATCAATTCTTGCTGCCCTACTTTTCACACAGACCAAAATATGTGGAAAGGGTAACTCAGGGCTTCCAACCCACACTTTAACGTAATTTCATTAACTCAAGAATGGTGATAAAACCCACCTTGGACATTTTTGTCCCACAGGACCAAAACATACCCCTGCTCCTCCTTTAGGCCTGTGGAAACAGCCCGAAAAGTAAAGTCCTTTGCTGAACTGAGCCAGCCATCCCTCTACCACCACACTAATGGAGGCTGCTCTGCTGTCCTTCCCTGGAGATAGCAGCCAAGTCTAGTGAAGCTTCTCTCATAGCAACCAGAGCTCCAGAGCCAACAGCAGCTGCTGTCACTGCCTTCAACGCTTACCCACAGGATCCAGAGCACAGCAACACCCTCTTCCCTGCACCTCTACAGCAAAAAAAAAAAAACAAAAAACAAAAAACAAAAAAAAAACCACCTGAATGCTGGCAACAAGATGACTTCCTGGGTCAACCACAAGAAGCAGAAAAAAAGAAATCCTAGTATTTCCTATACAAGTGAAAAGAGGAATCTCTGATCATTGAAAAAATAAAGAAATTCCTTTTTTGGATTTAGATTCTGGCAGCAACATCCAGTCAGGGTGGGGGCAATAGCCTGAAATCCATAATGTACCAGCACACCATCAGACACCAACATCAAGTTCTTCTCTCACCCAAGGAGAGGGATTCGCCCCACCGAAGCCCCAACGCTCTCATTACATCATGGCCCGAGCCCGCAGCAGCCATAGGAGCCCTGCAGCACCCCGGACCTCTCCAGGCCCGCAGAACACCCTCTTCCCTCCCAGCAGCACACCCAGGATCTGAGCTGGTGTCAGAGGAACACGAGGACACGGACGGGAAGGGGCTGCGAAACCCCCCTCGCTGCTACACCCATTTCCCCGCTTCCACAGGGCCACACGCGGCCTCGCCTCTCTCCTTCCCCCGGGACGGCGAGACACTGCCCGGCGCCGCTTCCCCACCCGGCCCGGCGCTGAACTCCGGTCACCGGCACCCAAGGACGAGTCGCCGGTCGACAGTGACCTTGCCGGTGCCGCCGGGGGTCGGAGCGGGGCCGGGGCGCGGGCAGCGCGGCGGGGAACCCCCCCGGCGGCGGCGCTGGCCGAGGTGACGGGCGAGGAAGTGCGGGAGGATCCGCGCTGCAGCCGCCGGCGCCGGGAGCGGGGCTTACGGAGGAAGGCGCCGCACGGGCACCATGAGAAAGCAGAAAATGCAGGTCAAACACCGCCTCCCCCGAGGCCTGGAGGGACCGGCGGTTCGGGGCGGGCAGCCACGGCCCGGAGGCTGCCCCGAGCCGGACAACGACTCCCGCGGCCCCTCGGGACAATGCAGGGACACGGGGGCACGGAGAAGGCCGGGGCTGCAGCGGGGCTTCCCCGGCGCTCGCCTTCACCGACAAAGCCCCGCGGCCGCTCCGGCCCCAACTCCAGCCCTGGCACTGCACCGGCCACCAGCGTCCCGAGCCCGCGCACCGCCGGGCCCGCCATGATGCCCGCACACCGCGCCGGACCGAGTCAGCTCGGGCCGGGCCTCCGGGGGCACGGCGGGGCGCTGCCGACCGGACTGCCAAGGCAGCACAGAGCAGAGCGTCAGACCGCGGGCCGCGCCAGGAGCCCCCGCGGCCGTCCGCCCAGCCGCCCGTCCCAGCGTTCCCTCCCGCCGCCGGGTACGGCCGGCTCCGCCTGCCCGCGCCTACCTGGCCGGCCCGTTCCCCGGGCCCCTGCGCGGCACCAGGCCCGGCTCGGCGCCACGGCGTGTCCCGGGCAGCCGGCGAGAGCGAGCGCTCGGCCGCGGCGGCGGCGGCCCCTCCCCCGGCGGCGGCAGCGGCTTC
>VRYO01000638.1:11257865-11326099 GCA_009812075.1 Sialia sialis | reverse complement strand
CCGGGCCTGACACCGCCCCTCCTCGGGCGGGGCCGGCGGGGCCAGCGCACCCACAGCTGGCTGGTCCCCGTCCCTGGAGCCCCGAACAAAGGCCGAGGGGCAGTGAGGCGGAGGGATGGCCCCTCCGCGGTAGGAGGGGCGGCCGAGCCGGGCAGGAGGGGCCCCGCGGAGCTCGGTGCCCGCGCTCGGCCGAGGGGCTCCGCCCGGTTCCGGTGCCCGCGTACCACGGCTGCGGCCGCTCGCAGTGAGCCATGCGTGCGGTCCGCAGCGCTGCAGGGGACGCAGGAGGAAGGGAGTGGAGCCCGGGCGCGGAGGGAGCCGCGGGATCACGGCGGGGGCTGCGCAGCCGCCGCCCTGCTCCGGGGTCGCTCGGCAGAGGCGGGGAGCTGCGGGCGGGCAGCCGGCCCATCCCCGCCATCCCCGCGGGCGGGCGGTGCGGCCGGTCCCGCGGAGCCGCGAGGCGGGGACAGCCGGGTCGGGTCACGGTGCAGCGATCCAGGCGTGCCGCAGGCTCTGCGCGGCGCTGGCGCGGCGCTCGGGCTCGTAGTGCAGCGCGGGCAGTAGGAAGGCGGCGAAGGCGGCTGCCTCCCGCGGTGTCCAGCCGTGCCGGTCCGCCAGGATGCCGGGGAGGCTACGGGGGAACAGCCGGGAGAGCCGCAGGAGCGCGCCTGGCAGAAACAGCGTGGGCACAGCGCCTCAGTCACACCTGCGCGGCTGAGGCTGCCGCGCCTCGCCTCGCCTCAGAATTAACCCAAAGCATCCTGAAAGATCGTCGCTGCCCCTTGCAGGTTTGGCTCTCGGCTGCTTCTCAGGAACCAATTTTCCAAGCTCGTGTTTGGAGTCTCCCTGTTCCTGAATACTTTCCTTAGCTGAGAATGTGCCAGGAGTGCACAGCGTTCCCAGAATAACCATGCCAGAGCCCTTGTTGCGTGTACCCTGTACAGGCCCACAGGCAGCCGGATGGATCATGCTATTTCGGTGTCAGAGCTAGCAAGACACTCTTGTTGAATTGGTGATGTGCCAGCCAGCTCTGTGGGGCCCAGCAGCGTGTATGACTGAGCGAGAAGCAACCCTCGTCCTGGGGAGTGCATGGTGTAGACGCAGTGATTCACGCTGGGCATGTGTGGTCAGGCCAGGTTTGTTCACAGGGAGAGTGAATGTAGAACTTGTTTTGACTCATTTCTTTTAAGCGCCATAGAAGACATAAGTGTGAGCAAAGGATGTGGATGTGCAGGGAGGTGCTTGTTAAATTCCAGCATGGGACCAGTACTAAGCACTGAATGAACTGTGGGAAAGCTGGCAAGCATGAAAGCAGGGAAAGATGATAGGCCAAATTGCAGAAGGGTGGAGTCATGTGATGCCTTGTGGTCAAAGAAGAGTTTCAAAACTCATGAGTCAAAGGGAAAGGAACTGGGGAGAATAAAACAGAATGCAGTCAGAAGACTAAATATAGCAGCCACATTGGAAGGATATGAGTGCCCCATTCCTGCTCATCATTGTTCCCTGCCAGTGAATGGGTGAAATCCAGCCTGTTAGACACTTTTCAGCCTCCCTGGCATGGAGCCATTTCCCATCTGTATTTCCATTTTCTCCAAATCCAAAGGAGAAAGAATGGAAATGCTTTCCCTGTTGGGTGTTTGCTATGACTGTTTTTAAGGATTTTGCATTCACCCCTGGAATGCTCATGGATTGCGAAGATATGCAGGCCAGGGAGTGTTACTGCTCTTTATGAAATTTCCTCCTGTGTTCCATCCATGCTTGTAGCATCCGTGCATTGTGTGAGTAACTTTTGGGGGAGTTCAGCATGAGCTGAGTAGGAGTGTGTCAGAGATCTGCAGTGATTTTTAAAATAAACTTCTTTATGCCTGTTCTTACCTGGCCTGCTGAAAAATTTTGTTGACTTGTTCCATGAGAAAACAATTTCAGGAGGAATTCTTCCCAAGAGTTCGATAATACGAGCAACATGATCTAAATAGAGGGAGGGATGACAGATTTAGATACAGACTGCGACGCTTCTGTCAGTGAAATGAATAAAACCCATGGAGTCCTACCATCATCTCTGGAGAAGTATTTCCCAGGTTGAGGATCAAATAGACGCTCCCCAGTTGCCATTTCAAAAGCCTAGAAATGGAGTAGCACTGTTAATTCATTAATTGTCTTGGAGATTTCCTTGCTCACTAACTGATAGTACCAATTGCCCTCTTTATCACACAAAACTGATCCTAAAACGCTGGCTTGATCTGTATCACAGTGAAACAACACCTTTAGCTCTGAATGAAGAGCAGCATGTGCCTGATGCAGGCAAGACTCTAAGCTAATCAGTATGGGGTGTGAATTGCCTTAGAGCTCGAACTAAATTAGGAGTGGGTTGTACCAACAGCAGACTTTTGCCCTAAAGCAAATGAGTGCCAACGGCCCCTTTTGCCTTCTCAGAAAAGAAGCTTTCTTTACATGGATAGGTGGATGCTAAGGACAGGTAATGTCTGTCACTTCCCCTGCACACACAGTCCTACCAGGCAGGCTGTACTCCAGATATCCGCAGGAGTGCCGTAGTCTAATCCAAGAAGCACTTCCAGGGCACGGTACGGCTGGGTCTGGATCTCCTTGGAAAAAGGCTTGTACTAAAACAGAAACAAAATCCCTATGGCTGGTGTTCCTAAACCAGTCACAGCAATGCTGGTGGCCACAAGCTTCTTGTGCAGTGACAGGACATCGGGGACACGAATGTGTGTTCTCAGCTCTGTGCAGGGCACAGCCAGCATGTTCCTGGCCCCACTGATACCAGTGGAAATCTACCTCCCACCCTTTCACACTGATCAGAGTTTTAAATTTCTAATTGTAGGGACTAACTGCAAATTAGAGAAACATCCAAAGCTGACAGTGTCTCAGGAGGGCCGTGCGCAGCTTGGAGCTGAGAGTGCCAAACATAACACCCCCCAATATCAGCATCTCTGAAATAGCTGTTCAGCTGTAAAGGGACAGACAGACACACGGTGTGGGATGGAAAGAAGCACACAGCATCCTACATTGTCATGAGATTGAGACTCAGAGCAGACTCACTGTCCAGCATGCGCTTCCTAGATCTGCAATTTTCACCTCTATGCTCATTAAATCAGATTCTTCCAACTGGTTGCCAAGATCACCTCCTAGATGGAAAGGACAAAGAGAAATCAGGTCTTTCTGAACCAGCAGGTATGCATGTCTTACCACAGGAGAGGCATGCCTTCCCTTAAAGTTTCTTGACCTAAAAGGTCCTAAATACTTTCTATCATAAATCAAATGCCACCCGTCTTCTTTGAAGGAACACAAAAGACCTGGTATCCAGTAAAAATATAAGAGAATGTTTGGGAGAACAGTAGCTTGGAGTGGAACAGTGTGACCATATGCTCCTGTCCTGCTGCAAGGTTCCTCTAGTACCAAGGTTAAATTACTGTGGACCCAGAGGAGAGCACCAGTCAGAACCAAGAATCTGTTATTTCTCATCAGCCTTCAGCAACCCTGGCTGTCACAGACTTCAAATACAGCCTGCTTGGCAAGTAACCTGGAGGTTACACTTCCGTATGATCCCAGAAAAAGGTAATTCCTGGTTTAGTGCCTTAGAGCGAGCTGTCAGCCTATGCCAATATTGTGCTTTGTCTGCTCCAAGCAAAAGACTTGGTCATTAATTTATCTTTTCCTGATTGCCCCAGAGTTTGAGAGACAAAACAACACTGTCATGGGAGAAATGCTCACAGGAGAACACAAAGATAATATGAAAGATCTCATTGCTGGGAGATGAGATGATCTCTCGAGAAACTCTCCAGCCCTACATCTTATTCAATATTCACACCATTCTGTGCAGATAAATTAAGTCTCAGAAGGCCTTGAAGATTAGAAGCACATACAAGTCTCCCACAAACCTCAGAAATGAGGGAAATAAAGAGCAGGAGTGGCATACAGCTTTCTGATCAAATAATTTTGTATGTAAACCTTCTAGTAGCTGAAAACATCAGATATGTGGAACTGTCCTCTACCTAGAGCCTTGGGACTGAGCCCCAAGGACACGGTGGGGCTGTTAACAGATATCTGTGACCTGTAGTTGTTCTTCACACAAACCCACCTGCAGGACAATTCTATAGGTGCCTTGAGTCCAGCCTGGTGTTTGTGTTAAGCAGAGAAAGGAGAGGCCTTTCAGCAGCATAAGCTGGCTATAATGTTTGGTACTGGCTGTTGCAGGAGATGTGAACCTTTCCTAAGGCATCTGTACCTGCTGCCAATAAACACCTACATCTGTTTTCTTGTTAAAAAAGCCCTGGAGTGCTCACCTGCTCCCTTTAGCCTCACTTCTGTTCCCTGGTCGCAGTCGAGTGTATCCATGAGGAGCTTTTGGAGCCTTTTGCTGCATCCACACAGCAGGATGTTCTCCGGTTTGATGTCTGCGTGGATGATGCGGCAGCACTTGTGCAGGAAGTGCAGCCCTGCCAGCACCTGGACAATGAGGCAGCACTGTCACAACAGTCCTGAGAATGTCCCCACCACTGCTCCTGCCCCAGCAGCTGCCAGAGCAGGCAGGCACAGCCTGGCCACTGATGGTAACTATTGGCAATAAGTGATTTCCTGTTGGGGTGGCCTGTGGGAGCAGGCACAAGGGTTTCATCACCTCACAAGGCAGCAGAGCCCCAGGAGCAAGTGGAGGCCTGGACAGCACAGTGAGAAAAGGGCTGTTTGGGGTGACACACAGCATGACAATCCACAGATATCAGCACAGATGGGCAAGCCCAGGGAGGTGGGAAGAAGATGGGGCTGTGAGGAAGTATTATGATTACAAACTTTCTCCTGAAAAAATGTTTTTATGGCTATTGTGTCCTGAAAACTCTGTGCCTTCCCACTGATTATAACCAGACCCCAACTTCCGTTTGAATGACAATGACATGGCATGGAAGGGTGTCCCATGTACAAGGAAAGAGGAAGACACAGGACGGCACAGACAGGAGGGGGAGAGTGAGTGCAGAGAGAGGATTTCAGGGCTCTGCAAGAGAGTCATGTAGGGAAAGAACAGCTTGTGATGCAGCAGGGGGAGCCTGGCCTGTCACAGGGAGAGATAAACAACACTTACCAGAGATGAACAGTCACTATCAGAAATCAATAACAGAAAAAAAGACTATGGGGAGATTTGGATTTGTTTTTTAACACTCTGGTCAGTCATAAAGGACTGGTAAATATTCTTTGTATTATCAGAGTCTATTCTGGGATGAACACCAGCCTCAGGGAAATATCAGCCTTAAATGGTAACTGTGTAACATGGGGAAGATTTAAATAACTAAACTGGAATGAATCAGAAGTAAATACTGCCCCAGTGCTGATCTGAAGGGGGAAAACAGATCTGAGATTTTACAATTAAAGCAGATAATGTATTGAGCAAAAGCCTAAGTGTGAAATGGAGCATAGAGGTAATGCCACTACCTTTTTGTGTAACTTATTCAGGTGTTAGTGGAGCTTTTTTAGAGAAAGGAGAGGCTTTCTGTAGTAGCCTATTTTCTGTAGTAGGATAATAGAAAACAGGATGAAGGAGGAAACAATTTTCTTTCTTAGTATCCCTAGAAGGGCACAGGAATCAGAGTAGCAAATCTTCATCTTGGCAAGTGTGCAGACTTCTGATAAATCTCAGCACGAGAGGCAAAAAGTATTTTTAACTACTCTGAGGCCTCACTTGGGTTTCCCATTCCTTAAGTAGAGCCAGCCCTGAAGAAACTCAGTTTTCACCATCTTTTAAATAGGCCAAACACATCCTTACAGGAGATGAAGGAAAAATTTGCTCTGCTTAGGGAATCCTCAACATGCAAAGAGAACCAGCTGACCAAATCAGCAATCTAGAAATTCATGTAAAGGGAGGGAGACTTTGAGCAGCCTTCAGTGGTACCATGCAGAAAGCTCCTGGAGCTGGCAGTGCTACCCATGGCTGGATGCCAAGGCAAATGCCAGCAGTCTGGCATTACTGCCAGAGGGGACTTCTCTGGGCAGCATAAGGGCAGAGATGGTTTGCCCACAAGAAGTAGAACTATGGCAGGCTGTTTGTCCCCTGCTACTTCTACAAGCAGCAGAGAACCCAATGATTACTGAGGTGATGGGGACAGAAGTGCCAGCCCTGACTCCCTGCTGTACATCTGCAGGCTGTTGGCACTTTGTGGCCCTGACTGCTTCCCAAACCTGAGGAGGCTGCAAACTTAGGCAGAAACACTCAAGTCCTTCCCCTTGGGAGGAAGACTGTGGCAGCCTCTTGGTGCCTTTGCTTGATTGCAGCTAAGTTCTCACCTGCTGTAAGGACTTCTTCACAAAAGGCAAGGGCAGTCCCTGAGCCATGCAGTTTCCCATCAGACATCGGATGGAAGGACCCAGCACCTCAAATACCAGGCACGCATGTGGGAAAGAGTTAGGGATCCACTGACAGGGAAAGGAGTTGCCACCAATCCTTTGCCTTTCACCAAAGCAATGAAATACCTTCTAATTCAGCCTCTCCCCTCCAGCCATGCCTATGTGCCCTGGTCCAGCTACAGCCCTGCTCATTTCTCCTCATGGCAGCACAGCTCTCAGGTTTACAGCATCCTGTAGCTCTCCAAGGCAAGCCCAGGCTTTGCTGACCCAGAAAAGCACTCTCCACAAAAGGATATGGAAACCATTCTCTCCAATCATTCTGAAGTCATCTAACAAACAGACGATGTTTTCTCCTGCCACGTCCTTCTTCTTCATGCAGCTTACCTGAGGGGGAGGATTTCAAAAAAGCAGCAATTAGAGACATGTATATGCACAAGGACTCTTTACAACTGTTTTATCCTGTCTGACAGACTTTCTCCTCTGGGAGTTGGTGCTTCATGACAAATCCCATGAAAACAACATCAGGAAAACCAGGAATGAGTTTCTGTATGTTTTGTCTTGCTCCTGACCAGGTGGGACCACCACACTCACACCAATCCTGCTGATAGCATTTAGCACATTTCCTGCTGCTTATCCTCTCCAGGCATACCCAAGAAGTGCTCCTGCTTGGGCTGGAAGGGGATTCCTTCAAGAAGACAGCACCCTGCTCCCAGCATCAGTGGTTGTCCATTTCCTTTGCCTTACACCAGCCCTTCAGCAATTTTCCTGAAGGGGTTGCAGAAAGGCAGAGACATTGTGGTTGTCTTTGGCCAGTCAATAGCTACTTGTCTTATGCTGGAAAAGGGTTGGCTGTGGGCAAGTACTGCAGTGATCTATAGGATAGGGAATGGTGGTGGAGGGAGTGAACATATCTTTTGTACTAGAGCCAGGGGTCTTCAAACCAGCATGTATTAGGTCCAAAACCAAAGCAGAGATGGCTCTTCACACAGCACATGGGTAACTGGGAACAGTTCTTGTTACAGGGGGCTGCAGGTACTGAATCTCACAGGGGCTTGCAAGGGTTCAAGGTTCACTGAGAATTCCTGCCCCTGCAAGCATCATCCTTGGCCTGAGAAATCTGCAGCTGGAAAATTCAACAGGCCAGAGGAGCATTCAGTGGGAGCAGCACCCTGTGCTCAGCTTGTCCTTACATCCACCTGGTCATGTGCAGTTGGCCCAGGGTACTGCATTGTGTGGACCTACAGGCACAGGTGCTGCAGCACCCCCAGCACTACACACCTGTGTGACAAGGAGCACCAGGGACCTGCTCTCCCAGTGCACTTATCCTGGCACAGCAATTCATGCTGTTTTTTTCTCTCTCACGGCCGCAACTGCCAAGATTTTGGTTTGGCTAATTTTGCAGATGTCAGATCCACCTGTACCAGTGCCAGAAGGTCTGTTCTGGCACAACAGAAATGAGCAGCCCTGAAAGCAGAGATCAGATCATCTCTCCTGGCAGCTCTGCAGGCACTAACCCCCCAGTCCTGGTGGGAACAGCCTTGGGAACCAGCTGTGTGCTGCTGAATGGGCAGGCATGTCTCTCAGAATTAATAATAAATCAGGGGTAAGACTCACTCTCTACACAGGGTTGTGCTGATGTGTAGAAAAGCAGCCCTCTGATTACATTAAATTAGTGCCACTTGGTACTTCCTCTTGCATCACTGCATCTGGCTCATCTCCCTTTAGATAGGACCTACAGATTTACAGGTGTTAACTAAACCTTTCTCAAACCTGCTGGAGAAAGGCCACAGAGTAATTTAGAATGCAGAAATTAATAGCTTTTACTCATCTGAAGCTGATGTAACTTCGTATTTGAGCAAACTTGAAGAATTGTAACCACAAGCTTTCTAGAACTAGCAGTTCAAGCCAACTTCAAAGGCAACTAGCTACAACCCAGATACAGACACCTAATTACCACCTCCATTAGCAGAGGCCAGAAGAAGCTGACTTCAGATATTTACTGTATTTTGGTACCTCATATTTTTTTCTATTGCAGATATTTCCTTTTACTTTGGATCAGTGTTGTGATATAGCAATGTCCTATGAGTGACTTTCCTCTGTGAATGACACAGGTACAGCAGACATGCTCCGATCTCCTGCTAAGACCATTACTACCTTCTATTGATTATCTACCTTATCATTCTTCAGATTCCTCCTTTTTTGCTAGATTTGTCTCAGATAAAAAAAATGGGCTGAAAGGGCAAGTGGGATAGAGCCAACATGTCCCAGTATGATAGAAGAAGGAAATTATTCCTGTTTCAGAGGCCAGTGCTAAATCAGGGTGATTTCTATGAATTCTGTAAGTTTTCTTTTTTTTTTTTTTTTTTTTCCCTGTTCCCCACCTAGCTCCTGGGACTGAGACCTGGAGGCAGAGGGGCTGATGAGGCTGATACTCAAACCTGAACACTGTGGCCATCCTCTGGAGCAAAGCACAGACCCACAGAATATACTTACACAGCGGAGGAAAGCAACCTCGTCCTGGGCAGTCTCAGCAAAGCCTTCCCTGCTTTTCAGAACCTTCACAGCTACCTGTTTCTTCCTCCTGGGAAATGAACCACAGCTGTCAGCCAGTGCATGTCAGTGGTTGTGACTAGCAGCACTTCCCATTCTCCCAGTCAGCCAGCCTTGGGCTCCCCAGGGAAGGTGCTGCCCTTGGCCTCAGTCTACAGCATGCCAGGCTCATGGGCATCCCTCCCACTGGCATCTGGCAGCACAACTGCCCCAGGGACCAGCAAGAGACTGGAGAGAAAAAAAACACGGATACTACAGGGTCTAAACGAGAAAAGAAAATGCAGAGCAAGGGCTGATCCCACCTCATTTACATTCTTTGATTTCTGGGGACCAGCTCTGCTCGTTGCATCCCACTGATCTTGCTGTCAGGTATTCCCTGTGCTCAGGGATGCCTGGCATGCTCCCAGACTGTGCTCTGCTGTTTCTGCAGGAAGGGCCAGCCCTGCCCAGGACATCAGCCACGCCTTCCCACCTCCCTGAATAGCACCCAGCCCCTCACCTCATGTCCTGGCACAGCCAGACAGTGGCAAAGGTGCCGCATCCCAGCTTGTGCAGCACCTGGTACCGCGTGTTGAGCACCTCTCCCTCCTGCACGGGGTGGTGACCTCCTGTGGGAAACCATCGCCAAGAGGTAATAGTGACATCTCTAAATGCTCTCAGACTGAATGAGCAGCTGAGGACAGCCTGACAGGTCCCAGTGGCCTCCTCTAGCCTGGGAAGAGCTGGCATGATCTCATCTCTGGAGCCTCATGCCCAAGGACTGACCTGTGCCCCTGCCCCGGGCTGATGGCATCTCCTGCTTCACCTGCTCCTCCATGGCCCTGGAGCATGGTAGATCCTGGCACGAGGGGATGGAGACAGTGGGACACCAAGCTGTGAGACCATGGGTGGTGTTATCTTCAGCACTTTGCTCCTTTTAAGAGAGCTTGAGAGCTGCAGGGTGACCATACCTCTGCTGTGCCCTCACCCCTTTCCTTCAGCAGCTCTTGGAGTCAGGCTCTACAAACACTTTTGGCACTTCAGGGAGACAGGGATTATTTTAAGAGTTCAGAAGAGGAAAGCTGGCAGGCTGGTCCCAGCCAGGGCCAGGTGGGAGTCTCAGGTTTCCTAGTGTGTATTTTCAGGGGCTTAGCAGGGTCTGCGGGATCCCCTCCCACAGCCAGGGAAAGCACCCCCTCCCTATCCCCATCCTGGCTCAGGAGGGAATTTGGGCTTTGGCTGGCAGGAGAAGGCTCCTGTTCCAGAGGGGTGTGAAAAAGAACTTGCATTCTAAACACTACAGTGCTGGTCCTCTGCCCACAGTCCAGCCTGGGGCTGGAGCACGGGTTTATCACTGACCAGCCTGTGACATCCCAGCAAGGCCACAGGACATCCTGGCAAGGAGCTGCTCCTGGGGTTTGTTACTATGACAGCTCAAGGCATAAACACCAAGACAGCACAGACAGACTGATCCAACTGCTGACCCCCAGTGCTGCAGCACTGATGTAGGACTGGCTTCAGTACTGGTCACCTGAAATAGCAGCCCAGAGCCCTTGTTGCTGATGAAATACAGATTTAAGCCACAGTACTGGGACACTCCCAACTCAGCCTTTCATAATTTGGAAATGTCACTTGCTGTACAGCTGAAGCTTCAGGCTAACACACACTGTCAAGCTTGAGACAGGTGATAGACCATTAGCACAGATAGAAATACTGAACTTTAAATCCTCCAAATCAAGTTGTTAAAGCTAAGAACTCATCTGAACCAGAGGATTTTCAGAAATAGAGGGCTGGCAGTGCTGGTGGCAGGGAGTTGTTCTGGAACAGTAACGTCTTCCAGGTGCTGAGACAGAGCACCTGTTTTGACTCAATGTTTTGACTTCCTCAAAACATTACAGTTTTTCCCATGTGCTGGTGTTACTCTCCTAGCACAGCAGCCAGAGGCACAGCCTGCCTTGGGCACCCAGTGAGCTCCCAGCACAGTTCTACTTAAGGGTAACACTAGGCTCAAGGCTTTCATCCTGTCAGGCAAAACCCAAATTGCCAGAGCTGACATTACTGTATTCACCCAAGCCCACACAGAAGTCTGAAAGGAGCTCAAAATGCCTCCCTCTCCTCACATTTCTACACCTCTAACCCTTGCATTTACACTTTTCAGAATCAGTCTCTTGAGGTATAAACCCCCTGGATGCTGCATGTCTGCATGGCCACTCTTTACAGCAAATACTCGCTGACATCTTACCTATGAAACAGAACTGAAATAAAACATTTCCTTATTTGTGCACAGACTAAGCTTATCCTGCACCACCAGCATCTGCCTGAGCCTTCTTCAGTCAGATCCTGAGGATAGCAGGGCCTGAGCTGAGAGCAAGCAATATTTAATTATGTGGCTTACCATTCACCTGCCAAAGGAAAACTCTTAAGTATGTGGAGATGGGAGTTCAACAGCTTCTTCCCTTGATGGAGTGCTCGGGTGATAGGAGACTCCAGTGAGAAAATAGGACCCAGAGGCAGACCCAAAGTATAAGACTCATCCTAGCCTTAGGGCTGATGGATCTTTTGGGCCAGTCACTGGGCCCTGGTGGCCTTGTTGCTGCAGAGGCAAGACAAGTCTATCCTTAGGCATTCCAGATTTACCTCCATCCACCCTCTCTGGATGGAAGCACTGGCAAAAGATGAAGAGTGTTGCTATGCAACTTGGTACAGGAAAGTGAAATGCACTTCTCTAAGCTTTGTGATAAAGGACAATTGGTGCTTTTAATCTTTCATTTCTTGACACTTTCACATTAAATACAACTTATTTTGCTTTTGTTATTACAACCATTTTGTGCAGAACCCACTGAATTACTGCAAGCCTGGACTAGCTCAGAGAACTTCAGCCCAAGAACTAGTCCTGCCTGGTTTGTGAGAGCTGTGGACAAGGAGCAATGCTTCACGTCACGCCTGGACTCCTCCACCCAACCTGCATGAATGGTGTACAGAGCTGCCCAACACCAGCCATGCCTTATGACACCTGGACCTCTGGAGTGGCAGAACTCACTAGAGCAATATAGTTTCTGCTTCTGCACCACCACAGACCTACAAGCCCTTGCTGAGCACAGCATCCCTGCAAGTCACAGCACACAAGCAGCCCCATGGGGCTCTGAGGCCCAGGGCCCAGCACAGACTCACCATGCAGCAGCTCCCGGGCAGGACACGCCATTCCCTTTGTCATCTGGCTCGTTCTGGAGCTCCCCAAAGTGAGATACCAGCTGGTCCTGCTCTGATTTTAGTCTGCACTGCCCCAGGAGGGATGTCCTTGAGCCCACCAAACTTCTGCATCGCTGGATGGACGTGGTGAGGAGTGGGGCAGGGTATCAGATCACAGCAGCACTTCTGGGAACAACCTTGGCTTTGGGAGAGCAGGAGACCTCAGACAGCTGCGGTGGATTCACTTTACTGCTGGCCTCTCCCTGCTTCCCTGGCAGCAGGCCTGTCAGCCTGCAGTAGATTCAGTCTCCACAGCAACTATTTATAGCGGGAAATTCACAGCTCTACTGAGATGGAAACAGAGAAGTCCTCCCCCTCTGCTCTGCCTTCTCCAGACGCAGAAACTGTGGGGCTGCCTGACTCTTCCCCTGCTCCCAGCAGCGTGGCAGCAGGACTCGCTCTGCGGCACCATCTTCTGCCTGGCAGAGCCATCCCAGACCAATCCATGTGCCACACTGCCAGACCTGAGGAACCTCAGTCTCTGCAGCAGTGCCTGCACACAGTCAAATACCATCACAGCATGGTGTTGGTGGCCACAGAGCCCACGCTTCTCCTGCTCCTTTCTCCTGGAGAGCAAGCGCAGCAGCATCTTCCCCACAGCCCTGGGGGGATCCCAGCATCCCACACCATGCAACACTGGGGAGGAAAAGGCCACACACAGTAAGAATCACGTTTTTTTTCCCCCCACTGCCACAAGCCTCACACCGGAGCTGGGCATGGCCTGGCCTCCCCCTCACGGGGGCCCTGGGCTCACACAGCTCGGGTTTCCTGGCTGAGGCTGCGGAGAGCAGGCCCCAGCCCTGCAGCAAAGGGTTAACCCTGCCTGCAGTAGCTCTGCTGCAGCTCCAGGCTGCCAAACCCAGGCCAGGGCCTCCCAGAGCGGTTCTCCCCCTGCCTGTGCCCCTCTGCTCTCACCTGCCTTCCCTGCACTAAAAATATCAAGGGAGGGGGCAGAGGCTGCGCCAGGCCGGGTGCTGAGCCCTGCGGGGCAGCGTGCAGGGGACAAGTGGTTTGTGACCCCTTAAAGGGCAACAAGAACAGAGTACCCAGGGGAGGGACTAAAAGAGGGGGAGAAACAGACTCCACAAAACTCTGCTAGTAAAGGAAGGGGAGGGAAGAAAAGAGGACAGATGGGTCAGGAGCCAGATTGCTGTCTAGGAAGAACTGTGAAATTCATTTAAGAATTAAGTTGTTTTGGTAAATTAGGAACACTGGCTTCTGCCTCACGCTGGTGGACAAATGACCAACAGTGAAAACAGTGTACCTACAGCAAGCCAGCGAGGGACCACAGCCAGAGCTGCCACGCACCATGTGCCCCCAGCGCCAGCCCAACACCAGTGTCTGTGCAGGGAGCTGCTCCTCCTGTGGGCAGGGATGCTGTTTGAGCTCTGGAAACTGCAGAGGGATGGAGAGAGTGGAACGTGGCACAAGGTTATCTTGAAGAAACACAGCCTAGGCAGGAGGGAAAAGCCTTGCTCCTCACACAGCTACTGGGTCCTGGTGCTTAGAAGCACACAGTTTCCACATCGGAAGGAAAAGAGGCAAATACATTCTGAGTAATTGCATCATCATGCAATACAAGCATGACACAGAGGTTGTATATTAAAATTTATTGAATTATTGTGTAAGAATTCTCTTTATTAAAATCATTTTGACTCTAAACTGATTATTTACAGACAAAACTTCTTATATCACCAATAGATTCCTACATCTCAGAACAGTATCTACAAACAGTTATTACACTATGTAACAAAATTCGCTTTTTTTTTCAAGCTTTTTATATTAATTATTAATTCAAACTTGACAAAGACAGTACCTTGGGTGCTCTGAGCAGAACCTAAGGTGTGGCAGGGCATAAATGCAGGTCAGGCCATACCGTAACAGACAGACAGACACCAAGTCACAAGGCTGGGAGAGGGCAGAGTCATCACAACAGAGGACCAGGAAAAAGACTACAAGAGCAAATGCCCTGGGTGTTCTGGAAACCAAAATAATCATCCCCACAAGAAAGGCACACACACACAGAAAAAAAAAGAGAGGCAGCAGCATCTTGCTGCAACCAGGGCACACCCTGAAAAAGAAATGGTATTCCACCAGGCAGCAGCATCCAAGAAGAACCCTCTATTTCCATTAAAAAAAAAATCAGCCATCATTTCTACCAAAATAAAAAAGCTTTCAGGTACAGCCTAAATTTGCCACCAGACAGATGAAAGCAAGAGCTCTCACATCTGCATCACGTAGGCGCCAGCTGTGCTTCATCATGCTGAAGGGAGAGACATTCAAATACACTAACGGAGATTTATCTTAATACTGATCAGTTCTCAGCCTTTCACCCAGACCACGGCAGAAGCAAATCCCTCCCTCTGACCACAGCACTAAATGAAGCTGGTGCCTGCCACTCTAGGGAGTCCCACTGGAGCAGTGACATCCCTGTGTCCCACAGCAGTGGTGGCAGGGCTCTCTCTGCTGGTGCCCACAGAAATTGCTACCGTGAGCAAACAGGAACGTCCAGACAGGATTCTCTGTCCTTAACAAGGAATGTCTGGTTGGTTGAGGAATCAGGCAGAGACTGGAAAAAACTTGGAAGGATCATGAGGAATAAATAAATAAGTTTTCCCTGCAATAGGGAATTTCATAATAAAACCTGTTTTGTGCAAATTTATATGCAACAGAACCCTGCCACAGAAACGGATTTTGCCACAGGAGAGGGACACGGACGGAGATAAGAGGGGCCATGCCCAAACACCCAAGTTGATCCCAGTGAGAGCCTTCAGTGCCTGTCCACAGGGAAGGGGATGCTGGTATCTAGAACACCGAGGACAGATGGATGGGAGGAGATGGGCACGACCAGCTTTCCACCCTCACTGCACTTGCACCGGGCAGTGGGTCCTGTCCAGCCATGCAAGGACAAACTGAAGATGTTAAATAAGTCAATCACCTATGTTTAGCTCTATTTTTAAGTCATGATTATTGCTCTAATAAAAGCAGACTTTCACAGGTACACTTTGAGAAAGCAGATGATTTCCAACATTCAAGAACACTACTGAGAAGCAGGGAGAATGTGGATACCAGTGGGAGGTGAAATGAGAATTAAGCCTCAAGCCACGCTGTTCTAGGAAAGCAGAGATAATTCTGCAAAAATAGGGGCAGACACTGACAGTCTGCAGAGCCAGAAATCCAGCAGAGATCCTGTGGCTTCTGGCAGACACTCAGCAAGTTGGAGAGGCCACAAACCAGGCCTTGGGCAGAAAGGGCAGAAAGTCCATCCACCAGGGGCAATGCTACTCCACCACTATACCTGCACCTGCCTCAAACCAAGGAGTCTCCTTCTGTATTCCCTAAAGGAATGGGCTTTACTAACATGCATTGTATTGGCTTTTTCCCATTCAGCACTCCTCTCCTTTACTCAGCTTTTTGCGGTGGCAAATTTAATCAGATTTAGTCAAGACAAAGATTTCAGAGAGGCTAAGCTCTGGTAAGTTTTGTGGAAATGGGTGGTCAGGCAGGAGTGAGATCCTAACTGGTACTCACCTGGGAAAAGAGGCAAACTCTGCAGCCCCATTTTTGCCAGCCAGACAGTCACCTGCAGCTCCATACAGCAGGATAGGAATAGAAGATTGCACAGGGTTGCTCATAGTCTGGGCACACCATGTACCTGGGAATACTGCTATACTGCTGAGAGAGGGTCACAGCAGAGCCAGCTTTGGAGCAAGAGAGGCCAGCGTTAGTCTGCTCCAAGAACAATTTTGCAACTGCACGGCATTCACACAAAACCACAGGGCTGATGGAGCAGGCTGGAATTACTGCTATATGCACTCTAAAGAGAGGTAGGGACATGATCCTGTTCTGTTCTAGCTCTGCTACCTCCTGACCTACACAATCACCACCTCAGAGTAGTGACAGAGGAGTCAGACCTGTCTACCTGCCCCAGGCACACAGGACATCAGTGTGGAATTAGTAGCGGGGAGAGAACAAGTAAATCACCCTTACAAATTAGCTCCTAGAAAGGCAGAGGACTGTTCACAAAGTGGAGGAACTAGGGAGGGAGCAGTGAGGAGCTGCCCAGTGACAGCTGCCAACTAACTGCTTGTGCCTGCTCCAGGCCTCTCCTCTGCACAAATCATTCATTTTTGCAGGACACCAACCCTCCTTGGGAACGTAATGGTTGTGCTTGACAGCTCCTTTGAGTTCACAGCGCACCAAATAACCCTTCCATGTGCCACAACGGGAAGGTCTGAGCAGTGGAGCTGGGAGTTAGGTGTAAAGGCAAGCCTAAGAGAAGAGGACAGAGAGCCTGGGACTGAGCTGTGAGGAAAGGTGAGACGCTGGTACGACAATAGAGACACCTACAAGTTATCCCTGCAGACAAAGCAGTGGAGAAAACTGCTCCAGTGCTGACAGACGTTTGTCAGTAGAAGTGCACAGAGATACTTCTCCAAGAAAAGCTTTGTCTCAAAGCCACAAAGTTAAAACATTCTCCTTTAGCATTTAAATACATTAACTTTCTGAGGGTATTTACAAGTCCAGTTCAGAGCAGCAGAACAGCTGGACACTGGAGGAAGGGGGAGTGGCACAAGGCATTTGTTGTGCTTTTCCAAAGAGCAGGGCAACCTCTGACTACAAGGAACCAGGAAGACAGATCCAAGCTGAGTCAGTGGAGACCGAAGGGAGCCAGGTAGCGACTCTCATACACTGAATTTGTCCTGAGGGAAAGGGTGGGGGTGTGCTATTCATTTGCAGTGGGCCCCATGGCAAGCACCCATGCTGGTGAGCACGTTCCAGCCAAGCAGGTGCCATGCACAAGCTGTCAGAGACCAGAGCACTGGGAGCAAGAGACCTTCACCACTGGACACTCTCCTTTCTACATCCAACATCTGGGACCAGGAAGGACACTGCTGCAAGGAGTTTTTCAGGAGTGCTTGCTAGCTGGGAACAGAGGTTAGCACAGTGCTCAACCCAGGAAAAACTTCCTGATCCCCAAGAAGTGAGTGGTTGCAGTAGGGAGTGCTCCAGCACTAGGAAGGGCATCTGAGCAAGGCTGAGGACTCCACAAACACTGTGCTCGGTGTTGTCACCTGGCTCTTCAATAACATGGTTTGAGAACTTGGCACATTCACATAACATCTGTAGGAAGGACCTGTGTGGTCCCTCAGCAGTCTGCCAGGGAAAAACCCAAAGTTCGTCCTTTTTTTTTTTGTTTCATTTTGCTTTTAAAAAGAAAAAAAAAATCCTGTAAAAAAATATTCTCTGAGATGCAAGGACGCTTGTACTTTGTACTGCCTTGGCCATCCCCTTGCTCATGTCACCCGCAGGTTCCTTGGAGAGTCTGGTTCCAATGGCAGCAGGACACCCTGTTTATCAACTGGGATGAGCACTGTCCCCATTCAGCCAGGGGAGAGCAGTCTGTCTGTGCCTGTCACAAATCTGTGACTTTATTCTCCACAGCTGCTGCAATCTGTTGCAGTCTATATCCAAGCTGCATCTTCTGTGCCGTTGGGTCTTCTTCCAAGGCAGTAATGATCTGCAATAAGACAGAGCTCACAGGCAGTCTTTCTCCAGCACATGACACCCAACCAGCTGAACACCCATCTCCTAAACTCCAGGCATTATGGAGAACCTCAAGCTGGAATTCAGCATGCTCTAGTCTGCAGCGGGTACGTAGCAATTAATCTCAAATTAACCACAAAAGAAGTATTCTAGGTTCATTGTAGTAACTTATAGAGTTCACAGGGCAAAAAGAATGCTAAACTTCTCACCTGAAAATTAAGTCTTTAGTAAATTAATCTGAACTAACTGCATTTATTTTTTAAGTATAGTATTTGGCTACTGGAATAAAAATGAGGAAGTGCATATGAAATCCCAAGAGTCTCCAAGTTAGAGGTAAGTTCTTTTTGCTGATCTCCTCCCTTGCTCTTTGATAAGAACAAAGGAATCTCGTGACATGAGTTATGCATACCAATGAAACAATACACAGTATTGGAATAGTCTGGCTACTCTTAATTGTTAATTTTTGTAATTTTTTTGTTTGGGTGGCAGAAGAAGAAAGATATATTCATACCTGCTGGAAACACACACTCACCTGGTCATAGTACTTATTGATGTATTTGTACAATTCATGTAGAGCCACCAGGGAATTGAGGTCACCTGAGTAATTCTGTTAATAAGAGAAGAAGTTTGACAAAACTGTGAGACACCTAACAATTATTCTGTGAAATTCTGTGTCCTCACAACTCATTAAGAAAGCAACAGGAAAGAGAATTCACCAACAGTTCCTAGCAAAGGAAAAATCACATATATTTCTTGCCCTGAATCCTTGACTACCCCCTCTTCCCTCCAGCGCTGCCTCCTGTGCTCCCTCACCCTCCCTGTGGTGCAGGGCAGCCACTAGGCACAGTCAGTGTGTCTGAGCAGAACTGCACACTCAGCTGAATATCTCATCTTTGCATTAATAACTCTCTCCTGGATATACAAGTGAGGGGCCAGGTGATTACTGAAATACTTTTATTTACCCGTGATAGCTCAGCCAGGGCGGAGTTCATCTCCTGGTCACTGGCAGAGATGGTCTGACGAATGTCTGCGTAGTACCTAGACAAGGGCACACAGGCAATTAGTGCATGGTCCTTCCTCCTCACTGCTGAAACTACAACTCTTCACATCCAGCACTTACCTTTCCACCATCTGTTTGTAGCGAGGAATGTCCCGGGCATAAAGCAGCTTATTGATTGGAGAGTCCTTGAACATGCAAAACCAGAATTGGTTATTGTGCTGTGGACTAACCTCAGCAAGTAACCACTTCTATTTTCTGCCGTTTGTTTGGGATCAGGAGTTTTTTTTGCCCTCTGCATGGAGAGGCACTTCAAATAGCAGGCTCTCCTAGTAATGCAGTCTGAGGTACCCTGAGGTGTGCTGATGAAAGGACCCCTGGGATCCCTAGTCCAGCCTTCCCCTTGGAGCTGGGTGATCACCAGTATGAGATTACACTGGCTATGTCTTTGCACAGCTGATGCCTGATGTGCTCCATCCCATCTCCAGTGACCTGTGCATGACTGTTCCACCCTCAGCACCTCATGGGGCCAACCATGCTCTCTTCTCCCTCTGTACTCACCCGCCCTAACTTATGGTCAGCTATTGTACAGGAGTCCATGAATGTCTGTGCAATGACCAGCAGCACAGCGTCCACGTTATCTGATGTCTGCACATCAAAAACAAACTGGGGGTTCTTGATGATGTTGATCCAGAATCGCAGGGGGAGGCTGTAAAGAGGACAGAAGTGCAAAAGGGCATCACCAAAGATAGCAGCTACAGTACCAAAAGAAATTCTGCATGTTACTGCACCTCTGTTTTGCCCTCCCAGCAAAAACAGCTCTTCACTCTATGGTCTGCTGCCCTGCACTTGCATTTTGCTCCTCCTTAGCAGGCAGAGGTGGCTGTCACTTTGCAAGCTCTAAGCAAGTCAGCAGTGCCTCCTCCAGAGCTCCCAGGAACATCCTACCTGTTTGTCTTCCAGATATGGATGGTCTCAGGGTCTGCGATCCCATAGTGTATGGCCTGCTCATCTAACAGATCAAAGAAGTATTTGACTGCCAGAGGAACAGGGCGGTTGGTACTGAGGATCACCTGGAACAAGTCATCCACAAACTTCTGCAGAGTGCCCTGTGGAAAATCAAGTAGGAGAGGGTCAGCACAGGCAAGGAGAGTAGAGAGACAGCCTCTCACCCATCCAAGGGTACTCCTTCCCCACTGAAGGGAGCAGCAACAAAGGAGAAAGGAGGCCCTTGTGGTTTGAAGAACAGAGGCCACGGAGAACCTCATGAACAAAGCAAAAATGTAGAAGAGACTCAAAAGTACTCAAAAATCACTGCAGGTAAAGGGTATTGCTTCATCTTCACATACACCCCTGCAACCTGCTGGGGGATATGAAGGAAGGCAAGATCCCGAGCACAAAACAATCTGTTCTTCTTCTCACCTTCATTGAGAGCAGACGTGTCAGATAGATCTCTGGGATTGCCTTGGCCCGCTCCCGATCTCTTAAGCTCCCACGCCGATGCTTGGGAAGCTCTGGCTCTTCTGTTGGTTTTACCAGGTGCCATAGTTTGATCCCACCTTCATCTGCATCCTCCAGCATTGGTGTTTCTAAACCAAGCAAATGTTTACAGATGAGTGTTGCCCCCTCTCACAGTAGACCATGGCCAGGTAAGCCCCAAGAAAGCAAGATTCCCAGTGTAACAGAAAAACAAATGGGAAAGAATTTCTGGAGGCCTCTATCCAGCCTTCTCCAGAGTACAACCATTGTGAACAGCACAGCAGGTTGCCTTTGTTCACCCAAAACCTTCAAGGTCTTGGAAACTTCCCCCACCACCCCAGGCTGTTTCTGTTTTAGGGTTGAACCACCCTTTTACTGAAGAAGTTTTGTTCCATATCCAATTTGAATCTCTTAAGCTGCTGCCTGTGGCTATTATCCCTCATGCCACAGGAGTATCCTTGGAGTTGCTCACTCTGCCAGGCAGTAAGGAAACTGCCTGGCATCCCATCATCTCCCTCAGGTCATGCGCAGCACCTGAAGGTATTAGATTCCTGCAAGTCACAGACTGTGGTCAGCCCTTGAGAGTCAGACAATTGTGCTTGTTCTGCATTTTTACACCCAGCCCAGCCTTCCTCTCTCTCACTTTTGCTTTTCTCTCACCTCACCTGACCAAGCTTCCACATTTCCTGACAATCTATGAGGGCCCAAGGCATATGTCAGCCTTCTATATCAGCTGGGGCTACAGCTAGAGACTTGTTCCACTAACTGGCAAGTGCTGTAAAATAATTTTGTGAGAACAAGACATCAAACTCACTTTCTCCTGGGATGTAATCCTGATTTTCCCTGTGGATGTGCTTGGTCAGTCGTGGGACAAGTGCTACTGTTGCTCCATCAGGCACCTGCACAAAACAAAACATTCCAAGTAAATGGCATGTTTCTCATCAGCACAATAGGCAAGTGCTTGTAGAGGAAAACAGGCTGTACCATCACTAGAAATAGGGATCTTTAGGCACCATCACTGTCTTTCCTGAGGGTGAGAAAATCTTGTCTGTACCAATTATAAAACAAATATTCCAAGTACAATGAAGACAATACTCATGGACTGAGGTCATTCACATCTAGAACATGTTGCAGCAAGGTACTGACATACTGGTGCAAGGTACAACATACTGGTGCAAGGTAATTAAAAAAAATCCTTCTTTCCATTGTTAGAAGGTACTTGGCAGCTCAATGTGTCATCACCACCTAACTGATCTGGCCTGGAACAGGAACAGATCCAGCACATCACTTTCACTGCAGTATGAACTCGTGCCTATCCTTCCAAGTCCTGCACATGTCCACATCTCAGGTACAGGATAAGGACAGGGTTGTGTGTGCTGAAGTCAGGCTGCAGCGACAGCACTGACTTACTATGAACATGCTCTGCAAGAAAAGTCCAACCTTTTGACAGCAGTCCACCAGGAGCCAGAGCCCCAAACAGAGCATGAGAGTGTGTAGAAAGACAAGAGGAGAGATAAGGCAATGGCAGACTGAGTTCTGACCTTGTAATGCTGAAGAGTGTTCAGACGTTTCCAAGTTCCTTGAACAACAGATGTCACATCCTCATCGGACAGTATCAGATGACCTGCCAGCCCTGATCTCCACTCTACAGCCATTGAAACACATAAAATGAAAGGATTAGCTGCTGATTCAAAGCATCATGTGCGTCAATCTGGCTGACCTCATTGAACACCCTCTGGTCCTCGTCAACTTTTACCTGTGCTATTTCACAGACTACATAACCTCAGCATGTGCCTGTGATGATGCTGAGCCCTACAGTCACAGGACAGACCCCTCTGAGCACAGGGACAGGTGGCCTCATGGCCTCCTAGGTTCTAGGTTCTGTCAGATTGTGACTCTTCAAGCAGGTAGTTCAAACCACAAATATGCACCCATAGATCTTATCAGCTACTATTTCCTCAGTACCTTCTCGTCCTTAAATTTAACCATTATTCATCCACAGAATTAAGAAGACAGAAAACTGAGTGTTTTCTGTCCCAATGTAAGTTCTACCATTCATTACATACCATGGGCAAAATCCTCCCTGACATATATTGTTATTAAGAGGCTGCCATTGACTTCACTGCCCAGAAGTGCCAGTCTATGCCCACAGCATCTTTGCACTGCACTCAAATCCTCCTCTCCTCCTATACATTTTCCGTACTTTTTTTTTCCATATCCCCAAGCCCTTTCTATGCTCTGAGTATGGCAAACACCATGAAGTGAAAGAACCCAACTGCTTCTTTCCCACCCCTGCCTCTTTCTGTTCCAGCCTCCTCCCTGTTGTGTCCAGCCAGAGTGGCCAGTGATTTCTGCACTCAGCAAAGAATGACAAATATCACATGTGCCAGAGTGGTGTGCAAACCATCATTCCTTCGCTTCCTCACTGAGTTTTGTCACCAAAGAGCTCTGCTCACCGAGGTCCAGGGTGTCTGGGTCTGGCCGGTGACAGTATGGCGTCCCTTTATAGATCTGATCTAGGATCTTCTCCTTCACCTGCGTTATTGTGTCACAGTCCAGCACTTTCGCAGAAATCCCTTGAGAGTCTTCTGCCCCTCCTGCACCAACTCCTGCTTGTGTCAAAGCATTTAAGGTCTGGGGAAGAAAAGGTCACAGCTACTCAGCTGATAAGATTACATCTGACACATTTACACCTTTGATGGCTGGCATTCAGGCAAGTTAATAGCTAGTCCTTTCACTGGGAGATTCAGAAAACAAAACATCACAGATGTTAAACACCTCAGTCTCGTGTTCAAGAGCTGGAAGCCAGTTCATGAGCGCTGGGGAGGAGCTTCGATCATCAGTGCCATCAGCAATGTCATCCCCTTATTTATAGGCACAGCACAGCAGTACACCAGATGACTGTGGTAAAGGCTCCTATCAGCCTGGGGCAACAGTGCCTGATTTAGCAGAGCTCTTCATCATCTACACACTTGTGCTGCTGGAACAAACCTGGCTCCCAGGAGACAGTGGCAGGATGCTGCACTTGTGCCTTGTTATGGTAGCAGAGACATTCAGTCCTACAACAGAGGACAAAAGATCTGGGGCTTACCAGAGGACAGATGATTTGGGGCTTACCAGAGTGCGGTACTCCAGGTCCTCTCTCAGAAGGCGGTTGTCATTCAGGGTATATTTGGCCTTCCCTGTCACCCAATCAACTGGCCCTTTGTCCACCTGGTGTTTGATTCCTCGGAAGAGCATGTAAAGGGGCTCCCCAACAGAATCCTGGCATGGAAAGGAAGGAGAGAAATGTAGATTGCTCCTCCCAGGAGAGCCCCAGGCTTGCAAACATGGGTATCAAGCAGGACTGAGGATACAGCAGTTGAGCCACAGTAGGCAAAGACATAGCCATGCTCAGGAAAAGTGCACTGTCCAGCTACCAGAGAGATGCACATGACCAAAGCATTGCCTCTGTGTCACTAATCAGAGAAAACAAAAACACTTTCTACCTCTCCCAGCCCTCCAGGAAAGGAATTAGACCAGCATCTTTATTCCCACGCAAAGACCAGCCTATGGCCTGGGTATTTAAAGATAAAGGAGCTACACTGAGGCCTCCATGACCTGGTGGCACATCCTGGAAATGAGTAGTATTGATGCTGATTTAAGAATTCCTGTTCCCAATGGGAAGTCAAGCTCTTATTCCTCACCCTGAAAGACAGAGTGACCCTGGCACTATTTCAGCTACAAGTGAGGCACAAAGCAAAGCTGTACCTGTCTCCCCTCTCTTGGCCCCTCTGTATCACAAAAGGACAAAGAGCTCACCCTCACAAATGCGTACAGGCAGATGGACATCCAGTTGGTTAACAGCTTCTCTACCACTGTTTCTGTCCTGAAAGAGAGCATTAGGTTGGTCACAGGAACGTGGTGCAGAACTGGGGGAGATTTAGAGGTAAAGATCACTCCCTTTGGAAGAAGAGCACACTAAATCATGATACAGAATGGAGAGGAAAAAATGCCTTTCAAGATCAGCGCAGCTAAGGCTTTTGCCATTACTTACTGGAAGCACTTGTCAGCCTGAAGGAGGCACCAAATTACAGAATTGGAGAGAGAAAAAACAGGGAACAGTGGAAAGCCTCTGGTAGGTCTCACACAAGGGAAATGTGCTCAGATCAGAAGGATGGACCAGATAGGAAGCTATTTGGGATCTAAACATGGGAGATACCTCAGTTTAGCTTCCAAACATGCATGACTGTGAACCCAGGGACCTCTAAATAGCAAAGTAGAATTACAAGCCTAGGCAGAGCTTGCCAGCCAGGCAGAAAGGCTCTGTGCCCTCAGGTAGCTGCTGGTGGAACCATGGCTGGCTCACTCACCTCCGCAGCATCAGCTTGGGGTTCTTGGCCACATACTGCTCCACAAGGTCGTTCAGGAGAGTTTTGAGAATGTCAGTGAAGTACTCCAGCTTCCCATGCAGTGACACTGTGAGCAGTGATGCCACATAGGCCCGGTCTCTTGGAGAAAAAGTGCGCTGGATCTCCAGAGTGTGGATGAACTGGTGAAGAGAGAGATAAGTCAGTGGGTGAATGTGCTGAAAACCAAGCAGTCTCAGCTGCTGGCTCTTGGAAGAAGTGGTGCAGGGAACTATTAACATACACTGCCCACCTCCTGCTGCCAGTGCCATGGCTCTAGCCCCACAGCAGGCTACCAGCAGAGAGAGGGACATTACCTTGGTGAGGAAGAGCTTGCTGTTGAGGAGGTTGGAGAGCTGGACCAAACCCTGCTCCACTGTTTGTCGTCGGCACTCAGGGATGTCGAGGTCCCTTTGCAGTGGTGACTCACGGTGGCCCGGAAAGAAAATGCGCTCTGCGTAGGACTTGTAGTCCAGGAAGGGGATCCCTGTGCCCACAAGGTCACTTGTGAGGTCCATCATCTCAGTCATCAGATCTGAGGGAAAGGAAAAAGCCCATGAGAATGACAACGACATGATCTCAACTGATGGTGCAGAGCCAGCAGCATGGGACTGAGAAAGAGGAAGGATGTTTCCAGTCAGGAAGAGGCATACTGGGGTCTCATTGCTAGAACATTTAAAACTAGACTAGGCAGCAGGAGAGATAGCATGAGGAAAGTTCCAATCAGGAGCTGGTTTCCAATTTTATAAAGAGGAAGCCACTATTGCACACATATGTGTGGTTACAAGCATTACCTACAGTAAAGGTAAGAGTATTAGAGACCTGCTCCTCCTTCACACATTAACTGGGGACTACAGTCTCAGTCACCTGCAGAGTTTCAGAGCCCCAGGTTTCCTACAGTTGTAAAGAACTGAAGTACAAGGTTTGTAAGCTCAGAACATGGCCTGCAATTCAACTTGCCCTACACAAGTAGGGCTAGTAGTTGTCTTTAAGATCCCTGCAAGCATGCTGTCTTGACTTTAGCTCTTCATCTGAGTCTGGAGGATGAAGTGGCAAATGAGAAAGGTCTGTATAGATCACTGTGCTCTGAATTAGAGAATTTAAAAAGGAAGTATTTGGCTCTATGTTTCTATGCACTGGCACAGGATAAATTACTGCCTGCTCTGAGCTATGCAGATAAGTACACAGGAATGAGAAAAGGTAGCGCTGAAGGCAGCTCTCCAAGCTTCCCTGAAGCTGCAAGAATCCAGGAGCTCAGTGACTGACCTGTGAATTCCTTTTTGCATCTGTCCCGAACACTCGTTTCCAGATTTTCCAGCTGGATTTGAACTTTCTTGTAATCCCTCAGAGCCTGTTTGCTCTTCCTCCTACAATAAGAAGCAAAATTGTTCCTGATGGCACTAGCCCAGGGACTGTCCTTGACAACTGCTGTGTTGCTGCCAAAGACTCCAGGGCAGTTGGTGCCGAGGCGCTTTCTACAGAGCATTATCTTTGCAGGATACCACACAGTGTTCCATAAACTAGATGCGTCTCCTGAAGCACCCATTAGATTCTGAATGAAACACAGTATAGACTGTGACTAGCAGTGCAACATGCCACCCCGTCTAACACCACTAGGGGCTCAGAATTTGACACAAAATAAAGAAAATTGTAACCCTGTAAGGGGCCCAAGATGTACACACTTGGTCACATCCACTGAAAAATATTGTGAGGAACTTAAAGGCCTCAGCCATGCCTGTATATATATATATATATATATATATATAACCTGTATATGAAGACGATGACCAGAACAATCAGTGCCACAAAGGATGCACCGACACCCAAACCAATCTGTGCCTCGAGCGGGAAGGTGAGCTGGCTTTCTGTGTCATACTGCACCCGGCCCAGGAGGAAGTTCAGGTTTCCCATCTGAACCTGTAAGAAGAAAGCATTTGCCATGATGATTCCATTCCTCTGTCCAGGAATGAAATACAAAGCTACAGGGCTTCTCCAGAATGAGCACAGAGGGTACACTGCTAGCCAGAAGGGCTGTCCCACAACACAGTGAACCCAGCTATACTGTTTAATATCAACTTCCAGCCTTTAAGAGCAGAATTTGAGAACAAGACCAGTTCCCTGCCAGCCCTGTTACCTCCCCTATCCCTCAGCAGGGCTTCTACCTTTCCTAACTTCACATCCCAGTCCCACTTCTTGCACATGCTTCGGGATTTCTGGCAGTGCCCATTCCCTACCGTGAACTCTGGGAGCAGGTCTGTGCCCTCCCGCTTGGTGCGGTGCCGCGGAGCTGGCTGCTCCGACGGGGGCTCGCAGTACAGGTGATTCCTTGTTAGTGTCTTCACCACACAGATTCCCTCCCCAATCATAGCCATAACTTCATCCTTGGAAATAGCCAGATCGAGATTTTCCCCCTGAAATAGATTTGGACAGCACATGAGATCAAGGAAAAAACAACTATGTATTGCCATGGCTTCAGAGAAGATGGAGGAGACCAATACCATGAGATGAAAGCAGCCTTTTGTTCTTCTTTGTTTAGCCTCACACGTGAATAGGCTGCAGGAGTTAACTTTGTAAGCTAAAAAATTCAGTTGCATATGACTTAGATTTAGCTTTAGGACCTGTAGCAGGCTGCATAAGTACAGATATAAATAGCCTGTCCTCTTAAGGCTCTTCAGCCAAAACACAGCTAAGCTGAGCTCTTCACTCTGTATGTTTAAAAAGGTAGTCTCGTGTCAGTTAACCTGCACATTCAGCTGAGTAAATCAATGCCTTTCAAAGGTGTAAAATATCTGTGCTATTTCTCTTACTTGCTTTAATTTTGGGGGATTAAGACTATTTATTTTTTTAATAAAACCATACTGACTGATGTTAATTACATTTTCATGCTTTAATACCTTCTAAGCCCAGAGTTCTGTCAGGGTATCCTGACAGGCAGATCAACCTCCTTGTCTTTTAAAATTCTCTTCCAGTCTTCTCAAACTGCCCTACATCTCCAAGATGATTCAACTCCAATGGCAGTGGTCTAGACATTTCTAGGCTCTTACATCCTGATGGTTTTTACCCATATACAAAAAGAGAGCATGTGGAGAATTTGCACCTACGGCTGCAGCCATTACTTTGAGTACTGGACTGAAAAGAACCTTTCCACACAAAAGAAATACCTCAGAAATTTTTTCTTGCATGTACAGTAAAAATAGAGTCACTGTGCTCTTCTGTATCATCTTTAATGAGTGATTTTCCTGCCTTCACTTAGTAACAGGTCTTCCCCACTGGCAAGAAGGGAACTGGCAGGAACTTTTACTCCTAAGTTACTTCTAGAGGAAACTGAAGTAGATATGAGAGAGCAGCTGAGAACAGGATGTGGAGATAATGCAGTACTGATATTTCATATACAAACAGTTTATTAGGATCAAAAAACTCTAAAAAACAAACCACTGAAGTTTCCACAGGCCTTGGTGAAGCTCCTAACAATGATTTATGGATTGATGCACTTTTTTTCCTCCTCTTATGTACTGTTTCTCAAAGACCAAAGCAAATAAGCTGTGACAGGCTGTAACCTCTCAAATGCTTTAGAAACCTTGGATGCTGGATGACACCAACTTAAAACTTTATAAAAGGAACATTAATTCCGGCTGATTTTTGTCTTACCTCCACGGAGATGACACTTCCTGGCTTGTGGCGATATGGTTTGGCAGGGTCCTCAGCATTCAATGGTTTTAGGATGGGGTTGACTTCGTAAGAGAAAGGCATGGGATGAAGTGAGTTGAAGTCAAAGCTCAGATTATCCAGAATAAATTCCAGTTTGATACGGACACTTCTCAATAGCAGGTTAATGGCTGGAGTTTTGCACAGGATCAGGTAGGAAGAGTTAACAAGACATGGTTCTTCAAACTAAGTAGAAAAGGCAAAAAAAAGTGTCAGTAATGGAACACCAGTGCTTCTCCTGCAGCTTGGCAATACTTTCCACCCCAAACAATCTGGGGCCAGTCTGCATTCTTCTAATCTGGAGAAATGCCAGAAGAACCCTGCTTAACTAACTGTAAAGGGGAAAAATCCAAGATCTGAGGAATTCCCCATGTTCCTCTAAAGGAAAGCTTTCAGAGCACTGGTTTTGTTGGAAGGCCTCAGCAGTGGCAATCAGCTCTGACATTCCCCTGGCAGCAAATTCTGGAGAGAGACCAGCTTTAGATTTCCCTTCTCTGAGAGAATAGAACCAAATACCTTCAATGCAAGGCTGTTTTCCCAGTCTGAATGCTTCTGTGAAAGCGTTCCCATGCCTGGCTGGATATGTTTTATACATTGGGTGAAAGTATTAGAGTCTTTTTTTTTTTCCCTGCCTTACAGCCACAAATCTTTCCTAAGAACATTGACAAAAACAGCTGTTATCGATGCATGTGCATCAAGAGCACATTTATATACAGAAAGCCCTTCATCATTTGCACTAATAATGCAAATCCTTCTTATACTTGGGGTGCCAAACCACCTCTGCAAATTCTGCTGCATGCTCTGTGACCTTGGTGACCACATCAATACTTATCAATGACCTATCTCAGCAGACTGGCAGCAGCAGAGTGGAAAATTATTGTGGTGCTGGTAATTTCACTGCCTGGTTTTGCATCTCAGAGTGAAAGAAATCCCATGAACTACAGGGACAGACTGAAATATGCAAAAGGAAGAATCTGAAGCACAGACACACTGAGCCACACAAGCTCTCTGGCTCAGATGTAGATTCCTTTATCTCCACACTGCTGCCTTGCTATTTCTGTCCCACTTCACAATCCTGCACATCTCTAGGCAGAGGCAGACCCAGCCCATGGAGATGTTTGTGAAAGTGCTTAACCTCTCAGTCTGGCAGAGAACACTTCCATGGGCCAAGACTGTTGGTACAATCCCAGCAGATAAAAGCAAGTGGTGGGAGGAAAAAAGTCCCAGGGGCAGAAAGTCCATCTCCTCAGAGGTGGATCATCAACTCTTGTGCACCCACAACCCTACTGAGTGCTGTGCTACCTGCTGGATGCTGCACAGGGAATCCTCAGGACACTCAGAGTCTGGGATGATCCTGCGCCATCGCCCCACTCCTCGGCGCCAGCGTTCAGATGGGGAAACTGTAACGCGGATCTTGGGTTTCTGTACCACATCCAAGTTGTATCCATGAACTCTGAGCACTCTCCCTCCACTGAAACACAAAAGTAGCTGATTTGACTCACCTGTTATTCGTTAGCTCAACTTTGTTCATGCTCCCATCCTTCTGTTTACGCTCATTTTTACAAGCCTGGCTTTACCCCAAAGTGCCACTCAGATGCCATTGGTGCTGCAGCCCCAGCACACAGCCCAGGGGAAGGGACACTTTCTTTCTACCTGAGGAAGCTTTTAGGTGGTTCTGCAAAAGTGATGTTGGGATCCAGAGTATATCTAAAGAGGGATCCTTCTAATTTCCTCTCTTGCTCCCCATATTTGATGGTGACTGGGAGTTCTGTGGAGACATTGCTGGGACTTGTCTGGCATGCCAGCTGATCCTCTGTCATCTCAGAGAGGCTTGGAGAGACAAGAAGAACAAGGGATTAACACAGCCACTACAGAGACAGATTTCACAGTACTGTGCCTTTCTCTTTGCAGAGAGTCTGCAAACCTCTTCTACTATTTTCCTAAATCTCAAGCTAAAAGCTCTTGTGCCTTATCTGTGCAAGTAATAATTGCTGGGAACTGTCAGGAGAAGCACATGGACAAAAAGCAGGTACAGTCACTGTCCAGGCTGAAGGGACTGGACACATGCTACCAAGGCATGTGCACCTTCTCACCAGCAGTGAGGTGAGGCAGGTGTACATGCCCCAGGGTGCAAGAGAACAAGCAGCTCATGTGATCAGGCTGCAGGAGCCAACTGCAGCTCCTCACCAGCAAAAGCAGAGTGTCAGGTTGGGTTACAGTTGTGTCAAGGGACAAGCAGAACAGAGGTGTGCAGTCCTGCTCACATCCAGGTAAGGTGGGCTGGAATCTAACATGGTTGAGGTTGCTGCCATGACCCACATGGGGCAGATCCCCTGGAACACAGAGGAAAGCAGAGCTCCAGCTGCTCCAGGCAGGATCACCCCCTGAGAGGCTCTGGAAAGGACTCAGCACAGTGCACAGCAAGCACATTGGCAAGTTCTGATCTTACATTTGACAAGGGAGGTCTCCAAGCAGGACACTGATCTCATTAGGATGTCCAGTCAGCAGCTTCGAGCCTAGAAGAGTAAGGCAGGTTCCTCCTGCTTTGGGACCCTGAGTTGGAACAATGGATTTCAGCTCTGGATTCTAGAAGAGGGAGGGAGAAAAAAATAAAAAGAAAAAAAAAGGGAAGTGAGTGACAAGGACCTCAAAAGACAAAACAAGGAAAGAAAACAGCAGAATGTGCTCAGCGTCCTCCAATGCTCTGAAAAGAGAAGCTACAGATCCAAACCACAGGCAGGCCTCAGCTATATTCCTGCAGCTACTTTATTGAGCAGAGGAGGGATCAATCACACCAGCAAGAACCATAAATCAAGGACCTTTCTACAGACTGCAAAAGGCTTATGGATGCTGCAAACAGTAGAGCTGTGAGCCTCACACACAGACCCGAGGATTAGCAGTCCAAAGGGATTGTTCAGATCAGTAATTGGATTAATAACTCAGGTTAGGAAAAACAAGGTAGCAAATAAATTGCCTGTTTGCCTAGCAGATGAGATTAACAACAGGGAGCCCCTATGAATTTTTGTTGTGACCTGTGCTATAACAAAAAAAACCTTGGTACCACTGAGGAGCTGCTGCAAAATTTAGAGAAACCAAGCAGAATGACACAAGTAAGTCACTGCTGACAAACAAAAAGCAAGATCAGTGAAGTAAGAAGGAGGATGGAGACTACAGGATTGCTAGTCTCTAAATAGCATCCTGGTGATAACCAAGAGCAACAAGCACAATCTAGTACATCAAATGTATTTTGGCTATCAAGGCAAAAATGGAAGAGCTTAAGACTTGCCAGAATCTCTTTCCCCTTCCATGGGAGAGGGGGACATGCAACTAGATATATAACCTGTAAATTGCACAGAAAGGAAGAAAAAAAGAGCAATTGCATTTAAAAGTTACTTAAGTATTATTTTGTAGTTGCTGGGTTTAAGATATCAAAAAGTTATCAGAAACATGTTTAAAAATTATAGGAAATATTTCTCCACACAGCGCACAGGAATTTTTGACTTACTGCCACCAGCTGCTGAAGGTCAGAAGATAAAAGCACGTTCAAACAGTAATTTGCATATTAACAAAAGAAAAGTCAGATGCCTTAGTAAGATGTTAAGCCATCAACAGAAAAAGAAAATCAAGCTGGAAACACAGAGGAAAAATACAGCATATCTTTAAGTATTTCACAGATACCATTGTCAAAAAATAAATAAAATCACTACACTACAGGATCTTTAGTATTGCCCAGTACAGCTGTTCCTATAATTTAAAGGGGGATGAGGGAAGAACAAACCAAACCAAAGAAAATCCCAGTACAACACAAGCAGCAGAAAAATCAGATAATACCAGCAGCAAATGTCTGGTAGAGTCCTGTAAGTTCATGCAATAAACAGACATTTAGCAGAGATACTGGGAAAACAGGGCAGATGTTATGGTTATGTTACCTGATAGGTGAAAACATGACCAGAAACTCCACGACCTCCTCCAGGCACTTCCACCACAATATGCCCAAACCTCTCTGTCCAGCTCCCACCGGTGACACACACAATGCTGCAGGACAATCCAAGAACAAAGTCACACCAGGGGAGAGCAGGAGAGCTGCATCCTTTGCAGCATGTCCTAAAAATATCAAGCAACCACAGTTCCCTTCTTCCAGCCTTATCTGATGCTCAGAATATGCAACCAAACATCAAGAAACACCTCTGAAAAAGCTAGGTTAGGAGCAGTAGGAAAAAGCAGGGACCACTTCCAAACAGGCCCATCCTATCTAAGATTATTCTTTCTGGATAGACAGGATGAATCCCCCTGTGTCACAGATGCACAAAGAGTCCAAGAACTCTTATATTTTCCAGAGCTGATCAAAATCAGTAGCATCTGGAGGGACCTCAGGCCAGCAGTGGTCAATCCATACATTAGTGCTGTCTCTGATGCAGAAGACTCAAGACTTGGGTTTAGCTGTCACTGGTCTTCAGCCAGTGGCCTCTGCAGCCAGCCAGATCCGCAGATCTGCACCAGCCATTCCTCCCAGCTCTTCTTCCAGACATAATTTGCTATGGGAGATGCTGACAAGATGAAAAGTCAAACTGTACTTGGAACAGCAAGGAGTCCCATGTTACAGCACAATTGCTAACACAATTGCTAACACAAAAGCTAATCTGCAGGAGACTTCCCAGCCCTCTGGCATAGCGGGAGATTAATTTTGTCTGGGCCTTGCTCAGGAGTGAGTTCCAGGTTAACAGCTATATCCCCTCAACTAAAGAGGCTGTGGAATGTGAACTTAGGCAGTGCAGTCCAAGTCAAGACTCTGGGATGCCAGGTGATTTACAGATACAGAACAGAGACAGTGCCAACCCCAGAAAGATTATGCTTTAATTCTAGGATGAGAACACAAAGCAGATGGATCCAGACAAGCACATTGCACAGACAAGACAACACTGCTCAACACAGCAGGCCATTCCCAGCAGGATCTTACCTGGCTCCTAGAGGGAAGGGTGCTACAACTACTGCTACCATGGAATGGAAAAACATGTTTGTGATAGCTCTGACAAGAGGTTACTCACAATTGCTCTTCTCCTGCTGGTTGTTTGGCTCCTCTCCCTCCTTTGTCCAAAGCTCCCACCTACCTGCCCTACCACTGGCCAACTACACAAATATCACAAATATCCTTTTCTCCTTGCTTCCTAGTTATCCCCCACTCATACCTCTTAACACCTAACTACTGCTTTATTATTTTGTTCTGTCCTGGCCAGACACACCAGCTGCACAATTCTCTGTCACTGACATGAGCCAAATTCAGACCTATTAGGCACTCCTGACCACCAGAAGAGTGGCACTGGGCCCACCAGGACCTCCTCATCTGTCCCCAGCAGAAAGGATCTTTTCTTTGAGTTTGTTCCTGGGGAGAAGTCTTGCTAGCAAGTGAAGACTGACAGTCTAGGGGGTGTGCCTTCAACCACATGTTCCCATCCTCACCCTGTGTTAACATGGTCAGGCTATTTCCCCATCAGTGATACTTGCACAAGCCATGTCCTTTGCTTTATTGAAATCTCCTGTGGCTGAGTGAAACACCCATGAAACTGCAGGGTTCTGTGCCCACAACTCCCTGACCTGACTGCGGGCTCTGTCTGGGCAGTGTGGTTGGAATGACATCACTGGCTGTCGCCTTGTACACATCCTTCTCTCTCTGGGGTCACTGCCTGAACAACTATTCACACAGTGACCTTACTCAGGGCACCCCCTGGGAATGGGCAGGGTTCAACACCTACACAGCAAAGGCAAAGACATCTCAGGCTGGGTCAGCAGCCAAGGGAAAAGCCAGCGCCTGCCTCTGGGAGGAGGTTTCACAGATACTCTACCTGCTAGAGATCTCATACTCTTGAGCATCTACGGCACAGGGAATTCCTGCAACAGTGACAGTTTCTGCAATGTCTTGATGTTTCTGCCCGAGGTTTGAGCCAGTGATGGTGATTCTAGTGCCACCTTCCACTGGTCCAGACAGGGGGTACACCTGCAAAGACATCCGCGCACGTGTAAATGTCACAGTACCTCAGACCTCCACAGTCTGGTGACTGATCTACAGCACAGGGCCCTTCAGCTGCCCTGGTGCGAACTCTGCCTGCTGAAGTCACTGCTGCTGACTCTTTTGACTGGCTTGGACTAGTCCCAGGTTGCAGCCTCATCAGAAGAAAGGCCATAGAGAACACCACAGGTGGAGCCTTCTTTCCCGTACCTTGCTGTTGCCAGCTGTCCCCACCCAGAGGTGATAATCCACTTAGAAGGCAAAGACTGCCCTGGTTTGCCTTCCCATCAACATGCTGACCACTCCACAGGGCATTTCTGCTGAAGAGTGGGAATGCACAGCCAATACATGTTACTAGTATTGAAGCAGCAAGCACCATTCCCCCCTCAGCATCAGGACAACAATGAATTGCATGCTGCACAAATGCCAAAGCTCTGTCCTTGAGCAGCATCCAAGGTAAAATAAGACAAGATGCAGCACATGGATGTTGTGTGCCACTGAAGGGAGGACAAGCTGACAGCAAAAGGGACACATGGCTACAGACACTTGTCATGTGGCAGTTAGCAAGAAACATTTAAAATAAACAGACAAAAATAATTAATTCCAATAACCTGTCATGCCTTTCTCACTGTTGCTGTGCTGTTGTCATTAGGCTTTACCTTCCTTTGCCCCAGGCTTAGTTGGGCCAACCTGTTTCAGATTGTGGCTCAGGACAGTTGGAAGATCCATCCTGTGGACCATTTCTCAGCTCCTGAATGATTCTGGTGTGCCAGTTTCAACTGAGATACAAATGAATCATTCCCCACTGTTCTCTACCAGCAAACTGAAAGCCCAGCAACAACAGTCTAGAATCCTCACAACACTGAGGGACCCCAACTGAACTTCCTCTTCAGAAGGTCAACAAATTAATGAGCTGCACTGTTTGCACTCTGAGTTCACAGCCCTTTGATTTCCACTGCAGAACGGAGCCCTCCTTGCCCTGTGTGCAGTACACCAGTGAGCAAATTACTCACAGAGTGAATGAGAGGTGCTGGACACAGGTCTTCAATTTCTTCCTTGCAAGAGCCCCTGAAGATACAGCTGGGGTTGTCACCTCCACACCACACACAGTTGTACTTTGAGTCAGCTGTTTGGCAGCGGCTACAATCAGTGTGTCCCACAGAGCAGTTGTAAAAAGTCACTGCAAAGGAGAAAAATTCAGAGGTACCTGCAAACATCCCCACAGGGCACAGCATAACCCAGCAACCTGGTGGCTTTTACAGACCCCACTCCTCCTCCTGCCCCCATGACAAGCCACAGAAGTGAAGCTCTGTTTTCCTTGGTTTTCTTGTGGTAGGGCTACCACAGGTACAAAAAGCCTCATTTGAGGGTTTCTCAATTCCATTGCACCTCATCTGCTGTGTTTTTACTGCAAAGGCGTTGCACTCCTACCATGAAGATCTGCAGCACTGTCCACTCGAAGGTGTCGTCGCCTCTGTACAAACACCACAGCATTGAATTCGAGTTGAGGTGCTGTGTAACTGTACTGCAAAGACAAAGATCATCAAGAGGACTTAAGAGAGGCAGAAACAAACCAGGTGAAGAGGCAAGAAGCACCAGCATCCACACTGAATAGTGCATGGCACATACAGCCTACATGGAGCTTCCGTGCATGCAGACAAGGCAGTGTTAGGGGGGCATTGGCAGCAAAGGTTTGTCCCCATTGGTTCACAGTCACAATTCTGCTCTAGAAAGAGTAGCAGGTTTTGGTTCACTAAGATGAACACTGAAAAAAAGTCTGTGCTCACAACAATACTTGCCTAACTTCCTAACTGCATTCCTAAGTGGCCAATTCCTATCTACAAGCCACCTGCTCAGAAAGATGCTCAAGCTGGCATTCATGTAATTTCAGTAGAGCTGATGATGTAGAATCACAATTGGTCTGCAGGGCTCATGTGCACAAGAGTCTGTGTTGTTCTTCTCCCTTAAATATATGAGTTTGTGAACCAAAATTAACATCTCTGCTTGCAAATCTTGCCTTAAGTAAAATTCACACAGCATCCAGAAGTGTACATGTCTGTTTTAATTTTTCCTGATAATTTTACAATCCACAGTCTTGCTTCTATCACCAAGGACAAAATCAGTACTAACAGCATTTTTCTTCTCACAAAAGAACAATCATCACAGGAGCCATGATGCAGAGAATGACAAACAACAGTGCCTCAAGCTAAAGCAAGACTGGCACTGTGCTGGCCAGCTCAGAAACAGCATCATCTCCTGCTACAGCCAGTGCAGCAACAGGTCATGTGGCTCAGACCGCACAATCTCTCTGAGGTTGAAGGTACCAGTACTGGCAGGCAGCAGCATCACAGCTGAGGGTCCCAGAGTGCTAAATATCCTATAAATACTTTTGCAAAATATGCTCTTTTCTGCAGAGCTTGCCTTCCATCCTACTCTTTTGCTGAGCAAAACCAGTGTGAATTGTGACATGGCACAGTAGCAGAGCACTCACCTGGTTCATCTGGCAGGTGATATAACAGAGGGACTTGTTTGTTTCTTCTCCTTCCACATATGCTTCCATCACCACTGTCCTCCCCTCCAAATTCAAGACACACTCATAGTCCCACTGCTGGTCCTGCAGGAGGAGACACATGGCACCATTTCTCAGTGACACAGAGCTTCAGGCTGCACAAGTGTCCTCCTGCCTCTCCAGTTCAGCACCTTTCCTTGAGCCACCAAGCCAGCAGTGTGCTCCTCTCATTTCCCTCATTGTGACAACTCTATGCTGTATTCAAGGGCTCTCTGTGCTGTGACTGCCTCCATGTATGAAAGGCAAAGCAACATAAAACACCTAGAACAGAGCATGTGTGTCACTGTGTAGAGAACTTAGCACAGAGGGAGAAATTAAAAAAACAAAAAAAAAAAACAACGGGACTATCCCAGTACATCCCTGTGAAACACTAGCTTGGAGATGAAGAATAGATTAGGGCAGAGCATGTCAGAAACAGTAAGTATATTTCTACTCCCTGTCTCTTTCCTATAAACTTTCCACTGAATTGTTTAGATAGTACCTGTAAAAAATCTAGATATGCATCTCTCTGGAACCAGCTCTGCTCCTCTGAGCAGTGTAGTATGTCAGGTTTAATGTATAAAGTAACAATTAGATTGTGGGCTGCATGTTCTGTTTTGTTGGGTTTTTTTTTGGGTCAAATCATCTTCTGTGTTCGGAAGGAAAGAGAATTTTTATCAGAGGCACACCCAAGAAACAGCTGTCAAAGGTGGTTTTCCCCACTGCAGAAGTTTCAGGTATGGCAGGAACAGCCACATTAACGTGAGCATGCCAGAAAGGAAAGGAAACAAGATGACTTGTCTTTAGTTTATGGAGACACAAACAAACAGGATTCAGCAGAAAATTATTCCAAGAACCACTATCTGCAGTGCAGCCCAGGTACAATTTAATCCAAATACATGCAGATCTTTTCCAGCAGTTTGGTGTACACCTGTACCCTCCCCTTCTCTGGGCGACCTTCTACACACCAATACATCCAGCTGTGGAATTCTTTACGCACAGAAATAGGTTATTCCTCTAGGAGAAACCTAGGCAATCACACCTGTATCCTACACATATTTTTAGCAGTCCACTGGCCAGGTTACCCAAGCAGCGTCCTGCATTAATGCAGCTTCTTGACGGTGATGGCATTGAGCTGACTACCTGATAGAGGTGGAAGTTCTTTCCCAGCAGGGTTATCTTCCTCGCCACATTGACTGGAAACAGTGAAGATCCCTGGATTCTCTGCACACAGGGACATGCATTTGGGCCCCAGCTAGGCTCTTCACTCTGAAAAAAAAACCACAGGACACAACCTGTCCAGTGTGCTGAAATACTTAACTATAAGAAAACTTCAAAGAGTTACAGTCTTAGACTGTGAATTACAAAAGGCCAGTAACCTACCTCCTCCCAAAACTCAGGGGCATCATACTGATAATCGAGGTCAGGGTGAAGGATCCTGGGAAAGTCAGGGACATCCCTCTCTGAAGAATCGCCATCACCCGACAGAAGAGTAGAAGCAGAGAAGAGAGATGTGTCATTCTCAGCCTGCAGCAAATCCATCCAGTCCTCTGTGTCCTGGAGCTCTGTGCCTTCCTCCACCAGCCACTGCGGGGGAGCTGACGTTGGGAGCTCTGAAACAGAGAGCTCAGTTCCTGGCAATCTGGGAGCATCATCAGAGACAACAGGACTCCCTGGTACCTGGCTGGGGGTCTGGGGAGATGAGATGGCAGATGTCAGTGCCTCTGTGGTAGGAAAAGGACTTGGAGGCCACTTGAAACTCGTGACATGAGGGGAAGGTGTTATGGCTGCCGCTGCAGAGGTGTGCAGAGGGCTACCCCCGAGAGTGGTGGGTGGGTCTGTGTGCCAGGCCTCCAGGGCTGTGGCTGGCCCTTCAGTGGGCAAGGCTATGTGATCCATGTTTTTAGATGGGCTGGAGAGGACAGATGCAGCAGGAGAAGTGGTCTCTGGCACAGTGACAGCAGGTTTGTCTGCTGGTGGTGGCAGCGGGGATGCTGTGGCAGCCTGCAGAGAGGTGGCCTCGGTGGAGAGGGTCAGGTGGGTGTAGCTGGGGCTCTGCGCCGGCTCCGTCGTGGTGTCCGAGGCTGCGGAGGGCGTGACGTGGATGGGCTCTGTGTGGGGCACAGTGCTTGGGCCCACGGGCACAGGGGTGGTGACAGGTGCTGTGGCCATGGTGGGGGCTGTGGTAGAGGACTTGGTGAGGGGAGCAGCTGAAGAGGGGTACACACTCAAGGCTGGGATCTGGGCCTAGAAACAAACAACATGGTGGCATGAGAAGAGGGAAAGAAATGAAATAGAATAAAACCCAAGCAGAAAAAGACTCTGTATTACCTCTCCTAGACAAGAGGCTGTTTAACTCCCTGGATTTAAATGAGAGCTACATCTTATATTATCTTTTGCCATGGGACTAGGAAATGCTCACAGTGCAGAAGATCCAGCAACACTCCCACTTCCCACAGATGCCTGCACTGGTCTCCTCTCAGAGGGAGCTCTGCTAGCCATCATCCTCCCCAAAAATGCAAGGCCATGTCTAGGAGCCACAAACTGGGCATCTGTTCCATCTCCCTGCCAGCTTGCTCCTGTCCTTCCACTTTGACAACACTGGCTGCATAGCCCCATGACAAAGGTGACCTGCTTCATCTGAAGGCACTTCCCCAGAAAGCTGCAGGGATGCAGAGCCTCGTGTCACTCCAAGGGGAGCTCCTCTTTGCTCCAGCAGTTCACCTCCTTGATTGATGTGACTGACAGCTGCTATTTTACCTGAAGAGATCTGACTCACTGAGGCTGTGAGAGCACACAGGACTAGGACTGAGCAGGTGACGCACCCTTTCATTGTAGATAATGGTTCCTTCCTCACAGGTGGCTTTGTGGGTGCAGAGGTGCTGCTGGATGCACCAGTTACAGCCCCAGAGACTGCTCACACACTTCTGACACCTGGAAAAACAACAGAAAAGCAGCTGCTAAGATAGGACAACCCAGAAAGGGACAGCCACCCTCCCTAAAACTACCGAAGAGAAAAAGCAGGTGCTCACGGTGCCGATTTCCAGAGCAGGGCCACTGCAGCACAGTCATAGAAAGAGAAGTCCACAGAAGCAATGAAGATGTCATGGAAACGCACTACAAGCTTTATGGTGACATGATCTGAAAATGAAAATAAAAATTTCTTAGAAATGGAGCCCCTACACGTTTGCCATTCTGTTAGGAGACACAGCATGTTTTGGGATAGACACTGTCAAATACTGAGACAGACTCCCTTATGTGCTTCCAGCACCTCAATCACTGGATTATCCTATGGACACTAAAAACAGGTCAGACAAGTTCATCAGGAGTAGTTTGTCACAGCTCTTGCCAACCCATGGGAAAGAAGCCTAGTCTGAAGATCTGTCCATCTTTATCTCTAATTCCACTGCCATCTCTGTATTACAGGAAGAAGTAACATTGACGTTCAAAGCTGATTGTCTTCTTTTGTCATCCAAAGGAAAATGAAACCCTTAGAACTGATGTGCCCTTCACATGCTGTTTTCACCTTGAGAGCTTTATTCTATGACCAGACTAAGAAGTGAGTCAGGGAAGAGGTTTATAAGATTTGTAATCTCACTTGCAACAACTGAAGGCTAATCTGCTTTAAAATCCAGGTCTCACATCAACTACAAGCCTCAGGATAGCCCTGTTCTCTTTGCAAACACACTGTTTTTCGTAGTCCAAATAGCTGCAGAGATGGTCAAAACTTCCTGCAGCTGATAGTATCAGCTGGAAGGAGATATTTTGCATATGACAGTACTAACTCAGCTAATTAATCTTGTCCCAGACAAATGCCTCCAACCTTAGAGTTGGTTATTAGTTCTCCAAATAATGGGAACATACTGCATTCTCTGCTCAACCCCAGGTGCTGCTGTTACTCTAAGTCAGTTTGCAACAAAAGTTAAGTAACAAGAACCTTGTGCACAGCACCTCTCAGAATGAGATTTCAGAGTGCCTCTTGCAAGCAATCTCTAGTCACAACAAAACAATCAACATGTGAAAAACCAGTCAGCTCTAAGCTGGGTTCCTGATAGGATGGCAAGGGAAGCAGTACGCTAATAAAACAGTGATGAGGGTGTGTTGAAACCTGGGATGTGCAGAAAATAAAGGTATATCCTATGCAGCTGGAGGCTGGAGTCATTGCAATACTGCCAACTCCTATCACTGTCACAGAGGTGATTGCGTTTGGCAGTGGTGGAAGGGCTAACACCTCCCAGGATTTCAGGGTTATGACACCATATTTATAAATACTCCTTTCTCCAGAAAAGCCGTTATTACCCATGACTGCCAATAATGCTGTTTGACAGATCAGAAGATGAGGTTGAGCACTTGCAGATTGAGAGCAAGAGTTTGTGCGACTAACTTGGAGCTCAACAGCTACATATGATGGATGAGCTGGTATGCAACCTTTAAAATAAAGCTGGGAAATGCAAATATTTTAGTGAACTGGGGAAAGTATTGTAAGTGGGAATAGGAAAGTGTTGGTATTTAAGGCCCTAATGAGATCTCATTTAGAAATTAATGTATTAATCTTGTTATCAGCCTCAAATTCATCTTAGCAGAGTACAGAAGCCATGCAGAGAGGGAGTAACAATACAATGGAGAGAGGAAGTCTGAGGAACAAGAGAACATGAAAAAGAAGCTGGTACAGTCAAATAGCAAAACTCTGTGCTAGGAACACCTGGCCATAGTTCATTGAGTGGGAGAAGCACTACGGAAGCAAAAGGACAACACAAATAGATCAAACAGAAACCATCCATGAGCAAGTTTAGGCTACAGAACAGGAGCCACTTGATAAGTCTCAGACATAATATGAAAGTAATGTAGGTAAGGCATCTTGGAATAAAAGCAAGACTGACTTACAAAGGAGTTGATAAGAATATCTGAAACCTAGAATAACGAGAACTAGATTCTGGCTTTATCTACCCTGATTTTTCACAACTGTGACTAAATTCAGGCCCATACAACTAAACAGAGAAACAAATCCTGCCCACTCTTCCTTCTTTGCCTGACCACCCTGAATGAAGACCTGGTGGGTTTGTTCCAGACTACAGATGTGTGAAAGCCAGATATTAAAATACTGCAAATAACATTGAAAATGAAGGAGTTTGAAATTGAATGAGCATGTTAGCTGAGTTCTGGTGTCATGTTATGTCCATGGATATTGCTTTATACCTATTAGCAGCTGCATACTTGCACAGAAAAATCTATTTAGCCATTTGGGTGAATGGTGTGGAATGTGTCCCAATGGACACCTGCCTTTTACTACAGATGAACAAACTCTTTGAAGAGATCAGCGCATCAGAGCTCACACTGACAGGCTGGGTAAAATCCAATGCAAAGAAAACAAATTGAAGACTTTCCAGGCTCTTTAGAGTGGCCAATCAGCAATACTCAGCCAGCTATTGTTCACAGGCTGACTGTGTATTTTCTGAGGTTATGCCACATTACAGATTCATTTCTATCTTTAAGGACCATGGGTGTCTTCTTGCCTTGCCTTGTATGTACTTCCTTCTCCCTCTACATGGATTTTGAGAAAGTTGCATTTTGTTTGGTTTTAATAATAAAGCAATATTTATGAGCCTTTTCTCCCCAGATTTATGAAAAGGCTGCCAAACCAGCCACCTCTCTAGATTGCATTTCAGATCACATTCAGATTTGCATACAACCCTTCAAACAGGATCTCCTTTCCAACTATCAGAATTTGGCATTGGAATTTGGCAACAGCCCAAAATAGCACAGGATGTGTGTGACACAAGTAGAAAGCAAACAGATATTATGAGGAATGAAATGAACACCTGCTGACAGTCCACATACATTCATGGCTGTTAATCCTGGCAATACTACGACCTACAACATGCTTCCTCCCAACAATGTTATCAGAGCTATCATGCTCCATTGAAAGCATTTCACTAACCTGTTCCTGTTGGCAAAGCTGGTGCTTGGCTGGGATCTGGAGAAGGACACATGATTCCTGACTCTGTCAGAACTGCTGGGCTTTCATAATCTTCGAAATAACAGGAGTAAAATTCTTCCTCGCGCAGAGAAGGTAAGTCAGAGATGGCCAAGAATATCTGTCAGTTCAATAATATCCAGTAAATAATTTGCTGTCATTTAATATAATTTTTTGGTTCTGTTCTTTTAAAGAAAGAATCCCATAAAGTAGTTTGGCATTGGAATTTGTTATTTATTTGTTAAAGTAGTTATCTACAAAAACACTCATTTTCCTATGTCTCCTAAGACTGACTGTTCCATTCATCATCTCTTGCCATCCGCAAACTGAACTTGGCATCCCTCCAGCAACTGACAATTTCCCCCATTGCCCAAGCCTCTAGAAAAAGACAGGTTCTTGCCACCTCCTAATACAATGACAGACTTCAAATCACTCCAGCACCTTCTTAGCTTTTCTGCCAGCTATCGCATGCCAGACAGGAGCTGTAATTTTGGGCAACTCCTTTCAAGCCTTCCTGACAGCAAGTGACAGAAACACTGAAAGCACAGACAGAGGCACCTTGTAGATACTAAAATAAGGAGGGTCCCCATCCAAGCAGGCATCGCATACTTCAGAATACCTAGTAACTCAGTGCAGGCAAGGACATTTAGTTTCAGGGAAAACAAAGAAACAACCCAACAACTGAGTTAACAGCTTGGCTGTACCAGGAGATAAGTCCCTCATGTGAGGCAATGTGCCTGAAGGCTCAGTGTTTCAGCACCCCAGTGAAAGCAACAGGAAAAACTTATGACTCCTCAGTTTGCAGAGGACAGGACTTTCTATAAGCTTGAGCATTATCAGAGGATCACCACCACTCACATTTCTCTTTTCCTCTCTGCTGATATTGGCTGGAGTTAGCGACTGGACAGACAGACACTGCTGCGTAGAGTTAAAGCTCCAGAGCCACTGCTCACTCAATCTGGACCGCAAGCACTCGGAGCGACGGCTGCACCTGAAGGAAAACAGCAAGAAGCCCTGTGAGAGACCTGAGCAGCTGTTTGTGTTTGGCTTCCAAGCAGATCTTGGCTGTCTCAAGCCTTACTAGTCTTGGGGAAGCGGCTACACAAGCCACTGATGTCCCAGCCTCCCACCACCTTCAATAATAGGATGAACTGTTGTGAAATTATAGATGGGTAGGCACTGTGGCTTCAGGGATCATGAACTACTTTCTACAGGGAAGCAGAGCCAGCAGGCTGACACAGCAACATCAGTAGGGGAGCAAGAAGTGAAAGAGTGCTAAATAAGACAGCAGAAGAAGAGACAAGGTAGTTTCTCTAAACTTGCAATGTGGTAGTTTGAGATGAAGTCAGACTAAACCCAGGCTGAAATCTAATGAACAGGAGAATCGTGGCAATGGAAAGCAATGGAAAGATGCCCTGTGTGCAACTGTTATTGCTGCTGACAGTGTTTTAGGGAAGCAGAGGGAGGAGTGGTAAATTAGACCAAATATCCCATAAAGGAACTAAAAATAAACTAAATCCAGACACAGATATAAGGAAGAGAGTAAGCAGAGGCAATCTCTAGGCACTCTCCCTCCAAAATCCTTACAGGTGAACAGGGATCTATCTTACCTTCCCTGAAGGACACACCAGCCACAGTAGGGATCTTTCAGTGCCAGACAGGACTCACAATCCAAGTACAGGGAACATTCCATTATGGGAACCTTTACTACCTGTCAGAAAAAGAAATGAAAAGTGGAAAACACAACACACACAAAGCCCTCAGATCACTGGCTTCTTATGCCTACCTAGCAAGTTCCATCATCTCCATGCTCATCAAAACAACTTCTTGATCCTCAATTTATACTCCCATAAAGACAAAGAAAAAAGGAACAAGTTTCCAGAGCCCATCTGAACGGCCATTTCACATTTTAGTGAAGGACATCTAAACATCAGGCTATAGAGAGGCACTGAGGAAAGTAAACTGTATTGCTATTCATTGGTTATTCTGCAACACATTTTGCAAGGAGGAAATTTTATTTAGTCATAAAACTGAATTTTAACAAAGTGAATTACAGAAGATACAGAAGAGCTGACTGGATATCATCCACTCTCTTGCTTTTCTGGACTCTGTCATGTGAGATCATCTCTCCTGAGACGCAGGTGACTGAAGCTGGAGACAGCAGCTACAGCTGAGGTCTCTGAATCCATCTGCACTATTGCCCAGCTCTACCTGGCAGAGCTATAATTTTGACTGAAAGTAGACCCTGAAGCTTTGATCAATGTGGAACAAAAACTTTCTGCCATCTCAGGGTAAATTTTACTTGCAAAATTCTTATGCTTTAACTTACCATCCTTGCTGATTTCAGCCTCTTGCCCTCTTTAATCTGCTACTACACTTCAGCTACTACTGTCAGCTACTTTGAAATACCAATTTCTAATCCCAGACCTATTACTTTAGCTAAGTATGTGATGCAATTTGCATCTTTTAATTGGCAGAACAATTACTGTTAAGGATATATTTCAGATTTCCCTAATCTTCTTCTACTCACAGATTGCAACTCCTGCTTTGAAGTGTAACAAAATTTACAAGTATCTCAAAGTGCACTGGGGGAGTGATGGGGAGCAGTGGCTCTCATTTTTTGTTTGTTCTTTCCTTCAGAGTAACTCAAGGACTGCTTTTCCTTTACTAGGAAGATTCTTTACTTTCCAGCCCAAGGAGCTGATACAAGTGGTGGTACAAATCCTCTCAAATAAAGTATCCATGGCTGGATTTCCTACTCAGCAGACACCAATATCCCAAAAGCCTGAGGCACTGCAATGCCTCTTCTCCTCCAACTGCCTCTAGGCCCAAACAGAATTACAGAAAGCAGGAGTAAAGAGAAAGGTGCCTCACATGGGTCCTTCCACAGCTTGATTTCATCTGCAAGATTGTTATTATATCCCCAACACCCTGGTCAGAGAACACCTCTGCTATCTGAAGGCATTTCCCACACATTTCTGCTTTTTGTAGGCTACAGACGAACAGCTTGATCTTTAAACTGATTAAAAACAGAAGTGCTATACTTTAATTAAACAAAATCTGTCTTTTCTCTTTTCAATCTCCTGCAAAATCAAGATGGGTCACATGTGAACACAGAGGCTTTCTTCTGCTCAAATGGAGATGCAAGCTGTTGTCCAAACAGTTCCTGCTCAACACAGCGGAATCCAGGAACTGGTGGTCCCTTGTATTCATGCCAGCTAAGCAGCTTTTTACAGCCTGCAGTTCACATTCCTCCATCACTGCTGATACAGCCTGACACACTTCAGAAAATGCACACGCAAACAAGCCATGGATTAGGGTAACAAGACTTTCTCCATGCTTCCTCCAGCTTTTGGGAAAGATCAGTCCCTGCTCCTGTAAGAAGACTGGCAGGCAGCTGCTGCCCAGCACAGGCTTAGCCAGGTGCAGTTTCCCTGCCTCCCCCGCTCCTGTCAGCAGTTTGGCTGGACATCTTGTGCTTTCAACTCCTCTGAGGAAGGGATTGTATTGCTCTTACCATTGACTGTGTCATGACAAAGAGGTGTTCCTGCAACTGGTCGAACAGCAGGTCCCCACTCACCATGCTGTTCACCTGGATAGATACTGAAGCGTAGGTGTGTGCCTCTCCCTGGGCTCCCAAGTACACCTGCAAAAGAGCAACAGTTGTGAGCAGGCAAAGCACCGCCACAAGAGCTGGGGGCACCCATTCTACAACAGGAACCAGCTGGAACCACTGCTGTGTGCAAGGATTTTAACCTCCCACCAGAACTTTGGTGCAGCGACTTCAGCCACATGAAGCACATGCTCAGAAATACCTGTGCAGACCACGTAGGATGCATCAGCCCTGCTGGTTAGATCATGGCAGATCTAACCAAAGGCAATGTGGCCACATTTGGGGCATTCATGTTTTCCACAGGCAGTACAGTGTGAGAAGAGACCGTCTGACAATAACAATCTTTAGTAGGAACCCAACTCCCCACGGAAAAACAAACCTGCCTTTTTCCCTTTCTACCTGTGCATATGTGGTTAGTTTTATCCTTTTTGTTGCATGTAGATCATACCTTGTGCAGCCTTCCTTTGCTGTCTCCCAGAAAAGCAATGGTGTGGCCATCTTCCACATTCACTGCCACAGCTGTCAGACGGGCCTCAGTTTTCTCCAAGAGTGGGGCTGCTTCCAAGGGCACCCGGCTGGCCATAGGGCTGGGAGTGTGGTCAGAGCCACAGGGGTAGGCATACAGGGTGTCCTTTTGGAGGAGTGAAAAGAACAGGGAAATCAGTACCCAAAAAATGGGTGCAAATAACAATGCCACATTGAACTCCCACCATCCCCTTCTACCCAAATTCCCCAGCAGTGAATTCAGCTTTAACCCCTCTAAGCTTTTTTTACTGAGGGCAAAACCACTCATATTTTAATAATTAGTTTAGGTATGTTGGCTGGCTGTACCCTCACAGAATCCTGCAAACGTTTCAGCAAGTTCATTCAGCATCAGTAATGAAATGCACTGAAACTCTCTCAAGTTCTCCAAAAAAACATCGCTGTGACACACTGCCATGATACTGCTTTGGGGATGATTTATTGTGCTTTTTCCAAACAAAGGAAAAATAAGAGAATTTCTGTTTCAGGTGCAAAGCCACCTTGTGACAAGTTTCACCTCAAGCAATTTGCATCGTTTTGCTGTAACACCTACAAGTTAAATTCTAAGCCTGAAGTAGAATCCCAATGCATCAGGACACACATTAACACAGGGTGGGACACAACCTGCTCCGAAGAGCTTACTATCTGCACTTAGGAATCAAAGGGCACGAACAAGAGACATCACTGCACACTGCTTCAATCCTCCTAAGTCTTGTGAGAGCTCTGAACATTAACTCCACTGCTCCGTGCAGAAACAGTCACTCTTCTGTTCCAGTCAGTTCCCTCTCAGTGCCACCAAATCTTCATTTACTGCATTCTAAAGAGGGACAATGAAAGCTGCCAACTTATTTACTATTTGTTACGTGCAAAGAAAAGATATCCCATTATGATTCATCTTTTTCCGAAGTAATAAACTCAGTCTTGTCTAGGACAGTTCCTCTGTTGCTTTATATCCTTCTTGGTGCCTTGTTCCATGTCCATTTCAATTTTACAGTATCCTTTTGGAGACTGAATGCAGGATTGTTCACCCAACAATTAATACCTAAAACACCATTTTTTAATTGATGAATGGCTTGTCTTCAAACAATGTGGCTTGTGTAAATTCAAGATTTTCATCACCAAATCTCTTATGGATAATGTTTTCACTCTCCTCTCCAGCCCCTTACTAATTACTCTGACAAAGCTGAGCGTGGAGCAGCACATTAACCATGGGTCCTTACTGACTCCAGCTCTCTCTCTTGCCTCAGGCAATTCAATTTAGACTCCTTATGAGCAGGGTTATGTATTCCTTCTGTCTGATGTCTGTGGCTTTGCATTTGGCAGCTCAGGCTGCGCGGTACCAACCGGCACCAGGCAAGGGAGCTGCCTCCGTCACAGATCCATGATAACAGCACATCATGGCATTCCTGAGCCTTCTGCTTATCTCCACTCACTGATCCGGTGGAAAACCTGGCCCTTTCTCCTCTCTCCTCCCATTTCTCTCTCTTTTTTTTTTTTTTTTTTTTTTTGGTGTGTGTTTGTGTTGTTGTTAGCTTTGTTTTTTAAATACTTGACTGCTTCCTGGAGAAACTAGAAGCAATTAGCAGCTTTTGGTAAGGTCTATGGAAATTCCACAGTAAAATACATTTAACCTGCTGAGCTCTGTTCCCTTCTCAAATGCATTATCATCTTAGCAGGGAAGCAAGGCTTGACACAGCAGTTCCATTAACAAACCATGCCAGTTAGACCAGCACTGCTTTCAGTCCAGTGCTTTGTTCTTTTCCTTTCAAATATTAATTCAATTATTTTTCTGCATACTTGGTGTAAGGTTCTGACAAAGTTTGAGGAGGTTATAGCTTCTAAAAATTGCTACCATCCTCTGTCAATGATTTTATCATCATCTAAACTTTCATTCATTTTTAGTGGCATATGTTTTTCTTACCACCTGTTGTTTGATTTTTAAGCTTCTTCCAATCATCGTCTTGTAACTTAAAGATTTCTATTTCTCCAGCTATCCAATTCCTATAAGATTTATCAGGAAGCAGGCCACTGCCAAAATTCCATGCTTCCAAGTATTAAGTGCTTATTTTGAATGGGATTCTAGATATCTTTTGCAACCTTTGTACAAATTCTGGAGCCTAATGACCTCACTACTGACTGCTTTTTCAAAGCCTGCTTTTAGAAAGTTCACATACAAATCAGAATTATTTGTAAGCCAGTTGTGCTCAGCACTGCTGTGGCCTATTTGTGATGCCAAGGGCAAGTCACTTTACACACATTTATCTACCACAAACCAACGTGACCTATGCAAGCTCTCCCAGCACTGGCACAGCCCAGCCATGGCCTCGCAGGGGCTGTCTGTATAAAGCACTCATATAAATTTACATAGAAGATGTTTGAATTGCTTGCAATGAATAACATCTTGGCAACATTGCAGAAAATGCACTTGAGGGATCATCCAGTGTCTTAATGAAATGCAGCAGCTGCTGCTGTGAATTCTGCTGTGTGTATCCGATCTGCGCAGGTAGGAAACAATAGGACAAGCTATATCCATGCATGAAGAGAACTAAAAACAAAAGGACAAGATACATGCCTTGAAAGCTACAGCCACAGAAGACATGTGGCCTTTTCAAGCCTTGTAGAAATGTTTCACACTTCCAAATTATCAAGTCACTAAACAGCATGTACATAGCCTCCTGAATCTCAGAACCAATGAATTTCCAGCAAGCTGAACAAATGAACTGGGTCTGAAATTCTTACAAAAAACAGCTGTTTTTTTTTCCCCCCAGTTGAAGAGATTGTATTGAACTGTAAAACGCAATTTTAGCTTCCCTTTTTGGGCTGAAATCCAGAGGCAGAGCTAACTAAGGAAAAGGGCATACCTTACGTGCTAGTTGGTTTGGAGGCAGAAAAATGTGAAATTAATTAGCATTATCCTTACATCCAGCACAAGCTGCCACCATTGAAAATGAGTTAAAACTGTTCCTGCATAAAATGTCCATTGACAGCCGCTTCCACTCAGCCCTGACTGGAGCAGGCAGGAGCTGGCACAGACCTTTACATGATGTTAGATACAATTTGAACGACAACCGCTACTGTGTGCTGAATGGTGAAGGATCAGGTTTGTTAGGACATTTACATATCATTGGACACACTTGTTAATAAGACATCACCCAATGGTCAGCCCAAACCATCCAGCTGGGACCCTGGGATCGTGCACCAGGAATCAGAGAGAGACTGCTTTTTTATCCCACCCTGTGCATCCACTTCTCCATTGGATCAAAAGGCATAAGGGTAGGGTAGTCTGCATTGTTTTGAATGAAGGATTTTTCTCATCTGTTCGTAACTGTTTGACATTTAACTCCCTTAAGCTCCCCAAAAATTCATTTGTGACAAGTCCTTCCATGTGGCCTTTCAAGGGACTCAAGGGGCATGCCTAAGAAATACAGTGAAAGCAGGACATCAAGCTGGGCAGTCTCCTGCCTCCCAACTCTTACGTATTCCTCCTACCCTTACACTCATCCTGCTCCAAGTCTCCTCTTTACCCTTCCTTTGTCCCACAAGTACTCTACAGTCAGCTTTAGCAACTGAAAGGAAAACCATAATTTCAAGACTGGTTTTGAACCACACACCCCAACCTCAGAAACTTCTAAAGCTCTGTGGTATCGCTTTGCTTTTTGTGGCACCAGGCTGGGAAGAGGCAATGCTTTGGACAGCCTGTTCTGTAAAGGGAAGACACAAGATAACATACAGCTCTGCCTGAAATACTCTTGGTGCAAACAGGCTGCTCACAGTCACAGAGCCTCATTCCAGGACACTGCATCCAGGAGAGCGCTGCTGTCCTGTGTTTGTATCACTGTCCCTGATTTTGCAGCCAGTGAGGCTGCCAGATGGTGAGAATTCAGGGTCACAGCCACTTCAGGACATATTTTTATCCTGCAACATCCCATCATGCTTTTGTCACTGAACTTAAGGGATTATCACCTCTTACAGCTCTGGGGAAAGAGAGCCAGCTCAGGAAAATGTCCTGCCCAAAATTCTGCAGGACTAAAGCAGTCTGTAAGAAACTGGGCTTTTCACAGAATCATTAAAGTTGGAAGGGAACTCTGGAGAGCACCTATTCCAACCCCTCTGCCAAAGCAGCTCAGTCAAAACCCGCTACACAGCAATGCATCCAGGAGGGTTTTGAACATCTTTGTTGACACCTGGTTTTGCTAATGTTCCTTTTTGTTCCCGAGTGCTCTAACAGGAAGCTGCTGTGAGGTGCACTTCACCGTTAAGCAACAGGGACCCCAGCACACCCCTTAAAACTCCCTTCCCAACACACAGGAGCATGTACACATGCTCCTCTCCATCCCTGCAGTGCAGACCAGGAGATGACACAGATAAAGAATGACTTGAACAGCAGCTTCAGTGCTCTTGCCTGGTATTGCCACACAACAGGCCTCAGGGCCAGGTCACACCAGATGCTCTTCCCACTGCCACATACAGTTCCTCTCCCTCTGCAAGGAATCCTGCCCATGTGGGACACAACAGACTGAGCCCAAAGGCTTTTAACCCAGATTTCAACATCCATCTGTGTAAGCCAGATAACTTCAGGAACACAGAGTAACACAAGAACATGCTGCAGGCTGCTCAAAAGCTCAAAGCCACTTACCGCTGGCAGCTGGACACAGTTGGAACTGACATCATATTCAATATATGCCACTTCTGTCCCTTCTTCTGACTTCCCATCTCTCATGTAGCAAACATCCCTAGTCCAGTTGGTCAGGCGATCCACCTCCTCCATGGCATAGACACAGAGCGCAGACTCCTCGCTCAGTTTCCCAGAAGAAGCCTGCCAGGCAGAGAAAGCTGCAAACAGCACTTCCCCCTCGGTATCCAGCTGCCCCTGGGCCAGTTCCTTTCCTGGCTGGGTGACATAGGCTGCTTGCAGGAGGCTGTAAGTGTTTCCTTTGCTCTGACAGAGCAGAGGTAACTCCACATATGAGTAATAGTGGGAGTCATCCAGGCAGATGCGGGAGATGTAGGTCTTGTACTCCCGGGATTGGGATTTGAGGTCCCGTCGGTAGAAGAGGAAATAAACACTGGAGCGGTAAGTGAAGGATTTAATGAAATGGTGGTTGTACTCTGACAGCCGGCCCACAGCCAGTTTTGCTGTTTCTTCATAGGAGAAAATGGAGTGAGAGTCTGTTGCTAGAACATCCCCTCCGTGGGCCCTGAGATTCCGGGTTGTGATGGGAGGAATCCCTCCTCCCACTCCTCGGCTCGTGTACCCTCGTCCCACAAACAGCAAGGGCACCTCATCCTTTGAGTAGGCGACGAGTCCCACAGTGGTGATATTGGGATCATTGGCAGCAACATACTGAGTGTCACCAGGGCTCTCTGGGCGGAAAAGGACGTGGTCGATGGACGCCAGGCTTCTTTTCTCACAGATTCCCTGGTGGACACTGCCACACACAATGAGCTCCTTCTGCACAGTGTTCACCAGCAGCAGCTTGTTGTGATTGTCAGTGTGGTGTGCCTGAGGGCACTCCAGCTTTGAGACTGGGGGGAGGCAATCCTTACTGTCCAGAACTGGTCCAGTCTGAACCATGTTCTCCAACAGCAGGTCAGATGTCAGCTGAAAGAGAAAGTTGGTGGCCCCCAAGTAAATGGTCCCAGATTCCAAGTCCATGGACAGGTGGAGGAATTTTGTAGCATTGTGTGAGAATGTGGCATACTGCAGTCCCTGTGGAATTGATGCTCCCAAGAAACAGAGAACAGGAAGAAGGAACATTCCCAGAGGCATGGTAAACACTCTGCAAGAGAGGAAAGGCTGTTATAACTCCTTGGAGCCAGGAATAAAGATTAACACTCAAAATCCTTCAATAGCACCCACAGCAACAGGCCTTCAGGAGTATCAGAGATTTAATTCAGTCATCTACACATCAGATGACAGATGCAGCATCCTCAGGAGAAGGTGCAATGCTGCAAGGAAATGCAACATTGAAGCTGATCACTACTCTTGTATGATCAGAAAAATCCACATTTAACTCGACTCCTGCACAGCTGAGCTATTATGCTGTATTGGAAGTTCTCCAGGACAGGACCAAATTTCTATAGGAGCCAGCACACTGCATATGGTGTTAATGAGCAACACCAGGGTAAAATGAACTGCTGTCTAAGACAAACACAACCTGCAGGATCATTGTTTAAATAAACCGTAGCTGAGATCCAATTTGGAGTAAACTTATATGCCCTTCACTCTATATTTGATCTAGATATCGTAATTAAACCCTCTCTTTGTTATCACTTAGGGCTATCAACAGCCTCTTGTGGGTCTAAGGCTGCTCCACTCATGCTTCAAAAGAAATCTTCCCATGCCATCTCAGCCACTGAGCATCACCCACTCAAGCAGCACCTGGGTGCCAGGATGAGGCCTCTGCAGAATCAGTCACTAGCAGCCTCCACCCTGGGGCCACCAGTCTGCCCCCAGTTCTGCCAGGCCAGACTCTGTGGGACCTCATCTCCTTGGGGTCCATCTCCTACACAGCACATCTAGGTGAGGGGGAAATCACCTTTACCTGCTCAGCTGTTACTGCACTCAGAATCACGGAGTAACTAGATTGGACAAGACCTCCAAAATCATCAGGTCCAGCTCATGCCCTAACACCTCAACTAGACCATGGCACCAATCACCACATCCAGTCTTTTCTCTCCAGTCTACTCTCTGGAGTAGAGGTCTCCTACTGGCAACTCATTTCTCCACAGCACTTCTCCCAGTACTGTGAACGGTGATTTAAACATGCCTGTTTTGTGAACAATGCTCCATTCCTTCCCTGTCCCATGTCTCAAAGTGCAAGCAAGACCAGGTAGGGTGAATGTTGGAGAGACCCAGGGAACCACCAGACCTGCTCAACTCCTCTCCAGAGGATATTTAGACCAACTCCTTTTGAAACCTGCTGTGAGATCCATTCAAGCCATGCCATGGATAGGAACAACTGCTCTGGACAGGGAACCCCACAGCATGGTGGAAATGTGGTAATAAGTACCTGCAACATTTAGATTAATGCTTTCCTCATGGAGAAAGGGAAACAGCTGCAAGTACTCAATAATTTACTATGAGTACCACCTCATTTAAATTGAGAAGTAGGTGGTGATGCAGCTGTGAATCTACTTCCTTCCTCCCCTCCCTCCCTCTTGCAGACAGGGTATCAAAGCTGCGAAGAGCTACACAGCTGCCAAGCTGGGTCAGAGGCTCCACAGAGCTGATTAGTACAGTATCTCCTCCAGAACTGGCCTGTAATCTGCTGTGCTCATTTTGGCAAGTCAGCTCCTCAGGGGTGATATTAATTTTGTAGTTAAAGTTAAGAAAAGCTATCATCACTTCCCTCCTAGGGCATCAGGCCTCTTGGGTTTTCCTGGTAAGCTCAGAAGTGTTTAAAGCATAGAAGTAGAAAAAGATCTGCAGCATTTAAAGAGTAAACTACTCCAACATTTACTGCAGAACTTCACCAATTTAGGTCACAAACTTCTCAACCCGCAAACTGTCTTACACTCATTCTATACAATGCCCAGTACACAATGTGCAGAAAACACAGTAGCAATGTTGAGAACAATAGCTGTAAGACTCTAGATCCATCTTCTACTCCCCTGCCATTGCAAAAAAACCTCACAGAAGTCTGCTTTCTGGCTCCTTTGTCAGTAAAACTGGCATCCTTGCTCTACCTAAAGACCAGTTGAGAGGATTAGTTTACTTGTGAAATCCAGCGGATGGAAGGTATTATAAAAACAAGACTTTATTAAATATAGGCTTTGTGAAGCTCTGGAAAAGCTCCACTTCACACGGTTCTTGTAGGTAAGTAGGCAGCACTGTCAGGATATGCCCAGGCTCAGGAATGCTGGCTCTGGGCTGGCAGCTTTCCTCCAGAGCACACAGCCGCTGATTCACACTGCACCAGCGCCGTGTTTAGGCTACGTGCACACTGGGGCTTTTGTTTGCCCTGATAATGGACACTTAGTGCTTTCTGCTTCAGAGCTGTGAACACACTCTGCTTCACCCAGACTGGCAAACAGCCCTGGACTACCCTAGCAGTCTCTTTTCCAGGGTGATGAACACGTTGTAGCACCTTAGAGAAACCCTCATCGTGTGGGAGATGTTACGTGGGAGAAGCCAGCAAGGAGATACAGACTGAAGAAATGAGATCTAACTAGACCCTATCCCCTCAGGTTTACATCAGCAGAAAAGATTTTGTTCCGACTCCAACATGTCAGTTATTTTTAATGATTTTTTTACCATTTCTATTGGAGAGAACTTGATTTAAGGAGCCCCTTAATCACACAACTGTCTCTGTACCTCTGCACTGCCATCATGCAGATGTCACAATGTCTTGTTGGGCGACCGTCTGGAGTCTCCTCAGTTTCAAAGCTGGAAATGCCAGCAAACAAAACAATAGGCTGATGGCCATCCAACAGCAGGAGCTTGACTATGCTGTGAACAGCAACAATGACATGGAGAAGAGGATCTTTGATCTGGAAGCAGCTGAGAATCACAAGACGTCATTATGCTACACCACTCTGAGGAATCTGTAATCTTCTTTTGAGCTAATGCAACCTTCCTCTGCCAGCACTTACAAAGTAAAATCGGCATGTGTCTCCAGGATTTATGGATTCTGAAAACAGTGGCTTTCTGGCTAGAGGTTATGCCTACAAGCTGCATGACTCTGCTCTGTGTCCCACAGAGCCCCACTGGCACCCACCAGGGCAGAACTAACCAGTACTTCAACTCAAAGCACAGCACATGACACCACTCCAGCAACGTGGATCTTGTAACAAGCTCATTGATCTCTATTTGAAACTATCACAAATGTTTCATTTTACCCATTGGAGCACCTCTACTGTAAAGAGGTTGGAAAATCAACTAGCCCTTCATTCCAAAAGACCATAATCAGATCTTGCTGCGGTCCAGGCTCTAATACATAGCTACTCTTCTTTCAGCTACCAATCCCCCTGGAAATCACTTGGTTGAGAGCTAGTCCTTAAACGTGATCCAGGTGAGAAACTACTGTCTGGTCCTCATGCCTCTGTGAGAACAGAGAAAACAAACAGAAACGGTAGTACAGCATGTTCTGCAGGCTGGTTCTAATCACCCTGCACAATGGATAAACACTGAATATAATGCTCTTTGTTGCTCTTTGCTACAGACCCATTAGCAAATGAACTTGTATTTATTGCTAGGTGAGCAAACATACATTAGAAATGAGCATGACCTCATAGCTATCAGTATTGAAGCATTTGCACCCCAATGAGAATAGAGAGGAGAAAAAAAATGCCAGCAGCATCTTTTAATTCCAATTTCCAAGTTGTTTCTCAAGCACAGGCATCACTGCCTTTTTTATGCTTGCCTTTCAGTTAAGCCCATCACAACCTCTCCGGGAGGACAGGAAGGAGGAGGATAACCTACATTTAAATCTGATGGTTTCATGACAGGCTACACTACGGAGCTCTTTATGGATTTACTGAACCATTCTGCTTCCTGTGCTCACTGCTAGTGTATCACACAGCTGTTGCAGACAGATTGCACTAAAAGTGTGTAGCCTTTAATTAATTCTGAATGCAATTGCCAAGGTTTAAAGACTTTTTAAATATTCAATTTTTTTGATGAATTCCTGTTAAATAGGAAAATGCTCCAGACAATACTCTGAACATTGTCTCTAACTCACCATAAAATATTAATATCCAAATAATACTGCTGAGTTTCATTTATTTAATCTGGATCACAACAGAAGGGATGGAGGATTAATCAATTCTGCCACAGAATATTTATATCACAGCCATGTAACAACAACCAGTAACATTAAAGCAATGGCACTATTGTGTTACTTCAAATTTGAAGTAAAACCATGTTTTCTGTAGCACTATTTTTACCTCTCTGACCTTACGTTTCCCTCTGAGAAACTTTACTTATTTATTAAAGAAACAAACCCAGAACTCATTTAGGCACATTTTAACAGCATATCAACACATAGAGATTATTCCAATCATCACAGATTATTTCCCTAATACCACATTCTATCCTCCAAACATAGAGAGGTCAGCTACTGTTCCAACTTCTAGATTTAAATCTAGGCTAGATTTCATACTCACCACCAAACCCAGCAGAATTAGCCTTGGAAAAAAATTGGGTCTCTGAAATCTGCACCTGCAATTTCCACCGTATCATTTGCAGAGCCAACCCGCAGTGGGAGCACTAAAAGATTTAAAAATTAAAAGCCCCATTCTTCCAGCTGCACGGCGACCCTTGTGCTCCAGCACATTCAAATGGCCCAGCAGCAGGAAGACGACCACTGCTATGTTTTCTGCACAAAAGCCCTGAATTATAGTCCCTTCTAAGCTTCATATGCTCAACAGAGACTTGCTGTTTTCTGCTGTGAAAGATGGCATTCCCATTAAATAAATTAGTATTTTTTGAGTCTTATTTACTACTACCAGGCCAGTTCCCTGCTCTGTTGTTCAAGAAGACATGCAGCAAGCAGCTTCGGCCTAGATGAACACAAACCTCTATTTTCCCAGTAAAACTGACCCCAAGGAGAATTCCAAGTCCAAGCAATCCTGTCATAGCAGGACTGGCACAGACAAGGGAGCTCTGTTATACCAGATGTGAGTAACACCAAAGCTGAGGTCAAAATAACTTACAAAAAAAACTCCAAACCCTTAAAGACAATATCAAATATGAAACGGCAAGGTGGCAGAAATTCTGTACTACAGAATTAAGAGCATTCTTAGATAAACACTTGGGAAAATTATGTTTTCTAAACCCTTGATACTTATTACTGAACATTACAAGGTACTTTTCTGGATGGGGGGCTGAACTTATACTAAAAGAATGTTGCACAAAATATTGCCAACTATGCGATACTTCAAAATAATGCTTGTGCACTGCTCTTTGGGAAAACTGCATAAAGTGCTTCTACATCTCTGGGGCTACCTAAATATTAATTTCAGCCATACTGGAATTAAATGATGGTAGTAGACAGGTATTTCCTCTAAACAACTCTAGCAAAACCAAATTTTACCCCTGCACTGATGAAAATGTGTTATAAACACTGAGCTTCCAGTTCAACTAGTTAATGAAGTATTAATGATTAATACAATGTTAAATAGTGAACTTTTTACAAATCAAGACCTACTACACAAACATTTACAAGGAATATAAAGTGACCACAAGATGCTTACTGTTGAAGACGCTTTCTTCTTATATCCTCTGCCATTGCAAATCGAGGGTTGATTTTTCCATTTTAATGTCCTCTTAAATACTAACTCAATGTGAAGTCAAGACCATGTTGCAAGTGCATTTTTAAAAGGAGAAATCAAGCCAGCTGTTAGCTTCACAGCATCTTAACCACAAGATAACGTTCTGCCAGTGTTACACATTTGAAGATTAAAGTCCTTTAGGATCTACTCCAAGTTTCTGTGTAATCAAACCACAGAACGCCACTAAACAACCCTTCTAGCCCACAAGCTCCTGACTAAAGTCTCCTAGTGATACCAGAACTTTTTCTTAGGGCTCCTAAGGTACAGAAACTACCACCTTAACCCAGCAAGCTGATGCCTGAGAGTTCTTCACCCCAAGTAAAATGCTTTGCCATATTGTCTAACTTTGCTTGTCAGAAAAATCTTCCAAGTCAAAGAAGCTTCTAGTCACTTTTTGCATGAACAGTTTGAAAACTAATCCTCCTTCTTAATCCTCCTTGGGCAAGAAGATAAAGACAGCTATTCTAACTCTGACAGAGGTCCACCTACACAGAAACCCTAGCTGCAGCAGCAGACAATAATAGATGCCTAAGAAGTAGATGAAGCATATTGCAATCCTTCCCTTACACATCCTGCCAGCTTTGAGCTTTCCCAAATCACAGATTGCAGCCACGTATAATCCTTTGGATGGATACAGTAAGTGGCCTGAGCTTTTTCAGTCAGAAATTCTTAATTTTTTCTACTAGCTCTCAGAGTTCATCCCAATTTGTCAGCATTCTACGTTTTTAGCTACCTGACCTGGATAAGTGTTCCCTTTGGACAGGACCTGACCCGGACCACTCCTTTGCTTAACACTGCACTCAGAGCAAATGTTATTTTCTCCAGTTTGAACCCACCAGGTCTCCATTTACCCACACAAGAACCCCTTGATCTTCTAGCTGCCACATCACATGTCATGTTTGCATGTGGACAAATGCCATCAATGACTTAAATATTCTTTCAATTAGGGAAAAAAAACCAAATTTAGTTAGGAAAAAAATATCCCATTCTCTTAGAGTATATCCAAAGCACCTAGACAGGTTTACAGCTGTAATAAAACCCTGCTAGGAAAACAAGGATCACTGAAGTTAGCCATCCAATTGGCTCTGCTGAGCAAATTCTCTGTTTCTGTGATAATCTACATAAATTTAAGACCATCATTCCACATAAAAAACAGATTTCCTTGCATAAGTTTAAGAAGCCAATTGTTGCCCAAAATATAGATTAGTATGTGGAGCAGAGAGAAACTCCTGCAGCACCCAGGAAATTCTAAGTGCAGATTTCCCGTTTCTGTTTAACTGAGATCCAAGAGACAATTTTTCATCTGGTTAATATTAACTAAAATGATTTTTAAAGAACTGCCAGCTAAGACTCTTGAAAAAAAAAAGTTAAGCTATTGTGGAATTGAAGTCACAATCCCTATCATGATTTAGTACGTAGTTAAAAGACAGGTTTTTCCCCGGTAGGTTATCAGTGAGATCTGCCAAGAACTTACTCTGCAATCTGTACTGTTCAGTACAATCACCTAAGATCTGAGAAGAGGAATATGACTAGAAGTGGCAAATTTTATTATTAAAAAATTAGTAATCACAATCAAATTCAGAGAAGACTGTAAAAAGAGAACTCATGCACTTTAAAGTAACTGCATAATATCTTAGAATGTTAATAAATACCAAAACCAACAAAAATATTCTAAGTACATGAACACAACAGGATCAAAACTAGCTGTTATCACTCAGAAAAACTTTGAAAACTTCATAGGTCAGTTCAGTACTGAGTATCAAGCAAAAAGGCAAATACAGCCTTTGGAGTAATTAGGAAAGAAAACACATGTCCCCACTATACTGTTGAATGCTGAAGGCAGCTCTAATTCCCACATCTGAAAAAGGAGACAATAATAAAAGGGACAACAAAGATGACCAAAAGCATGGAGCAGCTTCCATATAAGGAGAGATCAAGCAGAGCAGGACTTTGGACAGACAAAGAAACAACCAGGGGGGAAGATATGGAAAAGTCAAGAGGTCTGAAACATGACAGTGTCAAGATGAAAAACATGGTGTTTTTGATGGAGCTGCATGCTTATACTACCATATTTTATAATGCAGAAACAAGAGAGCACTCACCAAAGTTACAAGTTTCCTAAGTCAGCTCAGGGACATTGTCACTGGATGTAGAATATTTCAAATAACATTTTAAATGGATAATTAAGTTGTAGAGCTCACTGCTGTAGGATGTCATGGAGACCAGAAACATAAACAAGTGAGAAGAGGGATTACATAAATTAATGGAGAATAGATATAGTCAAGATCAGATGATAAGCTACAACAACTTGCCAAGCAGGGCCCTAAACTGATGATGGTCATAAGCTGGGGGGTAAATGGTAGGTGGCGGGGAGAGAATGAAAAAGAAACCCAAAACAAACCCACCACATTATACATGCCCTGTTTCTTACAATCCTTATTAAGCATCTGCTTCTGGATCTTGTCAAAGGCAGGACACTGAGCTACACAGAGCTTTGCAATTGGCTCCAGGATGATATTCTATTTAAACTTCTATTTTATGGTACATTTATAGACTTTATTTATTTTTAAATATTAAGAATGTACTAATCACATATTTAGAAGGCTGGAAGCCTAACCCCCCTGGCTGTTTCTAAAGGCAGTATCTCTCATGTTAACATTTAGATACCATCTAACTGAATCCTGACAGTGCAACACAAGTTAATGCACACCATGGGAAAGTGAACCCAGGGCCAGAGCCACAGAGCACAGAAGTGGCAGATCTGAGTTAAGTGCACCCACAGTCCCTCTTTCAGGAACAGCTCTTGCCTATGTGCCAAGCATTTGATGGAAACTCCTCACTCAGAGCGAATACAGCGGATCTGAGAGTGGAACAGCCAAGCCCTGGGCAGCGCTCAGCAGAACCATGATTGCTAAAAGTAGGTCAGGACCATCTGTTCTAATCAGGGAGAAAGGAAAGCTGGAGCACACCAGATTGTTTGGGCAGGTATTACAGAAAACCTTCATCTGGGATTTCATTGCTACTTCAAACAGATGTGATTCATATTTTACCGGCCTCCACCTCAAACAAGGCACACCTTCCCAACCACACTGCCCTCCCTGTCATTAGGGGCACCTTTCCCAGCCTCAGCCAGGATCCTCCTGTTCTCAGCTTTGGCTCCACTGGCTACAAAAGCCAGAATCCTGCTCTGCCATAGCTGTCTTGTACTGATTTCTGTAAAGCAGAATTGCCCAGCTGCTTCATCCACAAACAGCCAGGACAGCACACGATCTCAGTGGAATCGCTTCTGCCTGAGTCTATTTTCCTTGGCAGGATGCCCTGCAGAAGGGAGAGAGAAGACCTCTGCAACCAGCACATGCTTCCCAGAGGACAGGACCGTGACCCCCTAACCAAGCTCTCACAGAGGCAAAGTCTACACCCCCTCAAGGCATCTTTAGCATCCAGCCTGCTCTTGGAGTAACCCAGCAAGAGACGAGAGAAGCTTCAAACAATCCTATGAAACTGCTGTGAAAAAGCACCAGTCGTACACTTGCACTCCAAGAGGAGATCCCATGGTCTCCCTTCCAGCTTCAGTCCTGCAGGTTTGCACAGTGCAAGGGAGAACAGAGGCTGACCACGGAAGGAGTTCGTGCCAGCAGTGGTACAGACCAGAGGCAGACACACAAGGACCACCTCCCGAGCTCCACCATCCAGATGCAAATGAGAAATGTTAAACACTGTCGCCTCCCTTGAATAAATCTTTTTGCTCTGCAGACATTGACCAGTGCAGGGTGCTCTGTTCTGTTAAAGAAACTTTATTGACACACCTTAAGTCTCAGATCTAGTACAACAGTACAATTTAGTACAATAAATGTATGAAGAACTAATATGCCCTGGGTGGACAGGAAGAACTCTTCTTGTCATTTCCCTTCATTTTAAATAAAATTCACTTTTGTGCTCCCAATCTTCTGGAGAACCATACATCCTTATAGCAATTTGACAGTCTTCCCTGCTCACTCCAAGAGTGTCAGCAGTTCTGGCTACAGCCATGAATACAGGCAGTAACATGCAAATAGATTTAATGCAATGCAGCCACATGAGTAGCGCCTACCCCCTCCCATCCAGAAGAGACAGCAGAATAAACAGAACTCCACATCACTACCACAATCTGCTTGTGGTTTGCCTTCAAACCAAGATGAGGTGTATTCTACCTTGTATTACTCAAGTTATGTTAGAGCATTATCAGAAATGACGCTTTGATCAATTATCTTCCATGAATTAGTGCCTCAGCCTGGAAGGTTCTCAGTCATCAGCTGTGAACTACTATGCTCAATAGTCTGGCAATTAGGTTACACAGGTCTGCTAGATAATGATCCAAATTGAGGTGACCAGACATCTTCTTCCACCTCAGGAATCCAATGCCAAGGCTTTCATAAAGCCAGTAACAGATAACAACACACCATGCTGTTCAAAAAGCCTGGGGACCTTCCCAAGCTTGGGAAGCTTCACACCTACATAACACATCTAACAAACAACAGCTCCCACCACACTGCTACAGAAGCCCGAACAGGTTGGGCACAGACCTGAGAGCCAGGATCAACTTCACTCTAGTCTAAACAGCTCTGAACAAAGACTGTCCTGTGCAGGCTGGATATTCAGTGTTTTCAAACGGAGACCAACATGGAATGGTGGCCCAGGAACCATCCATGAAGGGCATTCAAAGTGCACATGGCTGAGGAGTCACAGGCTGGCAGTAGCCATGAAGCCTTCTTCTTCTACTGCACAATCACAGCCCTCCATGCCAGACACTGTCCACACTTAGAAGTTCTTGTTTCAAGGATAAATTCAGAGCACCAGACTGCAGATAGAGAGGTGAGAGAACTACTGCTGAGCACAGGCCATCAGGCAATGCTCTCCCTTCATACCACAGAGGGTCCACAGCCTGCAGGAGTGAAAATAAGCAACAGGAAACTTAAGTGGCAAAGGAAGCAGAAGCTGGGACCCTTCAAGATTTGGTACTCAGAGAAATAAACATTGCAGAGCAAGAGTTCTCCAGTTATTTTGTTAACATGCAGACATCTAGTCATGTCTTATCCAGAACAAGGAATTTTATAACAAGAAAAATTTCCCAATAAGAAATTTTATACCTTCAAGTGTCTTTACAAACATGAGTTTCTGTTCACTCAGATTAAGGAGATCCTAACTTTTTTTGGCAAAATACTGAGCTCCTGGTTCAGGGCTGAGAATACTTTGGTGCTATCCTAGAGGCACAAAGGTTCAGAACCAGCTACCTGCTCATGAGAGCCATGAATTTTAAAAACTCTTTGGTTGAGACTGTTCTTCATCTGGTTTGCTGCCCTCCCACCTGCACAGTCTGACAGCCACTGGCTGAGCAGGACTGACTGGCTCATCCTTTCCCCTTTCAGGGAAGCCCAGACCTTCACCCTAGGGCTGCAGAGATGCACTAAACAGGTCTGCAGTGCCAATCTGAAATGCAAACTGCTATGAGCAGGAATTTCAGCCAGTATAACTGGCTGTCTGTTAGCATTTCAAGACCATGCTGCCTCACCAGGGCCACCCCTGGGCAAAAAAGTGCCCAGGAGACAGGAAAACCAGATTTACAGTAGTTTGTTAGGAACAGCACAGAGTTCTACAGCTGAGTGGCTGCTCCTCTGCTTGAAGGAATAGCTAGACAGAACAGAGAGACTGGTAAGGAAACAAGGGAGAAGTATGCACATCTGTGCTAGAAGGATAAACCATAGCCTGTGGTCAGTACAGTTCTGTCTACAGACTGCTCCCTACTCTGTCATTTTAAGCTGTGTACTCCATACAGAGCAGGGACTGTGCCTTCCTCTGGGAGAGGAAACAGTTTACTCTGCCACACATAGACAACTAATCAAAACCCCATAAAAGTGTGGCTCAGACAGCACTTCTTAGACTGATACATGGACCAAACTGAGCAATCAGCCACCCAATATCAACCCAGGAGTCCATGGTGGGGCTGACACAAATTTAGCCTCATAAAAATGTTTTAGTTTAAATCTTCTCAGGGCTTAGTGGAAAATACACTAGTTAGATTCATGGATCAGCTAGGAATAGAAAAGATCATACCAGCTAAAGATGGGTTCAAACTAAATCTAATCTGGACAGACTATCTGGAGAATGGCAGACAGGTCCAGCACACACAGGAGACAGCTGAGACAGAATCGCTGCTTGAGCCAAGCTACTGATGAAAACAACTGAGAAACTAAGAACAAACCAGGAAAGATACTCTGTAAATGGGATAACAATGAAGCCCACTGCTACTCTGCAATGATGAGACTTAGGGTTTGGGATAGAAATTTCTTTCAGCACCAGAGTCGACTAAATCAAGGTAATGGGAGAGGAATGAACAGGAAAGGAAATTCAGTCCCCTCCACCTGGTGCCTGTCTTCCCCAGGATGACCCTTGTCCTAATCCTGTACTTACTTCACCTGGATTCTCCCTCAGCCCCAGGTCTGTATTTTCCACAGCTGTAATCTGAGCATGCAACTCCTCAGCCACTCCATGGAGTAATGTTCACTACAGAACACGATACACACACAAGACTGTTTCTGTATCCTTGGCGAGGGGTTGTAGCTTCCCAAAATACACCAACTCAGCTTTCAGTCATAAGAGTCTGCCTCCAAGAATACACAGCACCACAGTTCCGCTACTGGTCAGCTTTGCATAGCTGCTCCCCAGGGACCACAGCAGCAAAGTCAGTCAACAAAAAGTTTTAAACCCCTCCTTCCCAAAACTCAAAAGGATACTGCCTAAAAGGAGAGTCCATGTCTCTAGAGACAAAACAACAGATAGTTCTCTTTACAACAATATTGTTCTCTTCCTTCTGAAATTAAAAATCAAAGGAACAACTAGGGCTGTTCTGTACTGTATGCTCTGCACATTTGGGTAAGCATCTAAAACCAAGTGCATGAGCTGACTTTCAAGGGTGAAGCATCTAGAAGTGAGCCCTGTTTTTGAGTTATTTTTAAATGTTTAGACAGGACCTAAAATAGGACCAGTGTTTTGAGTACTTCTGAAGAGTATGAACCTCACGTAGGCCAAGACATTTTTAGTTTGAAAAAGCTTTGGAACAGAGGTTTTACTGTTCATGCATCAGCTTATCATCCATTTTAGCTCAAATTAAATAAGAGTCCATTACAAAGCAAGAAACACCCTTTCAAAGGAGGGAAATTAACACAAATAAGATGTAGGCTATCAGCAGTCAGGCAGTCTCTGTATCTCAATAAAACCTACCATCCCATAATAGCAGGAACAGCATTTGCCACAAAGAAAAGGGTGATAGTAAGCTTCTCTGCTTATAATATTCATCTTCCCACCACTTTTCCTACCTGTGCAGTTTCTAGAAATACACTCTCCGCCTCTCTTCACATTCAAGTCAACAGCCTGCAGACTCCAGCAGCCCAAGGCAGTGCCTTCAGCAAGCGAGAGATGCATGCTGTACATCACAAGCAGCACAGAACCAACCTATAACACAAGCTGTGCCAGTCTCTTTTTTCACCAGTCCTATTAGCATTCCCCCCTCCCACCCCACGCTGACAAACCAGGCTGCCCTTATCTGGCTGTTGCCTGAAACATCAGACTGAAGCAAACATACAGTAGAACTTTACCTCCTTGAATACTCTCCCAGGCTTCAACAATGAGCACCTCAGGAACTCCTTAGGATAAAGGTGGTTTCTATGCATTTAGTAACCTTCAATAGCTCCTTCTTCTACAGACCTGCCCCATGTCCTCACATATACACAGGCATTTGGCATTCACAGCATCCTGTGGCAAGAAGTTTCCCAGGTTAACTGCACACATCAAGGACTAAGTTGTTACTTGGTTTTTAAGCTTACTACATGCTGTCTCCATGCAATTCAGACTTCTAATGGAAAAGGAACAAAAGCCTGTTGCCCCTCTAAGCTTTCTAGGTGATTAAGGAACTGAAGATAACTGTCATTCATTTACTATGATAACTGCCATTTATTGTTTTTCAGTTGGAAGAATCCAAATTTATTCTGTCGTGGTTTGTATGGAAGGTAACACTCACCTCTGTTCACTGTTGCTGCTGTTCCATTTCTAAAAACTTTAGATATTTCTATTAAGATGGCAGTGGTTTTCCTAAAGCTGTAGAAAACTCAACTTCCATAAGAGCTGGAGGAACCAGTGTGATGGTTATCAAATACAGCAGAGCTTCCCCACTTCCATGGTGAATTGCCTGCCCAGTAGTTCTCTGTTAAAACATTCAGTCCAACTCCTTAAACTGAGTTTGTTCAAAAGCGAGTTTACTTTCACGCCACAGCATTCAGCTCACCTTCTTCCACCAGAACAGGGTGTATTTTTAAAAAAGTTTCTATCCCAGTTAGTTCTTTGAAAATACAAATAATCTTGTGTTTGAATTAGCCTGCCCTGATGTAGGGTAGATCCCTCACAAGATTGTGTGTCAGGGCTTTATTCTGTCATATGTTTTTCACAAGCATTTCAATCCAGCAGTTTTTCCTCAATTATGGGCACAGTATTTATAGATTTCCTGACACTATACAGAACAACATTGTTAACAGACCTTGTTCTCCTGCAGAGTCATACAAAAATATTTGGGTTTGGAGACTGTTTGTATCATGACTCCCAAAAATCCTGAGTGATTTCTTCCACAAATGCAGTAATCCTAATTGCTTCCCACATTCTTTATGAAATATAGAACTTTGTTAATAATACATGCTTAGCTGACTAAGCAACCTAAACCTTCCTGTCAGGCTGAAATAACTTTCCTGGCTTTGCTCTGTCCTTTGCCAGGTTTTCTATTAAGAGTCAAATAAATGGTTTTGAAAGATGCAAATATGTGGAAGTATAACTGGAATTAAAAATGAGAAGGAAGGCCATTAAAACCCAACAGAACAATATATTACCTACAGTTACAACACTCAGTGCTAACAGCTTCTTAAAAATATAAACCTACCCCATGATTTAGGGTTTTGAACCACATTCGGATGGCTAGAAGGAACACCTCATCCCACAAATGGCCCATAACTGGTCCTGATAAAAACAAAGAACGCTGCTCCCAAGGTTCTATGAGCACCTGAGTTGTTTTCAGAGGCAAAGGTGAATGTTTCTCCTGAAGAATTCTTGTACACACCACTGCAGCTGTGTGTTTATCTTTACTCTTAAAAACTGGTGGTGCACAGAAAATAGGGCAGAAAAATCAGTCCCTGAACTGCTTAAAGGGGAGGGGAGGGAAGAGGAGGGAACAAGTAACACTCTCCTAGGTAACACCAAGTTGCTACTCCGGCTGCACAGGAATGAAGTCAAGCGCGACTCAGATAATAACCGTAACTCACATTTCAGAAGTTAGTTTGTTCAGACATGATCTTTCACACTTAAAGGTACTAAAAAGCATGTCCTCTAGTGCACTTCTGCTGGAGCACTTTTTCAATAGGATCTGGACAGAACCATCTCAGTATCTCAAAAAATACAACATACAGTTCTCTGGCCTCCCTTCAATCCTGTATTTTTTTATGTACCCTGAAAGCATGATTCCAGAAGAGACTGGCCTAAATTCAAGCTGTCTCAAGTACTTACTCATTCCCTATTTCAAACAGCTTTGATTTAGTGGTTTTACTGGTACCACCTAGAGCAATGTAAAACTGAGGCAACCAGACTCTCCAATCTTTGTACATTTGTTATATGTATTCAGAATTTATTATTGGATGCTTCAGATTGAAAGAGATTTTTTTGAAAACTTGCTCTTTATTATCTAGGAGTTCCATCCAGGTCTACCACCAAGCTGAAACACAAAGGCTGCACCCCAGACAGGTGTGGGCTGGGGGCTGCTGTCTCATTTTGTACATTGTTTTTATTTCTGCTGATTTTATTTCTCCTGATGTTAGAGCTGCAAATCCAACAAGCAGATATCCTTCTGATGAGGGGCTCCAGTACTTCCAGTGCTCTAATGCGACACTTGTCTCTCCAGAGCAAAAGTCCACTCATCTACATCAACTCCAGTATCCAGGTGTCAGGGTTTCACTTCCCAGCCAGAAGTTCACGCAGATTTGCA
>VRYO01000638.1:11143359-11256865 GCA_009812075.1 Sialia sialis | reverse complement strand
AAATTACTGTAACTATCCTGTTTAATAGGAAGAGCCTGGAAGAATTCAGTTTCAGGGAGACATTTCTTCAAGGGTCTATAGCTGTCAACACCACAAAGCTCAGCCAGCACAAAGCAGCTCATCACGCTCCATGGTGATTGACAGAGACGAACGTCACTCCTGTTCCAGGAGTCTGTTTTCAGATTTGGCAACACTCATCGCCCCGTTTCTACTTCTAGATCTCCATCAGAAACTCACAGTTTTGGTTTGGTTTTCTTTGTTTGTTTCTGCCTATAGGTTAAATTAATTCCCTTCTTCAGAAAATTCTAAGTTTAAAAGTTTGTTTTTATATTTCAAGTACAGCACCAGAGGTGCCACGAGGACTTGCAAAGGGTGTACAGTGGCCTGACTTTGGTAGCACTGCAACCCACAATTCCCAATCACACTCTCAAGAAAGCTGGGGTGACAAAAAAGAAAATGACAAGCAAATAGGCAACCTCTGGAGTAAATACATCTGCTTACAGCAGAACTCTACAGGACAGAGCTTCCATTGAAGAGATGTCATTCATCCTTCACAGGATTTCCCTGCATAAAGAGAATGTTCCCTTTGCAAAGGGAACAAGTGAACACTCCCACATACAGCCACTCACTCTTTCCAGTAGACCACGTGTCTGGAGAACTCGTCCAGCTAATCACAGGTGGTACAGTTGGTCAGGTGGGTTCGTCACGCAGCAGCATCCAGAGGCTGCCCAGCATGACAGTGGCCACACACACGGAGATGATCAGGAACACGGAGGAGCCCAGCGGGCTGCAGCAGTCTGTGGGCATCCCAGTGCTGACTCCCGGCACATTTTGCTTACCATCTGGACTCTTGGGAACGTTGAGACACCTTCATTTCTCTTACTGAAGAGTGTGCCTCAAGCTGGAAAAAACAACAGAGCATGAAATGCAAAGACTACTTTTCCAATAAATTAAATCTGTTGCACTTGACTCCCGCTGTGGTTCCCTTCCCCCGAGAAGGCATGGTCTGGCCAGCTGCACAAAGTCCAGGCAGCACTGAGAAAACAATGGGATCTTTTTCTTGCCAGAACCAGCCTTCCTGTTCACCCTTCTAACCATGGCATGGAGGACACCCCCAGTGTGTCTGCGGAGGAGAGGAGTCTGTTGGCATAGCAACTGCACACGCTAACTCTCTGCTAATGAACAGGGATAAAATGTTTTGTTCTCATTAGGAAAAATACAGACACATTCCTGATTGGTGAGTAATGTCTCTGCCTCTGGGAGATTAGCTCAGAGCTGTGCAGCCTGAAACAGCCTCAATTCAGCCCACTGCAGTGCTTGCCTTGAACAGCCACTCTCCAAGGACCACACATCTCTCAAGGGAAAGCCCACAGAGCTTTCTGCAGCACATTGCCTTTGGGCTGAGACAGCTCAAGGCGAGAATAATGAGAAGAGGCTAGACAGGAGCAAACCAGAACAGGCACAATGGGAACACACCCCCTGTCCCTGCAGGGGAGCCAGCTCTCGCTGGTGCCTTGGCTGCACCTGGGTCCCAAGCTACCTCGCAGCAAGTAGGAAATTCTCTTTGTGCATCCACTGCAGGTCTGCACTGCACAGGGCTCAGATCAGCCTGGGACCCCAGCTCCCACTCCAGCCACATTTCCCAGTGATGGGTGAATAAATGGACAGAGCAAAGAGCTACAGAACATTCGACAGCAGAGCTCGGTTGCCATGAGATGCCTGGGTGCAGAAAAGACAGACAACAAGGGCTCCTGTCTATCAGCCAGTCTTCATTAGAATTTTGGCATTGACAATCAACAAGATCCACCACAAGTCTGGTATTTGCAGAATGTTTCCACCCTGTTGTTTCATCACTAAGGTCTGTATCTGGGTGCTCACCCAGCTCACAAAGCTTCTGCCCACAGAGGCAATGCTGCTTCCCAAACGCTCTCCCCTCCAGATCCTGCTGCCACAGGAGCCAGCACAGCAAGTGGGAAGATCACAGTACTTCACTCTTTGCAATGAAGATCCGGGGCAGATGCAAGGCCCCATGCACAACCAAAAATCCAGTCTCTTTTGGCATAACCTGGTCTATACAGTGCTAACACAGCCCAGCAGAATCAAACTGTGTAACTGCACTCCAAGTTCACAGTTCATGTCTCCATGTTGCTGCTGGGTCACATTTGCTCACATCAGTGCACCTTGTCTTGAATTCAAAAGCTGTTGAAAAGAGGGACTGCACATCTTAGACCTCAGAGGAGACTTCAGAGTCTTTCCAGGGTCTGAAAAAGTACGCAAACTCCCTTCTCCCTCTGGTGGGAGATAGGTGCTGGCCGGGATTAGTACCTCACACGGATACACCCAGCTCCACATGAAATTGGGATGTGGCAGAGCTCTTTTGCTCTCCCAGACCCCTGCATAGCTGATGGAGAAAGATGGGATTTAGGCTCATAGGCAGCTGCAGGCTGTGCTCTGAGCATCTGCTTACTTCCCTAACCCAGCCTCTCAGACCTTCACCTGCCCTTTTCCTGCTCCTCAGGGCTTCAAACACCTCAACTCAGCAGCTCAAAATGATGCAGGAGAAGAAGGCAGAGTCAGCATCGGAAAGGAAGGACTCTGCCACCTTATGCCTTTGAGAAACGTGCATGTGTTGCAGGGAACCCAGAGCTGCTGCTCTCCTTCAGCCACAAAACCTTTGTGTTAACCTGTGCAGTGATCTGCCTATAGGACTGCTTGGGCTTCATTTCTACTTTATGTCCTTCCAGCTGAGACTTCTGTTATTTCAGTCCCTAGGCGGGCACTCTACTGCCTGCAAAGCCATCTCTCTTCGCCTAAAGAAGAGAAATAGCCCAGGCTCTTGCCCTGGAGGGACAGACCCCGGCCTTGGCTGGCAGCCCCTGCCCAGCCTGCCGAGAAGCGCAGATCCCTCCCAGACCAACACAAGGCCAGAGGGGCCGGGGTGCTGTTTTCCAGCCTCCAGGCATTTTCCTTGTTCCAGGCGATCCCTCCCCCAGCCCTCAGAAAGGAAAAGCCGTGGGAATGGAGCTCAACACCCCCAAGCAGGCTCACCCCCGGGCGATGAGGAGCTTAACTCCCTGCGCGCCGGCCCAGCCCTCAGCGCAGGCGGGCAGCACCTCGGCACACGGGGACATCCCGGGACACGGCCCCGTGCTGCTCTCGCTGTCACCACAGCCCCGGTGCTGTGCCAGCAGCGAAGGACAGGCTGCCCCTCATCCACCGCAGCCCCTCTCGCTTTCCCAGGACGCTCCGCATTCCTGCAGCTCTACTTCCCAGTGTTTCCATCCTCCACCAGCACACAGACAGCAAGCCACAAGAGGAAAGCCCTCTTCATCTTTCCGCTCTCCCAGCAGGTCCCACTAAACAAAAAGTGATCTTTACCACGTCATCAAGGCACTTTTGCTCCCTTTCGCCCCGCATGCTGCGGTACAAAGCCGCCCTGGTGGGCGCGGAGCCTGCGGTCAGCCATCAGCCAGCATGTCAGGAGTTAAGTTCGCATTTCCATTCTCCTGACCTGCACCAACGCTGGCTGAATATCGAGCTATTCTTTGCAGCTTGATAAAGCATGAGAAAGCTAAAGGCCTCACACACTCCTCTTTTCACAGCTTGGCCTGCTGCCCACAAGCTGTCACTCCCTGGCACCCAGGGCAAAGAGAGAGGAGGCCAAGCTGCAGCCAGCTGCAATGAATCACTCTGCGTCCCTCCTCCCCGGGGAGCCCGGTCCCTCCTTCCGGCCAGGGGATAATGTGTGCTGCCTGCGCTGCCTTCTTCCACAGAAAAACCCATCCTGGCCCGGGGGGGCTCCTCTTGCAAAAGCTGCTGCCACAAAAGAGCGCAGAGCAAGACTGAAGAACGAGGATTTCTGCTCAGCAGCTGGATGGGAACGTGCGCCTGCAAGTGTTCAGCACAAACACCACTTACAAATCTGAAGTTGGTCGTTTGTCTAAATTGCAGGAAATTCTGGAGGAAGGCTCAGGCACAGAATCTGATTTGATGAGACTCTATCTTTTCATGCCCCACTCATGCAATATTTATTTGGGGACTGATTTCCATTCAGTCCCTTCCTGGCTGCCCTTTTCACTACATCCAGCTCAATTACCAGGTTTCAGCCAAACTCTTTCAACCATCATCACAATCTCCTCAAGTTTACTTTGATGGGTTCCATCACACAAACTGCTTCCACACATTACAGTTTGTTCTTCATTTTTAACACAAAACAGCAGAGGAAAACGTGCAGATCTCAGGGTCACCAGCATCCAAGACAAAAAATGTAGCCAAAAAGGCTCAGGGAGACCAAGGTCATCACGTGCATTTCTTGCACTACAGCCCTGCATTTGGAGAGCAGTGCTTTCAAAAGGTGAAGATGTCCAAGCCTTTGCAAGGTCAAGATATCAGCTGTTTGCTTTCTGAGAAAGGGGATATTCTTCAGTAAAACATGCAAACTCAACCCCTCTCCATCAGCCAAAGCAAGAACAGAACAGTGGCATGTGGATCCACGTGGCACATGGATACCTCCATCCACTCGTTTCTGTCTCCTGCAAAGAATAACTTCACTGCACAGCAGCCCGTCCCTGCTCAACAACTGCATTTCTCCCAGTACAGAGTAAGGAGCTGCAAACTGCAGTTTTACTGGGAAGAGGATTTATCCCCAAGCTCTGCAAAGGCAAATTCTCTTTACCTCAAGGGCAAGATGAGAGATGCTTTCCCAACAGCATGTGCTACAATATCCAGCACCCCTCTTCTCCCACTAGAACTATCCCAGTGCCTCATATCCCTACCAGCCATACTCTCTGCCCCCCTTTCCTACCCAAGGCAGCCATTTAGGCTCCAAATTCAGCATACCTGCCTGGTAGCGCACTTCAAATTCAGCCAGTGTGAGGGCAGGATTAAATAAATTCCTCTTATCTCTTCCTGCACTTGCAGGGTGATCAGGAAAGGAAGAGCTGCACAGCTCCCACCTGGCAGACAATGTGTATTCAAACAGTGAGAAATTCATCAACTCTGTTTGGATCACAGGGGTGATGCACAAAGGGTTTCTTTTATTATTGTTGTTGTTTGGGCTTTCAGGGTGTTTGTTTTTGCAAATATCTGGAACAACACAAAACAAAATCATGAAAAGAAAGCTTTTTTTAGAAAAGAAACTGAAGGACCATCGCTATTCCTAACGTTACCTTCGTCACAAACTAAACCAAGACTTAAAAACACTCTTTCAGGGGCACAGGCTGTCAAGAATCACATGTAATGACAGTCAATGCCACTTTATCACATTCTCTGCCAGATGACACTACATATAGATTTCCCCTTACGATACATTTATAGCACTTTGTAAGGTTTCTCCTGGACTCCTGTACATCTGCGTCAGTGTCTCCTCCACAACACCTGCAGCTACAAAACTAGTACATTGAAAAGATTATTATACTGAATACCCATAATTTAGGAAGCTCTAGAACTCGGGTTACCCCTTGTGCAAATGAAATACAAAACACTCCCTTAACCATACTCACACACTGTTCTGCTGTGGAAATGCCAGCTTGTCCAGCATTGCCCCCTCCTCTGACAGAAGGATCTCTAAATGCAAAGCTTAATAGAAACAGTTAATATCCTGAGTGTGGCTCTGAGCCATCTGAGCTCTATGTGTAATATAATCGGGTTCATAATGCCCAGAATAGCACTCTGGAGTCCTAGCACAGACTAAGACCTCACTGTATTAAGTGTTATGTGGATAGTTGCAGTGGTGCCGTTTTCTCTTCTGTAAAATTACCAAGTGCCATGCACAGGAACCAACCATAACCCATATTTTACAGAAGTTGGGACACAGGAGAGCTATGTATACTTTTCAAATGTCTTTTTTTGGCAGCTAAATCAGTTTGTATTTTCATAGACACACTGAGGGAGGGAGGGAGGGAAGGCAACACTGAGGTTACTCTCTCTCCAGAGCAGACAGGCAAAAGCCTAGTTCAGCTCACTGAGGCTCTTTATGTTCCTGTTCAGTGACAGAGGTCACTTGTCGAAGCCTGAACCAGATCTGGTACAGTGCTGCCTGCTAAGCATGCTGGCAAAAGGATCTGAGCTATACCCTTCTCTGCAGTTGTTTGTGTTTCTTCAGGAACACCAAAGACCTGGAGTTTGTCCCAACACTGCTTGCATGGCCTTTGCTAAAAACACGCCTTTTTAGCTCCAAAGTAAAATTTATCTTGAATTCTTTGTGCTCTGAAGAAAGTAAGCTCATACACAGTATCCATGAAGAAAGTAATTGCATGTGTTTGCCAAAACATTTCCCTTATGCAAATTCTAATTTTCAGCAGAGATTCCAGGATACTTTCCTACCATAAATACAGGTTAGATCCATGTCTGAGCTGATTACCCTCTGATGCTCTTTAGGTTCACATTGCACAGCAGGTGCTGCTCATACTCCAAAGCATCCAGAAGCCACAGCTCTTCAATTCATTGATTTTTGTGAAGCACCAGGTCATGCTTTCTGGCCTTCAGCTGATCACAGTTCATGAGCTTTCTACACATTTCGGGCTTAGGAACTACATGTGTTTGAAGTGAATAGAGACCAGATGCCTTTTGGCAAGATGCCTGAGGCAAAAACCTCAAGAGAAATCCACCATTTCCCAAGCTGATACAAATGGACAGGCCTCTCCTTGCTTCAGCTTTTACTGCCTACTTGTGAGTTGGCTATGAAGAAGGACATTCCCCTCTCACCTAAAAAAACCAAAAAATCTTTGTTTTTTAGCACTGTTTTGCCTTTTTTCCTGTTGTTCCCCAGAGAAGAGGAGCCCCAGAGGAGTCTGATCAGAGCTCATCCTGCCCTGTCAGCATGTTCTCCTGAGCTAAACAGAACAGGTGGGGAGGCAGAAAGACAAACTTCTTCAAAGCTGTTTCTTAAACCAAATTTACAGGGGTCGTCCATTGGTGGAGGACAATTGAACACATTTACAGCTGACCAGCAGACTGATATGAGAGACCTTGACCTGAAACAGATATTCAAGGAGAAACACCAAATCCAGCCAGCACATGCAGCCCAACTGAGAGCTGTCACTGCCTCCACTCTTGCTGCACCCCTGCAATGCAATCACAACCACAGTATCACCTTTCCCACTGAAGTATCTGTCCCTCTAAGGGGAGGTCATAAAAACTACCTCATCTTTTGCATGCCACAAATGATGAGGATCTGAAACTCTGAGCTTTGGCATCTGAAGTTAACTGCTGTGAAAATGTTACAGGAGATTTTTGCAGAACAGGTGAAAAGAGGTTTCCAGCTTCTTGAAAAACATAATGTGCACAGAGGCAACCCGGAGCAGAACTGCAGGGACAGCAAAAATGGAAGTCCCACTGCTGAGGTGAACATTCCTGAGCCTTTCAGTGTGGGAAAGAGGAGAAAGTTGGTAGCTGCTTTACCTGTAGACACTCAGGAGACAAGCCATCCAGATCTACAGAAATTCTGATTATCTTCTGGAATAATAGATGCAGTTTCTGGGAGAAAGATTTTTCATAGGGGGATTTTTGACTATTGGTTGAATAACTTCTTTGTTCCAGACTTTAGAAAAAAAAAAAATCAAAAAACCCAATACCAACCAAACAAAAAACCAACCTTCTTGCTATTGCTTTGCCATTCGAGACATTGTCATTGTCACCTTTCAAATGTATAAGCATAAGAGACAGCAGCAGCTGAGCTGTAGTAATTAGGAGGGAGAGATGTGCAGGCCTTGTCTCACATCTTCCTGTTAAGATGCAGTTTACACTTTGGCAGGTTTAACAGTCCCCAGTGAAAATAAGCCATCTGCATCTGCTCCAGCACACCATCATCATTTCCGAGCCCTTCAAGCAGTTCTGGAAAAATCAGCATTGCCTCCCTGCTTTTTTCATGGCCTAAATGCAGTCAGAAACCCATTAATTCTCTAACAGTAATGCAGGAACACTGGCTCTAGACCTGTTCACAAGGCATCTACTTAAAAAAAATAAATAAATCCCATTTTATTCAGGCATCTACTGAGTTCCAAGTTTCACTGTTTTCTGTACTTGCAGCAGGGAAGCCAAGAAGGATGCAAATAACCTTATTTAAATCTATTCACAACCACCCTTCCTTGGGAAAGCCAATAACTTTCAGAGGGTCTCTGCAGACTTTGCTCCACTGCTTTGCACATTGGAGAATGGCTGGTTGGTAATCCTCTTTTCACTCAGTGAGCACAGACCCAAAGGTTTTCATTCCTGTGAGCTCAGAAGTTTCCATTTCCATTTGAGAGAGACATTTTCCTGGCAGTTCTCAAAAGATGCATTTGTAAAATAGGGAAACAACCTCAAGGAATGCTAAAGCAAAGGAATAAAGCTGTACATGGACAGCCTTTCTACCTCAGCCAGGAAAGGAAATTCCTTCTCAGCACCAGTGCCCCACAAACACAACCTACTCTGCAACTACCAAACACTTGATCAACACAAAGTGACCAGCTGACCACCCCACCCTGTACAAATACCAAACATTTTCTTCGGTGTTGGTTTCAATCACCTGGGGCAACAGCCTCGAAAATCTCAAATGAAAGAAAAAGTCCAAAAACATGAATTTGTGTGTGTATGCAATACAAGCAAAGGAAAGGGGTGCACATCAAATGGCTGCAACACTTTAGAGAGGTGAAGGTATTCCACTGAACTCACTACAGGAAGACATGCTCACGTCAGTGGTTTTTAAACTTGTAGTCCATAGACTTCTGCTATCTCCAAAGATAATTAAAAAGCCAAATCCATTGTTGTATCTGCATTGTAAAGCATTTAGAAGTTTGTAAACCCCAAAGAGATTGAAACTTGCTTCTTCCAAGTGCAAAAGATTTAGATGGCCCAAAGCCACGTTCCAGAAAATACCCTAGCCAGTGGCTCAGGAATGCCAGCTCTTAACACCAACCAAATGCATACAAACCCTCTGGTAGGGCAACTCACAAAAACTCAGAATTGCAGCTATCATTCACCTCCTTACTTCTGTGCCAGGACAACCTGAGTCTCACTTTGACAGTCTCCAGCAGAGTGAGCAATTTTCCCTGCCTTGACTTGGGGGATTCCTGCTTGGTGTTCCTGTAAAGAGAAACAAGAAGGCTTCACACTGCAACAGACAGGATTCCCTCCATCACTCCCAGCTCCTTAGCAAAGGCATTCCTGAGGTGCACTGCTGCCCTAATAAATCAACAAAAGCTCTCCAGGTTTCCCGGCAGCTGGAAACTGGAATTCTGCAGTGAAGGCAAACACCTCTCCAGCTAAAGCAAACACAGCCAGGGAGCCCCTGCTGAGCACCACAGCTACTGTCAAAAGAGGGACAGAGGGAGAAGGTGGGATCCTAAGGCATCTGGCTGACAAGGGGCAATCCAACATAAAGACAGAAGATGGTCATAAACCCAGCCCTGACACCATGCGCTTGACAAAATGGTTCATCAGAATAAACCCACAAAACTTCATTTTTAGAGCAATGACCATCTTGCCCTGACACAGATGGTACTTTTGCCTTTAAGAGCATTTATTTTAGTGTTTAGAAGACCCATGTAAAAGATCCTGTAAAAATACAGAACAAAAATAGCCTAGTCTTAAACAGCTTATAACTTAACTCTAAAATAAACGAAGACAAAGGGAACAGCAGTGATCAGTATGAGCAGCACTCAGCTCAGCAGAACAAGACGACTGCTGTTTCCAGGGGTAAAGGAAAGCATTTGGGCTTTTTTTCTTTTAAAACTATATAACAGAAAAAACGCGATGAAAGATTTGAGAGAAGAATTATTAGGTGGGTTGGAATACATTTATGGGCCAGCCACCTCTCAAACAGAAACCAAACCAGCATTTTTCAAAAGCAGCACAAGGAAACAACAGAGGGTAATGTTACCAGACAAACAGCAGTAAGAGCCCAGTTTCCAGCACTAATATTTGCTAGATTGCATACAAAAAAACTAGATGGGCTGCTTCAGTACCTCATTTTCAGTCGCACTTGGAGAGTAAGGGAAAGGAGAAACCAAGCAGGGCTGAAATAGTGACAGCAAAAGCAAAAGAGCTGACTGCCTCAAATGCTCTTACAACAAGCACAAGCCCATCAATACCATAAAACATCTCTCATTCAGTAAAACAAAGGCATCTTCCTCAGATGCACCCTGAGAGTTGGAATAAATACCCAGATTTTACCATCTCCCCCTCCTGATTGTTATGCTCTCCCACAGAGAGTTTCCTGGTAACGCTTTCAGTGCAGGGATGGGAGGTAGCAGAGGGTAAGTGTGAACAAATTCACTTATGTCAGACCCAATCTGGACTGCAAATCCAAGTCTTCAGCTTCTGTGGCTTCATGGACCCTCACTTTGAGACCACCATAAGGCACATTTTCCTTCCCACTCCCTTGAAGGACCACCAGATACTAGGCTCCAAGCAAATACTGCCTTTAGGGTAAAATCCTATCTACCTACACGTGGTTAATTGAGACAGAGATGCCATGCAGCCGACAGTGCACAGCAATGGTGCAAAACCTGGCAGGTAAGTGCCAGGAGCTCCCACAAATCATCCCCCCCCAGCCCCAGGGAGATCCAGCTGGCAGAATTGTGCTCTGTTTGGGAAGATGTGAGTGGCACTTAAAAGCCCCTAGTCTCAGGAAAGAAATACCAGATGAATGTGCTGGGTGAAGGACTCCTACATATGTATAGTGGAGAGAGACACACACAAAGGAGGGCGGGGGGGTGGCTGGGAAGAGTGACAGCAAGACTTGTCTCTGGGCCTTGTGCTTATTTTGACCTTTCAGTTAAAGATTCTCCAAAAAGGCACTGCTCAGCCCCAAGCCTGATTAGATGTCTTGGGAAAAACAGAGTACAAAGCATCACACATGAATGAGCACAGAGCCATAACACGATCTTGATATTCCCACCCATCCATATGGCCAAAAAAAGCTACGTTCTTCAATGCAAACATTGGCAGCAGCAATATGAAACTAATGTGTTAATTAGCAGATTTTGCAATCCAGCACACAGCAGAGACTGCTGATGGTGGCTTTTATATAGTCAATCAGAAGTGAAACAGAACAAGTACCACATTACTCAAACCATTCACAACAAGGTTAATAATTTGCTAATTGCATATTTCTGGCCTGAGCACACCAAGGTCTGTTTTTCAAGCTTCTTTTCTCAAAGGTATTTTGAAATGTATTTAGTAAGGCAACCTCTCCATCACTTGCAACTCTTCTCTTTGTTAGCATTCAGTCTCAACTTGAATGTTTAGCTTAAATTCAAGAAAGGCCACTGGCTTGCTTTACACAGCATCAGACTAAATGAGCTCAATGATTTCCCAGCCTTGTAAAACTCTTTAGTTTTCAGCCTGTAAACAATCACAAGTTATTCTGAAACAATCAGAGGCTAAATTACAACATGCATAAGATTTACTTCTTGTATAGGATTTTCACATTGAATGCAAGAGAAGATTATGAAACTGAATTACTTAAATGCCATTGGAATTTAACGTAATTCCTAAGAGTACATGGGTTTGCACACTAAATGCTTAATAAAACTCTACTCTCCTAGAAAGTTTAATCAATAAAATAAATACCTTAAGACAGGTGAGATACACTATTTATCTTACCATTACATTGATATTTTTAAGAAATAAAAAAAACATAAAGAAGACTTCATTTTCAGGAGATATTTGAAGTACAAACCTAAAGTTGACATTCCTGTCATGAACAATATTCTTCACATCCAGAATGTACCACTTATGGTGCATAAAACATTTAGACAAAGTTTGGAAGGAAAAGAACAAACAGGGATGAAGAACAACTGAGTTGGTTTTGGAGTTATTTCTAAAGCACAGAAAAACAGCAATCAATTGCACCAGGACTAGTCAGAGTCACATAATTTAAGGTACAGCCGCTCTGATTTCCTGCCTAACACACAGGCACTGTTCCATTTTATCCACTCACACCTCCATAAAGCCCATTAAGTGGTTCTGTGAAATGTAGTGGTTTATGGCATCCAGACTAAAGGCCTGTGGAGGTCAAAATGTAAGTTCACTACTCTGCTAGTAGTTTGCTACAATGGCTCTATCATTCTTTCTGGCAGTGAGGCCAGACTAATTTCTTATTTGTTTGTCTTCTGCCTTGAGCCATTAATTCCTTCTCTGCTGGATTAAAGAGGAGCTCCTCAGAGTCAATTATGCACATGTTTTAAGCAAGTCACCTCTCAATAGCTTTTTTAGCAATCACCAGATTGGTCCTGTCAGTTTCTCCGTACAAGGCATGTTTTCTTGAGTCCTTGAGCAGCTTTTAACTTTTTTTGTTTGTTTGTTTAAAAATACCAATTTGACTGTCCTCCCCCCCACCTCTTCCCCCTTCTTCAGGGTCACTGCTTTGGTGAGGCACAATCAGTGAAAAATCAGCATCTCTGGCACACAGAAGTCCAAACTTTCCTGTGTCAGATAGATGTAATTTCACTGGACCTGTTTTGCAGCATAATGGAGGAGCTACAGAAATCAGGCTGCTAAAATCCTATCAATTGACTAAGAGTCAATTATCTGACTGTGCTGAGTGAAAGGAGCTTGTATCTTTCTTAATCACCATTTAATAATTTCTCCAAAACATCTAAGGAAAAGTTCACTACCTCCCCCATTGTGCCAAAGACTTACATACTATTCAGAATATTCAAGAAAAAAACATAAAGTAAAAAAAATCCCTACATTCCTGTCATTTCCAGTCATGGTTTTGTATTTGTCTCAGCATGGCCTGCTTCTCTGCTGAATCAACATTAGCAGTGGCTTTAGACTTATTTTCAAAATACTGATGAACTGCTGAACGGCAGAGTACACTACTGATGCTTGCTGAAGTCACCTGCTAGAATACCACTTTCTGAAATGTACCCAGTAACCCATGATTTCAGAAGCATCAGCCTTTTCTTTTAATTAAATAATTATGAGGTATGCTGTTGGTGTTGGCACAGATCAATTATTCATACCTTTCTATGACTCCAAGTCAAACATCCAAGAAACACATTACATGAAGTGATCTGCTGCCCTGCTTCTTTCCAGCAGCACTTTCTTACACTTAACACAGCCCATCCCTTCAGAGGTGTATATCCTCTGGAGTACACACCAATTTTGTAACTACCCATCTCAAACCTCCCCAAAGACCTGACTTATTCAAGATGACTGCATGAAAAGGATTCATCCCTTGTAGGCGTTAACCAGGCACTCCGTATCACAAGGACTGGTCCCTTCCTCTATTTCTGTTCTAGCACTGAACTTCCACCTCTAACCAGATTTCCATTGTGTGGCACTTCTCATTTGTGTTACTTCTCACTTTGTGTCATACAACAAATGCACATCTAAGTTTGCAAAGAGCACAAGGCAGAGAGCTTATGCTCTAGGCACAGGCAGGAGCACAGATCAGGTTTGGGTGTGGGTCAGGCTGACAGCTGGAAGGGCTCTGCCTGTTATACCACTTGGAAGAAAATAATTCCAAGGCAATAGCAGAATGAAACGTGGCTTTTACCAGTCCTTACCTTGGCATTTTCAAAGCAAGAAATTTATTTCCCATTGTGAACCACCTGGCTCAGCTGTCCAGGAACATCAATACCTGGCTGCCTGTCAGGGACCAGATCACCGAGACAGCTCCAAGTAGCAGGAACAAGCAGCCTATGAAAAACTGGTTTCAGGGAAGGCTACCCATCAGTTTTAACAGCAGAAAGTCTGCTCATATTTATGCATGACCGCTCAAGTGAACTGCATGACTGCTTTTGTTGATCTGCTCCCAGCGATCCATTCTTTCAGTAGGAACACCAGGAGGAAGCCACGCTGGGACTGGGCAAGGGGAAAAAAAACCACCCCGTGGACATACTGAATGGGACAGAAAATTCCCCTACGATTTCTCTAAGTTTATTTCCAGCAATGCCCTGCATTGACTTTTGTAGCAGCTTTTTGGGATACCTTCACACATCAAAGCCCAAGCCACACCACAGTAGTCACTTTGACTAAATCTACTTTAGAAATTGATTAAACAATTGATTTTTTCATAGCTTAGACAGATACAAAGTGACCTTTCCATCCCACAGTAAACCAAAGGGAATTAACACATGTAAACAGTCTTCATTTAAAAGGAAGTGTTTTGCTCCCTTAGAGAAAAAGTCCTGCAATACCTTTTTTCTTGCAGCTCTCAAAAGATCAATTCTCCTTCCTCCACTTGAGTTTTTCACCTTTCTGTCTAAAACAAAGGCACAAGCAAAAAGCACCCTGAAGACAAACACAAGCCTAGCTATAGGTCACCAAGTGGTAAAGACATCAGTACTATTTTGTCAGCTAACAGTTCTATTTCAGTCTGTGAAGCAGCAACACTGAGGACTGTAGAGATAAGAGTTTTACAAGCACAAAATGTTATTCTTTCTCTATAAAGAAAAGAGGTTTTTGAGATGTATTTTTCATTACTGAGTGGAATAACAAGGATGGTCCATGTGTTTATACTGGTTGAGACCATTTCCCTTGTGAATCACTGCATACATATAATTTCTACCTGCATAAAATAAACACATTGTGTTTTGGGCAAAGTTCCTTCATTAGGACCTTGTGTCTTCTGGTGCTTCCTACATGGTGCACTTGGGGATGCAGATTACAATCCTAGAGCTGAACAGCCAGGTGTCATTTGTGTTTTGGTGATCAAACAGGCTCTGGCAGCCTGCAGAAAAAACAGTGTCTGTAATTGTCACTGTAGCACCCGTTAGCATCACACTGTGCTGGCAGCTCTGGGAGGAAGGGAAACAGATGCATAGCCCAATGGCTTTCAAACATTCAGGAAAAGGATGAAACCACCCAACTGTGAGCGCAGGTGATTCTCCTGTAACAGCTTTGCTCAGCGCAGGAGCGTCCTGGGACTCGTATGTGGATGCTAAACACCTGCACCAGGCACAGACACAAACCTTTGATCAGCAAGAGTGCACTGAAAAGCAAAAGTATTTAAAGAGAAATGTTCTTGGGACTGTGTGAGCAGCACCAGCATACAAGTTCCTCCCAGCAAGACACCCATCCCTGTCACCCACTGGAGGGTAAACACCACTCAGATGTTATTTGTCTGCAGCTAAGAGTTTGGCATTCACAGATCCATGGCAAGAGCTCTGCTACAGCAGGTCTGTGATGGTGGCATGCTGTACATGTATCTGGATAGCTGGATCCAAAATAACACTGCTCTGTGATACGTCCACCAGCTTGCCTACTCTTTCTACTCTTCACAACCCTTATTCACAGAGTTCAGCAGAGAAAGCTCTCCACTGTGGTGAAGCCTAGTTAAGCACTGTGATCAGTGGCCATTATCAGTACAGGTCATTAAGGAAAGCTTCATGAGGGCACCACCCTGTACAGACAGGCATCAGATCCACAGTGAAACAGAACAATTACTTCCAAAACCATCGATGGCAGGGGGCTGCCTGTGTTTTGCCCAGAAAGTGCATTTACAAAATTCAAGTATCCAGAACAATACTGCCTCTACAACATACAGGAATAACTATAAAATATAATTAGCAAGAAAGAATGATTGTCAGAAGCCTTCATATTTGTGGCACTCTGCTGAGCTGTTACTAAGGCTACTGACACAGGCTTTCACCTCTGCTGCAGACCAGCTCAGTGCGGAGGGAAGGGGCCATGGTGACTTGATCACTGTGAGGACAGAGACTTGACTGTCGCAAGCCCAGAGAAAGCAAAACAGGCTAAATGGCTCTTTCATCTGGTCCTGTGCAGCTGCTCATATGGCCACACTGCCAGCAACACAGTCCCTACTGCCCATCAGTGCTGCTGTGAGAGGTAATCTTGCAGGTACCTGCCCTGTGGGCAGTACAGAGAGCAAGAGCAGCATTTGCATGGCAGCTGCTCTACCCCACCACTCCTTTTTCTGTAGCTCTGCATCATCTCAGCAGTGCTGGGCACAAAGCACAACCAGACACTCCAGCTCTGGGACTGCAGCTGCCTGTTTCTGAGGCCAAGGAGCTCAGCACATCGAGTCAGGGATGGCAGTGCCGCAGGGGCTGCTCTGCCTTCCTGCCAATTCAAATTTTGCCTGTGCTGCCAAGAGGACAAGCTGGTAGCAATCACCCAGGGCCATTCTGAAATTGCACATGCACCTCTGTTGGCTGTCACACATCTGGAGAACAGTTTCTGGTTACAAATCCCCAAAAGAGAGGAAAAAATTTAGATCAAAGGAGGAAATGAACAGTACTAGTCAGTGTTAGCCATTACAGCCACAGCAGTGCCTCGAAAGGCACAGTCGCACAAGGGAGCCACACCTCTCCATCACAGCCATGAGAAAGCTGCACTGCCACGAGGACAGACAGCAAAAAAACCCTGCAACCTTTGTCTTAAATCTCTCAGGTTTCAGGCTGACATAAAATGCAATTCAAAATACGTTTCAGCTAAGGATCAGAATATAAATTCACAAATGCTATAGTCTCCCCAGGAACTTCAATCTTTCTGCAGCCTCTATCAAAATGCTGAAAAGATCTGGCAAATAAACCAACACACCATGCTTCTCCATTTCCCACACTGGCACTCATACATATCATGCAATTAATTCAGTTGCACATCAGCTTTACCATTCTCTTGGGTAGAATCATTCAGTAGTGGACTGCAATCTGTAACAAAGAAGTCAAGCATGAAGTAAATAAAGATCAAAATATTCATGTCAGTGTGATTCAAAAGTCCAGGAACTGCTTCTGCAGTAGAGATCTCCAGCACATACAAGTTTTGGCTACAGTAGGAGATATTAGAAGACAGGTGAGAAGAGCTTATGACTCTGGTGTGTGGAAGACCACAAACAGATGATCAAAATGCTCATCACGTTACCAAAATGCTCTCACATGCGATAATTTCATAATTCACTAACAAAATCACTTTCTCCAGCATTTTAAGGAGGTTCAATGCAAAAAAATCTTGGGACCAAGGCTGAAAGTGCTGAAGAGAGAGTTGTCATTAACTAAATCCAAGCTGTTCAAAACCCTACAGCAGCTTCACTGAGGACATTATTTCTGATAAGACCATCTCTGAAGCCACAGTTCCTCTGCTTTACGTTTTTGTTTTCTAAAGGACTACTAGCTGACCAGAACACTCAGCAGGCAATGCCAGGAGCATTTTGTCAAGCATTTGCTTGGCCAGCTGTTCACAGAGGATGGCATTAATTTATGGAAACTAGAGAACCCAAAACTTCTTCAGTGTCTCACACAGGAGGATGAGGGCATGGGCACTTGTAGGCACAGAGGGATTTCAAGAGCACAGAATCTTCAGGAGTCAGGGTCAGAGTGGAGAAACAGGTGGCACTCCAGTTCTTAATGTAGCTCCACACAAAGAGCAGGGAAGCCACTTAACCAAACTGTGAAATGGTGCACTACAAGAAAGCTAAAAGAGCAGAGATTGAAATGAAAATTATTTTGAAATGACATGCATGGGCAGAAACCCTCAGCTGAAAACACTACTCCTTATGTAGTAATTTTGAGAATTATTATAACAGGGTAAGATGTCAAACATACCCATTCTATTTATAGAACGACATGCAATTTAGTTAGAAAACAAGTTTCATCAGCATAAATGCTTGAACACAATCAGCTTCCTCCACCTGCACAGTTCCAGGCACAAATACCCTCCTGCCACAGCAGAGCTGCAGGGAAGGGTAGGACACAAGGACTGCGTTCTCCCTGGAATAACTGCAGCAGGATGAACCCCATCATTGTGACTCAATACCACATTCTGCCAAGATAAGCTGACACATGTTTTTTTCACTGAAATCCAGAAGCACTGCCTTTAATTTCAGAACTAAGGAAAAATGCAAAGAGAGGGAGAATGGTGATGACTTGAAATTGTCTGCACCTGCAGATACAAAGCAGCAGCAAACCATTTAGTCAATACCTTACAGCTGCGTATCCCAATGGCTCACCACTGATTCTGTGTGGGTATCTGGAGCAAGTGGTGACACGATTTCAGTTCCCAATACGGAACCAGCCAAGCTAAACCACCACCAGAAGCAAAGATCAATCAATCCCCTTCCAGCCCGTGGCACAGGGACCAGAGACTTCCCACAAGAGCTAGACCAGGAATAGATACAAGTAGCAAGATAAAATTACAGTGTTCAGATACTTCAAGAAGGGAAATGAATTATCATTTTCTAAAAGGGAGTAGCTATGAAGTTGCAAGAATTTTCAGACCAGCAGTGCTGGTGCAGAGCAGAGGCTGGGGAAACTCAAACCTTCCAGGCTGTTCCACAGTTAAACTTCAGAGCCAAAAGCAAAGCGTTTAGCAGGCACAGAAGAAGTGATCCTAACAGTACTTGCAGTTTTTATACTACAAGCAAATCGCTAAAGCTCACATTCATTTAATGTCTGGCATCTGGAAATTTCCTTAGGATCGTTTTTATTTGAAGATTCATTTCACATTTTGATCAACATCTAAAATCGGATCATGCTACCACAAATTTCTTTTCTACTTCCTTTCCCCCTCTTTTTCTTTCTTGAGATCGGCAGGCAGGACTTGAAAGTGAAGGTCTGAAATTAAATTCAGGCTATTAGAAACTATTAAAAAATTCATTCAATAACAAAACAAAAAACTAAACAATAACAACAAAAAGAACAAGCAAAAAATCCAAAACAAAACAAACCAACAACAAAAAAAATTGCCCTAAACTGAAGCCATTTGTTTCTTTTTTCTTTCCCTCACGAGCATTGGGAGGCAGCACTTACTCCTAGTTAACAAAAAAGAACACCTAAATTGTTTCCTGGAACCTTGGAATAGCTCAGATGTCTTAGTTACTACTTGGCTGAAAAAAATTATTAGCAGTGAAAACAAGTCCTCCGCATTTATTACTTAAGCAGCTGGGGAGAAGAGGCAGAGCCTTAAAGAGCTCACACCAAAGCCCCGCGGTTCTCCCATTAGTCAGGGCTGCGTGTTGGTACAGGTTGGAACATCCTCCTTCATGTTTTCGCACCTTTGCAGCTTAGCAAGTCTGAGCTCCAGCAGCTACAACCCCGGCCAGTTTATTAAGCAGGGGAGCATCTCAGTTGTCACTGCGGCAAACCACAGCTCGCAGGCTGATTCTTCATGGTTCCAGAGCAATATGCAGGTAGCAAAACCTCTCCATGCTGGTTTTAGAGTCTCCTGGACTCAGTGTGCCACCAGGAAAGGCCCTTTGGCTTTCACCACTGTGCTGGAGTAAAGACTGTGCAACACATGAGTTTACTGTTTCCCAATTAAATTAAGCATCTACTCTTCCTTCCGGAACAGCAGTATCATGTCACGAGACTGTGCACATGCTCCCGCTGCCTCAATCGCTTGTTTCTGAAAAACACAGCAAGAATTTATAGAACTTGTCCTCTGGCACTGAGACGAAACCAGACAAAGCTCAAATAATGATCAATATGAATCTTCTCTAAAGGCATCATCACCACCATCAGGTCATCAAAGACGCCTCCAGTAATAGGACGGGGAAAATGATACCAGCACAATGAAAGACCAGCTGGCACATTCCCATAAAGGCAAAAGCAGCCCTCCTGTGGTTTTCATGAACAGCAGAAGATGAATCTTTTCAGATACAGTAATCCTGCAATCAGATACTCACAAGAACCACAAATAAATGCAAATCAAATCCAGGGCTTTAACAGCTTACAGGGAATGCAAAGGAGAGCCAGTAGAACACACCAGATCCCAGCACACAGAGCACAAAGATGTTTCACTGAAGATCCAGGTGAGCAAAAAGGGCACCAGTCCAAGCCCTGCTTCCTGAAACTAGCTTGTATCTAGAGGGCTAATTCTTACAAGGAAGCAGGCAGGCTCATGCCTCCTCTGACTGCTACCATCCTGCATAGCCTGCAAGATGGGATGAATCAAAGTCCTATCATCTTTCTCCAAGATGCCCTTATGCAAGATTGGGAGGGTTCAGCTCAGAACTTGGCTACAACAAACAATTTGAAGTTTCAGGAGGAAAAAAAAAAACCAAAAAAAACAGCTACAAACAAAAACAGAACAGATGGAGAGGCTGTCAGTGAGGAGAAGAAAGTGAAATCCTTGTGAGTTTGCTTTGACAGGCAGCAGGAAGAACTGAGACAGAGAAGAAGATGACAGAAGAGAAATAATGTCAATCTATCCAATTCAGCAGTAAAGCTTTTACCAGAAAAAAAATCTCAAGCATTTCTGGGGAGTGGCTGCTTCATCTCCTTCTGAACAGGACCTCTCTGTTGTTCTCCCTCTCCAGCTGACACTGAAACTTACACTGAAAAAGACACCATGCTTCCCTGTACCCATCACTGCTGGCTAAAGGAATTCCAGAAAGCAAAGAACAACAGCGCAAGACAGAAAGTGCAATTACTTTTATCTTCTGTTGGACAGTGCTGGATAGCACACACCCCACACAGGCAACCTGGGTGGGTGCTTTTTCCTTCAGCGCACACCCAACATACAACTGGCACTGCTTAATTTGGCAGGCAGCCTCTCTGCCGGCTCACGGGGCCACCTTCGGCGGCAACAGATACTTTTCAGACTCGTTTAGTCCTTGCAGGCCCTGCTGGCAGTGCCAGGAAAGCCCAAGCGTGCCAGCAGCAGCAACACTCCAGCAGCAAGCCCGCTTCACACAAAGGCTGGCACTGAAGGGAACGGCTCCGCACTCACGGCAGCCCTGTCAGCTTTTCCCTCTGCCCTTATATGGGAACATTCCCGCTGGGAATATGATGCTCTTGGTGGACATGAAAGGTAAGGCAATACCTGAGCTGTCAGCAGGCGAGGGCAGAATTTTTCTTTTCTGAAAAGCAAGCAGAATCTTGGAGCCTGAACTCTTTGCAGCACTCACACGGGAGAAAGTAGAGATTAAAAGTGTCAACCGCTGACAGTCTGCACCCACCTTTCTCAAGAGTTATGCTGGTGATTTTAATCTTATTAGATATTGTTAATCGTATTACTAACCTAACTCTTTTCACATGTTGGAAGAAATTTAAAGAGAAAATTCCATATATGACCATGCTATAGTAAATGCTTTCTGGCCAAATCTCAGTTCAGGGCAAGTTCCTGGCTTGAAGATTCCAGTTCAGCTGCACACAGGTGTGCATGTGCATAGAAACACTCTGCTCAGCACCAAACTAGGAATCACCTTCCCTGCCAGATTCTTCTCCATCCATAACCTGTTTGCTTTCTTCTGTGATTCTGCTAGGCATTGCTGGCTTCTCAAAGTGACCCTATCAAAACCTGTGAAATTCCATGGCCCATTTGTAGCAAGGGGAAACACCAATTTCCCTATTACAATGCAAAACCACGTAGCAAAGCAGCTCAGTGCATCAGCTTTCCCTGAATTAGGGTGAATGTTTCCATCACTGGCTTAGCCCCCTGACGTCACACAGGCAGATCATTAATAAAAGTCATTGATTTCTGCATCTCATACACAAGGCAGAGCACTTCTGTGATCCCTGTTCAAAAAGTGAGGTCACAAATGAGCGGACCACATTCAGCCTCACACAGAATAGAGCACTTGTTTAAGTAAAATACTGACCCCGCTGTTTTACAACACTCGGGGTTGTAGCCCCTTCCTCTTTGTAACTACAGCAGCACTCCAGATACTCTCCCAGGACTACTCCTGTTCCAGACTGCTGCCCTGAGATAAAGCAGCAGTCACAGAAAGTTTAGATTTAAGAAAAGGAAGATCTCAGATTGCAACTCCTGGAACACAAAACACACCTGCACAGAGGGGCCCAAACACTTGCTGCAAACTCTTTCAAAAGGAATGCGTTCAAGGTGGAAAACGAGATCTCCAGACGAGCAGGAATTACCCGGTCAGTGCGCTCCGAGCAGCGAGGCGAGGGCCGGGCAGCTCCTCCAGCGCGGCCGCGCGGGCGGCCCGAGCCCAGCCCGGTGCCACGTCCCGCCGAGCCCTGCCGGTGCCGCTGCTCCCCGCATCCCGGCAGTGCTCCCGCCGGCGGAGCCGCTCGCCAGCCCCGCCGCCCGCTCCTGCTGCTCCTCCGGGACGCGGAGCCGCGGGGACCCCCGCCCTCCTCCCCGTAGCGCCAGCCACGGGGGCGGCTCGGAGCGAGGGGCTTGCCAGCCCACCGGAGCCCCCTCGCCCCGCCCGGGAGGCGCCGCCGCTCCGGAGGGGCCGCGCCCATCCCCCCACGCGGAGACAAAGCGCGGCCCCCGGGCGGCACCTGCCGCCGGCCACCGACCCCCGGCAGCGCTTCCTTGCCCCGGACCGGGCGCGGCGACGGCAGCAGCTTGCGCCTCCCTCGCCGCGGCCCCGGTGCCCGCCGCCCCTCACCTGCCGGGGCGGCCGCCGCGCTCCGCTCCCGCCGCCGCCACCAAGCGCTGCCCGCACCGAGCCGCGGAGCGCCCGCCCCGCCCCGCTCCCCGCTCCCGCCGGCCGCCCCGCCCCCCAGACCGCGCTCCTCCAATGGCAGCCTCCCGCTCCCTCGAGGCCCCGCCCCCAGACCGGCCCCGCCCCGCTGGATCCGGCTGCCCCCTCCGGCACGCGGCCCGGCGGCGACACCCCATTGGCTGGCGCAGGGAGGGGGCGTGGCCAGCGGCCGCTCCGCGCCCCGGGCCGTGCCCGGGATCCCCATCCCGAGGGCCGGCAGCGGACAAGGGGCTCGTGTCGCTCGGCACAACGAGTCTCTGCCTTTGCCGAGCGAGCCCCGGGCAAGGCCACTGCTCTGGACATTGCTGCCGAAACGAGCGGCGGCTGCCGGCCGGTCCCAGTGCACAGAGCTGCGCCAGAGGGGTCCGCGGCGCCTCTGATGAAAGCTGGGCTTTCAGCTGTGTATTTTGAAAGAAATCGCAGCATTTTTCTTGTCTCTGCGTTTGTAGCAACGTAACTTTGCAGTTAGGCTCGGCAAGGCTTTGTGCTTGGCCCTCCTCAGGCGAGAGGTGCGAGTGGGTGGGAAGCTGCAGCACGGGGCACAGGGAGCAGAGCCTGACAGCAAAACTGATTGCCAAAGCTGAGAGTAAAACCCTTGAGCAAACCTGACTGCAAACCCAGTTTGTCCCCCTGTACACACAGCATCGGGAGGCTTAGGCACAGCCCAGCCCCAAATTGCAGAGTATGTGGGAACCAGCGCATTAGCGAGATTGGAGAATGTGACAAAAGCATAGTTATCTCTAGTTGAAAAACAGCGAAGGACATACCATTCTAGCTGGAAGTCGGTGGAGACAAAAGCACCATAAAGCAGAAGCGCCTGAAGTGATATGTGTAATATAAACTGACTGCTGGTTTTGTGATTTTTATTCCTGTGAAGCTGGAAGCTCCAGTTATGGGCAGAGCAGAGGCTGGTGCTCTGTGTAAGAGACAAAAGCATTTCTTGCCACTGAGAACCGACTGCATAAAATCCTCTCTCTGAATTAGGGGTAAGTTCTGTCAGTAACAGCTCTACAGAGGGACAGAATTAATGCTCCCATTTTTCTCGCTCACACTGTAACTTCTGTGTTTCCCAGATGTGCTGTGCTCTGCTGTTGTTGATCAGTGAATATACAGTTAGTCTAACAACTGGCTTGCTATACATGCAGTGACTGACTGTAAGGACTGGTCATTTGCCTGCTGAGCTGACTGCCAGATGTTTGGCAGTCCCAGACAAAAGATGGAGTTATGCCTTAAGCATCCAGCCACAGATTCTGTGTGTGGGAAAGAAAACATCTCTGAGGATGTGAAGAAGTGATTCAGGAGCTGTAGGTAAAAGCAAACTGAGGAAGAATGCATGGGCCTGGTTTGTGCAAAATACAGAATATGCCTTTTGCTGGGGTGCCCATCACTTCTCCTTTTTGGTTACAGATGAAGCTACAGATCTCCATTGAAAACATAATGCTGCTCTGAAAATCTGAATCGGGCTTTCCTCCCACGTGCATTTCTGGCATTTCAGAGGGACAAAGTTGGTACAAATCCCACGTCCAGAAGTGTCATTAAACATCTACTGTCTTTGTTACAATACATCACTCTGTCATACTCCCAGCCCCCAAATTTTATGAAGTAAAAAATATGTCTGGAAATTTAGAGATACTGAACAGTGCCCAGGATCTGGCAGCATGACCATGGTGTCCCAAAGGAAGGATTATTGCAGAGGCAACTGCTGGCTCTGGCCTCAAGGACCTTTGCTCTTTGGCCCTTGGTTATTCTGAAGAGTCCTTGGAGTCTGCTGTGTGCAGAGCCCACGAGGATTCCCATGAGGAGATGATCCCTTACTTGTTCTTCTCCCAGCACAGAAAAATTCATCTTATTGTCACACCCCACCCCTGAATCGCTCTTAGCTTAGAGCTCACTGAATTATCATCTCACTAATCAGAGACGTTTTAACTGTGCTCAAATTGCATCTGCCAAAATTCAGTTTTGGTGACTAAGACCATTAAAAAAAAAAAAAAAAATCCTAACTTCTCTTTGCTCCAACCCATTCCTGACTCAAAACACTAATCCCCTTTGAGCCTTTCCTCCAGAGCCAGTCCCAACCTGCAGCCCCTTCTGTCTGCAAGCTTCACTTAAAAAGCAGCAAAAAACTCAAGGAGAGCACATTTGAAAGGAGAAACTTTTCCTTCTGTCCCATGGCAGGGTTGGTGCAGGGAACTGGATGCAGGGTCTGCTGTGAGAGCAGAGCAAGAAGAGCTCCTGTGCACTTTAGGGGTGTTACAGTGCCTCCCTCCCACCCCTCTTACAGCCCTTCTGAGTGACAAGGATATTATAAAACCACTGTGGGATCAATCATTCCCCCTTCTGGGAAGAGTTTTTATCCATCTGCACAAAAATTTTTCAGTTCTTAGAAAAACCCAAACAAACCAATCAAACCCTAGAGAAAAAGCTAATTCTCAAATTTGATACTGCTGAAAATGGTGTCACACTAAGAACAAACATCTTGAGGAGCAAATGAAAACAATTTTTGATTTCCATTTGTTCAGAAGGTTCATTTTGTTGTGTTGTTTTCAGTATATTTAAATCCCTAAAGGATCCTTTTCTGTAAAAACCCTTGTTAATGTCTGGTTCTAAGCAGGTTAGCTAAGTTTCTTATGTAACTATTATGATAATCACAAGGCTAGCAGCTGCTTATGCTCCTTTTGATTTCCTTCTTACTCTTCCTCCCCTCCGAGCAGGGGATGAGACGGGTTAAGAAAGTCACAAGGGATATGTGAATACTGTCTATAGCTTCTGGGAATAAAGTATATTTAGAGCAGTAATTCAGTGACCAACAGAAGCTTTAACTACATCCACCCTACTTCATATCTGACTCCATTCCTTTCAAGCTTTCAGTTGTCAGAACATTTAGAAACAACATTAAGGTCTTTATTAGGGCCATTGGGGCACCTACAGATCTGCTGGCAGCAGTCTGTTGATGTTTAAAGATCTGATTTTGAGTACAAAAAATAGCCAATACCCCAGAACCTGCAGGGGTAGAGCAAGAGACTGAGCACACACCTATTTGCATAGGTTGCTTTTCTCCCTGCAGAGCACAGCAAAACAAGCTTGGGATGCTTGTGGCAATCCCTTTATCTTGGAGCTCTGCTGCTGTGTTTAAGCACAGACCTTCTCAGATTATTCAACTGCCAAGCACCAGAAATCTCACTTCTCTATGCTTTATGAGTGAGGTCATGAATGTAACTTGCTAGCAAAAATCTGGCAATAAAATACAGTTCTAAATATATTTTGGACAAATCCAACATTGTCTGCCTTTTCCTAGCTCACGAACCTCATTCCTATAGAAAATCAAACCTGTTTCTGAGGTAAACAGGACATCTCTACCACTCCTATGCTCCACAAAGAGGGAAGTATTTGTTTATAGAAGGTATGTTGTGAAAGGAACTGTCTTTTCCAAACAAACAGAAACAAAGAAATCAACAGGAGCACCTGCAACTTCCAGCCAGAATCCTAGAATACTGGAACATTCAAAACCCAAGTATTAAAAAAGAAATGTATATCCTAATTGTGACACTAAATCCAAATGCTTTTGTCCTGTCTTCTTAAGCAACATTTTCTAGTTCTCCCATGAGTGGAAGGAAGGGCAGCTTTTCTCTTCAGAATGCACCTACTGTTAGAAGTCTGCAGTGACCTCATTCAAAGTTATTTCCATAGCCACAAGCTGTTTGCTTTTGAGTTACTGGTGGTTTATCAAGGGGCAGTAAGAACTCAAAATAGCTTAGCAAGGGCCAAGCTCAGGCCACTGACACCCATTTTTCTATAGTTAATATCTATCAAAGGGCTTCCTGTTGCTCTTACCAGGTTCTCTTTAGCTCAGCTTCTGCGTCTTGCCAGACAGAGGAACTAATCTGAGCACTGGGTTCCCCTGGATCACCACAGCACCCAGGTCAGTCCCTGGCTCACCAGTCCTGGACATGATTTTGCAACCACCATCCCCTTGGATGAGCATCTGGGGCCCAGGGCTGGCTGAGCCACCCTGCCTAGAGAGGTCTTTGCTCACAGAGTAAGAATTCAAGTCTCAAAAGACCTTAGCCAGCAGAAATTACTCGTTGAAGACAGGATCTGCTGAGAGACCTCATTCCAAAAGTGAAACTCAACTATCTATTATAAACCTTTTTAATAACCCAAAGGTATGCAACAGAACAACAGAACACATTTTTTTTCTTTTTCTTTTTATTTTTTTCCTGTTTTTACTAGAATAGACCTGAAGAGCACAGGCAACAAAGTATTCACTTAGTCCTGGCTGAATAATCAGGAAACATGCACTGAGATGTCATATGCTTGTGTAAATCACTGCTGCAAATGTACCTGAACTGAGGTGAGTGCCCAGGTGAACACCCCCTGTATGGCTGTGCTGGTTTTGTTCAAACTCAGGTATTTGCCTGTGTTACCATGACAAGGGCTTAGCACAAAGTACTAAACAGATTATACATGCAGTCCATGTTATAGCATCTTCCTGGAGATTGCCTTCAGCCAGCTCAGGTACAGCCACTGCTGCAGCCACACCTTCTGGCTTTGGGGTGCACATACAGCGCAGTGCCAAGCTCCACATTTAGATCACTGCCACAACGGAGTGATGATTAATCCAGGATTGAGGGAATACACAAATCTTCTCTCCTAATTATTATATAGTCACAGTTAATTACAAGGGTTTTTTCCTAATTGAAATTATTCTGCTGTCACTTCACATAGGAGGATTTAGCAAGGAAGAGCAGAACTAAGCGAGCCATGGTAATTACTTGCAACACAGAGCTCTGCCAGCTACCCACAGGATATTGTGCCTGAGTCTTGGAAAGTCCCTAAAAAAGGACAAGATTCAGTTATTTTCATCTTGATACACACACCTTCCTGCTCTTCTCAAATTTCAGGTGTTATTTCAAACAATTGTTTATCACAGATTTGTTTGCTACAGTTCACTTACTGTTCATACAGTCCTTGACTGACTTTTTCTTCCAGTAACTCTAAATAGAGTTACAGGAATAACACTCTCTTTAAATGAGTAAAAAGCAGATCTCTTTAGATCAATAAACAGCCCTTGGTTTTGTATTCTCATTAATTGTACATAAATTTAGCCTCAGACCTCTGCTCATTTTTGATGCTGCTGTGTACAATTCAGTGAGAGCTGCCCTGATTTTCAAGTTTAGCTGCCTAAACTTCAGCATTTAAAAACCATGCTTATACATATATATATAATCCACATCTTCAGTGGTGGCAAAAAACACATTCAGCCAGTTACAGTAATGGGGGCCAACTTTATGTAGTTAAACTAAATAAAAACCCCAAACCAGAACAAAATTCTCAGTGACTAGTGTGGCAAATTACAAACAGAACCATTGTATTAGTCCTTCCCCTTTAACTACAGATTTTTCTGATTTTCATCAAGCTCCTGCAAGAAATATAACCTGTAAAAATATTAGTGAAATGATAAAATGAAATATGAAAGATTTGAAAAATTCTATTGATCTGTATGCACTTCTTGATACAGCTAAGTGTATGGGAATTTTTATCCCAGTTCTGAAGCCAGCAGATCAAACTGCTTCCCTGAGAAATGATTGTTACTCACTTCACACTCCAAATAATCAATGTGTAAATCAGCACTGGCACTTTCCAAAACCACTTTTTGCACTTTCATCTCTCTTACAGGTAGTGAATCATCAAAGATCATTCCTAACCCTGTTTCTTTATTCTGTCATTAACAGCCAGTGATACCAAATGAAGTTGGTGCCACACACGTCCCTGTCCCAAAGATCTTGCAGTTTAGGAGCTTATAATCAAAACCTCAAACTCTCTTAGAATAGGAGGAAAATAAAATAGCAGTGTACCAGACAGGTGAGTTGCTTACACAAAAGCATGACAACATGAAGTGGGCACGCTGCTCCTTTGTCTGCAAAGGTCCCACAGAAGGGCTGGGGAAGCAGGAGCTGGATTTGCCTATCTGCTGCCATCGCAGGGAGAAAACTGTTCCTTATCTGAGCCATACCAGAAACATTGTGAGGCCACACACAGATACTTGTTTAGCTGTTCAGGCAAGTGTTTTGCCTCCATCAGCCAATTTTCATCCTTCCAGGGAACACAGACAGCTGGACCTTTCACTCCTTTCCAAATATTATTTTGGAGTAATTTGTGTCTTACTGCTAATGGACTGGCTTAAAAGCACCTGCTGTAGAGTAGCATTTCCATTTCCAGGCAGGACAAAATTAGGAAAAAACCCCAAAACAACAATCCTGGAATAAGTTCTAATGAGATATTAGCAAGGATAAGAAAGTGATTGCTCCATAGATGATCACTAAAACCACAAAATACCTTTGGAATGACGGGTTAAGGACTCTGTAGAGAAAGCATAATTGGCTTATATTGTCAGAATAAACACCATCATACTTAATACAGCTCTCTGTCTGAACCCTTTGCCTCTTTCCCTGCCTGCAAGCCTTGAAGGACATGCAGATATCAATAATAAAGAGCTGAAGCTTCAGAAATGTTTTGGATACTTCAGAAAAAACCATCCTAGGAAAAGGTTAGCACGTGTAGCTTCAATGTGTTTTAAATTCATCATCTGGCTGTTCATTAACTCCTAATGATTTGTGAATGAACAACTGGCAAAATTACGAAGAAATAAAGAGCAAAATATAGAGAATTATACATGAGGTGTTTAGATCAATGATAGAGCAAAGGAATAATTGGAACAAGAAATCACAAATCCAGCTCCAGAGTGAAAAATCACTGTGTATTTTATCAGTTATATCATGTCCATCTCGAGGTTCTGTCACTTGCTCCGGTAGTGGCTGCAGTGTGGGGTGGTGAAGATGTAACAGAACTTCATGGTGTCCTGGGGAGAAGGAGGTGACAGGGGAACACTGATGGCTCTGAGGGGATGCAGGATTTTGGGGGATCACCTCAGCTCACTCCTAGTGCTGTGCAACTGGAAGAAGACTCCTCTTTGTGCCCAAACCTGGGGGAGAGGGACATCAGTTCATGGGACAAGCCCCAAAACCTGTCTGTCCAAGCAATAAATATGTCTGAACTCCAGAATTTCAGGGGTATGGAGGGTGGCTTGGGGCTGGGTACAAGATCAGTGGGTCAGGATATGTACCTGATTACATTACAAGCCTGTCCTGGACTACTGGGGCCACTGGGGATCATTGGGGTAAATTAGAGCCTGATGGAAAAAACTGGGACCACTGTGGGGTGATGTGGAGCACTGGGAGCAACCAGGGTACAACTCGGGGTCTGAAGGGGACCATTTTGGGCCTTGCAGATGGAATTTGGGGCTAAAAGGGGCATTTTGGGCACTGTCTTGATACACAAGACTAGACAGTAAGAGTGAAACTGAATGAAAAGATCAAACTGTGGCATTTCCTTTGCTTGTTAAATAGCACAGTGTAACAGAGAAATGGACTAAAGCTCTTCAAGTGTTTCAAATATACAGGAGAAGGCATAATGAGAAACACTACAGCAGCTTTATTTGGACTTGTACTCTAGGTACTTAGAGTGCAAGTTTACCTTTATTAATCTAATAAGTTGTGGCAATTAATTAGGGATCAGTTCCCTTTCAGGATGATATAGAGCACAGGCAGAGTAATGGCAAACATAGCACATGTCAGTGCAGTGCTGTAAATAGAACTTCTCTTGATTTGCGTTTCCAGTCTCCGCTCGGTGTCACACAATTCCAAAATCACATCTCTCACAGCAGCAGCCTGGCCCTTGCCCTCCCCCGAGGGCCTCGGCATCACTCTTTCTGTAGGTCGGGACTGGATGGCGAGTTTGACACTCTGCAGCTCGGACAGCACCTGTGTGATACTTTCCTGCAGCCTGTTAAACTGCTGCTGTAAACTCCCCAGACATGAACTGACTTGTTTAATGTAGTTCAGCTGTTCATTTAAAGGCATTAAGAGAGAATCTATTTTTATGGAGTCATTCCTGGTTTCTCTAGTTAACAAAGCCCCTTCTTTCACTCCCCGCGATGCTGTTGTTCCTTCCAGCACCTTTTTTAGGTCTTCTATGACATCACTGAGATCTTTCTGCTGCAAGTAATGGCTGGAGGCCTGTTCTTTGATAGCTTCTTGCAAATTTACTGGGCCCTTCTGTGCTTCAAGCACCAAGACTTTCAATTCTTGCAGCCTTACTCGATTGACATAGGTGGAACCAAGAACACCTATAATGGCTCCCAGCACAGAGCCAATAATAGACCAGTTCTTCGTTTTTTCAGCTCTTGTGCGCTCTTTCTCATGGCTTTCCCTGACAGCTGCAGAGAAGAGAGAGAATTTCTCTCTCTCAGATTCTTCTGCATTTAAATATGCAGCTCGGTACCTCTTCTCTTCCTGCAAGAAATACAGTGATGAAAACAGGAGGTACAATATGAAGCTATAAAGTCTACACTAAAGGGAAAAAACCCCAAATCAACCCCCACAGTGCAGGTGAAAGAATGGAAATTAGGAACATCTATTACAAGTTTCAGAAATTTTCCCTTGAATGTGGGATTTTCTTTACCAATCCTACTTAAGTCAATGAGATGTCATTTTAAGTCTGAGAAATGGAAAAGGTTATCAGGAATCACTGCTGAAGATCCTGTGCACGAGAATCTGCCAAGTGATGACAGAAAATGGATATGAGTGAGCAAGGTCTTTCACCCCACATAATGTTCACTGTTTCAGCCTTGCTGACTTCTCCAGACATCAGCAGAAGGCAGCTGAGAGAATTTCCATGGATTAACCAGAAAGGAGTTTCTCTCATCCCATGGAGAGTTAATTCGTTGAATGGCAGTTTTTTCTTAACTACTCATGTACAGGTCACCACGACAACAATTAATTTTTTAGGCTCATTATCTTCAGTTTGATTCTCCAAATTTACTACTCTACTTTAGCATTAACATATAAAATTTGCACAGGGTATCAGACTATTAATATTAACTAAGTAAAACAAGCACCCTAAGAAATTAACTCTGATCACTTATTTCAGAACTGAACTGCATCTACAAAGACAATCAATAACTAGCACAAATGTTCAACATATTCATCAATGGTTAAGTACCAACATATTACCTGCAGCAACCTGTGCTCCAGAGTAGCCAGCTCTAAATACTGGGTGTCATCCCGAGAGACCCTGTCTAAGCGATCCCGAATTTCCTTCAGTTTAATCTGCTGGGCTTCTACATTTTCACGAGCCTCTCGTACTATCCCTCGAGCTATCATAAAGACATTTTCTGCCTGAGAAAAAAGAGCATTTATTTTAAAGACTTATTACTATACAGATCTAAATTGCTAGTAATTTTTTTGTGGGGGGAGGAAAAAAAACCAACAACAAAATAAACCACACTCCAGTTTAGGGGATAAGCTCTATTTACTACATGCATAGCCTAGAACACATTCACAATACATGCACAGACAACCAAAGCAGAAAAAGGCAAAATTCTCCTTGGACAACCTTTTCTACCTGACAGTGTTTATGCTTCATACAGCTCTATTCACAATTTTTAAAATTCCACATTATCTCCATGTTTACCTCTGTCACTTTTCCCTGAGCCTCTCGAACTTCATTGATTCCAACAAATTCTTCGTATCTGTCCCACCAATTCCTGCATGTCGCAGACACTTTTTGGAGGGAGTTTTTTCCCATAACAGTCCCTGATTCTGTGATCCGATGAAGGAGAGCCATGGCCATTTCCACTGCAGACTTGGCTTCAGGCCTCTTGGGTGCTGATGGGCAGTAAGTCCTCACCACGTGTAAATTCACTTTTGGACTCCACTTCATCAGTGAATGGTGATACTGCAGACCACAGGACACTGAGGACACACTTGATTTGTATTTCATAGGCCCCATGTCTTGAATTTAATCACTAAATAAATGTGCTACAAGGAAGAAGAAGAGAAGTGATTTAAGTATGGCTGATTCATAGCTCTTCAACTACACGTGTGCCAAAACTAACCAATTCAAGAACGGCTAAACCATTTCTACTTTTACAACACTGCTTACCTAGAGAACTTTCCACAATTTTCAACGAAGTGCAATTGTGCCACAGATTCCAGATTTTCTGTTAGGAAGTACTCCCACCATGCTTCATGCTTCTTGATTACTAATTCACCCACGGCGTGAACAGCGATCATGTGCAGAGCCAGTAACAGCAGGGGTAACTTCAGAGAAATTTAGTGCTTCTGCAGAGCAGTGACTGCACGAGCTGGATCGTGCCTCAGGTACTCACAGTTCTGCAAAAGAACGGAAAAGAAAAAAGGCAGAGAGGGAATAAAATCTTGATAAAAAAGAAGTGTGGCTTGATCGTTCTCTCTATCTTACATTACACAGATACAGGAAGTGTTGAAGGATGCAAAGACAAAAACATAAAGGACAGATGGAAAACCCAGCAGTGCTCAACCAAACACAAGTATTCCCATGAGACTTCCTACAAAATAATAAACCAGGACGAGCCACAAGAATAGAAAAATCTCAGGCAGTGAACGCACAGCATTCTGACACACAGGGCTGCATTTTAAAATGAGCTTAAAATTCTTCCTTACTCTGCAAAAGCAGGCTGCTAGTTATGGTTTATTGTCTACTGATTTGGAATATGATCTTAGAGTTCTACTGAGGCACATGCCTCTAAAAACTGGAAACAGGAAAACTTTTTGGTCAGGTTTTATATGAAAATTGAGTATGACTATATTAGGTTTTGGCTAATATAATACGAAAACACGAATTACTGAGAACGTTTGATACCTGCTGCATTATATTATATTTTAAATTATTTTAAAACAGCTTTCCTTGTTAATTTTAGGTGATTAATACCGGCATCTCCACAAAAAAGTATTGTACCAGCTGGAAAAATTCTGACCACCACAGGTTAATTCCCAGCTGGCTAGTTCTAACAATAACACCGAGTAGCATTATGAAAATCTTACACAACGTGGAAGATCAAACCCACAAGAACACGGAAGTGAAGGAAGTTCTCTCTCCTGCCAGCATCACTCACACTGTTAACAGCGGTGCTGAACACCGACTCTACATTGCAGGCCACAATAAATTTCAGCTCAGTTTTGTCTGTTCCACACTGCAAAATTCCCCTCTCTGAATTGCATTACTACCCGAAGAGTTTAACCAAATATTCAGGCTACTGGAGCATAGAAGAAAAGAGAGAGAAAGTTGAAATTTGAAGAATTTTTATGCAGACAGTCACAGACGGTGATGAGCGTGATGTCAGCCTGAGCTCAGAGGACACAGGAAAGTTGTGAAAGCTGAATCTGGGATGACGTGCCTGGTTCCTCTCTTGCCTCCCCTGCAAGAAGCATTTCTCTGGTGCAGCCACTGACAAACACACTCTGAAAAGCGGCCGCGCACACCGAGCCGGTGGCGAGCGGGACTCGGTTCCGCAGTGCCGCCTTAGCAGCGCTCCCGAGCCGCGCCCGAGCGCACCCGGCACTGCCGAGGCGCCACCGTGCACCCACATCCCGCAGCTCCTTCCTCACGACCGACCCCTTCCTGCCTGCCTGCCTGCCTTCCTTCCTTGCTCCCCTGCCCGGGGGCCCTTCCACCGACCCGGCCGAGCCGCCGCTCCCTCCCGGCCCCGGCCCGGCCCCGGCGCGCCCCGTACCTGCCCCGGCCGGCGGCGGAAGCGGCGGCGGCGGAAGCGGCGGCGGAAGCGGCGGAAGCGGCGGGAGCGGGCGGAGCGAGCGGAGCCATGTCGGGCCGGGAGGGTAAGGCCGGGCCCGGGGCTGCTGGTGCCGCCCGCCCGGCCCCGCCCGGCCCTCACTGTCTCCTCTGTTTTTGCAGGCGGCAAGAAGAAGCCGCTGAAGCAGCCGAAGAAGCAGACGAAGGACCTGGATGAGGTAAAGCGGCGGGAGGGTCCCGGGAGAGGCGGGGGCTCAGCCCCGGCCGTGAGGGAACCGGCAGGCCTGGCTGCCCGGGGGGTTCCTGGTGGCATTTACAGGAGCAGGTAGTGACAGGACGAGGGGGAATGGGCTCAGAGTGAAAGAGAGGCGGTTTGGATTAGATATTAGGAAGATATTCTTGCCTGTGAGGTTGGTGAGTCCCTCCCTGGCACAGGCTGCCAGGGAAGCTGTGGCTGCTCCATCCCTGGCAGTATCCAAGGCCAGGTTGGACGAAACTTGGGAGTAGTCTGTGTTTATGGAATGTATCTGTGCCCGTGGCTTTGGAACGAGATGATCTTTAAGATCCTTTCCAAGCCAAACCATTTCTCTGATTCCATGAGGACATCCCGCCTGTGTTCCACCGTGCTGGTGGATGCAGCAGTGCTGGCTGCCTGAGGAGCTTGCGATGCTCTTGCCAGATCATCAGACTGAAGATCTGAATCGATCAATCACTGGTCCCTAGCCTGGGATTATTGTGTAGCTTGGATAAATTAAGTACTAGTAAATTGCGTGTTGGAGATACTTTGAACCCTTACATTTAAGTATGGATGTCAGCTGCTATTTCTGAGAATAGTGCATGATGGATGAGGTGCCACTGTTTGAAAAAAGGCAAATACAGTATCTCTTTGAAAAAGGAAAAAAATCATAGCTTTCTAAATAAGCTTTATTGTTCGAGAAATGGTAGAATTAATAAAGTGCTTACAAGGATCCATGTTATAAACATTTGTATGTCAAATGATGTAATATTTCTTTTCGTCTCAGCCACGCAATACTGTGAGCACTTGAGAACAACACATTGCAAGAGAAAAACCCCACAGAAGTGGATAAATGTGAGGGATTGATTTACTGAGAAAGACACATTAGCCTACAGGAGACAGGCAAAGCTGCAGAGAGAAACAGAATATTCTGTTCTGTGAGGGGTAGGTAGGGGAAATAATATGGTTACATTGCAGCGAGGGAGCCTTTAACTGAAAGAAGAGGAAAGCTTTGCTGCTGTGAAGGTGAGCCACAGACTGAATTGGTGAAGAATCTGTGGAATCCCAGTTCTCAAGGTCTTCAGTTACCCAAAGTCCTGAGTGCCAGGTTAAAAATCTCTCTCCTTTTCAGCCTTGGTGCCTGTGAAGAATGTGTATTTAAGGGACAGAGTATGTCTTGCTTCTCCTGGATTTGGAGGCTCATTCAGCAAGGAGGCTCAATAGCTGCCTTGCCTGTACAATTTGCCAGCAGTCTTACTAGATTTCTTTGGAATGAATACAAATTTATTAAACCCAGCAAAAATGGTGTATGCATGGGAAGATTTATTTAATAATTATGCTTTTTTACAGGTGAAAGCAGCCTTACTTTATTTACATTCTTTACAATAAATGGTTTTGTTAGTATCTGTTTGCTGGGCTTCATGTGTTGCTGAGGCCATGTTAATGGTGTTAGGAATCAAAATCTCAGAATGAGATTATGCCATGGGAAATAATTCCAGAAAGGCCATACATACAGAGTTAAAGTTTAGTTTGTGGTACAGCAAGAACCTTACTGGTAGTTTCTGCAATGTTCTGCATATTTAGCACTATTCAGCATCCTGCCTCAGTCCAGTCAGGTGTTTGCTGCTGCTGGAATATTACATTTGTTTTTCATTGCTTCTCAGTTGTTTCTGAATTTTTCTGTGGAAGAGATTAAAAAATGCTGCTATTCCTTCCTTTAGACGGATCTGGCATTCAAACAAAAACAAAAGGAAGAGCAAAAGAAACTTGAGGAGATGAAAGCAAAAGCTGCTGGGAAGGGGCCCCTGGGTAAGTGAGGTGCCATCCCGGCAGGAGAAATGGGGGTCTTGCTGGCTTCAAAAATTTAATGTTGTTGCTTGACAAACATAAAAAGGCAGGTGCCTCTGGGTTATTTGACAGAGGTTAGTAAGTTGATGGCAGGTACAAATTAAATGGAACAAACAGAGGAATTCCAGTACCTGCTTCTGTAGAGCTTTGATCCCGGCTGGGGGCTTTGGTGTAGGGATAATGGCTTTTATTCCCTTAGCCTTGGTTTTGAATTGACCAGACTGCTCCTGCTGTTAAAAAAAAAAAAAATCAATGGGGAAACAAAGTAACTGTTGAAATAGAATCGTGGGGCATATTTGGTTCCAGGAGAAACTTGATTTATAATGTTAAATAAATCACTGTTCACAGTAAGGTGTGTGAGATCAAAACCACACATGCAGAAACAATTCACAAGTAGGGAGCTGGGCTGTGCAGGCTGTCTGAGGGGGGTTCAGCTTTATGAGGACCTGCATTTGTAGCTAAGCTCTGTCACGGTCACCTAACCATCTGTGTTGTTTCCTTTGGCAGCCAGTGGTGGAATAAAGAAGTCTGGCAAAAAGTAGCTTGATCAAACTGCAGTGTAGGAAGTGATCAAGTTACTCAATGGACCTGCAGACTTCAGAGAGTCTTGAAAACACTCTGTCGTTTGGGAAACATTGTACATTTTGTTTTGTCAGAATAAATCCTTTTTGTTAAGATGTGATATTTGCTCTTTAACCGTAGGTTTTGTTTAAAAATGGCTTTACTGTTTTATACTTCTACTGGAAATGAAACTTACTGAAGATCATGTGTACCCTTGTGCAGCCTGAGTGCATCTGGTGGTTTGGAAGTAATTTGTGAGAATAAATTTCAACTTCTCCTCTCTTTTGGCTATGGAGTCATGGCCTGAGTGTTAAAATCTGCAGTTTTTATCTGAAGGCTTACGTTTAGCTGCAGTTGCCTGACATGTGGCTATATCAGTGTGTTTTTAAGTTTTCTTTAAACAAAAGTTGGGTTATACTTCCATCACCAGTACCTTGGGGTCAGCCACTCCAAAATAGCGCTCCTTTCCATGTTCCTGCTGAAGAACACTGCTGTGCTCTATAGTCCCACTGCCTGCTGAACATACACTAGCCTTTGTCCTACAAATTGTCCTTACACCATTTTTTTCCTGAGCTACATAACTGACATCACAGCTCCTTTACACTCATGGAATGCCTTTGGGATGGAGAGGAGAGGGAAGGGGAGCAGTGCTTCTGAGACTGCTGCTGAATTCTTGAAATGAATGGCAGTGATTGAACCCTGGTTATGGAGACTTGAAGGAAGGAATATACTGTTTCCAGGGTGGGAGTTACAGGGAAAGAATCAATTGAAAGGCCTTACTGCTGAAGAGAAATGGTGATACAGAGACTGTTCCCGCTGTCAGGGAAGGCAGCTGATGGCTGCAGGGAGGGAATGGCTTCTGACAACAGCGAGACTCTCGGGCTGCAGCGGCGTGGGGGACTTACATGGGAAATCTGGGCTCCTACAGGCTGGGCTCCTAAGGGACAGACTGCAAGTGCTGGCTGTTCAGTGAACAGCGTGCAACTAAGAGGGTTTCCTCGTTAAAAAGAGACATTTTTAGAGGGCTAGGGGCGTTACCTCCTTCCCTCTGAAACGCGAGGCTCCGTGTCAGCACGGCGGGTGCCCTGGACGCCGGGCAATGGGAGGCTCAAGGCCTTACCCTACCATCAGCCCGTGCCGAGGGCCGCCAGCAGCGCCCCTGCCACGGGGCGGGACCGGGACCGGGACCGGGACCGGGGTCGGGCGCGGCCGCGCGCGGGGTCCCTCCCTTCCCCGGGCTGTTCCGCCCCCGCGTGGCCGCCGCGGGAATGGCGGGGCGCGCACCCCTTAGCGCCGCTCTGCGCATGCGCAGCGCTTCCCGCCGGTCGCTTCCCGCCGGCCCCGGCGAGGCCCCCTCAGGCTCAGCGCGGCCCCGCCGCTCCCCGGCACGGCACGGGCGGCTCCAGCCCGCAGCGCCTCTCCTCGGATTCCCTGTGCCCGTGCCCTGAGGAGCCAGCCAGCGCTGCAGCGTCAGCCCCTCTGCTGACACAGCTGCAGCCACGCAGTTCTAACCCCGTGGATCAGCTCCTCTCACGTGCCAATGGTTCATAGGAAGATCAGATCCCTTCTGCCCTTCAGAAGGGGATAAATAGCCCTTGGTGATACTGAGAAAATAGTCGTTCTCTAAAAGTACTTTTCTAGACATCAGATTGAGTCCTGCCAGCCAGATAGAGCATGTGAAGGCTGAAATTCAAGATTGCATCATTGCATTTTGGAAAAAGGTACCTTTGGTAACATAAAACTATTCACGCAAAAATGTAGGACAAAGCTGCCTTAGATATGGAGCAGGGACTGCCCCTACATCTGTGCACAACACTGAAGGCTACACAAGCCACCGCTGGTACCTCTCGGGGCAGAGTTCCAGCCATGAAACACAGCCCGAGTGTGCTCACAGTTCTGCTCAGTGAGAGCACAAGCTGGCTTTACATCCACCAGTCACACACACGCTGATGGTGGCAGATCCCTACCCCCCTGCACCCCCATCTCTGCTGGTGTCAAAGGAAGTAACCTGGGAGGTGGTTTAAATGAGGAGGAAGAGGGACAGGGAGACAATGCGCTCCAAAATATGAAAGAAATAAAACTTTGGCAATGTATCAATAAGGAATTGTTTGCTGCAGGAATTAGTGAATGAAATGAATGAGGTTGATGATCCCAGCCAAGCTAACTTGAGGTGGTCTGAGGGAAGGGCAGTGAACAGAGATGTGTGCTCCACAGCATGAGACAATATGCAAAAAGCATTTCAGCAAAAAAGACAAGATGGAAGGAGAGCAAATGGCAAAGTGACAGATCACTGCAGTGGGTGAGCTTTTCTCAACAGGCTTAACTTTAATGTAGGCACTGAACGGCCCTCCTGGCCAAGACTCCTCCTGTTTCATATTAGGCAGTTGAAATGAAACTAAACAAAGGGATACTTTGATTGTACCTTTTTACATAACACTATGTAATAAATGGCATTTCGTTTCTTACTGCAGCTCCAGTTCAATCTTAAACTAATGCAAAGACAATGTAACTCCTAAATCATACACAAAAAATTATCAGTGTGAAGGGCACAGAAAAACAAAGTTGGAAATGGATGTCAAAATAGCAGCAAAATAGACACAAATATTCTTTGTAGGGAAATCCATTGAAGGATATGATTACTGTGATCAAGTTCTACTGTTTGAAAAGACTTTGCCCACTCTTTAGTTAGTTCAGCTCCAAGGAAATTATACCCTGTTCTGAATGCCTTCCAGATACTGATTCTGTGAGGTCTTAGAAGAGGAAACTTCTCTGGTATTAAAGACAGGAGATTAAGTAAGGAACAAAATCACTCTGCATTTGGCAGCAGAGGACCGACTGTTTCCATCCTGTTTCTGTGGATGTCACTGAACTTGTAATACCTCCAAACTGGAAGCCAGGTGGGAGCAATCAACGAAAGGAGTTTATCTTGTGAAAGCAAGTCATTAATATACCTTTAATTTCAGGTGTAAGTGTTAAAGAGTTAAATTTTAGTAAAGAGTAAGAATAAAATAAAAATAGAAGGGCAAAATATAGCTGCAATGTAAAACAGCTTACGTGTCCAGGAGATTTATTCTGATGTACTTACAGAAATTTTTTTTCCCATATGTAGGAAAATAATATTCTGCCGAGCACATAATTAATGATATTTCAGTTCTTTAGATAATGGTTCTTGCTTATCTTTTTGCTCAGCTCAAGTCACTTGTCTATAATAAGAGAGCATATCATCTAAACTTTGATAAAGTGGCTCCTGATTTGGAGTGTCACTGCTGTCGGTCTGTGCTGGAGGTGCCATGTCCTGAGTGCTGCAGCCACTGGCCTGCGTTCCTGGTGGCACATCCTGGGTGCTGCTGCCACAGATGTCTGTTCCTGGTAGCATCTCTTGGCTGCTGCAGCCGCAGGTGTGTGTTCCTGGTGGAACATCTTGGCTGCTGCATCCACAAGTGTGTATTCCTGGTGGCACATCTTGGCTGCTGAGGTCACAGACCTCTGTTCCTGGTGGCACATCCTGGGCACTGCAGCTGCAGGTCTGCATTCCTGGTGGCACATCCTGGGCACTGCAGCTGCAGGTCTGCATTCCTGGTGGCAGGCCCTGGGTGCTGCATCCACAGCTCTGCATTCCTGGTGGCACATCCTGGGTGCCATAGCCATAAGCCTGCATTGCAAAGGGCATCTCAGGAGTGCCGTAGCCATACCCGTGCATTGGTGGCACCATTCCTGGTGCTCCATAGCCGTAAGCCTGCACTGGGAAGGGCACCTCAGGAGTGCCATAGCCATAGGCTGGCATGGGTGGTGGCACACCCTGGGCTCTGTAGCCGTAACCCCGCAGTGGTGGTGGCACACCTCGGGCACCGTAGCCGTAAGCCTGTGCTGGTGGTAGCACGTCCTCGTCCTCACTGCTGTCATCCTCTGCTGATGACACGCCCTGAGTGTCACGGCCACTGGGCTCTGCTGACCCTGGCTTATCTGGAATGTTGTTGTTGGAAGCCTGTGCTGATGGTGGCACATCTCCAGCGCTACTGCCGCTACCCTGCACTGATGGCCTCTGTTGGTTTTGTTCTCTCTTTGTTTCCAGGTTTTCAGAGGAGGTTTCAGAACTGTTCAAATTCCGACTTCGGTGATAATCATCTTTCTTTTGTCCCAAAAAGTAATCAGAAGGTGGTGCAAATTCTGGGTCTCGCTCATCTCTAAGTTCTTCCTGTTTCTTTTCCCATTGTCCAAACATCAGTTCTGTTATAAATAGGAAAATGGTAGATTTAGCATAGATTTCAAGGTCTGAAGGTCAGTCACACAGGAGGGAAAAAAATTGACAAACAAAGAAGACGTAATTATGTAAAGCCACCTGAAGTTCATTTTCCACCTCATATTACATGGAAATAGAGAATCTACTGCAGATTCCTTCAGTGAACCACAGTTAGTTCACTATGCATTTTAGAGTAAGCTGTCCTCTGCTTTCTGAGTGTAGTATTTTTTGCAGTGCTGCCTGGATGTTAGTGAGATACCAGGCTTCCTCAGAGGAAGGAAAAATACAGTGTCAGTCATGCAGGATAAAGATTTATGAGATAGGACCTGAAAGTTTGGGGTTTTAATGGAACCGTGAAGTTTCCCCTCATTGTAATGTTCATTAACATAAAGACTGAAAAGTAAGAAAAATCTGGAAATGCCAGTCTTGCACAGAAGAGGAAGAGTGCTGTTATAGTACTAAAGAAAGAGTATGTATGTGCTTTGCCTATTCCTTGTTTGCTTTTACTCAGAAGTCAGGCATCAAATTAGAAGAAGTGCATGAGCTTAGATTAATGCAAAATGAGTTAATAGGTTTGGGAAGGACCTACAAGACAGCCATCACTTTGTGACAAGGAAGATGCTTCAAAACAAAACACAGGCACTGAAGTGGTCTCTGCTTGCATCACGTTTTAGTATGGTGCTCTAGCTGTTTGTGTGATACATCCTGCTATCAGGTAGCACAGACCACAGGAATGTATCAAAAAAAGATCACACTATTCATCTTATGAACTAAAGAATTTGCCATTCTCTCAACCTTTCGAGATCGTCTGGAAATGCAGTAACTCATACTGAAGAAAAATTTTAGGGACATTATAGCAGCTAGTGGCACAAAGGCATCCTTGTCAGTCACTGCCCTGGAGACTCACTAATACCAAGGCAGAAAGGATTTCTCAGTGCTTCTCAGTCTCACCTTACTTTGGTCACAAAATATAAATAAAAGTGGCAGTGTACATGCTCTTTCCCAACCATAATCCTGAATTGCATTTCCTTACCTTTGCCTTTATCCCACTCTCGGACATAAGGCACTCCAGGCTTTGTATCTCTCCTCTCCTGGATGATAACCTCTACCTTCCTACTTGCTGCAGTAACTCTTGGAGGTTCTGGTTCTTCAGCAGCACCTTTCACCTCTGTGTTACAGGAAGAGAGTAGAGATTGTCAGTTACAGAACAAAATCTGTATGACGCTCACAGGTAAAAATAAGAATATTTGTTTCCATGTATCTCCAATAAGAACAGTATCTCTACTGAATTTACTGGAGAAAGCAATTTGCATTCTTATTCTTCTGAACAGCCATAACAGTGAGCAGTGGCACAATGCTGTTCTTCATTTCCAGAACACTTCACAGTTAATCACTTGCATGGAATTCTGACACAGTGAAATATTAGCTACATTTTCCAGTGAGAGACAGACAGTACAAGCTGACTATCAGTGTCGTAAGGGAGACAGCACAGAGACGGGATTAGAATTCAAATTCATAATCCTAAATCCTAGTCAGCTGTACCTCCAATTCACACACTGCTCTGAAACTGTCACAGTGTATATTGTGTGACATCAAAATTGACTTGTTACTACTTATTCTACCTCATCTTCATAGAAGAAAAAGCCAATACAATGTCAGCAGCTCTAACCTCAACCTGCATAATTAACCCATGTAATTCCTGCTGTCAGGTGTGAATCAAAAGAAGGTTACAATCTACATAGCATATTTCTACCCGCATTATTAAGCTATTTCTGGCATGATTTTATATCTACACACAATGACATCAACTCTCAGTTATGTTAATTGTATATATAAAACACACAATATCAACATATTGAATGTTTAAACAAATTAGAATGTCTGTCCATATATCAAGAACAACGTGAAATAGCAAGTATTTAACTTAAAAAGGCAACAGATCATACCTCCATTCTCCAGTTTTTCTGCCTCTTCCTCTAATCCAGCTTCCCTTAACTTTTGAATCTTCCGTGCTCGAAGTTTGGACAGCCTTGCATCTAGAGCTGCCTTCCTCTTCTCCTTCAGCTGTTCACGTTTATTTCTCTGATCAAGTGTCTTAACAGCAAAGAAAAACGTGAATTAATCTTCCTTCGTTATTATAAACAAGTACGTATCTTCCTTCATGAAACAGCTAAAAGCAATCCTAATCAAATACCAGGTTTCAACAGGAAAAAAGAAGCCAACTTTTTTTGGCATCTTTGGAGTCAGCTGCAGGCATCACCTAATATAGCACTTATAGAATAAATCAAAGACAGTAACCACGGAAACCACTCAGCTCTTTACTCTCATACCTGCTCTCTCAGCATGTCCAGGGTTGCCCGTTGTTTATGCCTGAGTTCTTGGTCCCGAGAAAAGGCAAAGTAACCAACACCGAGCTGCCTGGCCTCTGAAAAGGAGAAAAACAATAGGTTTAATTTAGATTCAGTTTATAATTGCCAATAACTGCAGCCTCCAGGCACCCTGCTTTAAGGCATGGAATTATTCCCAACACTGCATTAACAGCTTGCTTTAGATGATACATAAAGTGAAACTTCCTGAAGGAGAACACAAGAGGAGGTAGAGAAACATTTGAAAAAAATACAGTTTGAAGAAAAAAATAAATCTAGACTTATGTACTGGTAACTTTCAACAGTTATTATGTGGCTTAGCACATACCTACACTTTGCCATATAGGCACAGGATGTCACTTTCCCTTGCTCCCTCTGCAACTAATCTCTTTGGTGATACAAAGGTAAGTGATATAAAGGATGGCAGTGTACCATTTTCTCGAATGTCCTCATAATGTATGGGCCCCATGGGTTTTCTGAGGGCTTCTTCCTCTTCCTTTTCCCACTGCTGCCTCTGAAGTTCTCTTCTCATGTCTTCAGATAACAGAGTATTCCCATCAGGTTCTTCTCTAATTAGAAAAAATTTAGGATTACAGAGCAGAATTTACTAGATTGTCAGTACCAAACTGTATGATTTATATATATCAAAAAGTATGATTTGGTCTAATCCACTATTGCAGTTTCCACAAAACACAGATCATTGTAGACACTACGTAGACACTACTTAGTGATAAAATGTTGATAACTATGGTACGTGACCAAGATAGAAATACAAAGCTGCCTCTAAAACAAGGTACTGGTAGAACATGTTATTAAAAGACAAATAAAATCATATCCCTTCTCAGAAGCTTTATGAAATAATTATCAAATCACAGAATAGGAGATGAAATAATCAGTTCTTGGCATCTGCGGGGATTCTAGCAATCACATATAGGAACATTTCAGATTTAATGTAAGAAAATGAACACGATTTGAAGTGACAAAAAGCTAAGCATTTACCCAAGAGATCCACGCAAAATATTAACATTCAAATATTAATACCTAATTATTAATAAGGAAGAAATTTTAACAGAAGAGCTGTTAAATAGCTGTTTAACAGAAGAACAAAACCATACAAATGGAGGTCTAAAAAATTCTCTTTGAACATCATGAAGAATTTGGAATTGCTAAAAGACTACCATCAGTTTCCACGTTAAACAGAAACAGAAACAACTTTCCTGGCATTTTATGGAAGGTATAATGAACTACAAGGACCACAGTTTTTAAAGATGCAGCAAATATTTGAGATAGCTACATCAATTTTTTAAAACCTTTCTCTGCAATTTATGCAAATCTAGAGAAAGCAATAACATCAAATCTGGATTGAGAATGGGGTGACAATCACAGCCTCTCTTCCTTCTCATGAAAAAAAAAAAAAAAAAAAGGTTAAATACTGAGAGCAACATGCAGCTCCATTAGAGAAACCACACCTTTTCCCTTGAAGTTCCTGATCCATTTTGAGTAGACTTGGTAAATCCTTCTTCATACAGCGTCTAGATCGGCCCAAGAAATCAACATAATCAACCCTGTAATCAAAGAAAAAGAAACATGATGCAAAACTTCCATTTGCAGATTGACAGAAGTCTTACCCAGAAGACAGAAGCAGGGACCCTTTCCAAAGAGTATTTGTCACCTCTCTGTCTATCTGTGTGTGACAGCTGCTCCAGCTTTTCACTTAACACACTCCCAGATTAAGAGGACAGTTCAGAATGGGGCATATGACAGTTCTACCAGACATTTATTCAATCTCCTTTGAGACCCCTGTTTGCCTGGGCAATAAAATGGTGTAAAAAATGTTCAAAAGTAACAATGTCACGTAGTTTTCACAACAAAATAGAACTCAGCCTACTGTTTGCTTCCCATGGTGAAGATAATGATGCAGCATTGACTTCTTGTGGATATAAAATCGCTACAATGCATTTCAATTATCGGTCTAAAGGCCATTCAGAACACAGATAGTGTGCATTCAACTGGCATAACAAAGGCTGACTAAAACACAAGCAAAATGTTCCTCTGAAGCTATTATGCTTCTTATTCAACTCTTTATAGTATTGAACACCTGATTTACAGTTCTTGAAAAAGCTGTTAAGAGCTACACTTATTGTCCAGTGATGTAGAAAGTTCTTTAGCATCAAGCTGCCTTAATTATCCCATTCTAAACAATATTACATCTGAAAAAATATGACTGGCAATCTGGCTCCCAACCCCCAAACCTTTAAAGATCTGTGCTTTTAGTAAATCTTTTACATAGTTTCTAAGGATATCTACCATTTAGTATTTGAAGAATAAGGGTGCTGTTTTGTATTGGTTACTGCTGGTTTAAACTGATTACCAGAAGCAAAATCTCTTATTCCACGAGCATTTTAAACACATGGGCAAGTAAAATGTGAGTTAGGACTGGTTTCATAATTATTCTTAATGTCTCAGATGAAAAAGTAGTGGTTACTTGAAATGACACAAAAAACTGTCTGAGACTATTTGCTGTGTTGAAAACTGTGTTCTTATTCCGACCAGAGTTTCTCTCCTTTAAGAGAAGGCTGTACAGTGAAATGACTGCTCATTTTTAAGTCACTCACAATTAAAGAAGGGAAGATGAATACCATAAAATCCTTAAGTTTTGCTAAAATAGAATTCAATTCGGCACATCAAAGCATAAAATGGTACCAATACTGTGTTGACTACTCACATAAACTATGCAAGAAAATAAGAGGGGAGATGATGTTGTCCCCCCTGTAGTACATTGCCCTCATGGCAATTTCTCAAGATCCTGGATATAGATTCTATTGCAGTGTTACCTATGTGGAAATGAATGTGACATGGGGGACTGTCTTTATAGGAGAAATGAAAGACTCCTACATCTCCCTGTCAATGTGTAGTATTAAACAAAAAAGAAAAACAAAGGTGCCGCTTCATACATTTTGGAAAAGTATTTTCTCATGCAATTCCCAAGAATAAGAGTGGCCAGAACAGATGTCCCAATCAGTAGCACCAACCATTCTTCCTCCGGGTCCTCTGGTGGTGGAATGTCTGCTTCAGGCTGAATTTCCTCCTCATCTGTGTCTCTTTCTGAAGTCTTCCCAGCAGCTTCGCTCTGATGCAGTTCCTGTACTTCGTGCTGTTTGTCTATGATCTTCTGAGTGAAATCCACCAGGTACAAATCCTCAGTTTCTTCATCTAAGGCAGAAAATCAATTCTTAGAGAGCAGTTATGAAAAGAACAGAACTGAACACAAAATCAATACCAAATAGCTACAATCAGCTTTTCAGCTGCCAGTGATGCCCTTGACCATACTATTGGGGAATACTTAAATCTCATTCAGTGCCAAACAAACACAGAGCTATCAACTGGCTCCACAGTGATAGCATCTATTTCTGCATCAAAGTTTCAGGGCATTGTGTGCAGTACAAAAAAGGCTTCGTTCTTCGCAGCAAAACATTCTCTGCTTGTTAACTATTTCATAAGCAAAGGATTTGTCATGTAACAGCTCAAATACTTTTTTGATGCTTAACATTTGGTATGTTGGCAGGAGCCAAGATTCATGAGGGTACTTTTTGAAAAGTAGAGGAAAGTGGTGGGGTTATACAGATGAAGATGGACATGGTAAAGAAAACAGATTAACTGCAAGGAGATTTGTATTCTATTTTAATAATTACTTTTTGAAAGGGACTGAAGAGTGAGAGAAGAAAGGAACAGATTAGCATTCTCTAACCCTATTAGCTGCATGACTGGCATTCACATATGGACCAACCAGACTTGTCTCCTGATCCTCTTCTCCTCATAAAGACCCAACAATTAGAATGCAGGAGAACATCAGCAATGCAATCCAAAGATTGCACAATGGAGAACAATTTTTTTGTTTTGTTTTCTCTAAGTTACTGCACTGAAAAACCAGAATATAGCCCACCCATTTAATGAATGAGATAAACAAGCCCCTAGTGCTTTACTTGGTCAGTTGTCTTTCAAAAGTAGTTTTATTTTCTCCAGTAAATGTATTTTTTCTCCTTTTCAAAGTTGAATAAACCATGTCAATCACTTTGTATAATAATTCTGAAAATTTATACATATATAAATACTCATTTTGGAATAGTGTTGTTCACCTGGGAAGTCTCCTTTTGTCATTTTCTCATACAGTTTTGCTTTCTCTTCAAGCTTCTTTCTGAAAAAGAAAAAAACATTAACCTTGCAATCCTGCCAATTCCAAGCACAGTTTAAAGTAATTTACTTAGCCTTAGATAAATGGAGTGCTTGAGGTGTTTATTAGAAACTGACTTATGCCTGGCTTTTGTTTTGAACCTTCACTAGTATTTTTGAAGATACAATCTTTTCCAGTTCCAGAATTTATGCTGAAAGTAATTTTAGTGAAGTTACAAATTTAATGTTAAATGTAATTTGTCAAGCAGGCAGAAACATGTTACAAGAATTCCACCTTTATCTAAGGACCGTGGCTTGTCAGATAAACACTGGAAACTAAACCATTATTTGCAGATACTGAAAGACAGTTTTACAGGAAAAAAAACCCAAAACACAAAGTTACACTTAATCTTAGAAACTGAAGAGAAAACCTCAGCTAATTTCTGGAACTTCAGAGAGCAAAGAACTGCTTACAGAAGCACAACAAAGGTTTATAAATGGCATTCTCAACACACATCTTTTTGTACAACCAACCCATTTAGAAAATGAGGTAATTCATGAAAAAAGTGAGCCATTTTCTGTCAAGCCCAAGAAACACTGATATAGAATTTTAACATGTCACTGCACTGGCTGGTAATTCTAAAGATTATTTAAAAAAAAAATCGGTAACCTGACACATTAGACAGCTGTGATAATGTGAGGGCATGAGAGCACGAGACTGCTGGGATGCAGTTTGTACACTACTGGTAGAAAGTATGGATGATGCTGGAATTACTGGTTGGTCTAATGAGAATTGCTAGTCCAAAAAAATTCTTTCTGTGCTTTTCTAAATGCCAAAAAACAAATTTTGTGAGCCTAAGAGCTACCTTGATTTATCCAATATATCCTGCTCTTCTGCCTTCTCCTCAACGTCTTTTGCGGCTCGATTTACAACTCCCGTGTTCTGTTTGGTCCAGATACTTGGTTTCTGCAGAGGACAATTTCGTAACAACAAACAAATAGATGAAAATATTGAAATGTTAACAATAAAAAAAATGTCAACTCTACGATGAAAATGATGCACATCAATCATGGAAGACTTGGTAAATGACATCTTACACGTTTGATTTGAGACTGTTCCTGTCTCAAGGATACAGCAGGTGTGCCCTGAATTAACACAGGCTGCAGGATGGTGTCATAGTTAAGGGCAGGCTAAGAAGCTAAAAAACCCAAAGGCACTCCAAAATCAGACAAAATCTATTCTGGCAAAGATGATTAGAAAAACCCAATCATGCAATCTTACTGATTAAACATGTACTAACAAAGCTACAAATTGTTTCTATTCTCTATTGCCTCCATTTTAGAAAAAAATACAATCAGTTGGCCTGTTTGCAGCATAACACTGTAAATGCTGCATGTGCTTCAGTATGGCAGGAACAGCACATTCTGCTTCTAGACAGCTACAGAATGAACAAAACCCAAAGTGCAGCATAGAGCAAAACAAGAGAGATAATTGTGTATTCATTATTGTACACCACAAAGAGATAGCAGAGAACTTATCAAGGAAGTTCAGAGACTCTGGAAGAATCTCTCATCCTCCATCCCGCAGCATCATACAAAATCCTCTCATAAAAAAAGAAACATCTTTTCCTATAATTAAAGGGTGTGGATCCTTGGGGAGTGAAGATTAAGAGGAGATTTAGATGGGTATAAGCTTTCTGCTGTGCACAGGAATCTCACCTAGAAATGAACTTTTAAAGAACATTCTCATCTACGTACATTTTATATTTGACTAGAAACACAGCTCTGAGTATTTACTGTTATTCAGATTTGAATACTAACTTCCTTACTTTCAGGAGAAAGAATGACAAAAACAACGATGAAAGATTATTTTTACCTTGTTAGATGTTCTGGGTTTTGCAAAGACACCAGCATCTTTCAATAGCTTTTCTTTCTTGAATTCCTCTTGCTTTCGGAAGAGTTCGGCTTTGAGATCTACCAGCTACATCACCAGCAAAACAACACAAAAATAACAGTTCACATGCACAGACATGAGTTACTGCAACAAATAACTGTATCTCTAGGAAACAATCTGTTATTTACCATTATAGAGTATTTGATTGCATTTTAATGTGGAACTTTGAAGCACTGATCTGATCACCAAGATCACCCTTCACAGCAAACAAAATAAAAAACCCACAGAATGCAACTTATGATTAGGGATTAAAAAAATCCCCAAAGATATCCTTGATCCTTTGCTACATAATGAGGATAAGAGAGGCATAACTCTGTCTAGATTTTACCAGCCTCCTAATAGCAAATCGAGGAATAATGAAAAACACTACTGAATATGAAAAGAGAACTTTTAACCGTTAGATAATTAATAAAATCCTGTCTCAGAAAATAATTGATAAAAGTTTGCTATCATAAAAAATATACTTTTCCCACTGCTTTATGTACTGTTTAGTAGTTTGAGATTTTCTTTCTTATTTTTAAATAAATATATGAGTAGCATTGCCATCTGTGACCAAGGTCTATTTCAGCTTTTATTAAGAAACATCATCGGCAGGGACGTTATCTTGGAATTACAAAACTAGTCTGGATGAGGATATTGTGCTACTTTTCCTGCAAGTCTTACAGACAACAGACTTCAGAGACGCACATTAAATCAGGAAAGTGGAAGACCTTGGTATTAATATTTGTCCCAAGCACGAAAGCATTTGCTTATCAAGTCCCTGGGACAACAAAATGCAGTGTCATAAAAATCACCCATTCTCCCTTCTGCTTAGAGGTGATCATCCAAAAATTCAATATAAAATATTTCACAATTAACTATTAGCATACATTAACTATTTACATAACTCTTCATCTGAAGTGTTTCGCAGCATCTCTCATGAAGGTCCTGGAAAGCAGCCAGGGGCAGCACCTTATCATCCCTAAGGGTGGGAAGTTAATCTGCCACAAGATACACCTCCTGCTCCTTAGGAAAAACTTTGTTCCGTCATGGTCTAGTTTTATCATTACAACAGGAATGCGAGCAAATCCAGGCCCAGCAGACTCGGGTTTGGAGCGCAGGGCGTGTGTTTGGCGAGGAAGGTGAGAGGACAAAATCCAAGCCCCGAGACTGTCACAGCCCTGATGCGCGACTCACAGCGTTACCACAGACCTTTAACCCAGCATTTGCTGCAATGACTGCACATCGCAGTGGGGTTAAGCAGGAGACAGAACACCAGCACTTTCCAGCTGTGCTGTTTTTCCGGGAAGCGGGGGCACCAGCGCATCGCCGGGTCCAGCCTCAGGGCCTGCGCCGGCCGGGCCCGCTCCGCCATCGGGAGCCCCGCACTGAGCACACCTCACAGCCCTACAAGCCTCGTGGGCAGGTGGAGGGGTTCATTTTGCCTCTCCCCGCTCAGTCACTCACCGAGGACGCGGCCACGTCCAGCGGCTTCTTCCTCCGGTCCATGGCGGGACCGGCCCCGCCACCGTCTCCTTCCCCGCCGGGCGGCCTGGCCGTAAAGCGCGGCGGAAGCGCGGCGCTATCGCGACAGTGCTGCTGAGGGCGGGCGCTGCCGCCATGTTGGGGAGGTCAGGAGAGGTGATAGGGGCTCGGTCTGCTGTGGTTTGGTGGGGGCTTCCCTGGCTTTGCATAATCCATGTGCTCAAACGAAATGTGAAAATGAGCGTTTGTGACAGGTGAGGGACAAATCCTTCAGGTGTCCCACTGGAAGTGTCCTTGTGCAGCCATGGGGCCGGAGCTGCTGCTGTTGTGACGGGGCTGTGGATGCCCTGGGCTGGGGGTGGCCGCTGTGGCCAGAAATTGACAGGATTGGAGGCTGGCCCAGAGCTGGGGTGGGGCTAGATGGAGAAGTACAGGGTTCAAACTTGGCGTCCATGTGGGCTCCTTAGCTGGTGCCGGTGCCAAGTCACACGCTGAGGCCAGGTATTCCTGTTTCTTATTCTCATTTGTGCAAAGTGGGGAGCTGGGTGGTGACCCATGCAAGCTTAATTCATGGTCATCCAAACTTCACACTATTTATACAACTTAATAAACAAAGGCATCTACACTAGTTGGTTGCAGATTACCCAACTCCTCTATTTGCTAGTTCTGTCTCTTGCTCCTGCTGATTAGTCTGCAGGCACAGTTCTTCCCTCCGTTTGAGTCTGGGGCCCATTTTGAGTAAGTGGTCAATGATTTCTCACAATCTCCTGCCAGAGTCACCTTTCTCCAGGTACTGCTCAGTTCTGGCTTCACTCCTGGTGCCTCTCATCCAGACAGCCCATGCATTTGGGGATTGTCTTCTCTTTTTCTTAAAACAGCAGATTGGCCAAACATGATGCTCACAATGCAATTGCTTAATCATAACCATCCATCTATAGCTGCTGATTAACACCTAAAACATAAAAAGCAAAGTTTGACTCAACCCTCTATTAAAACCTTGAGAGCCTCAAAACTGGAGTGGTTTGGTATCATCAAGAGAAAAAAAAAAACAAAAAACAAACCAACAAAAAGCTCCACAAAACAAACCACACAAAAAAACCCCAAACACAATCAGGAAAAAACCCAGCCCAAGCCAACCAACCCAAACTAAAACTCTCTTTCCTGCCTTAGTTGATAAGTGAGTGCCACAGAGATAAGACCTGAATAAAACAGCCAATACAAACCTACACGTGATGGATCCAGCTCTGTAACCTCAGAGAAGAGCAGAGGTGCTCTTGGAGAGTGAGATTCAGAGTTTTTATTATACTGGCTAACTCTTTATGTAATTTTTCATTCCCATGAGGAAAAAGGACTGTCTGATAGGTTTTAATTGAAATAGAGAAAATCTTAGTTATCTGTGGTTGCAAGAAGAAGCTGCCTCTCACTTGTCTTTAATAAAGTGGAAAAATATAAGGTGCTGTGATGTTGCTTGGCAGTGTGACAGCTGATAGAAGCACCAGATACGGCTCTTTTGAGTTCTGAATTGTATTGCTTGTGTGTTTGGCAAGCTGGGTCAGGACGGTGTTTAGTGGTTTATGGACACAGAATTGCAATGTTGACGGAGATAACCAGCTGCTAAGAAAGCTGCACCTGTATTCCAGGGAGTGTGAAGTGTGCAACTGAGAAAGAGCAATTTCTGGCCCTAGTGAAGCTCTTTTGCTTTCAGCTGTTTAAAAGTGGAATTGGTGAGAGACATCAGATACAAAGAAGTGCAGGTCGTATTAGAGCCACAAAGTATTTTAATCTGCAATGGAAGAAGAGAAATGCACATTACTGAAAAATAGGACAGATTAATGAAAACGTCTGTGCTGTTCTAATTAAATCACACTTCAACAAATCGTTTATTGTTGCCTGTTTAAACCTCACCTAGTGACAACACTGACAAGGAAAAACAGGCCAAACCCAGGCTAAGGTTGGCTCTTAAAAACGTTCCTTTCTGGTTGAGGGTGAGATTTGCCACCGAGTTTGTAAGGAAAATCTGTGTTACTAAGTTACACGCCAGGATGTGGAAAAGCAATTAATCCTAGAAATTCCAGGCTGGCTGGTGCTGCTGTGAGGATTGCAGGGCTGGCACTTGTGTTCTTGCAAGAAGCAGTGGGTTCTGTGTGTTGCAGAGGTCTGACTAGGCATGCCTGGACTGGGAATGAATCAGCGTCACTGATGCTGTACAGAACCGAGGAGATAACCTCCAGCTCACGGTCTCTCTCTGCAGCATCAGCAGGCAGGGAAGCACGGAGCAGCACAGAGGGGACTCTGCTCCTGCCGGAGCCGTGGGATCGCGCTGCTGCCGGGCTGCCCCGGCTTGGGACTCGGCATCGAGAGCACACGCACACAGATGGCTGTGGCAGCGCCGTGTGTCGGTTCAGTGGCCTTGGATTTACAGCCCAAGAGCTGACAGGCTTTCACACATATGGTTCCTGCAGAAAGGCTCCGTGTCGGCTCTAACCTGTGCTTTTTGTAAATCCAGCCCAGGAATTCATAAAATGCCAGCGAGGGAGGAATAAGAACACTTTGAATTGTGAAATAAAATCAGTTTAACGTAAAGAAATGAGGTGGGGAAGGGGATGAATCTGTTTCAGTGTACAGTAGAAGCTCAGTGTAGCTGATTTTTTTATCAGGAATTTGTGAAAGGTCTATAAACTATCACATCTGATCTCAGACTGCTGATAGCCCTGAATTCCCGGGGAATAATTGATTCAGCACTTCCAATTAGTATGCTGCTCATTTTAGCATGAAGTCTAATTGTGTTTGTTTCACAAAGCTGCATCAACACAGAAAGCTTGTTTATTATTTTTGAGGAAGATTAGGGATCACAGTGGATTGTTCAAAGGGGATTTTTTATAAAACAGTGGTGTTTCACTGTCTCATGAAATTGGTGAGAGATGCTGCACAAAGTTGAAACGAATCAGTTGCAAAGCTCTGGTGCGGATTTCTCCTACACTCCCCTACCAAAACTTACAGGAGCCACAGACCAAATGGTATTGATGTTTGGAGGTTTTGTTCTCCTGAGACTGATTCTCTTATCTCAGACACTAAGGTTTCATCCTACCCTAAGACCTTGATATTCTATTTAATTTTCTACATCTTGGGTTTAAGATGAAATAAAACTGTGAGTAAACAACAGCTGGACATTTTGTGAGATAAGCCCTAGTGCTAGGGCACTGTGTCCTCATATACTTTCAGAGCCATTCCACATAAGACAACTTATCTGTGTTTTTTCTGAGGGATGCAGAAATTCCTTCTGGTTTTATTTTAATTTTTTTTTTTCTAGTCTCTTCATCTCAGAAATTATCGTATGAAAGAATTTGTGTTATGTCAACAATTTTTTTTTTTTTAAAACACAGCAAGATTTTTTTTGCTTTCAATAGTTTGCATAATCTTGGTTATCTGGACTATTTGCAGAATTGTGTGTCTTAGTGTGTGTGAGGCCAAAAATGACAGTGAAACAAGCAAAACTGCAAACTAATTCTTGCAGCATGAGAGGTCTAGAAGTGTTTCTTTCCTTCCTAGAAAAGATTTCCCAAAATCAAGTCCCAGTGTATCTTTTTTTGCTTACTTCTCTATATTTTCCTAAAGGGACCTGAAGCATAGTTTAGACTTTTGTATTTTTGTATTGTATTTTCAGAAATGTGCAATTGCTGCAGCAAAACAAACTAGCAAAGAAAAACCAAAAGCCCTTTAGTAGAAAGTCTAGATGGACACTGTGGGTTTTTTTTCAGGAAGACTAAAAGTTAGAATAATTTGAGTAGGTAATTGGCAGATGTGCAGACTAGGAGAAAAAAATCCCCAAAGTAAATGTTTGATAAATGTTTGAGCTCTTTTGCATGATCCTAGGCAGAAAGTCAAAACGAGAAGAGGTACACAGTAAGTGTTTAACTGGCATGTGTGTGGCTCTGGATTTTTACCTACTGGGTCCTAAGCTGCAATGCAATCTGGCTAGTGCTACCTTAGTTTTGCTTGCAAACTAAAAATTAGTCAAAAAAGAATAAATCTGGTGATGACTTAATGCTAAATTGAATGGAGATCTAAAGGAGCCTTGTCCTGTTCTGTGGGAACCTGTATTTTATGTACAGTTTTATAATGCACTTTAAATCATGTCTTGTGTCTACAGTGTTGTCCTCTCTTCTCTCTTCATATATGTTATGAGAGAGGGAATGCTGTTATGTGCTAGTCGTATAGAAATTGTAATTCCTCTCAAATACAGCTTGAAAGTAGGGATTTCCTAAGAGCATCCAACAGCTTCAATCAGAAATAGGCTTAATGTCATCTTGAAACAGAATCTGTAGGAGTGACATAGTTACTGCAACCAGAATTAACTTAGAAAACTGTTATTGATAGCCATGAATTTTTACTATGCATTTTAGCAAGCTTTGCTGCAAATGGGCAGAGTGACCCTTCCTCCTTTGGGGAATGTGTGCATGTTCTTATGCCTGATGGACATAAGAAAAAAAATTGCGTGTGAGTTCAAAAGAAGAATAGTTTTTTCACTGTTTTCCTGTACTAAGAGATACCAATAAGTATATTTTCTACACTGGAGATGTAAAAAGGAGATTTCCAAAGGAAATTGGTTTATCAATTTCATTGGTGTGTGACTGTGGATATTTTCATCCTCTGAACAGGAATTCTAATTTACTGGACTGTAAGTTGTCTGTGGTTTCTGTGTGGTTGGCATAAAAGACAAAAATGCCCTTTAAGGAATTGCTCAACTCCTTGTAATTTATCCATTCATCTGTCCACCCTTCTTTCACCATCTGCTTCTTCCACTGTGGACATGCGAAGTTGCTCCATGCCTGCAGCAAAATGCAGCCTGGATGGTTCACAGTCAGGCTTTTCCATGCTGCAGTGTTTTCCTGTCTTTGCGAGCATGGATGGACTTTGCCTCTTTGTCAAGCTGTAGCCCTATAAAGAAGTTGGATTTTGTATTCCAGCTGCACATCTGCAAACTCCTTCGAGAAATTCAGACTTAAATTTCTTTGTCTCTAGGTGTGGGATGCCAGGCTGGAGGAAGTGCCTTGTTTTTTGTCTGTGGAGAATGCAGGACAGAGGTAAGGCAAGAGGGGAATATGACAGCAAAGGGGAGATTATAATTGAGGGGATGCCCATGTGAAGGGGTTGAGTTCAGCATTCCTTTTTCTGATCATTGATATTGTTAAAGCTGCAGGATCCATTCCAAAACGTATGCCTTTTTATTTAAAACAAACAAGTCCACAGTGTGGCTTTCCCGTAAAAAAAACACATTTTCAGCTTAAAGTGCTGGTCTAGATGCTGCTAGTGAATGCACATCTGCTTTGCTTACAGCTCTGCCTTTAATCTGAACCTGGCCTAACAGAGCTTTGATGGTGGCAAAGTTGTCTATTAAAGCATCTACCAGAGCGTAACATTTGGGAACTCTAAAGCTCATGTGCCTCCTTTACGGTCTGTTTTTGTTTTAAAGAAAACGCTGGGCTATTGACTGTGTCAGGTAGAGAGAACACCTGCTCGTTGTAGCTGTAACTTTCCAAAGAGGCTACTTTCTAGCTGTGAGTTTAAACCCTGTCATTTATGTTCATTTAGTGTCACAATGATGATGTAAGTCATAGTTATATCACTTCTTGTAAAATGCTTCTGTTTATATCCCTGAATTATTTTGAACCAGCAAGCTCATGGCAGCAGATTCAGCTTTTCTGACGTGGTGGCAGAAATCTGGGTCCTATAGCACATTACTAGGCTACTTTGGAGAAGTGGGGGTAATTTATATATACTAGTCTTTGCATGATAATGTGGATTTGCAGTTGATGCCTTTTTAATGCATACTTGTTAATGTAACTTTTTAACATATAATGGTGCCATTAAAATCAGGACTGAGTGGGATTTCAGTTCAGTACAAAGCAGCATGGTTTTTCCCTTAGGCCAACAGAAATCCCAAGCCTGAGATCTTTTCAATTGTCTTCTCAGGCTAGAAATGCAGAAAGATGTGACTGTTTTAATGATAAACATATATATATGTATACATAGATCTTTGTTATGTGCTTATGAATGGTTTTTGAATTGCACAAAAACATCACTTCTGCACACTTACTGTTTAAGGAGGGTCTGGTTCTTGATACTGAGCCAAAAATGGGCTGGTATAAGAGAACAAATTATCCCTGTACTTGTGATTTCCTTATGCATTGGAAGGATCAAATCTGTGTACTTGGGCAGGACACATCTCTGGCACGGGATCATTTTTACCTTGATGCACCAAAGCGATTTAAATCAGCAAAATCAGGGATGGGGTTTCTCTACCATATGAGCATTGATTACCTAGCAGTCATCTACCATCTGCCTGCATAGATGGCTAAGTGGCAGCTATGGCTAATTTATTAAGAGAACAGAACTATAATGTATATATAATCCTTCTCTGGTACTCTAGTAGTGAAAAGCTGCTTTTAGATGTTTTAGAACTAAGGGAATTTTTTTCCCTCTACTGCAGCTCAAAGCCTTGGTCCACTCTAGTTTGGATTCCTCTTTATTTTCTACAGTGAGATTTATCAACTGTTCTTTCACTATCTATTATCCTGTAATTTATTCCAAAAACATTAAGTGAAAGACATAAGTTGTCTTTCTGGACAAAGTAGAGTTCTGTGCGTGTTTGAGGAGAGCCTTGAAAGGCTGTTAAAGGTAATTTTCCCAGGAAAAGAGAGAGCAGCGTCTAAGGAAGAAAGGAATAGCTGTGGATGTCTCTCCCAGCTCCCCTCTGCAGCGATGTCCCGGAGGTGTCACTGGCGCTGGTGGAGGGACCTCAGGGCGGTAGATGGCACTGCGAGACTGTTACTGCAGCTGTGCGAGTCCCGTCTCAGCGACACCGGGAGCGCTTGGCGGAGGTGAGCTCGCAGAAATGAGCCTCTCCCCTGCATTCCCCTGCCATCTCGCCACCACCGGAGGGGTAAACTGGTTTCTTCTCTCCACTCCTCTGGTCTCATACATGTAAATTTAGGTGAAAAATAAGACAGGTGGAGAGCCCCGAACTGCAAGTAGAGCTGGTCCCAGATTTCCAGCTGCCAGTTTGGTGAGAGTTAGTGGAGCTAGAATTTTGGATTCTGCTTTGCCACCTCTCTGCAATAAAAATTGGGCAAGTGCTTGTACATTAAGTGGCATGAAATAGCACCCATCCTTTCCATATCCCAGCTGACAATGGCTTTGCAAGGGCTGAGATTGAAAATTAAATCGGTAAGTTGTTCTCCAGAAGGGTTGTTAGCTTTCCAGGACACCAAAACACACATCCTAAGGAAATCCATGTTCCTTTGGCTTGAGTGAGTCTTGTCCTGTGGTTGAACAAGCCTTCAGCCCCTAATACAAAGGCTACTCCCCATAAAGTACTAGGCTACTCCCTTCCAATACAAATGTTACTTAAAATAGAAGCCCAGAAGGCACCAAAGGGTTGCTATATGTGTCACAAAAGCTTAGAGTGATTGTAGATGTTATTTTAGCTATAACTGAGGAAAGAAATATTGAGTCTCTGTGCATATAGAGAGCTCAAAAGTGTGTGTGGTGCTGCTGCTATCAGTCAAATATAGACAAGTGGAATGAGAACTAGAATAATACTTCAAAATGAATAACTGCATCAGGCAAAAGTCCAATGATTTCTTTATTAAAGGCCTTGATGAGCACCAGGCAACTCCTCAGCTATACCAAGGAGCCATACAAAATGTGAATTCCGGTATTTTGTGAAACACTGGAGGAGGAAGCCCACAATTCAAGAAGTGAAGGGGGCTTCACATTTTTTAGCTCTTGCCCACAGTGCTTGTTTCCTTGCCAGCTGATTTAGGAGAGGTCAGAACACTAAAATGGCAATTGTTGTGTTTTTCTCTCCCTTTTGAGTGTACATGCAAATTTACAGAGTGTTTCCATTAAGACTAACAGTCAATATCAATGATTTACAACTGTCTTGCCTCCTTCTCTGATTTGAAATAGACTGCAGTCATTAATGGGCTACTGACAGCTGGAGCTGGGTCACAATGAGAGGGACAAGGAGGCAAGACAGTCATAGTAATGTCTTTTAACATATGTTGACAGAGATGTAGTGTTGCTTTCTGCACCCTGCTCTTCACTTGAACTGCTTCTGTTCATCAACCAGAAAAAAGAAAACCACCTAATTTTTTCTAATAGCAGTATTGAAGTTAGTTTTCATGAGATTCAAACAGTCATGTGCTTTACTGAGAGATGGATAGATGGTGTTTCTCTGCTTACTATCAAGTGCAGTTTCCACAACTTCTGGTTCATAGGATTCTGATACTGTTGGTTCAGCAGGGCCAAACTACTGCGAGTCAAACCGGCCAGCTGCTACCCTGAGTCTGACTGTCCAGAGCAGCTGGATTGGCTTTGACTTCCCTTCCACTGTACTTCTGAATGGACTTCTGGGCATGGCAGATACTGCAGTCATGTTAGTAAAAGGCACAGAAGTACTTCCATTGTGCTTTTCTTTCATGGTTGTTAAAAGACACAGCTATTCCTGGAAGAAATGACAAATCCCTGGTGATCAACTTTTTTTACTTGCACAGCTGGTAACCAAGAAAAATGCAATTTGGGAGTGCAGGAAGAGCTTAAAGATCCTTTCTGGTAAAGAACAATTTGTCAATCAGGAAAACAAAGCAAAATGTAGAGCATGTCCTAATGGGAAACCTTCCCAGGCTGTCTGGTACCTGGCATTCTGGGTGGTGCAGAGCAAACTATCCTATACCTGATAGCTCTTTCACTTAAGTGATCTGTAAAATTTCCCTGGGGCACCTCTGCACTGAGGAGCAGAGATGAATCCTTACATAGCCAGAGGCAAATCTTGCTGCTAAGTGGATGCCTGCAATGAAAACCTGTATGTGGGATGGTTTGGAGATAGCAGACTATGGGTAAATGGTACGCACAGTTCTTGCTTGAGACAGTTATGTGGCTTTATGAAGGTAAATGCTTGGACATGGTGCAAATGGTGACATTTTATTAGTGATGCTGTGTGTGTGTCTAAGCAAAACATGGTGGTGTGTTCAGGGGAAAAATAATATGATAAAGGGAAGGAGGGTGTCCTGAAAGCAGTTTTGAAAGAGAAAGAACGTGTTTCCAGCAACTCCATCTTCAATCAAAAGTTAGAAAATGGCTCCTCATTGCTGTGACCGAGTTCAATATTGTTTTTAAATTCTCCTCTCTTCCAAAGTAATACTCCAGATCACACAGCAGCTTCACAGTGACCCGGACACAGCTGTCTACTGGCTGAGTTGAGGAGATTTTCACACAAGATGGGACAAAAAGTATTGTCCCTTATGTTGCATGGTTGTGAACAAATATTAACAGTATTAAGCAGTTGCATCAGCTGCTAATGCTTCAGACTCTGCTGTCTGCTTCAGTGTGGAGGGTAGTACACAGAGCAACATGTAGCATGCGTGGCCACCTTGGATATTGAATTTCTGATATGTTTCAGTAGCCTAGAAATCAATAGGCAGCAGCTGCAATGGAGCTGGGGGCACTGCAGGGCCCTAACCCTGCTGTTAGCAGGGGAAGGGGCACAAACCTCTGAGTCTTGCTTTAACATTGATGGTTTGGGGAATGAAGTGAGCAAGCTCTCTGTCTCTGTGAAAGCTTCTCTGTCTTTCTACACTGTAGTCCTTCCAGCAGGACATTGTGAGTTGCTGGGTCACTGGTAGGTAAATGGGAATAATCTCTGTAGTGGGACATTGGCAGTAAGTGCGAAGATTAGGTTTGGGAACAAAGTGGGCAGCCAATGTCGTGTTGTTGGCAGAAAAAGTCACTGGTGTCTGTGACTTGCTCTAAACAGCACCTAAGTTAAGAAGCCTCAAGGGAAGCAAAATAAAAGCTTCAGCAGTAGCATCAGCCCAGCAGCCAGGCCAGCAAAGACAGGCCTTGTGCCCAGGAGAAGAGATCTGCTGACAGTGGTGTTGCAGGAACGGGGAACCAAGTACAGAAATCCCTGGGTTGGCTGGCCACGCGCAGCCTCACTGCTTCAGCACTCAGCTTTTTGCACACGCACTTTGTAGGGTTCCTGTAGAAAGAAGATGACTTTGGATGGAGGTGAGGGCTGGGTCTAAGCCTCTTTGTGCTTGTGCTGTGATTTCCTAGGGAGGAGGTGAAGAACCAGCTTCTGAGCAGACTCCAAGTATGCCATTAGGACAGAAACAAGGCGTACTTCAGTTCCCTTTCATCACGAACAGAGCACAGAGGTGACCATATCATGAAGCCCATAAATGCAGTGTGTATACTTGTGTCAGTGAAATCCAAAGACATCTGCCTAAAAGGTATTCAGCCATTCAGAGAGATGAACATCACCCAGAAGAGGCAAAATGACAGATTGCTTCCAGCCTTCAGAATCTAGTTGGACATGAACACTTGTGTGGAAATCCATAGTATGAAGTGCCTGACAAGAAGCAGGCAACAAAACAAATAAGCTGTTTGCACTGCTTGAATTTAAGACAAAATCAGAATCAAGTTGGATTAGTAAGTAAAGTTGCTATAAATCAACCTCGGGTGGTAGCAAAGTGAAGATAATCCATTTTAAAATTGCCTTTAACCTTCTACCATGACAGGATCATTATTGAATTCCATGATCTCACTGCTGTGTATGGGTATAAAAGTGAGTGTAGCAGCCAGTGAGACAAACCCATTGTGATGCTGTATTGTGACAGAGATTGATGCTCTTTATCCCCAGTACCCTTCTATGAGCCTGAGAGATGAGAGTAAAGACTGGTTCTGCATTAATGTAGACATGTGCTACTTACATATCATGGTGGGATGGAAATAAATTTCCTGGGAAAAAAGTCCCTGCCTTCTCCATGTACAGCTGTAAGAATACAGGGTGCACTGCTTCAACACTCAGCAAAGTAGCCCAGTCTTGGCAGAGAAAGAAAATTTTTCTTTTATTTAATTAAGTCTAGGAGTGGGAGTGAGAAAGGAAAAGATTATTCTAGACACCTAAATACATTTCCTTTGTGTAGGATTATATAGGTCAAAGTAATTTCTAGCTTGATCTTAACTATTGAATGCTGCCCAGCTGTAGCACCAGGTCAATAAGGAGGAGAGGGAGCCCACAGTCCTCTCTGTTTCCCCAGAGGATTTCATGATACCTCCAGTTCACTGTTGAAATGATGCAGCCTTGAGGGTGCCACCTCATAGTGGTACATCTTCACTCAAGCTGCTGGGAACGGTGGGCAGACAGAGCACCACTCCTAAGGGTCTCCAAGTGCCAGATCCTCACAGATTCAGAAATTGCAAGAGAGGAGCTCTTAAGTCACTTGGTTTGGGGCTGAAAGTGAAGGTTGAGTCATTTCACTGACTTTCCTTGTTGCAGAGAGCCAGCTTACTCTTGTTGTGAGATGATGAAATGAATGACCCTCAGAGAGAAGGAACACATGACAGGAGAGTTTGAACTGGAGCTATCTGGAGGCAAAATGTTCACAGACAAAATGGAAGCTAAAAAGCCTGGACACTTTCTTTTGCAGGAAAATTGGACTTTCACATGGGAGCCTCCTCTCACCACACAAGTGGCATCACTGTCTATCATCCACCATGTGCATGCAGCACACAGGAGAGATAAGATCCATCCCATTTGCAAATTCTGATTTGAAGGCTTGTGATAGGCCTGGACCATGCTCATAGCCAGCTCCTGAGATTGGAAAGCTTGGTGCTTTCGTTTTTCTTTTCTTGCAGCTATAGTGGTATTTAAAGCACAGTGGAGCCAACTGTCCCCTCTAACGTGCCATTGAAAACTGCTGGAAGGGAGAGGCAGAGCTTGGAGGTGCCCAGGACCATAGAGACAATGCTCTCTACAACCAATTAAGAGGAAACCTGTAATAAAAGACCTCCCATTGTTCCTCCAGCCCTGGAGAGATACCCCAATACACATGCAAGGAAAGCTTGGTTTTTGGACTGAGCCATGCTGCCCATTTAGGCTGCACACACTGCAGGGCAGAGACCTTTCCTTTTGCCCAGCTTAGAAGCAGCTGGGACTTTAGTCTTGCTGTACACTGTGTTCCTCAGTGGGGCAAGGACCACCAGCTGCTGAAACAACCAGTGTGCAGGACACTGTAAAGACCTCAGCTGATCAAACCAGGTCATCCTGTCCTGGGGCATGTGGCCAAAGAGGAATCTCTGCCTCACAAATTTGGTTTGACAACCATTTCTGCAGGATGGGGGAGGACAGCAGTGCCTTCTAAAGTTGTGGCAGTATCCATGTCACAGTGGTGCCTAAAATCCTGCATCTGGACATTTCAGTTATAGAGGCGGATTAGACATTGCTCAGGGGCATGGTTATTCATTTCTAAAGTTTTCTATGGACTTCCTGCTGCTTGAAATATCCCTCCATGACTTCCCTCCAAAGAAGTACCATAGCATCTGTTTTACATTGATTCTGCTTATGAATTCCCTACTGGTACTTCTAGGTATGTTCCTTTTTCTCTAACCCAGTTTCCCATGTGAGTACTGAAGTTAGCGCTAGGAAAAAATCTCACCACACTAGCTTTGGCTCTTTCTACAATAATGGATATGTCAAATTCAATTCTTAAGACCTCTGCTTTTTCATCTAGTAATATGCTTGCTATTTTCACATTTAATTATTTCTATGGTAGCAGTGTCCTTCAAAAGGCAGTACTGTTGTAGCCATGACAGTCTAAAGACACTTCAGGGAAAGAGTCTTTTGTGAGAACAATCAGCGTAAATGGCAAAACCAGATGAGCTTTTAGGTACAAAAAGTGTCAATTTAACCTTACTTTTAAGAGCCCCTTTCTCGATCAAGTTTGTTTCAGATTCTCATTACTTTTCCTGAGAGCAGTATTAGATCAATAATCATCACTTTTCTGGAAATCCTTTTCTAATACCAGAATCTGGATATCATCATGCAATTATAAAATACAGCTGAGGAAATCAAGGCACAGAAAGGGCAGGTGATTTGCCTGTGTGGGTGGTTGAGTTAGTCATACAATTCAACAGCACTTGCCTCCGTGTGCTGCATTTAACTATTGAAAAAGCATCATTTCCTTTCCCTAGGATGCATCCTGGCTTCAGATTAGTCCTTCTCAAAAAAGCTTCTGAGTTGTGCTATCAGAATATCTGGGGCATATCACAGAGTTTCTGTAAATTAGCACGATGTGCCCTTATCTAATCCAGCTGTGGAGTTGTGATTTGTTGTGAGTTCCAAAAGTACAAAGAAATTGCAGGGAAGGGTGGTGGTGCAGGGGGGTGTTGTGTTTTCCTCCAGGGAACATGCTGTGCAAATGTGCTATATTTAGCACAAGTAAAGGAGTTCTTTAAGAAGTTGTAGCTGGGTGGGGAGTCCATCCTTTCTTATGTTTCTAGTCTGAAGGTGAACGTGGGCAGAAATATATTTTTATGTCTGTGATTTTCTTCTGTTCTGCTAGTGGGGTATAGCAGGTCTGACCTATATCTCTGCTCCTGCTGCCAATAGTCCTCAGGAAATCTCTCTTGGAAATGACTACTCCAGCTGGCTGGAATAAGCCTTCAGGTGCCATCACTCCCATCACTGTGCTTTAAACTGATGGGTAACTCTGGTTAGAAACACGGAAGGGAATCAGCCTGTACAGTGCTGCTCTCTGCTGTGATGAGAACCTCTCTTGCAGTCCTAGGGCATTGCACACTGCTGTCTGCCTCTGCAGTGTTGCAAACTCTTAGGCTCAAATGAAGAGGGCTGTCTGTTCTCATGAGTTTATGATTATCCCAGCTCAACTCTCTGCAAACGCATGCTAGAATAGAAACTTCAAAAGACCTTCTGCAGCCCAGCTCGCACATTGCTCTTCAAGAACTTGGGGGGTAGGGGGAGAAGCTAATTTAACTGTAGGCCTTTAACTAAAGTACTCAGTTAGGATTCTCATCCCCTGACTGCCCTAAAGCCACGGGTTTCTACTTTCGCCCCTTCCTGCAGAAATGAGTTTTCTCCCTTGGTGTGCTCAGAGCTTTAAGAGGTTGTTTCAAGAAGATTCCCGAGTACTTTTGTGTTGAGCCACTTCCATTTCCACCACGCACTGGAAAGGTTTCCAGACTCTTGATGTCCAGCTTGGCGTATGTCATGCCACACTTGGCTGGCAGCTCCCTAAATGGTAAATGCTGCTCAGATGTGAGCAGAGCACAGAGTGCTAAGCTGTCCTCCAACTGCTGCTTTTCATGCAGGTAGGGACAGAAAAGCTAAAGACCATATGGGTGCATCAAGATGAATGTATTCTCTTGCTACCAGCTACCCTGTTCTACCTGAGTGGTTGAGACATCAGCCTCTGAAACTGGAATTAGTTCATGCTATCCCAAGGAGACCTTGGTCCCTAATATTTTAGATTATAGCAGATGTTGCATATAATATAATAACTCTCACAAAGGGAGGCAGAATGAGACTTACCAGAAAGCTAATAAAAGAAAAGAAAAACATGAAGAACAAAAAAAGTTGCTAGTGATTGCAGAGATACACTGCCCCCAGGAAATTAAAAACACAAATTCCTTGGCATATGCAATAAGAATCTTCTTTGTGTCCATATAAAAGTGCTGAAACCTCTGGACTACTAAGAAATTGAAAAGATGCTTTTAAGTCTTCCCCATACACTTCAGCTGTTTGCAAGTGGTAGTGAAGAAAATGAAGTAGATCAGTCTGGCTGCTGTGCAACTTTATTTACCAGAGAACCCAACTTCAGGATAAACACGCGCGTCAATGCACGCACCTGTGTGGGGCTGCCAGGCAGCTGCCGCTCGGTGAAGGGAAGAGGCGCCAGGCTACAGCTGTAAGGGGAATGCAGAATGGGAACTGTGTGTTCTCCATATCTTTCCTGGGCATGTATCTGTCCAACATCAGCCCGAGATTTGAGACCCACAGGACGCCGGTGTGGTTCGGAACCCGGCGCCTGTTTGCAGGAGGGGCCCATCCTATCCAAGCAGACCCTCCCCCACCCCTCGGGGAAAAATATCCAATATATACATATTGACACAATTTCTGTCCCCCGTTCCCCGCCCTCCGCGGCGGGGGGAGCGCACCTGCGCGGCGGGCGGCCCGGGGCTGTGCGCAGGCAGGGGCGGGCAGCGCTCCCCCGCCCGGCCCCGGCCCCGGCGCCGCATGCACCGCCCGGCCATAAAGCGCCGGGGAGCCCGGCCGCGCTCGGCAGCGCCCGCCGCTCCCGCCGGCCCCCCCGGGCCCCTCCAGCCACGCCGCTGCCCCGGGGGGCGGCAGCGCTGCCCCTGCCGCGATGCCGGGCTGGAGGAAGAGCCTCGCCCTGTGCCTGCAGCGGATGCAAGAGGACGGTGAGCGCGGCGGGGGGAAAGGAGAGCTGGAGGTGTTCGGAATTACCCTCCGCATCCCTTTTTCCGTTACTCTTTGGGGTGGTGATGATGGTGATGCGTGTCCCTCTGGGAGGAGGACAATCCTCTGCTGGCATGGAGCTCCGCGGATGAAGGGGCTGGAGGGGGGATGCTCTTCGTGCCGATAAACTTTGCCGCATCCAATCTTCCCTAGCATCCGCGGGCTTGCTTGGTTTCTGCTTTTGTTTGTTTTTTAATTAATTTATTTTTTTTCTTCTTCAAGTGGTGGGGACAAACCTGAGCCCGAGGTGGCCGCGCGGTTCTTTTTGGATATTTAGAGGGGCTTGCAGTATCGGAGCCCCAACTTTCTAAAGCTACTGGTGATGCTCTTATGCTCCTTTCAGCTGGTAATTTTCCCCAGTGCCAACTCCACCTGGGGAATAAAGGGTTTGCAAATCGCACGCAGGACGTGTCACGGTAATCTGATTCCTATTGTGCCGCTTACTGTTGCTCACAGTGACTGTGAATTATTTTGTTTACATGCTCAAGAGTGTGATGTTAAATAAATGCTGGACCTGCGGCTCATAAAAGTCGTGAGAAGACATCCACAAGGTGGCACAGCGTAAGGGAGGTTTAAACGTTGCACTTCGGCTCCTGCCTTTGTAGATGAACAAGGATAAGAGTGGTGGGGAAAGTTTATGTCTCTGAAATGAAGTGCGTTTCTCCTGTGCTCTCATAGGACTCAGGTGTAGGTGCTGATCCGGGATAGGCAGAAACAAGCAGGAATGAGTGTTTTATGAGACTCTGCTGCTTTGGTGCAAGGTAGCTAATGGCAGGTTGTTCCTTTGGACCCCTTCCCAGACTACCTCTCTAGACTGTTCTAGTCTGTAAACAGACTTAACAAATATATGAAGTGGCACTGTTGCAGCATTTTGTGTGAGTAATGCAAGACTTGTGGAATTGCCTGAACCTGCTGGTTAATAAGCACAGAGAGAAATTGTGCTGTTAGATCCACTGCAAGGTGTTAGGACAGAGTCATTAAGCTGCTGTGCCTTTCTGATGCTGATTCCTGGCTCCCACTGCTTTGGGAGAACACCATCTATTTCTGCTGCTGGATTGCTCTAGGACTATGGTTTCCCCTTGGAGCCTCCATCCACTCAAGACAGAGCTGTTAAAAATCTTGTCCTGTAGAAGAGTGAATCACTCCCCTGCTCAACATACCGAGACCTGTTGGCATGAATTCAGCCCTGTTATGGTGCAGTGCTTTGTAACGCTGCCTTGCTGCAGCTGCCACGGATGCTTTTGGGAGCCTTATTAAACATTCACAGCAGGGACCTGTCCGTGTACAGCTGTCCTGGGTTTAGTGTTTGCTGGGTTACTTCCTCTGTGACTTCATACATGCATGTAGTGGCTCTTGTCTTTAGCTCCATGTCATGCCTTTCCTTCTCATCCCCCTTCCCTCTGACTTCAGTCCCAGCACTGCAGTGAGTCTGTGGCTGGTGTGCATCCCTCTGAGTACATTGCATTTATTTCCGTGGGTGGCTCAAAGAGTAGTCAGTCTTAGGAAGGTGCCATTTAATTGCAGAATGGCTTATCTGGATGGATAAATCTTGCAGGCTTGAGGCGATATGCTTTGTAGAGGAAGATTAGCTGAGCTTGGAGGAAGCTTCTTTCCTTTTCCGCAAGGCAACTAGTTTGATGGTTGTGTTATAGCATATAATTCTGCAGGGGCAGCAGAGGAATTATTTGGTAATGTTTTTGTAGCACTGCAGTGTTAACAGGTATGTTAGAGAAGGTTTTGCCTCACGACATGTCCTTGTGTGTGGCAGGAGGATTGGAACTAGATGTTCTTAAAGGTTCCAACCCAAACCATTCTTTAACAAAACTGCAAGAAATGTCTGCACTGTTCAGATTTTGATTTTTGCAAACTGACCTTCTACCAGTATATGAAGAAATATTGACTTCTGTGTTTTACTTTATTCAGAGCAAGTTATGTCTGCCTTGTTGGTATCTCTATGCCTATGCAGTTGTGATAGGTTTTGGGGTTTTTTATGCCTAAGATGGGGAGCTTTTCCCCCAGATGTGTACATACTCTGGCCCATCAATTTGTTTGCTTCTTCTGAGGACCACAGTACTTAAACTTCCAAAGGAAATGTCCAGGTGTTCAGCAGGAGCACAATTGTAATTAGAAGAGCAGTAGATTTTGGTTAGTGAATATTAATGTGATGAGCACCTCTTGCAATTTGCCATCCAGAGATGGATTGGAAGCTTCATTAATCACAGTTGGTAGCAAAGGTCAGCCATGGTAAGTCACACAGGGAAATGAAGACATACACAAACTGTGCTGAAGTATGATTGCCATTTCAAAATACTATCCACAGTGAGTCTCTTCATTCGTGTTTTGCCTTAAAATTTGTCTCCTGGAAGATGGGAGTGACTTCTGGTGAATGTGAAGAATGCTTCATTGTATAATGTGTTGGTTTTCTCCAGCACAAAGAAACTTGTACATGGGATGTCTTACATACTCTATTTTGTGCAAGGAAAAAAAACCCAAAAGAATTGATGTCAGTGACTTGAAAATATTTGGTGGAAAATATGTTCCCTCCAGCCTGCATTGATAACAGACAAGTTACTCCAAAATCATGGGGTTGATCCCCTGCATTACCGTGGTGTTGTCTCAGTCCTGAAAGAAGGTGTTAAAGCATATGGGCTGGCTTTCTGTCCATCACTGTGTGCAGAGTTCTGTGGCCAGATCTCCTGCTGATTTTTCTCTCTGGTAACTCATCCTCTTTTGAGGCAGTGATGAGAGATAGTTGGCCATGCCTGACCCTTTTCTGTCCCAGTTACCACCCCTCAGGCCCTTTATGTGGGGACTGCTCCAGGGTCTTCAGTAGCAGAAACAGCAAAGGCTAATTTCTGCTTTGGTAGCAAGAATGTATGTGGGCAGGTGGGAAAGTCTCAGTGTTTTTGGCACATCTGAGTGGATGTGGCAACTGTGTGTCTAGAAAGGATAAACTGTATTTGCAGACTGAGAAGTGGAGATACTTTTATCCAAACTGGTGAAACAGTGTTAGCTACATGCACAGGACTTGTGTAAGATGGGCCATGGCTGTGGGCAGACACCCTTTGCTTAATCTGAGATGTCTTTCTATTTCTAGGGGAGGGAATACAGAGTTTGAGTGTAAATTTAGATTGTTGATACAATTCCCCTTCCTCTCCCAGATGGTTTTTCCTGAGCAGAAAATTTGACTTTCACCTTTAAAACTCCAGTATGATGCCTTATAAAAATCAAAACCAAACCTTATGAAAGACTGAGGTAATGGGATTATAAAATGTGAAGTGAGTTATCCAACCATTGCTTGAATCATGAGGCAGGTGGAAAGGAGGGGAAGGGGGCAAGTCGGACTTGCTTAAAAAAGTGACAATATAGGAGGGTTTTGTTGCTGCTTTGCTTCCTTCCCTTGTATACAGCTCTGTGTTTGTTACCTTGGAAACAGCTGTCGGAGCATATAGGGGCATTTTGCTGCTGTGCAGCCGTGGGCAGAGGTGTCCCGTGGTGCATGGAAAGGAAAATCTTTCATGGTGCAGGTTGATTTGCAGGACGAGGGCCACAAAGTAAAAACCCATTGCAAGAGCTCCTTTTCTTGGCTGCCCTGTCTTGCTGCAGGTACAGTTTGGCAGGAGTGGGACCCTGGGGAAAATTTAGCAGGGGGGTGGATTTTCATGGTTTTGGCAGAGCTATTTAAATATTCATAATAGAAGGTAAAAATATCTCAACAGTCTGTTTTGAGGAGGCTTATAACAGCTGGGCTGTGGACATCAGGTTTTTATACAGGCCTCAGAAAACAATGTACTGGGATGTTTAGCTCAATAGCTCTGAAACTGTGTCCGTGACTAGAGATGGATTTCTTCTTTACTTATTCACATACATCAGGGAGAAACGTCCCACTAAGATGGAGATTTGTTGGGTTTGCATGATTAGCAGGGAATTAGATCTTTCAGTGGGTTCCATGTTGTTTGTGATATGTATGTGATGTGTAGAATAACTAAAATAGAATAACTGCTAAAAATAATGTGAATTGTCTTTTGCTTACTTACTCAAACATTTTGGTCTTGAAATGATATGGTATGCATAGCTTCTAATCAGTTCAACTATTCTGCTGTTTAAAAGATACTGTTTTTTTTTTTTTTTCTTGTGCTTACCACATCAGAAATAATTCAGTCATTCAGAAAGGTTTTTTGGTTTTTTTTTCAAGTTGTCTTAGGACCATCTTTCAGTGCCAGGTTGAGTCTGTTCCATTTTAATACATTGCTTTGTGGAGTCGTTCTGTCCAAACCTACAATGACATGATTTATTATACTAGCACTTAATTTTCAGTGAAGGAATTTGCTGTATTGTGTCACTTAGTGTACAGCTGAAATGTTACAGCTGAAGGCTGTTACATCTGTCCATTGTATGTGGTCTATTAATGTATTTCTGCATGTGATACTGTTGCTTTACAGTGTGTCCAAGCTTTATCAGAGATGAGGACTTACACAGAGCTCAGGAACTTATGGGCTGCCGGTTGTTGGCAATACTCATTATACAGGCCACTGATTTTAAACAAAATGTAAAAATAGAGGTTCTGACCTTCCAATGAAGTGTGGTGGGGATTAGATTGCATGAAGGCTGTACTGTAGTGCTTAAGGGATAATGCTCACTTACCAACCTGATGGAACAGCCAGAGCAAATCCTGCTAGACTTTGATGGTTTTTTTTTTTTCCTCATTAGTATGTTGATGGGGATTTGGCACCCATTGAGTGAGTAATAACTGCACCCAAGCACTGTGCTGCTTCCCTCCTTGCTGGCTGTCACACTGGTCTGAGTTTGGACTGCTGCTTTTGATCCTGTACTTCAGCAGTCAGAAAACTTACTTCTGACTGAGAAGTCTTGCACAACTTAGGGATGAAGCCACAAAGGTTTTATGGAATGACTCTAAAGCCTCATTGAAATTTGATTAAAGACAGACATTGATCATTATTTTGCTTTTTGAAGCGATCTGCCAGATTTTACAACCTGAATGTTCTCCCGTATCTGTAAACTTTGGCTTTATGAAACTGTATGGACATTGTGGCTTCTGCTCTCTTGTTTGTGTTATTACTCCATGGGGATTCTTGTGAAGAAGTTTTATTAGCAATATTGAGTGAAGCTGCCCAGTGCTGACAAAAGCATCAGCTGCAGTGGTTTGGCATGCTTTTCTTTTAGAGCTGCCAAGGTTGGAAAGTGTGGGGAGAAACCTTTCAGGATGCTGAAGACCTTGATGGAAACCATGAATTGTGGTAGCCAGGAAAATTTCAGAGTGAGAAGAATTGCCAGATCTGTCTGGAATCAGGCCATGTTTGATGTTCTCCAAACCTGTTGGTATTGCTATGGACTCATGCCAAGTGTAGTGGAAAAACACATGGGCACTTTCCAAGAAATGGATGTGGTCTTTAAAACTGTTCCAGTCTTGATCTGTGATTGCAGCTACTGACCCACAGATCTTCTGATGCTCTGGGTTGCACTGAGAGGAAGATTACTCAGGTTTAAAAAAGGTGTGTGGCCAGCCTGAGGTGAATGATTTGCTGTGCCTTTTTAAAATTTGTTTGTCTCTTCTAAGGAGATACAAGAGGTGGAGCTGCTTAGTAGTAGGCAAAATAAACCTGTCCACCAGGGCATGAGCTCTATGCCAGGTTCTCTTTATATGGTTAAGACTGTGTAGGCCTTCCTACAAGTGTCATGCTTTAGTGACTGCTTTGCTAATTATTAATGACTTCATTATAATGGAATAAAAGTCTTTATTTTGAAAACTAAGTGAATTTAGAGGTATGAATATAGTAGAATAATTATAGGGGTAGAGCTCTATTGAAATTACCTCTTTGTAGACAAGCTCCAAGACAGTAAATTAGGCATTTCTGAAGCTCTGCATCATGTAAGTGGAGCCATTTCTTTTAAAAGCCAGACATAACCTTTGACATTCAGAACAATGATCTATGTGCAGAAGGCTTAGATTTTTCTAGAGGAAGGTGAAAACTTTTTTCCCATGATGGTCTCCTTTCCCAGAAAGACCACATCTCATATTCCAGTGGATGTTTGTGATGATCCCATGTGCATGGGAGCTGCTCCTGCATTCATGTCTTATGCCAAAGGCAGTAATATAATTTAAATATCTGTTTGTGCTCCTGAAACGAGTATAGCTACTTTGTGCTGACACTGGTGTGACTGGGAGTGGAACATGGGCAGCATTTGATTGAGAAAATAAAACCCATGCTGATGGTCTCTGTTGGAAATGGGAGCATCCCTTCTGCAATGTTTGGCCACACAATGGAATGGAGCATTCCCTCTTGGCAGGGTCTGTATTTTGTCCAGTTATTCTTGGTCTTGCTGTGTGCTCTAGCCAATGAGAGAAAAATGTAATGGAACTTTCAATTTAAAATCCAAGTAGAATTTTTATTCAGTCTGATTGTTTTGTCAAAAGAATTAATTACCTTTTTATTTTCTCCAATTTTCCTCCCCTTGTTTTTTTTTGGTTTTTTTTTATTTTTTTTATTTTTTTTTTTTTTTTTTTTTTTTTTTTTTTTTTTTTGTTTTTTTTTTTTTTTGGGAAAATAAAGGAATTCAAATAAGTTTGTGAAATGTTTTTGTTTTAGCAATTATGGTGATTTCCCTACTACCGACTCTCCCCCTCATTAATATTAGATGAACTGGGCATCTAGTTATTACTGGCTTTTATTTTTCAGCCAAAACTATTTTCTGGCTTCAGCAAAATTTGCTGATTTCACTGATAGTGTTGGGAGAGCTGCTCTCTACTGGGAAATTAGTTCAAACATTTTCTTCTGACAGCTTCAGGTATGTGGCATCAAGACCACTCTGCATGGAAGGAGGAGGGGGTTATCATGGTATTTGAGCTCAAGGAAATGCAGTGCATTAGATGGGGCTAGATCCATGTCTTATCTGTGTTAAGTGGAAGTGTCAGTGACCCTGCCAGCTAATCTGCTATGTCTTGACAAGTAGAAACCTCTTGCTGAGGCCACAAAATAAGTTCAATGCTACATTCTTCAAGTTGTCTATGAAGTGACATGATTTTTTCTTAATAACTTCATTTCCACTGTGAACGAAGCACTACAGAGCTTTTGTTTTAGCAATTATATTTAACATTGTCTGCTGCTTTGTTGCCAGTCAGAGGCTTTTCAAGATATTTATTTGGATTATAGGTGTTGTTGCCTTTTCTTGTACATGTGATAATGTTAGTCATCTTGGTGACACTTCATTCATGTGTACAAAGAAATAAAGGTCCCAGCTCACATTTGAGTACTGCCTCATACAGCCTGAGAGACAAGCTGCAACTTACATAAAGCCTGAGGGATCTTACTTGGGTCTCATGGGCTGGAGCTGAGATTAGCTGCTGGATTTTTTTCTTCTGTCTTTAATTTATAAAATTCAAATCTCTTCTCTGTTCTCAAGGCAAAGTTGAGTTGAATGCACAGAGCCTGTGCACGGAGGACTCCAGTCTTATCTCTGGTCCCAGTTTGATGAGAGCAGTAACCACAGGAGCAGGGTGTAGACTGTAGAGTTGGGGGTGGAGGGATTGTCCTCATTTGCATCCCCTTGCAGCAGAGGCCTTGAAGATTTAGCAACAAATGAGATGCAAAGAAACAAGGAGAAAAATAAGATAATAAGGCAAACTGTCAGGCAGTGTGACAGTTTTGCAGAAATTAGTGATGCTAAGTTGCTCTCTTCTTACTTGGTACCAATGTGCTTTTTTGGTTCACTTTTTCTATGTATTCAGGAAATTGTTTCCAGGAGCGGAGGCTCCTCATTAAAACTATCTCGCCCAGGTCCATAGCTTTTGATTATTGGAAGTCAGGGGAAATTCCCTGAGGCTGCCAAAGAACCTGTTAGTGATAAGCTGTGAGGATATGTTAGTATTCATAGCAGCTTGTCTCAGGGCTATGTGTTAATCCTGAACAGAGGGCACTGTTGGGAATGACTATTTTGTTTCTAGATTAAATGTTCTTTTGTTTTCTTTCATCTTGAAATAGGAGCAGTCAATCTCAATACTGTACATGCAGTCATGTCTATGAAAACACCCTCACAAACTTCCCTTTTGAGATTAGGGGGCCAGTAGATCTGAGGGAGGGTGGTGCTGTCTCAGTCTTCTTCCCCTTGGGACCATCATCTTTTCAACCTTCTTCCATCTCTGGTTCTCCCCTTCAAGTTGTGGAGGTTCCTTCTCAGTTGGAAGGTAGCTGCAGGTAAAACACTTGGGCCATGTCCCTACAGGGAGCTGAGCCTGATGTGCTGCCTCCAAGTTTTTTCAAACAAAAGGCATGCTGCAAATCCCATGGCAGGCATTTAGATGAGCTATTGATGCTGTGAGCATGCTCCAACCCACTGGCCATTCTTGAATCTTTCATGGACTCTGTGTGCTTTGCATCCTATCCAAACACCTTGTGCAGTAGCACCTGGCTGCATGAAACAGCTGCCATGTTCCCCAACAGATCGGCTGCAGGCCAGTGGTAACTGCAGCAATTCCTGTGTGGCTGGCACTTACTGAGTTGGTTGGTATTGGGGATTGAGCCACAGGCCTTTTGGTCCTGTGCCTGAGCTCAGGGCTTGTAGCTAACTACAGTAATTTCACACTTATAAGGTGCACTGGGCGATAAGGTGGGGTAGGCTTGACACTTCAGTCCAAAAGGTGCACCTTATAGGTGTGAAACTACTGTAATTTTATCATTTAGTTTCTCAGTGTGATGGGGTATTTTCTGTCATTTGAGATTAGTGGAACTGAGGGGTTCTGTGCCACTCTGGAAACCTGCATGCCACAGTCTTTGTGTCTGCAGAACACAGCTAACGACTGTCACAGTACAAACTGGCTTGTACTGTACCAAGTATGGAAAGGAACACTGGTGGGACAGAACCCACCAGGGCAAAATTCGAAAAATGTTAAAGGTTTGGTCTGATGGGTCCCTGCCTGGCTGCAAGAAGCCAAATATTGTCACAAAGAGTCTGGACAGCCAAACTTTAGACCAGTCACAGGTGCTTAGAGGAGGTTATGAAAAGAACTGTTTAGAACAATAAAGAGCTTTTGGTCGAAAGAATTACAGAGTGCCTGTGTCTCTCTCGGGGGGATGGGTACCAAAAGCAACAATTAATGACCTAACCGATGTGATAACAACAAAGCCAAGCTGTCCAAGACAGAGATGGGATAGCCTTTGAGCTAAGGATCTGCCCAAAATAAGAGGCAAAGAAAATTAGCTAGCCATCAAGCCAGGGAAAGCCCTAAAGGCAAGAAAAAAACCTAGCAAAAATCAAAATCATGCTGGAGATGAGGGAAGCTAAAAAAAAAAGCCAGTGAAGTCCCAAGCCTTGGGAGAAAAGAGTCCTGAGGCTTGAAGAAAATTGTGGCCGGAGCCAGGAAAGTACCAGAAAACTTTGGCCAGAGCCGGGAAAACAACTGAAGGATAGGAGGAGCATTTTCTACACATCCCAGCCCAATTATTCAGGTATGGAAGTTCTTTCTAGAAGAATGGGAATTTGAGTACTTGGAGAAATCATTGAATGATCTAATATTATGGGCACAAGGAAAGGGAGAGGAATTGACAGAAGAACTAGCCCTCGATATGGACTATTGGAATAATATAGGAGAGAATATAGTAGATGCAGCTATGAAAAATGATCCAGAGGCAGTTAAAGTGGTAAAACCGTGGAGGACAATTATAAAATTGAAAAAACAGATAAAATTGAAAGCGCAGAGTAAAAAGGGAGGCATAAAGAAACATGGTAAACCTCTTAACAATAACAGCCCAGGGAAAAAAATACCTTCTCAGTGCAAGGCAACTCCGGGGAATAGCAGAACAATGGAGACGATCCTAGTAGCTACAGACCAGACCTGCTGCTCTAGAAAAGACTGCAAACCAGTAAAAACAAAGCAAAAAATAAAATAAAAACAAAACCACAACATGTTCTGCACTATCCCACCCCAAAAAAAAAGAAAAAAAAAAAGTACCAAGAAAAGCCTCAAAGTAGTGCCAGCCACATAGCAACCAAAAACAAAGGGCTACCCCTAGTAGGACACAGCATCGCCCCAAGCCCAGCCCTAGTGAAAGTTGTTGCCTACTTCCACCCAACCTGTGTAGTAGTCAGGACCCAGCCCCAAGTGCTGCCTCCGAAAAAAAGAGTCCCAACTCCAGCCCAGCCTCTCAAGGGTGTGTTGTTGGCAGAAAAAAAAAGTGCAGTCCTGCCTCAAATCACCATAAAAACCCCTGCCCCCATCTGCCCCATAAAAAGAGCCCATACAACGTCACTCTAAAAATACCCAAAAGCACCTTGAAAAGCTCACCAAAACCAAAAAGTAGAAGCACCAAAACTCAAAAAACTTCTCCAGCTCCAAAAATTTCTAGCTACAGTTCTACAACAGTTGTTTATTTGTCTCAAAAGCTGAAAGTAAATCAATTTCAAAAAATAACAGCACAAAAAACTGCTCAAAACATCAAAAAAAACCCCACAAGCTATCCTGCTGCTATTATGAAGCCAAAAACAACTCCAACTACATCCAATCCTGCTGTAATCTCCAAAACTAAAACTACAACTACACTTTTAAATTCATCTACATCTCCGACTGAAACCTGTAAGTTTTTTAAAAAAGAAAATATTTCCAAGTCCCTAGTTTAACACTCAGCGTCCATAAAGGCAAAAAAAATTTCCCCCTAAAAAACTCCACTTACACGCTAACATTTCATTAAGCTTTAGATTTTAGTGACTTAGCACATGCCAGTGATCAAAAAGAAGATATATCTTACACAGTTATTTGTAAAGATAGCAACAAGAAGAGACACTGTAACTTAGACAAGACCTTCCAGCTTCACAGAGCAAAAAAAGCTGGGATGTATAAAATCTACAAAGAGCATAACAGCAGATCCCAGTTCACCTGTCACAAAACCGAGTTTATCTCCTACTACAGAGTTAGAGGACATTGAAATAACAGAGTTGATTGTCCACAAAATACTTTACTGTTTATAAATTGTTTTGCTAAGTTAAAATTTTGTACAGTTCAAAAGCTAAATGTTCTAAGTTATAATTTTGTTGTTAAAAAGACAAAATTGCTCCTGAATATAAGTAGTGCAGTCTCAGGTATGTAGAATCCATCAACAACTAAAAAAACAAATTTAGTTAAAATTGAATTTATGCTGTCAATATCATCTTACATGCAAAAGAATCCTTGTAGGTAAGATAACAAAGAACAAGCTACATATTTGCATTTTCAATTTTTTTTCAAATTAATAAAAAAGAAACCAGAAATTGTCACAGTACAAGCTGGCTTGTACTGTACCAAATATGGAAAGGCACATTGGTGGGATGGAAGCTACCAGGAGAAAATTCAAAAAAGTTAGAGGTTTAATCTGATGGGTCCCTGCCTGGCTGCAAGAAGTCAAATATGGTCACAAAGAGGCTGGACAGTCAAACTTCAGATCAATCACAGAAGCTTAGAGAGATACATTTAAGAGGTTTTAAAAAGAACTGTTTAAGACAATGAAGGGTTTTGGTCGAAAAAAATCACAGAGTGCCTGTGTCTCTCTCGGAAGCAGGGGTACCAAAAGCAACAAATGACTGCACTCTAAAAGTGGTGATGCCCAGATCAAAATGGATATGGAAGTGCACTTATTTAGTGTAACTTCATGGCTGTCTTCCTCTGCATAGTATCTTCATATTCATAACTACACCAATTGTGCCAAATATTTGAACAAAAATGAGGTAGAAAATGTCCTTCTGGCACAGAGTTGCAAATCTATTGCAGTATAGAGCTGGGCAGAACAAGAAGTTCTGTTTATGTGTATAAAAATTTCCCTCTACAGTAATGAACTGTGCTGTGAGTTTACCAGCTATCTAATCTAGTTTCCATCCGTTACACCAAGTGATAATCCTCTAGCAAATTAGGTGCTGTTAGCAGCATTTCTGTCAGCCTGGCTGTGGCTGCACATATAGGCAGCCTGCCTTTGAGGAAAATCAAAATTGCCCTAGTCAGTCATGCTGCTTCCTTAGCCTCTAGAGACTACATTTCGCATGTAACACAAAGCTGAACTGTCTTGCTTCTTTAATTGTATTTATTCTGCTTTTCTTCCACCCACCACCTGCCAAGGCTGTTTGGCCACGTCTAGAGATGGCTCCTGGGTTGTTTTCTTGGAATATCCATTGTAATTGGCTTTTTGGTATATCCTTTCCTACTTTGATATAATTCTTTCACTGTTACTGTGCTTATACAGGGACTTGTTAGTAAGTGGGTGGGTCAGAAAGCAAAACGTGTGCAAACCAGGCTGGGATGCTGGTTTCTCTGGGGCTTGCTGGCTATAGGGGGTCCTTGCCTGGGGATGAGTTGTACAGCACTCTGTGCCTTTGGCTCCCAGAGCCAGGTTTGCTCTGTGGTGAGCCCGGTGCTGCTGTGGCAGCTGGCCCTCCCCTGCTCTTTGGGGCTGCCCCTTGCCAAGGGTCACGTACTGCCTGCAGAGATTCAGTGACAGGCAATACTGCAGTGAATGCCATCCAGTTTCTCTCTGAATAACTGGGGAGAAGTGTGGCTTTTGGCCAGGGAATACCATCCTCTGCCACCCATCTGCTTCCCTGACTGTTGCTTGGAGCAGCTGCTTGTCTCCAGGGGCTTCTGGGCAGGACAAGGGGATGCAATTCCTGACTACCCTTCATTGTCTTGCCACTGACATGCTTAGTGAGCTTTAAGTCCTTGGGGTGCTCTTTTTCTATGCTTCTCTTTTGTGCAAATTCATGCCATGATTTTTAATTGCAAGCTGCAATGGTAGTTCTTAGTTTCAATGCTATGGTGGTGAGCACAGAGGTGGGAGTGAGGGACAGGGACTGGAGGAGTGCAGAGTGAGGGGGCTTATTTCACTGTTATCTCCTTCTGCAGCTGTGAGCTTCTTACGGAAATCCAGCTCCAGCACAGCTGGCTGTAGGCTGGGGGTGCTGCTCAGCAGTGTGCAGGGAGAGCCGTGCTGAATTGCTCTGCAGGCAGATCCCTCATGCTCAGGTGTGATGGGCATGCTGGCAAAGCCCCCGTGGAGAAGGGGGAGACCTGTTCAGCACAGTGTAAAGCAAAACCAATGACAAAGCAGCCCTTGCACTGCAGGAGCAGGTGATAATGGCAGCCTCTGCAGTTTCAAAACAGCTGAGGGATTCCCTGTGTATATGACCAAGTTTTTTAATGTGACTCTAGAATGAATTGGCTCTAGAGGCTTTTCATAGCCCTTACGTGTAGTAGGAGAATGTGGTATTTTTATTAGCTGTGGCCCTGCACAGTGGGGTAGTCCAGCATTTGACCCGTTGAACTTCAACATCAAGTAAGTGAGAGCCAGCAAGACACTCCTAAAGTTATGACAGCTTTTCAAACTCATGTCTGGGCACTGTACTCCACTGCAAACTCTTCCCTGTCTGCAGCTTTTCTCATTCAGTTTCTTGCTGCAGCCCAGCAGATTTCCTGCGATGAGTCACTGCTCTGAGGCAATGTGACAGTCGGTGTGTGACTCCCATCTACCTGTCACCTCCTCAGCCTGCCACTAACCAGCTGGGTGGGTTAGCCACTGGCAAGCCATTTAACTCATTTTGTCACAATGAGTTATTCAGGCTCACAAGTCAGAGTTGAAATAGACCTTTTTAGACTGTGATTTGTGCTGTGAGAATATTGCTGATAGTATTTTGGGGAATATTATGTGAGGAAAGGAGCAGTGGTCCATGGAGAGATGTTTTTTAAATACATTTCCCTCTTTTTTATTCCTAAAAATCTGAAATTTAATGAAAACAATTTGTGGATGGATAGATGGGGAAAACTAATTTATACAGCTAAGTAAGGAAGAGGATAGAGGCACACTGTGCCATGACTGGATAGAGGTATTGGGAAGTGCAACTCTCCTCTAGTGTATAATAATCACACTTCACTGCAAGAGAAGACAGACACAAATCTACCCATCCTCTACAAAAAAATCTTTGTGGAAAGGTAATCTCTTTCCAGGAGTTATTTGTTTCTGAGCAAGAGAGTAAGTCCGTCTTCCTGGCTGACTGTGGTGACCTAGCACTGGAAGGGACCTCTGGGATCTACTTTCCCTGCAAGTGAGATGTTAAAACACCAATCATCCAGGATAATGCTGTTTCAGGAGCTCATTGATTTTTAGCAGAGAGAAGTGAGTTAAAATGATGAGTCACTGACCTATTCGAAAATGAACAACCTCCTCAGTGCCATTAGGAGCTGGTAATAGATCATCCTGGATAAGAGCTGGTAAAAGGGGATTAAGGGGTCTGCTTGTGCCTGCTGTTGCTCTACATTGTCTGTTTCACTCAATTTCTTTCTTTTTTTTTTACGGATAAGCAGCACACCTTGTATAGAAAAAGCCAACAACTTCTTGTGAGTGTAATTGAAATTTAATCCTCATTAGTCCTGCTGTAACTGTTACAGACAAGGAAAGGGTGTTATGCCCTTGCTGAGGAGATATGACAATGGTGGATAGTGCAGTTTGAGCTGGTGTAAAGCACTTCTCCCACTAGAGATCCTCTTCAATGGGAATATCTGAATTAAAAAGTAGGGAATTTATCTGCAGGATTTCTTCTTGGCAAACTTGTGCCTGCTCTTTGATCCCTCTGCTCAGGCTCAGGAACTGCTTGCTTGTTCTCTAGGTAGCCACAGGAAGTGTGGAGATGTGGAGAACTGAGGTGTGGCCTCCTTTCTAAAACACTCTGGGATTCACCTTTTGAGAGGTGATGAACAAAATATAAAACTTCAATTTTAAATTTGAATAACATTGTAATGGGTTTTTTGCTTCTTGCATTGTAGATCAACACTGAGCCCATGGTTACTTGTTCTCTCACTATTTAAATGCCAGGCCTCACTTGATCACTTCTTTCCTATCTCTGCTACCTGCTCAGGGCTTTGGTTTATTAAGTAGAAGTCTGGTGCTGAAAATACTTCTCTGTTTTGTGCCAGGTCTCGACTTTGGCAGTTCAGTCAGCGTTGTATGCAGATTTCATCAATAAAGCTGCTAGTGATGTACTTTGCTATTAAGTCTTAGTTCATTGATTTAAGGAGTTACCAGGAACTAGGGGAATAACATGGTTAATTAAGTTAATTGGATTGTAAGGTCCACAGGGACTGTGCCTTTCTTTGTATTCTCTGAAGCACCTTGGACACCTCTGATCACTATAAAATAATGATTTTCTTTTCAGATGCTGTCAGTTTGAACTATTTAGTTGCTTTAAAACTACATGCATTTCAAGGCAACGCATTTCAACATGGACCATGGAATTAAGGCTTTGTAGCCTTAGGCTTTAGAGGTCCAGGTAAAAATGAATAGACTTTTAATAGGATTTAGCTAAATAGTCCCAAGGAATCTGGATCTTTGTAGTTGTTTTGCAAGATGCCTTGTGAAGTTGTTACCCATGCTCTTAGCAAAAAGCCTGTGGGGCAACTTCTAGTGTGTTTGTGTTTTATATCTTGGCCTTACAGCTAATGCTAATTATAGTCTTCTTGCTGTCCAGTAAGATATATAAAGACATAATACATCAGGTTCTAGATAGATCTATTCTGTAGCATCCATTTTTCAGGAAAGTAAGCAGATCTCACCCTGTCTTACATAGAAATTTATTCTGAGTACATGAAGTCTTGCACAGAGTTATTCTTCTGCAGAAGAATTATTTTACTTCATCAAATTTATAGCTTTTCCAAGGGAATTGGAAACTTAAGCCTTCCATTATAGGTCTGTAATTTATGTTTTCAAAATTCAATGATTGTTATCTCTCTGGGTTTTTATGAAGCTCTGTGGTGGAGGTGCTTAGGTAAGGTTGTACATTAAGTATTGGCCAATTTGCTAGGAGCAAAACTGGGATTATAAATTACTGGAAACATTTTCAGTCAGCATGAACTGGTTCTTGTGTTAATGCCTTTAACTTCCTTTGAAGAATTAGGGAAGATGAGCTATAGAAAGACAGCCTAGATGAACCTATTATGTGGTAGCTGAAAACTGTACTTGTCTCACTTGGATAGTCATGCATTGTCACTATCCACAAACAGATTGAGTGAGACTCCCCTGGCATCTTTTGAGGGTCTGGTAAAAGTCAACCCTTATTTTAATAACCTCCTGAAGAGGAAGAGAATATGCTCATTGAGATTTTAAGACGGCAGGAAGCCTAAAGATGTTGCAAAAACACTGAGGAAAGCATGGGCTTGATCTTTTGAGACATCATCAGGAAAATTCTGACTTCCATGGCTTTATAGGAAAAGCAAGATATGGAGGATACATGAGGACTGCATTTCTTATTGTATAAATTAGAACTTCTTTTACTCAGAAAAAAGGGGTATAAAGGGAGAAAGTACTTCTGTGCTACTTGGCGATGCAGCCATCAAGAGAAGAAAGTTGTTGAAATTGGATTTACCTAATAGTTTGATTTGAAACTGTACTTACCCTTTAATGGTTTAAATTTAGACTTGAACTGTGTCTTCTGTGCCACCCTTTTTTTGGGGATATTCTGTGTTTACAGTTGTACAAGAACCAAGTACTCATCTGAATCTGGAATTTGAACACTTGGCTTTGGTGTGTGTGTGTTTATTTTTTTTAAGGTTGATGTTGGCTTTTTTTATGAGAGGGTTTTTGGTGGGTGGTTCTTTTGGTGGTGATTTTTTGTGTGTTTTGTTTTCCTTTTCCCTGCCTCCCTCAAAAGCTTAACATATTTTAAAATAGGACATATACCCAAATACAGTTTTGAGAGCAACTTTTTTCTTCTTTGCTTGACTGTCATTTTTCTTACTGTTATTTTTCAAAGTGAAACGAAGTGTTATACAAATTTCTACTATTTCCACAATGCTACATGTGATGATATAAATATAAATGAGCACTTCCCCTCTTGTGCCTTCTATTTGTCTTGTCAGGAAAACATTTACAGTAATTTCATGACTATAAGGCACACCCTTTTGACTAAAATTTTGATTGAAACCCAGAAGTTCACCTTATAGTCTGGTGTGCCTTATATATGGACAAAGTTTGGAAATTTGCCAACCTGGAAGTGCGAGTTGTGCCAGCTGTGGAGCCGAGCCATGGCAGCTGGCATCGGGGGTGGGCGTGAGCACCAGGGCCCGCGGCACAGGGAGGGCGCCTGGGGCTGTGTTTTAAGGCTACGCCTATCTGTGAAAAATGTTTGCAAATTGAGCACCTGCCAGCAGCCCCATAATCATGCGATTCTGGCACTAATTTGTTTCTTTGTTGCACGTGGATCCTCGCTGCAAAAAAAAGTGCGCCCTATAGTCCAGTGCGCCTTATATATGGACAAAGTTTGGAAATTTGCCAACAACCTGGAAGTGCGATTTATAATCCAGTGCACCTTATGCTTGTGAAATTACTGTAATCCTAACTCGCCCAACTTGTGTGTACTATTCTGCTGCATATTGGTATGAAGCTGTCTGTGTCAAATTAATTTTGATGTGAGAAGTTTGGCTTTCAGTACCTTTTTTTTGTTACTAAATAGAAAGCAAAGATTTCGTGTGGCTTTTCTCTTCCTTAGAGGAAAAAAAATCTTTCTTTACAAAAATACCTTCCTTGTAAAAGTGCCAACGTGGTTTTTTTAGGAGTAATTACTGTATGTGGTTGGTACAAAATCAGAGGTACTGAAGAAATTCCTGTCCTGACAGTAACTGAACTATGGAAGGACAGCTTTTCTCATGCATCAGAGTGTTGCATGGTTTGAAGGAGGAATTGATGTTATGTGTTTGTGGTTATTTGTATGGTTGTTTTTTTTTTTTCCCCCTGTATGTGGATGTGTGTTTTAAAATCTTGCCTGGAGACATCTGTGTTTGCAGAAAGCAGCTGTCACTTGAATGAAAGACTGTCTCTTTGTCTGCTGTGCCTGATGTAGGAGTAATCTTACTGTCACCAGTGCCAAATTTACTACCAGCAGGGTGATTAGGTGGAGGCCAGTGAAGGTGCAAGCAGTGCAGTGTACCTTGCTCTTTTGTGTGGTCATTCCTGTGGACAGGTGGAGCAGGAGACAGCAGGGTGCTGATGTGGGTCTGCCAGGTATTTCTGCAAATGCCTCTCCAGTTTCTTCCCTGTCCTGTATTCCCATTCTGCAGGATTATTTAAGCTGCTACAAGAAGGTCATAAAATAAGCTAGGAGTGTCTGCTTTATCAGTTCTTCCCGATGTTAGAAAAATCCCTTTTCTCTTTAATTTTCAGTGTCTCATTGTTACAGGCTCTCAAATTAGCTTTTGTTATGTGTGGAGCTGAAGCAGGGCAGGGGAAGCAATGCTCCTGGAGGGGAGGGTGAGGGCTTGCCCACGACTGCTCTGTGCACATAGTATTTCCACATCTCTGAACCCCCCTGGAATACAAATCTCTGTGGTATGGAAAAAGGAACTTTTAGAGAAGTCTTCTGGTGAAAGTATTTTAGATCCTAAAAAATTGCATTATTTAAGCTGTAGTCTTGCAATTATATGTAGAGCTGAACAGATCTGTTCTTTCTTCCCAGTCTACCGAGTCCTCTGGGAGGCTGCTGCTTTTCCCTCTCTCAATAACTGATAGTGGGATATATATAAAATTATGTCTAATGGTCACATTAAAGCACTTCTGTGAGCAGCATTGGTGTTACCTGCCAGCTTTTCTCAGTGGTGCAGTGCTGCTGTGGGCACTGCATTATCTGTGTGAGTACTGCCAGATTTCAGATGAAATCCTGAATCTTCTCTCTGCCAAAAGTCATGGCTGGCATCACAATCTTTATGCCAGGGAAGGCAACAAGCATAAGTGTATCTCTGTTTTAACCAGCTATGCCCTGGAATGCCATTGCTACTACAGATCTCTCCATGCAACTGCTGTTCAAATGGCAGCATGGTCATGGGCTGAGATGTCCTGAGTTCCTCTAGCCTGCAGGAGGAGTTGTCACCAAAAAACTAACAGGGGAAATCCAGAATGACAGTGCTTACCTGAGTGTTGCAAATATTTGTGTGAGAGAAGTATCAGTGTTGGAGAAGCAAACAAGATGAGCAGAAGTACTGGTGCTGATCCTCTTGGCCACGACCAGAAGCTGCACTAGGCAAAATGCCATTGTCAGTGAGCAATGAGGGAAATCCCAAGAAATCTGGAGGAGGAATGCTGAAATGCTTCTGGAGGAGAAAGACTGACAGATGGACTCAAGGGCAATGCACTTGTAAGAGCTCCTGAGCAGAGAGAAACTCATGCTGAACCTGGTGGAGGGATGTGAGGTCAGATAGGCACCTTTGTTCTGGCAATCCCTAACTCCCCTTACCTCCATCCTGAACACCTGCAGCAGGGAGCCTCTGGAAGCCATCATTCTGCATTATCTATATGGGTAGGCTGTTTCAGGCAAAGCTCCAGAAATCCATTTAAAAAAAAATCCAAACTCAAAACAAAAAAACAAACCCAAGAAAAAAGGGAATAGTAAAGCACCTTCAGACTGTTCCAAGTGCTGCCTCTGCAGTGGATACCGTTTCCAGCAGCACAAATCACTGCATTGCAAAAAGCAAAGCAAGCAGGGGAGCACCTGAGTACTGAAATAATCTCTTAAATCCAAAATAAATCCTTGCAAGCAGCTCAGCAACAGATCATTTAGTTATCAGGTTGGTGATGTTAATTTTGTCTGTTTATTTTTTTGGGGAAAGAAACAAAACAAGATTAAGCATTAAAAACCTTGAAGCAGACTTCCCCCACTATGAGAGCTGTTTTACAGCAAACTACTTAAGTCTTGTAGGAAGATTTTGGTGTAAAAAGAGGGAATACAAACAGTTTGAAGCTGTTTGGATTGGCTGGGAGACTGAGCAGTGCAGTGTGTCTCTCCTGATGTGCAGTTGCAAACAGTTCTCAGGGCCTTTGTCCCTTTTGTGCCCTGGTACCACCTTGGTCTCATCTTCCTGTGGGTGTTTCAGTCCTCCCCGTCCACAGCCTCATTTAACCCATCGCAGGAGCATTTGTCATCTCTGAGGTCAGTACCAGAGCACAGCAGCCCCCACTGAATGGATCAAGCCTTTGCCTCTCCAGAGCCACTGTGACTCAAGGCAGCTGCCAGCCAGATTGTCTCACTGAACTGCCTATGCACTTAAGGTATTTGGCAGGTCCCAATGGACTCGCCTATCTTCTGCTCTTGGCATGGTGATGCTGGAGTATCTGATGTGACTCACTTCATGTTACTCTCAAGGTTGATATGGACCTGTTCTGGGGAGTTTTTTCATTTTTATGGCTTCTTGTCTGCTAAGCCTTTACATCATCTTTATTGCTGTCCCAAACCTCTGGTGGACACTGTGACCTGAAAGAAGCTGTACAGCTTCCTCTAGAGCTTCAAGTCTGCATCTTGCAGAAATGAGGCAATAGAAGACCAAGTCTGAATGGAATGCAAGAAGATAAATGCAAACTGCTGGCTTTTTCTCATAACTTCTCCTTTTAGAAATAATATTACACTTGATAGTTTAACTTTGTAAAAGTGGTGATTTAGTTATTCTGACCTCCAAAATGGAGGCCACCCTCCTGCCCTCCCGCCTTACCCAAATAAGAACTGTAAGATTCTTAAGCGGTTGAGAAATACAGTTACAGCTTGGGTCAGAGGCAAGCAGGAATAAGTGTATAAGACTGTCCTTGTGTCTGACTGTTGAGAGTCATCAACCAGACAGCCTGAACTTATTGTCTGTGATGCCTTAAGTTTTTTAAATTTATATTTTTCAGCTCATGTACTGTACTATTGTATAACTCTGAACTCCATATAGAATGTTAGTAATCTCCCTTCACATTTTGGTCAGACAAAACAATCCTTCTGGCCCTGAGAACTAAGAACACTTACTGCCTCAGGCCCTGAAAGGAATAAACAAAAGTGAGTTGGGAGGGAGCAAACTGGGAAAATATGACTTCATTACTGGAAGTTTTAATTGGAGAATTAACCTGTGATACGGAAATAGACCAAACTTATATCTGTCTGAAAAACTCACATCTGCCCATCTTGGGTGTAGCCTCTGCAAGGCTTTTACACTGCTCAAGGTGTATCTGTTGAAGGTCTTTAATAAATCCCCACTTTTTTCTCTAACTCTGTTTAGCCTCTGTTCTAGGTAGCCACTCCAAGGCATCATCTGGACCTCAGTGTTCTGTCACCCCTTTGACAGCACTTTGCTATCTTAGTGGGGACTCTTTTTGTGCAAGGTTATGAGAAGTCACATGCACCAGCATCCTTATAGCTCATCACACACATGTAGATATAGTATTGTCAGTTTTCATTTGCTGTCAGCATAATTTACTTCTTGGGTTAATTTTTTTTTTTAATATTTCCCCAACACTTCTTTCTAAGCAGATGGTTGGAGGTTCTCCTTCTTGGCAAGCTGCAAGTGAAAATGCTGTTGGATGGGATTTGTTTGCCTAATTTTGCCTGTCTGCCCTCCTTCCACATTGTGGAAGGGAAGCCAGTTCTTCATCTCCTTTTGCCCCATCCACATACCTGCTGTATCTGTGGGCAGCATGTCTGCAGGGGATGCTTCCCCCTTTGGCTGTCAATGGGAGCTGGGGTGCCCTCCTGAAGTGGAGACATCCTCACTGTCAAGTCCACAGCTCTGGCCAGGCATGGCTGGCAGTAAGTGATGGGTAGAACAAATAGGCCCAAGCTCTCTTAAGACTAATGTGTTTTAATGAGGTGAAGACACCCAGAGGAGCAGGATGTCCCCAGCCTGGAATCCCCTTTGCTGATTTTGCGATGGGAGGGAATGGAACTAGAGATTTGGATAAAAGTGAAATTTGTGTTGTCTTTTAATGGAGGCTGTGATTAGTGATTCAGATATGCCAGTCAGTCCAATAAATCTTGAGCTTGCTTGTCAGGTCCTCAGAGATCTCACTTTCAAAGCAGAAGGCCTGTGATGGTGGCTAAGGGCAGAGGGAAATGAGTGATGGAAAATTTGGCATCCCATGTTGGAGCAGTGTCTTGGCTGACTGGCAGATTGCCTCTTTCATCTTTTTGGCCTATTCAAAAGACTAGCTAGTTGGTGTAAATCCCTGCTGTGCTGACTCTTAAAGATCTTCATTTAGGGTAGTCCCTTCTGCCCATGTTTCCTCCAGCATGCTGTAGGCATCAATTTAATAGAAATAAAAATTGATTAGTGTGGTCCCAAGTGAATCTTTTAGGGGTTTGGCAGCAACTGTAAGTAATGTGTGTGCAGCTGTTTAGTGAAGGGGTGAGATGGCTGTTATTCCTCTTAAAAATTGATCAGTGCTATTCCTGGGTATTGATCTGAGTCTCCTGGACAGAAGAGGAGCCAGCCCTATCCAAGGGCACATGGATGGCACTTCTCAAGGAGGCTGGGAAAGCAGCTCACTGTCTGGGACAAGAAAATTTATTCTTGGTTCCATCTTATATTTTAACCTTTCTTCTCTAACAACTTTCCCTGCAGTCATATTTTTTTTTTTCGATTATGGGAGTCCCCAGTGTTTAGCACCTAGTAGAAGCTGTAAATGGCACTGTGGCTGAACAGATCTAGCAATGTTCTGTATTTGCTTAGGGGAAGCACACAGTGCATCTCCAAGGCATAATTCCCAGTGTAGTGGGTGCAAGCAGGATGACACCTCACCAAGGAGCTTTTCTTTAGCTCATTCCAGTATTGTATTTAGTTGATTTGTGATCAAAGTCTGTATTGGCTGAGTGGGAAAAGCAGTTTATCTACAAGTGGCTCCTATCCTTGTCTTCCTTTCCTGTTGCTGTTCATTAACAAAAGTCCCTGTGCTCTGCTAATTCCCCCTCAGTTATGAATGTATCTCTGCTATTAAATGAGGAGGGCAGGCCAGGTGTAGTGAGGTAATGAGGACCTTGCCTAAGGGAGAAATGTGCCCACAAACCAGAACCAGTCCCTCTGCACTGTATGTGGCATCAAATGCTATCACACAGCTCATCTTGTCAGCAGGAGGTCAGAAGGCGTGCCCAGCCACTTCTGTCATGTATTTCCCTTCCTTGTCACCTCTGTCCTCTCCTGAAAGCTGAGCTTGGCTTTTCCTTTGTAACAAAAGCTGATGAGGGGAACAAGATCAGGGAGGATTTTCAAGTCCAGGTTACCTGGTATATAGTCAGGTATCCACAGGTTAGTAGGTCTTGTATTATACATTTCCTTTGCTGAGCATACTGTGGCTGCAGAGCCTCTTCTCTCAAGAAGTGCTGGCTTTTTGGGAGACTTTAGCTGAATGCTTATTCTAGGCAGTGCCAGGCTGAGTCAGGGAGTGACCCTAAAACACTGAGTGCAATAACATTGTGATCTCCCCATCTTGTTGGAAATCTGTGACCAAGCACTGAAAAGTAGCAGAGCTTGGACTGGTGGATGTTGTTGCTGCTTTTGTGGGGATTTTTGTTTGGGGTAGTTGTTTTTTTTTTGGTTGTTTTTGTTTTTCAACTTGTAACCCATAGCTTTACTCCACCTTGAAATTAAGAGTAAATACATTTCTGTTTTCTTTATTGCCTCAGGGAAGTCTGTGTGTGAAAGGAGAAAGAGAGTTCAGGAGTTTGTTACATGGGTTTAGCTTGGAGGCAGAAGGGGACCTTTTGTATTCTCTTGTTAGTATACTGAGTCTCTGTAAGGGTAATAGGTTTGTCTGTTAGCATATTTACAGGGAAATATCTGAAAATGGACCCATCCATGAGGAGAAAAAAGCTCTGTCATGCACCTGGTTGCTCCTACATGGTCAGTAGCAGAAGCACCACAATTTTTGCTGCTGCGCTGGTTCTAACAAAGCTCATGGATGCCCCATCAATGGCCAGGATGCTGTGGTGCTGGACATGTTGCCTGGTAAGTGTTGCTACTAATTCTAGGAAGTGTGGTTACAAGTAGGCTGGGCTACAGAGCTTCTACTATAGCTACAACGAGAGGCTGTAGAGTTTCTGAGCTCTCTGGTGGAGGTGCCTGACTCTGCATGGGTGGTGGTTGGGGCTGGGGACAGTGCCCAGGGTTTTGGTGTGGGAGTGCCAGTGCCTGCACCCAGCCCTGGGATTGCCTTGCCCTGCTTGGTGCATGTGTTGATGCCTGGCATTTATTAGGGCTTGTCCTTCAGCCCCGTGCCACTGAATCCCTTCTGAAGGGATTAATGTGGGAGGAAGGGATGCCTTTGGGCTTGTGATTGGGATTTGTTGCTCTGAGCCAACAGCAGAAAAACCTCATTGGAAATGGAGGATGCAAGACTGGGATAGAATTTGCTAGCAGAGTGTTTGCTTTGCTGCCAAGATTAGCTGTTGAGGAAAGTGCAAGCCAAATGTCCCAGGATAAATGACCCAGTAATGGACCTTGCTGAAGGGGCAGCAGCCTTGAAGGGACAGTCACAGCTGGTGCTTCCCATGCTTCGTATGGCATGGAAACAGTTTTTCATTGCTGTTTGGTATCTCCTGCGGAAGACTGCAGCAAACTATTCCTTGCTATTCTCTTGGGGGTTTCATGACTGTTAATAATTAATTTTCCTCTTTCCAGGCTTTTTTTGGTGTATGGTGGAGTTTTTTTTTCCATAAATCTTAGTCCCTTGCCACCTTCACATCCTGTTGAAGCTGATTTAATAACATACAAATATCTGCACAGAACAGGGCTGCTGGCTTTTGGGTGATGACTGTATTAGCTGTGCTGCTGACAGCTCCTTACATTTTGTGCTGGAGGATCACTTAAACAATGAAATAAGCCCCTGGGGAAAGAGGTAGGAAGGCCGCTGTTTCATATTTAAAGCTTGATTGCACAAGGAGGGCATGAAAAATCAAGCCCCTTGGGAAGGTGCCTGGCACGAGGCTCACACAAAAAACGGATGCTGGAGATGCCTGGATCATGTGCTGGCTGCCCCTATCGCTCTGTTGGGTGCCTTTGCAGTGACTGTGAGCATGACCCCTGAGTGACGCTGTGGGAATGAAATTGCTGTGAATTGCATCAGTCTGGTCCTCTGGTTGTGGCTTGCCAGGATTTTCTGTGAGATTTGCTTTACCAGATCAGGCTTCTGGGGTGTTAAACACAACAATCCATGGTAGGTGGTATCTGAAATAGCTAATCTAGTTATGTCAAGATACATAATATGTTCATCTGTTGAACCTCTTATTTGTACCAGTGGGTGATGGTCACTCCATGCCAGAAAACATTTCAGAATTAGTGAATATTCAGAGGATGGAAGACACATTAATGACATGCTAAAGTTTTTCAGATGTGGAAAAAAGAAAAGATAGGGAATGAGAACCTACCCCAAAAAGGAGATAAATAAGATAAGGTATCAGTAAATAAATGCCACAATGGCCAATTGGGGAAGAACAAATTGGAGAGTTCAGTTATTCTATTTTTGATCCCTCATTTCAGTTCTTGATGCCCATGAGCTGAGATGTGACACTACACAGAGCTGCCACCAGCCTGTTCAGTGCAGTGCATCATCTCCTGCTATTTGGGGGTGAGCTGTTTGCAGTAACAGAGATGCTAAGAAATGGCATTGCTATCTATGGCAACAGAGCATTTCTGTGCACAGTGTCATTTCTGTCTTTCTCCTTTTAATGATATCTGTAATGAGGAAGGAAGGATAGAGCTTTTTAATCCAAATAGGGAAGAAGGCCTGGACAGCTTTCTCCATCAGCAGCATGAAAGGCCTTCAGCCTTCAGAGCCTGGTAAATCTTCCATGAAGATCAGTGAAATGGCTTCAGGTGATAAACATGTGACAAGCCTGATCTCTGACTGAGAGGTTCACACAATGTTCCATCCATTGAACTGATCCATTCCTGGGCCCATGTCTCGTCCATCCCTTAGATCACTCACAGGCAGAGAACAACTTCTGTGCTCTGTTTTCCCTACTTAGGTAGGACTGTTTTTCTACATGGAATTAAATTAATCTCCTTCTAGGAGAGGAAATGACATCAGAGTAAGTAAGGAGTGTGCTGTAAATAAAATATTCCTGGAAATACCTTCCTAGGAGTGGCAGGTTCATCATTTCTGACCATTTGGATTGACAAAAGAGCCAGTTATTGAGCCATACTGTGTGTGGCTAAAAAGAGCATCATTGCTGTCTTTCTGTACACCTGATCTTACTTACATAGTGTGGCCAGAGACAGAAATAATGTTTTCATAGTGAATTAATTTCAAAATTTCCAAGTACTAGTTTTACTGTAAATTATAAAATAGAAGAAAATAGGGGAGAAAATATGGAGGCATGACTTCTAATGTAAATATGTGTGTATAAATACTAGAATTTAGGCATTCATTATCTTTAAACTGAATTGAATCTACCCAGCATGCTGAGTCTAATTTCTAACATTGCTGGCTTCCCAGTCTTTCTGCTGTGTCCTATTACCAACAAATTTTTCAAAGCAGTGGGATGCATCTTATAGGTAGAATGTGGGGAACTGGAGAGATTTGTCCAGGTTGCAAAGCTGTAACAGCTGTAACAGGACCTGCTTTCAGGCATGAGAGACCCTTTTTACAGCCAGAAGCTTTGCATCTTCTGGGATTTTTGTGCAAGGAGGTTTTGCTGTTTTTATGATATGGGAACAGGCTTTGGCTGAAGTAGTTTGAAGTGGTGTGGCAACTCAGTCTAAACTGCTATTCTCAGGCTGTGAGTTTTCTTTTTCTTCCCTTCTATAAAGCTTGGGCTTGGAAATGTCTCCTCACTGAAATAAAAGGTGATTTTGAAAGTTTATGGCAGGCTCATAATTTCTCAAAGTATGACTGCTATAATAGTCATCAAAGCACTAAGGAAACTGTGGCAGCTTTAACTCCTACTAGTCACTGAACTGTAATCCCAGCTTTACAGCAGTATAAAAAGTGTCATTAAGCTGATCTTAAATCACTTGGTTTGCTGGGAAAGCTGTTAGTACCATTCTGGTCCCACAGAAGAGGTGCTTGGTTTGTGATGACAAGTTTAAATGCAGCTGTGAAAAAAATAACCCAGTGCAGTGCAAGCAAGATGTTGGTATTGGCTGGGAGGGCTCAGCCCTGGTAGACCTGGAGTTGAAAAGAAGCAATTTAATCCAAGTGGATGTGTTTATGAATCTTTGCTGGGCTTTGCTGTTTCTGGGTGTCTCTGGGATGACTTCTAACTCACCTGGTGCTGCCTGCATGGAGCAGTGTGCTTGAGTGACCACTTGACTTTTCCTGTGCAAAACTGTATTTCTACTCTATCACTCTATTCTTGGTACAGAATAAGATGTTTCAGGTGTGTGCTGAAGATGGGCAGAGTTCACCACATCTGGAGACCCTGCTGCAGGACTGAGCAGTGCTGTGCAACAGGACTGTCTTGTTACCTGTCACCTGTGTGTGACCCCTTTAGTACTGAAAATTTCAGTGCTAAAAGCTACCAATTAGGCAAATAGTGTGTTCAAAGCTGGGAATTAAGTTGAAGTAGCTGACTTTAAGCTCACAAATTCACAGCCTTTTTAATCGTCTTAACAAATACCAGTGTTCTCGCCATTCAGGCTTCTGCTGTATAGGGGATGATTTATGACCTCCATCGTGTGTGCCTGGCCCAGAAATGGCAGCTGCTTGGTGAGATCTCTTGGGCAATCATGTCTGCAGATCATGAATTAAGTAAATCATATGCGGATTAAAATAACACGCCTACTCCAGGAAGAGAGAAAAGGAGGGTTTTGGGTTTTTCTCCTCACAGCTCGAGTCTATTAGACAGGGCTGCTGGAGTGCTAGACATTGCTACCATCCCAGAAATTCATCTTTCTCTGTGCCTGAGTTACTCTGCTTCATTTAAAACGGGTCTTGAAATCGGTTTGTGCTAAATTGCTGCAAAATCCTGTGTGGATGCTCTTCAGTTGATTTAATCTTGGTTCATGTTGATTTAGTTTGTTGCCAACTTTTACAAAATCCATTTGAGACAGAGTTAAATCAACTTATGAGTGTCCTTGCAATTTAATTAAATCGACTGATGTAGCTAATGTAACTGATTGTAATTAAACGCAAGTAGCTTTTATATGAAGACAAGCCCTGAGGGGGTTCAGGAAATCCCATCTCATGTTCCCATTAGCCCTTACAAGGAGTTTGCTCACAGTTTACCATCTCTGCCTCTGATCCTTGTCCCAGAGCAAAACTTTGCTGTGTTGGGCTGTGCCTTGCGTTTACAATAAACTCCATCCCTGGTGGCTCAGCCGCACGGCTCTGCCCCACTGCTGCCATCCCTTCCTTGGGGGTGACCATGTGCCCGCAGCCTGGTGAAGAATTGCACTGGCTTGCTTGCTGCCCTAGATAAATAATAACTTGCTCAGGTGGTCATTATGAAGACAGTCATTATGAATTCAGTTATTCTGAATACTGACTTTTGCCTAGAAATGCATTGCTTTTTCTTGTTCTAGGCCTCCAACTGGAGGCAGTGGTCTGTAATGATGTAATCTTCCAAAAGTCATTAGGTCCCGTGCCCCAAGGGCTGCTTGTTGATCTCCAGCATGGAGTCTTGCCATTTAAGGGAGCAAAAATCCTGTGTTAACGTGAATTTCTCTGGTTTTGAGTGATAGAAGAGAGAACCAGATGGGAGAGCAGGCTGTAGCATCTTTTCCCCTCTGACCCTGCTGGCATTGCATGAACTAATCTCAGTGACCGCAGCAAAGGAGTATTCCACTCCTTCCACACCCTGCTATTAATGTCCCCAAGAGTTTGGGTGGCAGAGGATGAGCAAGGGAGGCACAATTTATGACCACACAAGCTTTTAATTTTCTGTTGTTTTTTTTTTTTTCCTGCTCTGTTTCTAGCTCAGTTCACATATTAAGAAAACATTAATAGCCTCTGATGATAGTTTCATGCTCTGTTTACGTCCTTCCTAATGCGAGCACTCTCTCAATGAGCTGAGGTTCCATGTGCAGACATGCCACTCAGTGACAAGCCCACAAACAAAGAGAGAAGCCCACAGGGATTTGTGGGGCTGTTCATGCCCTGGTTCTCAAGGCTGATCCCATGAGCCTCTAAAAGGAGGTTCCTCACAGTTTACTATTTCTGCTTCTGATCCTTGTCTTTAAGGGAATTAAAAAATCATCTTTGGGCCCTGAGAACTGGGCTCTTGCACTGCCCCTGCTGCCAGATACATGTGTGATGGAGATTCTTTTTCAAGGGGCATCAAACCTTCATGGGGTCCAACTTGTAAAGGGCTCCTAGGCTCTTTTTTGCCCTGTCATCTACCTCTTCTTTAAGCCTGGAGCACCCCATAATCTTTATTGTGCCCTGTTATCTCTCTTTGCCGCTGTGTCATGCCTGCAAAAGCAGTGGGAGCGTGGCGCTGGGGTTTAGTGAGCTGAGCAAAATCGTAAACCCAAGAGGCAACAAGAGGAAAGCGGCTAAGGAGAAACCCTGAGTGCAGGGAGTTCTGAGATGCATCCATGGCTAAGGAATAGGAACTCAGATCAGGTGGTGAGATGGGAGCCAGCAGAACTTCAAGACCATCAGTGGGAGGGGATTTGACTGGTTTAAAAAAACCACAAAAACATCTTTGTGTGATTATCTGTAGAGGGATGTGGTGGGCATACCCAAAACACCTTTTCTAGGATGGAGTTACTGATGGAAACTGAAGTAATCTTAAAACAGCTGACTGTAAAATCCAACTGTCTGAAGACTGGTAAGTTCCACATCGCAGAGCAGTGCGTCAGAAGAGACAGGGCAGCCTTGGGCTGACATATTTTAAGAAAATGTTGGAAAGGGGCCAGGCTGGATGGTTGAAGCGAATAGCAGAGTAGCTGAGGAAAGCTGAGCAAGGAAGAGTTGAACCAATGAACCAGCAGACATGAGGCTACTGAAAGCCTTTGGGACTGAGGGGGAAGGTGCCCTGAAAGACAATGAAGGTAAAAGTGAATATGATACAATCTCTCTCAATCTGTGGAAGTTGAGTGGGGACAAAAATTCTTCAAGGAACAGCCCAGATGTGTGTCTGGATGTTAGGTGGAGCAGATAAAACAATTTGTACCTAAAAATAGATTTTGCTTCTGGAAATGCTATAGCAAAGAATGAATTCAAACCACAGAATTTTGTTCATTTGTTAAAAATCCAATTTGGCATGCTCTGCTCACCCTTAAAATGCATTTAGACTTTTAATGAGTGAAAAAATTTGGAAAGTGATTTTGATTATTTTGATGTTGTTGAAAGAGAAGTACTTGTAGAGAAGTTAATGAAGGAGAGAAAAAAGGATATTTATATTGTTCTCAGCCCTCCCTCTAGCACCAGGGAGTGTTTTTGTACAGCAGGATCACAAGTGTGCTGCCAACCACCATCAAGGCAGAGGAAGGAAGCAGAGCAGAGATGCTGTGGCATGAGAGGAGCATGTGCCATGTGCAGTATGTACCTGTGTGAGGTGTATGTATGCACCTATATGCAAGTCAAAAGTCCACTTAAATGTTGAAAATAGCGTGAGAATGCTATAAAAAAAAAAAAAAAGAAGCAGGGGGGATGCTGGTGTGGGGATGTGCTGTAAGATATTCTGAGCATTTAAGGCAAACCCCCCTGCAACAGCAGGTTCAGCCCAGAGGAAAAAAGGTAGGGAGAGAGGGAAGGAGGATTAAAAACCTCCAACACTGAGTGCAGAGCCTGCTGAATGTTAGTATGAAAGATGGGTGTTACCTAACATTTTAATGGAATTTTTTTCATGTTTTGAAGACAACTCTCTGAACTTTTTGTTGCTATTTTGTTTAGCCAAAATCCCCTAGAAAACCAGGAGCATCATTTTGCCACAAAAAAAACCCCACAAATGAGTTTCCTTGGAATGTTGGGCCAAGGTGTTGTAATGGGTGGGGGGGGAAATCTTTAGGCTAAAAATTAACACCTTGCATGAAAAAGAGGTAATTTGTTTTTCTTTTTAGTTAAAAAGTCTTCACAGCACCCTCTTGTCACTGTAAGTGGATCTATAATTATCTGGAAAACATAGTTCTATCCTGTGGAGGAAAAGATCAGGGAAATCAGCAACTGCATTTTAAGGAGTGCACTCAATGGATATTTCGTAGTTTGGCTGTGAAGATGTAGAGCAGGAAGGGAGAAAAGAACAGAGAGACTGGACTATAGAAAAAAGAAATAAAAGGAAAAATAAGGTATAAAGTAACTACTGCTGGTGCTGTATTTAATTTATTTTTTTTATCCTTTTTTTTTTTTTTTCCAGCAGGAGTTCTCTGCTAGAATGGTTTTGAGGAGAGTTATAGGATGTGAGCTTTTCATATCAACATTAATGTAGTTAGCAATTCTGCATTTCATAAAGAGATGATTAAATGAAAGAAGTAAATGAAATCACTAACATTGACCTGGCTGTCTGTGAACTGCTCAGCTCCTGCTGGGTAGTAAACATTCAGTTTTGAGCCTGGGCTTCTTTTGTAAAAATTCTCTTGAGATATTGTTTCCAGATGTTTAACACAATTTTTTTTTTCTGGTTGCAAATGAAACTTTGGTTTGGGAATGATAGAGTGACTTGGTAGCAATGAGATCCATCTTCCTGCCATCATGTGTGGATTGTTAATGACAGGAAGGAAGGGTAATGTGGAGTATCTTGCTCAGGGATCTGCAGAACAACAGGGCAGGAGATGGACCCAAACCACATGTGCACCAAGTGAGCATACAGCATACCCATGCAGGAAGGGAGCCATGCGGTCATGCAAGAGAAATTGGGTGGGTTTTGAAGTGAAGTTTCATTTCATTCAACCTCAGTGTTTTTCAGGTTCTCTTTCTCAGCCACACAGATCCTACCCCAAGCATCCTTGTGTTTTGCTGCTTGGTAGACTATGAAATGTTCTTAGCTACAGTGCTCTGTCCCTGACCACAAAATCCCCCTGATCTCTTGCTAATATTTGTTATTATTAAATTTTTTATAACTTGACCTCTACGTTCCCTGTGGAGCAGGAACAAATATATATTCCCAGCACAACTGTGACATTCTTGTGCAGTAATTTATTTCCTCTCTTTATGCTCCCAAGATTCATAAGACTGGTTTTAAAGCTAAGGCAAAAAACCATGGGAGATTTATGCAGTCTCTTTAGGGGAAGGTCCTGCTCCTCCATAGAATAGTCTGCAGGATGCTGTTGGATTTGATGGGGACTGCACTGTAGAAACTGAGGCACAGGCACTGTGTGAGTGCTGGTTGTTGGTGGTTTTGTGTGTTCTACACTGCCAGGGCTGAATCTGTGGGATTTCTTCACAGAATATGCTTAGAATATGGCTGTAAGTAAAAGCTTGTCTTTGCCCTAGCTATAGAGCTGTGGGAAATCCCATCTGCCCCATGCACAGACCCTGCTCTTTAAAGCTGTATTTTTGCTTTCAGTTTAGACATACTTTTATAACAATCACTAATTTCTCTTGTAGCTTTATAAGCTAAGAGATCCCCTCTCAGACAGGGACCCTATATTTCCTTGGTATACTTTAAGGTGTTTTGCAGAGTGGGTCTGATTAATGAATTATCAGCCCACTGATGGAAGCTTATTAAGGACAAGGTTTGTTGTACAGATGTGTTCAAAATTTCCCTCCCAGAATGGGTCGTTTGAAAAGGAAATTGGTTCAATGTGGCTATTGCAGCACATCTACAGCACCTTCTGGAGAGATGCAGGTTTCTTACAGCAATGCTGCTTCAGCAAGGTAATTTGGGCAAATCCAGTCTTGTGCATCGTGCTCACCCTGATAAAGAAATCTGCATTGAGGAAAAATTGCGATAGCATGAAGAGCATGAAGGCTCTTCTGAGAAAAAGGTTATTCCCATGGCCTTGCAGTCAAATTTGATGACAGCACATTAGCAAATGCAAGAGGATTGATTGGTTTGAACATCTTGCAGGCTCTGTCCACACTGGAGCTGGGCTGCAGCCTGGCCATGGGGATGTGTGTCTGTCACAGGGAGCAGTGAGGATCCTGCTGCCTGCCTTAACCAGGGTCTCCTGCTTCCCAGGGTGGCAGGTGGGGACTGCAGCAGCATTTCTCACCTCCCTGTTGAAATGAGACTTTGCAGCAGCTGCTGCCTGAAGCTTGGCCATGAAGGATGGCTTCCCTCAGCTGGGGCTGCTGCCAAAGGGGCGGCTAATTTTGCATCCCATGGGAGTTGTGGAACTGGTGATATTTGTATCAGGGTATGTAATTGCTTTAGAGAGAGATGACCCTGCAGGACATGAGATGCATGGAAGCTGCAGGGTGAAGCACAGAGGTGAGGGCAGTCAAGGTTGTACTGGTCACCAGTGTACCATTCCAGCCTGGTGCTGGGCAGCCTCACTGAGCTCATACCTGGGGCCCAGGTAACACTGGGGAAAGGAGTTCAGTAGGACCTTCCAGTCTGGAGGTCCTTTGTTGTTTGGCTTATTCTGCAGAGTTGATTGAAAGCTGTTGATTCCCAGTCGGTGTAAAGTAAAACTGAAGCACTACATTTTTGTGATTTAAGGTTTACCTCTTAGAAAATAAAAGAAAAGTTATTTGGTAGTACTATAAATCTTATTTCCATGCTGATAATAGGAGGAAGTGAACCCAGGGTACTGCTGTCCCTGAGGCTTTCCCTCTGTGATAGCAGGTCCTGTCCTGCTGACCCATGGAGAAAACCAAACCACTGAATCAGTTCTGGAGCTGCTGCATTTGGCTTGTGGTTTGTGGGGTGGTTTTTAGGCATGTGATAGCACTTAGGTTTACCAACTGTTTAAGGCATGTGCAGCTGTTTTCTACTTCTCCATCCCCGCCAAAGATTACTGGTGCTCGGAATTTTATATCAAACTGTAAAGAGGTTGAAACAAAACACAATGAATCAGGAATAAGCATAGGAATTAGCTGTGAGGTAACTTAACTGTTTGATGGAAGAGGACCTCACTTATGACCCAAATTAGAAATAAAATTAAAACAACTCTTCAAATGTGTTTTCTTTCTATTTTCTTCTGTTCTTTTAAGAGCTGAAATGAGAGAGGGCATGACAAAATACTGAGCTGGAGCCCGCTTTCTTTGCTGAGTCTGGCCCTGCTGTAATCCTTACTGCTTGTGACTGAGCAGGGTTTGAAGGATCACAGGCCAGGGATTTTTTATTTGCTCTTTAAAGAGATTCACATGTGAATGAAACATCCCTGGCTGTGTGACTCTCAACTGGTCTTTTGTGTAATTTTGTGTATTTTTAGCAAGACTGTCTGGTTCCTAGTCCATTCTTGGGCCCAAAAATTTGTTTTTCTCAATTAACAGACAAACCTTTTTGTCATGACTGGGTTTTGCCATGTGAGCAATATTTCAAGGTCTTGCCTGCAGAGGTTTAGCCAGCATGGCTCTGACACATGCTGGAGTCTTGGTTCTGGGCTGCATGTGACCAGCAGAGATAGCGACAAACCCTCTAAATAGAAAACTTCTCTGCTTACTGTTGGAAAGCTTCAAGCCACTCTGTCCTTTTTAGAGTAATGAACCTCAGCCTTTGGTGACTACCACACTGATTTCTCAATCCCATTTGGGATATCTTATGCAAAGACTCTACCTCTTGAGGTGTACAGTGACATGGAGGACATTGCCAAGGGAACACCATCCTCTGGAGAAGGCCCGTGAGCACCAGCCTCCCTAGCTCATTGGACATGGCTTTTCTCTTAAGGTGGTCCTTGCAACATGCTCTGTCACTCAGGCAGTGTTCTGAATTTAATTTTATTACAGTTTTATTGATCCCAGAGAAGAGCAAAGGGAATTTCTGCAGGTCGCAAAGAAGCGTGGAGGTGGTTTAGCCACAAGAGGTACTCAGTGTGGTGTGGAGAATTTACTGCACAGAAGCACCTGTTTTTAATTAATCTTTTGAACCAATTTGGTTCTAGAAAACTAATTCCATTAACAGGCTAAGCAGAATAATGACAGGCACAGCTGCTATAATTCCTTGTTATGCTTCTAGTTAAAACAAAATCCTCTTTGCATCAAGAAACACTAATCTAATGTGTTCATTATGAAGTCTTTGGTAGTTGGGCACATCCAAATGTTTCACATGTGTTTTCATAATATTTCCCCTCTCTGCTATATGAACAAAGTATGTAAATGATGAGGTGATTTCTCCCCAGAGAAACAGCTAATTGGTGCAGTAACGTTCCTGAGATAAATCAAATTAAAATCCCCTGCTATGCTTAGCTATAGGGTTGACTTTCATATTAGTTCTAATTTTCTTTGGGATTACTTAGTTGGTTTTTCAGTTTTGAGTTGATTGATCACTTAGCAGCCAGACCTGTGTTTAAATGGTCAGTTGCTGTCTTCAGGGAACTTGAATGTGCTTGAGTTATGGTCTCACTACCAAGAAAAAGATAACTGGGCTAGATGGTCTGACACTATCTGATCCCTGCTAGTACTAAAGAATGGCCAGAGAAAAGGGGACAGTGTCAATGTGTACACTGGGTGCTCATTCCTTGTGTGCAGTCTTTCCCCTGTTCCTGCCTCATAGTCTTGGCTGGGTGTCCTGCTCCTTGAGAACTGGCTGCAAGTTGGTGATGCTCTAACCTGTGAATTTTAGCCTCCTCTCCATCCTTTAGCTGTAAACTGTGCAAATGAAGCCCCCCTTCATTTGGTTTAAATTATTTGTCTTTGTGTGTGCCCAAAATCACCAGGATACCTGTGTCTCCAGCTAAAAGGCCAAATGCTTAGGGAGAAATATTGTGGGGGCATGAATGATCAAGTTGTAGAGGGGGCAAAATATGAAGCCTATAGAGGCAAAAGGGGAATGTGAGGTCAGACCTGCCTTGTGATCTAACACTCAGCCTTTGAAGGAATGCTTCCTGCTTGTCATACTTGCCATGTGCCTGTGCAGGGAGGCACCGTGGGAGATTTACAGCTTACCCTGGAGATCTGACATTGCTAATTTCTAACGTGCTAGTTTTCCGAACTGGATTTATCACTAAGAAACAGATGAGGTTTCATGGATTAGACTAAAATCATCCACCCTGAGAGACAGTGTAGAAGGAGGGAGTGCTGGCATGGTCTGCACTTCTTCCCTGCTGGAGCAAGTGGGAAGTATAAACCAGGATTGAGCTCAGGTTCTCTCCCAAACCTGAGACTGCAGTGTTATCACCCAAGTCCTTGCCTGTAAGTGGCCTTCTTCTGGGATGTCATATCCCACTTGATCACTGTGAGGAAGTTGTAAAGCTTTCTGGTCTTGTTAGCAGCGGCACCATCTCCTGGTGTGCTGACTTCAGGTCCAGCTGGTGAAACATCCTGGCTCTCTGCTGTGAGGGTTGACTGGCTGGAGTCAAGCCATGAGGGTTTGTCTTAGGTTGCAATACAGGATGTGACCAAAAGTACATGTACTGTCACCATCTGTTGAAACCAGGTGGGGCAGTGTTCTTTATCTTTTCTACACCCCATCCTTCCTCCAGAAAGGTATCAGCTGTTAATGGGCCATTGAGTCCCACTGTATGACTGATAAAATTACATCATCCCATTGGGAGATGCTCCAGCCAGGGGGAGGAGCCAAGCCTTTCCTACCTAGATTAAAACTGAGATTTAGAACATCAGAGTAGCCTTTTTTCCACTGGATTCTAGAGGGAAACGGGACCTTTCCACATCATCACTGGACCTTTGGAGGAAAACTGCACCCTTCTACAGGAGCACTGCTGCAACAGAACCACATCTGTCCCTCCAGGAGGACTGCAGCCACCATTTAATGGGACTGCTACCAACACCCTGACTGACTGACAGGGTGTCAGGTTGTATTCTGACTCTGTCAGTGTTTGGGGTTTGCAGTTCTTTGTTGTACTGTATTTCTATTTTAATTTTCCTAGTAAAGAACTGTTATTCCTATTCCCATATCTTTGCTGAGAGCCCCTTAATTTCAAAATTATAATAATTTGGAGGGATGGGGTTTACGTTCTCCATTTCAAAGAGAGGTTCCTGCCTTTCTTAGCAGACACTTATCTTTCAGCCAAGGCAGGGTTTCATGTCCAAAAGCATCCTAAAAAAAAACAACCCATCAGAGCCCTGATATGCATCTAGGGTCTCTTACCCTACAAACATCAAGTAAAAAGGGTGTTGTTAAACTCTTGGGAAAAGCACTGGTTGGCTGTGCTGGGGCTACAGTTGCTTGTATGCCCTTAGGGACATGATACAGCTCTACTTGTGTGGGCTCTATTGCCTGCAAAGCATGTGTGGGGTAGCTCTTGCAGTCAGTGAGCAAACTGGCATTTGTTAGACTTACACTGTGATGTGAGGAAATGGGCTCTAGTTTTGTGGAAAGGATGTTCTCAGTGCAGCACAAGGGAAGGGAAGACAGAAATCTAAGTAACTGAGATAATTTTGAAATTGTCTGCCCCAATGTGAGCACAGTTTATCAGCTTAGCTTAGGAAGAAGTAGAAATTAGGGAGTGAGAGGCCAACCTTCAGAGACCAGCTTTGCCAGAGGACGCAGCTGCCAAGCAGAGCTTTATGTGACTTGAACGCAGTGGAGCAAGACTGTAGAAATCCCTGTGGCTCCAGCTTGCAGTTGCTTGCTGCAGATAAACAAATGCACAACCCTCTGCTGAGTGCATCCATCCTCTTGCATAGGTGTGTGTTGGCAGGCAAATAAACACATACCCTCTTGGTAAGCACATCCAGATTTCAACTTTCCCGCCTGAGGTAGCACCAAACCTGCTCCAGAAAGATAGACACAAAGGTAGATAAACCAGTATTGTGATTGCTCCCCATCTGGGATTAGTTTCTGCTGTGTTAGGGAGATGCAGGTGTCCAAGCTGAAAGCTGCTGGGCATTTATGATGGCAGTGTCAGGAGGGGAGTGCAAGCAGCTGCAGCAACCCTGCAAAGGGAGTGTTGTACCCAGTTTGATCAGCCCTCAGGTCTGATTTTTTTCTATGGAACATGTCTGTTGTCCTTCCTGTTCTCTCACTCTGTCAGTGTAGATTGTGAATTATGTGGGTGTTCTGTAGGTAGCAAAGATGATATTCACTCTGCTTTTTTTATGGCTAATAATCCAGGGCCACTTTTCTCTAGAAAAAATCCAGGGTATCCAGGGGAGTTATGCCAGCAACATACTTGGCATGACAGGCTGATTAGAAAATCTGTTTGCTTCTCTGTGAATAAACCCCTGACACCTCATTTGCTGAAACCCCCAGAGAGTGGTGGTTGCTAAAAGCAGAAGGCCATCCATTGCTAATTACAAAGCTATTTCTTCCAGGCCAGTAAAAGATGTTTTATCTACTCTTTGCTTTCAAAACTCACTGTATTTGCACAAATTGATAACAATTTTTCTCTCAGCTTACATTGGATATGATGGCATTTGAACTACACTCCCAGAGTATCCAGCATAAGCAGAACTCTAAAAATTCAGAAAAACACCAATAAACCAAGGAAACACTAATAAAAAAAGACCCCTAAACCCCACAGCAGCAAAGTAATAATCAGAGTTAACATTTCAAGGCTTAATGCTTCAGCCATGGTACTTAATCGATAATTGAAATTGCAAGAGAAATGTAATGCTTGAAATTCATGCAGTTAATTTTATTGCTAGCACTTGTAATTTGAAAGCAATTCTGAAATCAATGACTTTTTTTTTTTTTTTTTTTTTTGCACAGAACGGTATTCTGGAAGTAGGTTCAGCCACAAATAGTTCTATCTTTAAGTGGGACCTACTGTTCCATGGGACATCAGGATTAATTCTACCCATTTTCCCCCCAGCTATAAATAATCTTCCCTACACCATTTGAGTTCATTTAATGTTTGTAAGTTGTTTGAGACTGCATTTCTCAATGGCTTCAGATGCCACTCTCAGGTTTTCTCTCTGACCTGCAGGTTGCTCTGAGTGCCAGTAGGGCTGTGGGAGAGGGGAGAGGCTTCCAGAAGAAGGTTACAAAACTTCTCCCTGCCAAAATCCTGTTTCTTCTCAATGAAACATGCTCCTGCACTGCTTTCCAAGCTCTGTATCTCTACTGCTGCAGGAGTGTGCTGGGGTGATTTGTACCTCGGTGTCTTCCCGATGAGCCCATCAGGAATGGGCTCCTCTGGGGACTGTGGGGGCTGCAGTGAAGGTAGAGTCCAAGACCTTGAGCTGGAAGAGCATTGCAATGCTCTGGTTTTGTCTCAAGTCACTAAAGTTCTGTAATGCATTTGCAGGCTTGCCAAGAGGCTAACTGGGATGGCTGGATCCTTCAGAGATGTCTGTTTGTGCTGCAGGTGTCACTGTGCTGTAGAAAACTTGGCCTGAATGAATGCCTTGGGCCTCAGTGACATTGGAGAGGCTCTGATGGGCTTCCCTGAGAAGATGTAGGAGACCTGTAAAGAGCAGTCATGGTGTGGAGAGTTGAAGGGGTTGTTACGCATGTCTTGCAAATATGTATTTCATCAGGAAATTGGATTGACTCTGGCTTTAGAATTTCTCTTTTGGGAGAGTCCAGGCAGCTTTGTAACATCCCATCCTCTTTCCAAACTGCTGAGGCTTGGCAATGCCCCCCCAAAAACTCATAAGCATTGAATCCAAAGGAGAGTCTTATTAATTGCCACTGGTGTCTGTAGTCTTGTTTTCTGTCTTGTTGGCTGGAGGACCTTTGTCCTTATCACCTGAAGCAGCTCAGATGCAGGGTGGCTTCTGAGCCAGCCCTCCTCAGGTGTCAGGGTGCGAGAGTTGGCAGCTAGGATATTCTGTGTGCCTGTGCTTCCCCTGTTCCAATACAACTGCATTTATGGGCACAGCAACAAAATCACTGATTTTGCAGAGTACCTTTATGGTGCTGAAGTTCAAAGGTTCTTTTTGACAGAAAAATCTGCAATGACACATACTGTGATCAAGAGCTTGCACCTGGTTTTTGAGCCTGCAGTGTTAGCAGAGAGCAGCACAGGTCCCTCTCCCCTGAGCAGGGATTGGGACCCAAAGCTGCCATCCAGGCTGTCTCACTGCTTATTCAGACTGGCATCCTCTTGATCTCTGTGGGAGTCCTGACAAGTGTAAGAGCAATGGTTTCTTTATATAAAAAACACCCAAATAAGCTAATTTTAGAATTAACAATGATCTGATTGTTTTCCAAAATACCTTTGGTGTATAACTTCCAATGGCTGACAGGACTTAGTAGGGGGGCTTATTTAAATAAGAAAATTATTTTTTTTACCTTCAGTCTCATCCTTTAATTTATCAAGCTAATTAACTGATCTTACCCAGGGACACTGCTCCTATGCAATGCCCTCCCCCATCTGAGTCAAGGGAAGACATCTGTGCACACACAGGGTATATTACTCCTATCCTGTAAATTGTATGCAAGTAGGGTGGTGCTTTCTCATTCATTTGGCTTCATTTTAATCTTTCTCTTCACCCTGAGCTGAGCTGAAATACATCACAGGTTCTTCAGCTAATTAACACGATTACAGCTGTCTGCATCAGGTTGGGAGATTGAGTTAGAAGCAGTCAAGATACCAATATACTGGAGTCTCATTACTGAGTCTTCAGTGCAGCCACATATAATGAAATTCAAACAGATCAGGTTAAATTAGATTAACTAATGGAATTCTCATCTTCTCAGTTTAATGTAATTCTGAACAGTGACTCTTTAGTTTACTTACAAAATAAATGTTTCTTTGAGTTGAATTTGACTTGACCCTGCAGACTTGATCTGTGAGAAGTTAATGTTCAGAATCTGAATTCTGTGGGCTTGGTTGGTTAGTGGCTTTTGGGGACTTTGTGCTAGAGGACCTGGAAGTAACTTGGTGCTGGGAGAGGAGGCTCTGCAGTGCTCTTTGCTGTTGTTTTTGGGGTGGCCTCAAGGGACTTTCATGGTTGTTCTCTCCTGCCCTCAGTGACTGTAGGTGGGACAGAAGTAGAGAGCAACTGCCTGTGTCACAGCTCCTGTACCTCAGTGCAGAAACAGAGGGGCCAGAAGAAATAGCCTCTGTTGCAACACACTTTGAAATGCTTGTGTTGTGCTAGTGGCAGCTCAGTCCTTTGTCCTGGTACTGAGAAAGTGGAAGGATGGAGCAGGCTGGTATCAGCAGTTACCTGATAGCTAACTCCAGTGGGTTGATGCTCTTGTTTCAAAGTAGACAAATTTCTAGAAAGACTGTAGTAATTGTTTCTTTGGTAAATTAGGGGGAAATATTGTGAAATATTCATTTTTATAGAGGCAATGTCTTGCACAGTCCCTTAGCAATCCCCAGAACAGGCAACAAAAATAGCAGTGCCAAAATGAGTTAGAGCAGCCTTCAAAGCTTGATGGGCAGCTGCAAAGTTGTGCAGAACTCAGCAAGGCTGCTCAAGTGTCTTTGCTGTGATCCCTTTTTGTAATCAGCAAGGAAACGGGCAAGATGCTGTGGAAGGTCCCTGCCTATCTGTTCCTGGCTTGGTGGGACAGCCTGTGCTGGTGGAAGATGCAGAGTCTGAAGATTCACTGGGGATGGCAGGGTCCCAGTGCCTGCTGGGGACTGGCTGTGCTGAGTGAGAGTCCTTGGAATTTGTGGCAGCTGCTAATCCTGGAATGACACTGGATTTTGGTGGAGGGTCACTGGATCTCTGTGAAAGTGGCAAAAGCTGCCCCTCTGGTTAACTTAAAGAGCAGACAGTGTGAGTTAGGAACGGATTTATGTCCTGGTAACCTCTTATGAGCAGAGATCCAGGGAGGCATACAACAGTTGGATAGAGTTGGAAAGAAATAGTATTTGTTGCATTTTTCTGTCTTTACAGAAGTTGCTTTACTTCTTGAACTCACAGGCAACTTTTGCAAGAACTAAATTCACTGAATTTGCAATGGCATTGAATGTGGATATTTGGTGTCACTGTCTGACAAGGGCATTGGGGCTGTGTTCAACTCAGACCACTGCTTTTCCTGACTCTGTGGTGTCTGCAGCCAGCACATCAGTTTGCATCCCACTGTCATGATCAGAGTCCCACCATAACCACATGAAGCTCTTCCCCAGCTTCCAGCAAGCTGAACAAGTTTTGGTTAGGAAAAAACCTAACTTCTGGCCATACAGTGACATCCAAAGGGCTTTAAGCTCTCCTCTGGGTGGTGTTAATTTGGTAGTATCTGCTGGTAAAAGTGAAGGTCTCTGAGCAAGAGCAGATGTCCTCAATCCAATTTTCTTTTAAGAGGCTCTCCTTGCTGTGACATCTGTGCTGTGTCCTCTGCGGGGTTGGTGGTTTGGTGGATGTACTGCCCCTGTGTGTGTCTGCCTGCTCACCCAGGCTGACACACTGTGTTCAAGGCACAGTGCACTTTTGCTGGTTATGGGATGCTGCTGGGACTGGAAGAAGTTATTCCTAGCAGGACTCCTCTGTCCTTCCCTAACACACGTCTTCTCAGCTGCAAATCCCATTGCCAGAATAATAGTTACTTTCATTGTTTTGCTGGGAGTAGTGAGGTTAACATCTCGAGCAGCAGCTGAAATAGACACAAGCAAATAGCACAATAGCTTAATCCACTGGTAATTATTCTTTCAGTATGGGGTTTTATTTCATTTTTATCTCCCCCCACTTTCTTTTAAAAGGCAGAATTGCATTTTATTTACAACTGGGCACAGGACCTTTAGTTTGCTGCTTCTGCATGCAGAGTCACAGAATAATCCTCTAGATATTCTTTTCCCAAGGGAAATTTACTGGTTAGAAGATTCTGAGACCTCGGCGATGCAGGGTGGAGTAGTTCAACCACAGTGTCTCACCTTTCTTAAATGTGGCCCATTGCAAATAAGGTTCCTTAGCAGAACAACATCTCTCTGGTCCTGCCTGCTGTGGAGCTGGGAGCAAGTTCAAGTTGTCATTGCAGAGATGAGCAGCTTCCAACATTCATAAATATCCACTCCTTCTCTGTTGATTCTACCGCTTTCCCTATAAACAGACACACAGTCACTCTCCAAGTGAGCCATCTGGATTTGACAGATGTCGCTGGCTTTTTCTGGACCCATTGTTAAATGGGAAAAAGGGAGAGAATATTCTGAATTGAAGGAAATAGCCTTTGATGGCAGTCTGCAATTTCATGGGCTGGGAGATGAGATGCCCTTCTTTCCTTCAGCTGCCATCATCTTCATTGATTGTGATCTGCATTTGCAGCTTGGGAAAAATAATTTCTTGTGGGAACTCCTGGAATTGTCACTTTTTGGGGAAGGAAGCTCAGGTGTACTTTTACCCTTGATGCAGAGCTAATGGGCTTTTTGTACTTCAGAGAGATGTAGCATTAGTTTCTGAAGCTGTATAGTGAGGTCTGTGAAGCTCTGGTCTGGGACTTAATTCCCATATTCTGGATGCATTTTATCCATCCCAATTCCAACACTTGGCAGATGCTAGTACAAGGTCAAGGCCCCCTCCTCTCAGTCTGAGAGCTACATGTACTTGCATATTCTTGAAGCCTCTTTGAATCATGATATTTGCTTCCTAATGTAGAAAGATCCCTGTCTGATCATTTCTGACAAATTGTGAAGTTAGCAAAGTTGACATTACAGCTAAATACCAACATCAAATATCAACATGATGCTACCTTTAATTCTTTATTTAATTGTTGATGAAAACCTGTGAAATGCATGAAATACATGTGATGGTATTAAAAATAGAAGAGGAGGTGTGTATGAAGTGCTAAAGGTCATACATCAGAAGTGAATTTCAAGGAATTTATTCAGATGAGAGTCTGCCATGAGATGCTTTGCTTCTCCTTTCTGCTGTATGTGTGTATGGGGGTGAAGTTTCAAGCTGTGGTTGACATTCACATACGCAGATTTTGCTCTCCTTGGAGCTTTCTGCCATGCTTGTGATTCTGCTGGTGGTGGCTGAGGCAACTGGCACAGAAAACTTTGTATGGTTGTGGGCTGAAAATGGACATGTGAGCATGCAAATTATCATAATACTTCAGTGGGAGCAAAGTCCAAAGGGCACGTTAAGGACAACTTTGCTAAAATTGCAAGATTTTATGCTTGCTTTTAGGATTTATTCAATTACCTTAAAAAAGAGAAGCAGAGAGAGCACTGTACTCAATCCTGCATGTGTGGCATCACACCAAGTGTGAAACTGTCAAAGATAGAAGTTTGCTAAAGAAATCTAAATACTGAAAACCTTGTTTGCTCCTCTGCACTCTTCCCCCAGAGAGTCAAAAAAGGGTGATACTACATATCCTATGTTCAACTCTGAACTCTGGATCCTTGTCAGCCTGTTGGAGAATGTGTGTGAAAAGTCTTTGTATAGATTGCTGCTGTGTTCCCAGATTTGACACTGACTGTTGTTCCCAGTTGCTCTGTGTTTGTGCTATAGAAGTGTGTTTCTATTTTGTCAGCTTTAGATGTGTTTCTAACGCAAAGGTCGCTGCCCTGCACTGTAAATATTTCTGAAAAGATTTTGTCCCTACTGTGTATCCTATAGTAAAATGCTTTCTTGCAAATGGTCCTGGAATGGGGGCTTTCAGTTCATACTTTTATGAGACTCTAGGGAAAACCAGCGATTTCTACAGAAGGATTTGACTGTACAAGAATGAAATGAAAACATGTAAATGAAAACAAATTAAGTGGCCGGCACTTTGTATCAACAGATGTTTTTTTCAAGTTAAAAATAGTTTGTTCATATGATTTGCATTTAAGGTGGGATTTGGGGCATGCACAGAGCTTCAAGTACCTTTCCCATGTCTATCTGCCCCTTCGTGCTCTGTGGCATCCCTGAGCCTTTCTGTAGGAGCAGCAGAAACATCAGTTCACTGCGTGGCCACCCTGGTGAGCTACCACTGCTCCCTTAGGTATGGTAAAGTTCTGGTGGTTTTCTTCCTCTCCCTGCTGCACTCTGTCTTGGAGCTGTTTTATCAGCACTAGACTCCTCCTGTGCTTTCCTTGCTTCTCACCTACACACCTTTCTCTTTAGCCCCACTGCTGTGCTCCTTTATTTTTTATAGCTTATTGTGATGTGTGTTCTCTGACACAGGAATAATCCCAAAGTGCTTTTCCTACTGAGTGTTGGGGCTCAGCCTGGGCCATTTGCAGAATTGGCACTTTACTTCCAAGAACTGAGCCTGAAGGGTCTTGTATTAGGGTGAAAAAGGCAAAACTGGGAAGCACAGAGTGTTGTGGAATCAAAACTTCAGTACCCAGACTGAAAGGCACAGTCTGTAGTGCTGAATACCGAGTGGTATCGGCTTGATGCGTTTATTTTACCCATAAAGATCAACTTGCTGGAGGTGCCTGAAAGCAGGACTTTTACTGGCTGTGCAGAAGAAGTGAATGTTAACGTGAAGTTCGGGATTTCCAGTGGGCTCCATGGAAATGACATACTTAAATCACTGTAAATGGTGGCATTTACTTCCCTCCGGGGATACTTGGGAAGCCCTACCCTGCAAATGCGAATCGATTTCAGCTTTGTGAAGAGAAGTGTGATAAAGGGGTTAGAAAAGCTCAGTGAGGGATGGGAGGCCTCTGCAGAAAGGGATCTGTGAATTTAGGAGCTGAAATGCTGCCTGAATCAGCAGCTGAACGAATTGGATTTGTTTCAGGGGTCAGTGCCCAAACAAATATTTTCAATAAGACATTCATAAGCCTTTATTAAACCTAGACTGAGGCCACATTGTACTGTCTGAGACTGTGAAGGAACGAGACTCAAGATAAAAGGTTTGTGTTAATATTGGTAGTTATGTTTGGGCAAGGGGTTTTTTGGCCTTATATAAAGGGAAAACGAGTCCAGGAGGTGTCTGTGAGATGACCAAAGAGACACTTGGGACACATTTTTTCCTTTTGCATGAATTTTTAAAACACCTGAAGCTAGAAAAGCTTTGCCCTTAATAGTGTCCCATGAAACTCAGAATTTGCTTTCAAGTGAAAGCAGCTGCAAACACACATGGAGAAGGAGAGGGCAAAATGCTGCTTTGAAGGATGTGGAGCAGAGCACTCTGTTGGTAAAGCCTGCTTGGATTTTTCAAAGACAATCAAGGTTCCTTGCAGAAGATGTTTAAGGAAATGAAGCAGCAGAAAAAGAAAGAGTTTTAGAAGAATAGTTGGTTAAAAGAAGATGAACAGACAGTACAAGTAAATAATGCATTTTATGGGTGGAGAGAAGTCACCAGCAGAATGCTGCAAGATCTCACGCTGAGACCTTGTATCTTCCAAATATGAATCATACTTGAAAAGGGATGAAAAAGAAAATAAATAAGTTTTAGCAGCACAGCAAGCTATTTGGGCTGGTAAAGAGCAGCAAAGGGCAAGGATGTGCAGAAGGATATTCTGAAATAGAAAGAAGGCATGCTGAAATGACAGATGATTTTCAGGGTAGGAATGATGGGTAGAAGTGATGCACATAAAAGTAATTCTGCATGTACATAAGGCAATGAGCTGTGAGCCAACAGGCTCTGGGGACTTGAGGTTCTGGGTTATAATGTAGAGCTCGGTGGTAGAATTGGCTCGGGGTTCAGCAGTCATCAAAACCAAATTGAACATTAGAAGTTATTAGCAAAAGCAGTGGGAAGAAAGCATGTTGCAGCTGTGTAAGCTTGTGTTTGCATTGCCTCCTCCTCTTTATCTGCTGGCCCTGGGACAAACCAAGAGAACTGGAAAGAGGCTCAGAGCAGGGTTAAATTAAAAGTATGAGTTGTTTTATAACAGGAACTTTTAAGGAAACCAAAGTTCCTTAGACTATTGAAAGAGAATGGCTAAGGTGAAATACAGCAGCAGTCTGTAAAAACCATCAGATGGTGAAGGTAAACAGGGAGTGATTTTTAGTGGTTCATCTAAATCAGGTGAAGGGCAAGACTGCAAGTTTTGCTTACAAGGAGGGGAGTGGAGTTGTAGCAGAGCATGTGAAATAAAGTTCTAATCATGGGTGCTGTGGCCTATTTGTAAATGTCTAGGAAGCTTTTAATGAAAGGTTAATTGAGTGGTGGATCAGCAGAAAGGTATCCTGGGAGAGAAAATGGTGAGTGCATGACAAAGTGATTTGATTTCTGTACCACAGTAGGGTGATAATTCATGCTGTTCTCTGCCTGGTGTGTACTGACATTGCAATGCTGCTGTTCAGCCCACGGCTGTCTGGCTGCTATGGCATAGGTGCCATTTGGCAACATGTGCCATTCCTTTGGCTTGGTTTGAGACTGGACCTTCAGCCCAGTGGAGCACATAGGTCTTGGGAGAAGCATTCCCTGGGAGACCTGGGTGTCTTGCAGATCCAGCTTGTTGTGGGAGTTAATTAGCTCCATTAACCTTGTTGAAATCTGTTCAGAGTGGGGCTGGGAGGCAGTGGACTTCACTGGCTTTGCTTCTTGTCACCGCCCCATGCCATGGCATACTTACACTGAAGAAAAAAAGCAGATGAGATACACTTCCAAGCACAGTATCTGGGTTTTATGTCTGTTAATAATAAAAAAAAAAGTTAAAAGGAAGCTCTGGAAGGGAGAGCAACCTTCAAATTAAGTTAATTTTCAATTTGGACAGATATCTTTAAGATCTCAGTGGTTGTTGCATCAAGCTGAGATCTTTCTCCTTGCTCAGGGCAAGTGTTACCTTGTCAGAATGAAATGTTTCTGGGATGTGAGTGCCTGCCAGTACTAGGGCTGTGGACCATATCAGGCTTTTTTTTTTTTTTTTTTTTT
>VRYO01000638.1:11011424-11143349 GCA_009812075.1 Sialia sialis | reverse complement strand
TTTTTTTTTTTTTTTTTTTCTCCTTAAGTCTCATCTCTTATTTCTAATAGAATTATCTGAATTTCACAAATTATCTCTGAAGTTGCTGCTGTAGTTTTGTATTACTGGCCTACACCCCATGCACGCTATTTTGGCTGCTGCTCCTCCAGGTACACGTCTACTTTCTCTACCACAGAGTGATTTCTTGACAGTGAGGGTCAAGTTGAGTTGAGTTGGATCAAAACTCAGCTGTTAGGTGCCAGGTCTTATTTAGAACATCCTACCTGGTGTTTTGTTGGTGTTTGGGCATGGTAGAGACATTTGCTTTGATTCTTGTATGTTTTAAAGATACGTGGCTGCCCAGAGAATAAATGAGTATTTAATAAGCAGAGTTTGTCTGCTCACCTAAACATCAGGCTGAATGGATGTTCAGTGCACCTGGCTTTGTACAAGACTGAGACTACAACTGCTCTCCCATTAGACATCAGCTCTTTGGATTTGCCCCTGGCTGCTGTTAACTCTCTCCCTCAGAATTACTTTGATGTGAGAAGGGGTGAGCAAGAGGACTTGACCTGTGCTTTTGTGACACTTTGTAAAAACATCAGCCCTTTTAGATCTCAGATTGCTTTTCAATGCACGACCTTCATTTAGACTGCAATCTACCACTTTTTGTTCATCATTTGCCTCTGTTTTTCTAAAATTTTAGGTACTAGTCTGTTAGAAATGCACGTTACTCTCCACTCTCATTTATTAGCTCCCACAAGGTCCTGCTGTTAACTGCAAGCCAAAAACTTTACCCTTGGCCAGGCAAAAAGAGTTTTCCAATGAGTAGCTTGTGGGAGCACTGTAGTGACAATACTCTCAAAGTAAGTTGACTTCTACTCTCTTAGAAAAACCACAATATAACTTTCTTTGTCAGGCTAAATTTGTAAACTTGAACAATTTTTTCTGAATTGTTCAAAGATTTGTCTGTTACTGGCTTTTTCTGAGTTGTTGTAATGAAGAAATATAATGGGGAAAATAAGCTGGTAATTATAGGCTAAACAAATTCTCTCTAAATCAGAGAATTAATAAATCCAAGACAAAAGAGTCGAGGCAAATAAGATTTGCAATATCTTACAATAACCCACTGGCCTGGTGATGTGTATGGGATACTGCATAGGAAGATATTTAACAATGTCCCCTTACATGCTTGACAGGGCATTTGCACCAGCAGGGCCACATTCCCTCTCGTGGAGCAGCAGTGTTTCCTAAATGAAAACCTACACAGAAAAGGTCACAAATCTCCTGGACTTTGTTAAGTTCTCCACTTTGAAAGAAAAGCTCTGGAAAAATGCATGACATCTGAAATTGTGCCCTTTTTTCAGGATGCTCCACTAATTTCCTGATGAGCAGCCAAAGTGAAATCCCTCCTGGTGCAGGAAGGTGAAAGTGAGCAGGATGAACCCTGAGGAATGTAAATGAGGTTTGAGCCACCTTGCTCTTGTGGAGGTCCCCGTGCTCTGTATCATCCTGAGGCTTTAGGATCGCATTCCTATGGCTCTCCGGAGTGAGTGGATGGGATTGTGCTGTCACAAAGGCTGCAGTGGGCCCCTCTGTGCTTAAAAGCATGTTTTCTTCTGTGTCCACACCAGCACACACTCATGAGCTGGCACTATTAGCATGTGTGCTTTCCCTTCACACAGTGCAAGAATAATTATCCTCTCTCAGCAGTGCAACTGTTTCTGTTCCCTCTGATTTATGGAGGCAAAGAACTCATTTGAGAGGATGAGTCAGAAGTAATTGAGCTCCAGGGGGCTGTGTTTCATGGCTTCTCCTCTCTTTATTTTTGCCCAGTACTGTACCTCATGGCTACCAGTTCTTTGGCCTTCCAGGGAATGTTCAATAAAGCTTAGAAATGAGCTCAGGTCTTGGTTGACCCTTTAGAAAACCAATGTGATTCTGTAAATCAAGAATGTGATACAGAGAATATTTCAAGCTTTGTAATACTATCATAAATATAATGATTCATAGTTGGCTATTCCCAAATATTTGGCACCTTCTATAAAATGCAGCATGGGTGCAAGATCTGCTCTGCAGGGACTTGCACATGCAGCTGGTGCTGGAGGGGGGTTTGGCAGTGGGTGACTTGCAGAGAGTGGTGCTGGGTTTAGTTGCAGAACATGAATTAAAGAGGATTGATGGGTAATAACTGAAGCTTCCCAGAAAGACAGAGTCCAGGGAAAGCTTTAGAGAAATGCTTCTGCAGAGGAAGCCAAATTCACGTGAGCCAGTTTGTGTGTGAGTCTGATGCTAGTGCTTGAGTCATGCAGACAGACCCCAAGTGATCAGGGATTGATGGCATGGCCTGGGAAAAGGTGGGATACAGAGCCCTCACTTACTGAACTGCTGGAAGCAATGTACAGACACAGCAGATCTATTTTGCATGTTACTGGTAAAGGGTTGTGGGCTTGACCCCTCTGCATGATGTTTTGAGAAGGTTTTTGAGTCCCGCAGTGGGTGAGTATCAAGGCAGCATGAAAAAGCTGTGGTGATCTGAGCTGCTGGCTGTCCAGCTGGCAGCAAAGAATAAAGTTTTTATTACCCTCTTGAAATAATTCCAGTCCTGTTGTGGTGGTGAGTGAGGCACTGGTGTTCACAGGGGCTTCAATCTCACAGGCAGGATTTGAGCTGAGGAGCAGAATAATCTCCCCTACCTTTCTAGAAGGGCATGGGAACAGTAAGTGGCAACCAGTTAATCTGGAAGCCTTGGGTAGTGCGATTCAAGTTGGGATGTCTGCTTTTTTGCTGGTTTGGCTTCTTCTTGTGCATGTATTCTTTTATGTTCAAAATTTTTCCTGCAGAAGTGCTCTGGTGACAGGAAAGAGTGAGATGGCTCATGAGGTGTCCCCTTTCCTGTGATTTTGCTTGATATCTTTGCCATTGGCTGAAAAGCTTGCCAAATTCAGTTGCTGTCTTCTCCCAACTTGGGACTGACTGATAAACTCCTGTACAAGCTGCAGTGACTGATGACTCTGCTTTTGCATTTCCATTTCTATTTACAGTTTAATTTATCTCTCTCTCTGCCAAGTGCTTCTTGAGAACACTTCAGTGGCTTTTTCCTTCAAGTGTAGCAAAACCAAACAAAAGAGCCTGATGTTTCTTTGCTGGACTGAATAAATCGCTGTTATGATTGATAATGGTGAAACTGTTTTTTAATTTATATAAACAGTGATGTACATCATTAAAAACAAAGCAGGCAAACTCCAAGTCCTCTGTGGATCTGATTGCTTTGAACAGCAGATGATCTCTGGGGAACTCAGAGTGGGAGTTCTAGTTCCGAGGGCGCTTTGAAGCATTGTAAGAAGTAATCAGGAAAACTGAGGTAATGGATCAACAATTCATTGATTTATTTGTGCCTTTGATGGGTGGAATTGTCTGTCGCAAATGGGCTTTGCTAGCTTTTAGCCAGTAATCCCTTGGTTGTTCCCCTCTGCTTATTTCTGCTAAACAGAATGCACTGTCTCAAAATTAATCCCATTAGTTAATTAGTTCTTCTTTCCTCTGTGGCTTCTGTAGTCTGCAGATCCAAATTGTGACTGGTGGCACAGGTGGCACGGTATTTGTTGTTTTTTGTTTCCTCTGTGCTATGGTCAACTCAGATTCGTGGTGTAGATGCTCGTGGGGACTAAACTGAAAACAGAAGTGTTGTGGACTTTTCAGCATTTTTCTCAAGTGCTCACATACTTGTGCTGTTTGTCTGCAGGAAGAGTTTTAGGAAAGAAATGAACACACAGTGAAAATCTGATTACAACTGAAACTAAGGAACATGCAAACTAGCACTTGTAGGAAGTTTTCAGGTGAAGTTGCCAGCCTCTCTAAAATACCTTTGGAAAACTGAATTTTTCTGGAAAGGTACTTAAGGTTTGCCATGCACATGTGCTCTGTCTCTGGTGTGCATTTGGACAATAAAATGCATCCAGGTGCTCCTTGCAGCAAAGCCATTTCTTATGGGTGAAAGTGGTGCCTGATGCTTTTCTCTCAGAGCAATGAAAACCTTGATCTGTCTGTCCACCTACCTGATGGCCTTTTCACCTTACCTTTAAAACTGTGCAGTGTCCTGCTGTGTACACCTTTCATGGATAGAAAAAGTTGTTTCTCTGGTGGCTTCCAGTCATGCTAAGTATTGGGAAGAGATTGAAACTCAAGTTCTCTGACCTTTTGGCTATCCATATCTGAGCTGAATTGCTCCATGGACAGTTTTGTAAACGCATGGGTTCCTCACTCTGAAGTGCTTCCTCTCCCATAGATGGAAATACATTCCCATTTTTCTCTGTTGCTTTGCAGCTGGAGTACTCAAGGCACTAGAATCACGGAATATCTCAAATTGGAAGGGACCCATAAGGATCATCAAGTCCAACTCTCTGCTCCTCACATCCAACAATTACTGTGTTAATCAGAGCTTATTTTGTACTTTGCTGCTTTGAACACAAATATCTCCAAATGGCTTAAAGATGGCATGGCTGAGTAGTCATATGAAACAACTCCAGCCTTCCAAAAAATCCAAAACACAGGTGGCTGCTAAAAATGATGTTGCCTGGAAAAGTCTTGTGCCTGTTTGATTTACTAAAAATGGTTACTGCTATCAGACATATCTGGGGCTTATGTCAAGGGGTTTTGAAGGTTAGTAGTAGATTGCAAGTAAGAGATTATGTTCTTATTGCAGGGTAGTAAGGTTGGTCCCAAGATACTGGTAAATCATATTGGTTAGCAAGAGGAGTAGAGGAGATAGAGCAGAAGGTGTTGAAGAGGTGTTTGCTGTATCCCAGCCTGGAAGGCAGTGTTGAAATTCAGATGGCACAATATAAGATATCAGATTGATTTAAATGTGTTGCAGTCCTGTGGTGTCAAGAGTTTGAGTCCCCAGGGGCTTAGCAATGAACAGCCCCATCTCTGTGCCAGACTTTGGAATCACAAGGTATGCAGAAGCTTCTCCTCCACCAATCCACAGGGACAGGCTGGGTCCTTCAAGTAAATGGATTGCTTTCAGCATTCAGTGAAAGCCTCATGCTGTTTTTGATGGCACTGCTGGATAGAAGTGTTCTCATTGCCGCCGGCGCTGCCTCGTTAATGCTGCATCGCTCCCCTGCCACAGGGATTTGAAGATGATTTAAGTATCTTTGCATTGTCTCTTTGGAGGAGGGGTGAGAATTGCAAGGGAAGCTCTTTCAGATATATGGAACCAATGTAAAACAGGCTGGGATGGTGTGGTAGGAGGATAGTGGAGGTGGGGAATGGGTATGGAGAGATAGGGAGCACGGCCAGGGCTCATCGACTGACAGGGCTGCAGGCAGGACACGCAGCTTCCTTGCCTCTGAGATGTGCTGTTCTGGGAGATGCTGCTGGACCAGTGCAAACGATCAGCTTTTGTTGACACTGAATGGAATCTGTCTTGTCCAAATCGGTGTGTCTGCACTGACAGCAAGGAGCTGGGGTCTTTCCACTGTCACTGTGGGGTCAAGCAGCTGTAGAGCTCTGGCCTCCTTGGCCCAAGGTAGGGATGAAAGAAAAGGGTAAAGGGGCCTCCCTCTAGGCTTTGGGAGCAAAGTCCAGGGAAACATCAGTCTCCTGTCAGTGAGGAGCACTGAATCCTGCTGCTTTCTTAACAATGGAGGGTACACTTATGCTTTTCCAGGAGCACAATCCCATATGGGAGAAATTTTCTCTCTGACAAAGGCTCTTCTGAAAATGAAAGTGCCCTGTCACTAATGAGTGCATCAAAGAACATCAGGGGGCACATGAAAGCAGCACAGCATTTTTAAACTCCTGCATTTCTATGGTGCAGAGTAAAAGGTCTTTTAAATTTCATTTAAAGTTCTTTTGCTGATAAAATACAGGCTAAGGATGCAAATAATCTTTCATCCGATGATACCTGGAGATGAATGTGTTTCTTCTAGATTTTACCTGGAGGGTATGTTGTGTGTTTTGCTTTGTTATGCTAAGTAATTGCAAAATATCTTGCAAGGTTTGTGGTGCCACCACACGATTACATTTCTTCCTTCTTCCCTTCTTGCCATTCTACATCACCCTTTTTCTCTTCGTAATATTGTACATGCAAAATGAATTTAAACAGTTGAGTGGGCAGCTGCTAAACCTGGGAGGCTCCAAATGATCTTCCAGGGAAAAACCTGAAAGAAACTCTTGGGGCTTTTTTTTTGTCCCAGAATTTTAGGTGGAAAAAGAAGACTGGAAGATGCATTTACTATATCTATGGCTATATATAATCTTCGTGATTTAAATCCTTACACTGATGTTTTAGATCAGGAATGCTGGAATTATTCCTCCCCGCCCCCCACCGTCTTGAAAAGAGAATTTTCATTGGTGGGAGGAATAGGTTTAGGACTGCTCATTCCAGTGCAAACTGAAACTGGGAGCCTTCACAGCATGTTAGGACTTGAAGTGCCAAGGCAGGAGATGCAGTCTCCTCTGGGAAGAGCACTCATGGGGCGCACAGAACTGGGTTGGAGTGTCCCTTGTGGTTCTGTCCTGCCAGCTCCAAGCCAGGCTCAGGGAGGACCTGACCCTGCTCATGCCCCATCTCCAGAAAGCATCTGACCCGTGGAGTCGTAGAGGCGCTCAATTATTTTGATGAGCAATTGCCTTTTGACCTGGGAAAGCGTTCTGCAAACGTATCAAACCCCATCAGCTTGATGTGAATCAGCAGCTCTGGCAGAGATCGCTGGCTGTTATTTTGCAGCCGTGCTTCGCCATGTGAGGTCGGGGATGTGATTTTAATGAGTAGCCCTGAATGAGAGAAGCATTTCTTGCAGTTGACAGGGGCCCCCAGGGCTGAGCTCACTAGCCACCCAGCCCCAAACCCTGGCTCAGCCTGTTCCTCATCCTTGGAGGGGCAAGATTTCCCTGAGGGTGCTCCTGTCCTCCAAGGAGCCACTTGTCCATCCTTCTCCCTCATTTTCCTGTGGATTATACCTTTCATGGGGGTGTCTGTTAGTCCCTGGACCCCCTGCCTCAAACAGGATTGCTTTGGGTTTAGTTACTCATCAGAGCTGGTGTTTGCTCAGAAGGGTTCCCAATGGCTTGCTTCCAGCCTGGTATTTGTGTCCTTTTTAACTTGAAATAAATAAATACATGAAAAATGTTACTTTAATTGCTATCATAATATATTCTATTTCCCTTAGGAACAGAAACAAGCAACCAAAATGTCATCTATAATTTTCTCCATGCTTTTCACTAGAATAGTGAGACCTAGAATAGTCTGTAGACCACTCCCCCTTCAAACTCATTCCAACTTTCTCCAGTTGCATCTAATGGGATTTCTGCCCCCTTTTCCTCCCTGAGGGCAGTAGCTATGCTTCTTTTAATACTCAAAACCAGCAGCTATTCTGGGGTAGATCATGGGGATAGATGTTATAGACCAGCACTATATATGGACTATTGAGTGTTGTTTCATAGAGTGGTGGGAAACTCACATTTTCTGTCTTGTCCTCTCTCCCCTTCACTAATTATTTATCAGCACTATCACAACAGTGTCTGGAGGCCTCTGATCAGGTTTCCACTGTGCTAAGCATGGCTCAGAGAATTCCTTTGGGATGATAAATCAGGAGTATGAGGAAGAAGAGGATGTCTGTGGCTGAAGGGTCACAAAGATGTGATGCCAGAGTAAGGAGCTTCCAAACACAGCATGTTTCTGGTGGCATCAGCGTCTTTTTTGTCCTGTTTGTGATAACGATCTTTTGCTAAATGGATCACTGAAGAGAGAATCACAGAGTTTAATGTGATGCTGCATTCCCATTACCTAGACTTGCTGACAAGTGTGTTCGTGGCAGTGTACACAACCTCTGTGGCTACGTGGGTGCCTTCTCTCCATGCACCTGTACTGCAGCAGGATGGATGTCCTGCTGTTATCTAGATGTTTGGAAGGATTGGTGCAGAGGGAAAAGGAAGATACCTTGCTTGATTTCATATCTTAATATCTACAACAATTAATTTTATTTTTGCATTGTCACTTAAGTGTTATTTTGTTGTATTGCCGTAACTCCCTCTGCTGGTTAATTTGACAGCTTAACCATCTGTTTGGACTTATTTTACATCTAGATGTAGCAGGATTATGTATTGGAGACTGTCTTGGATGGAAAAGGTGAGGAGTTTGTACCCTGCCGGGGTGATGTATTTTGCTGCCTGTTCTTGCTGTGCAGGTTTGCCTCTCTGTAGCCTGAGTAAACCATTCCTCTGATCACTTGTCCTCTGACTCACAGCTGCTGAGTGAGTCTGTAGTGATTCAAATGCCCATCAGAAGGGTTTGAGTCTTTGCTGCACTGCTGGGCTGCAGCTGATAGATCTGTGGCCAGAGAAGCTGACTGAGGCTGTGCCTGGGAGTTTGTTGTTCATCGTTCCCTCCCCCACAAGCACCACTGTAAAAGGAAATCCCAGGTACAAAGGGAACACTGTGCCATGGAGATTCCCAGGAGTTCCCTGACACAGTTATTAACACTGTGCTGAAGCTAAGACTGGCAGCTGTGCTTGGCAGAAATATCTGACCTGGAAGAGTCAAAGGTGGCTCAGAATTTTGGTCTCTGCACTGCTGGGTTGCAGCTGTGTGCTGTGTGGGAGCATCACTTCCCTTTGTGAGCATTGCTGCTCTTTGCTCAGCAGGCACACTCCTAGTCCCTGCTCCACTTGCCCATGGGGAAACACTTTGTCTTTTTCTGACAACTGCTCATTTCCCCATCTACAAGGCATTTTTACACACTGGCCTGTCTGTGCTGCTTGCTTTGACACAAAAATACAGAAAAATTACCTTTGCCAATGCCATACAAGAACCACAAAAGCATTGCTTAATCAATATCATCTCAACTACAGAGTAAGTAATATGTTCCTGCAAAGGTATCAGTTATTTTCATGTTGTTTAAAACACATATATGCATGTCTTTTCTGGAATTTTGGGACAAAAATATTAAAGTGTTCCCATTTTGCCAGCATAACAGAAGAGATAGATACTATCTCTTTGTTCTCTGGGTATTATTCCTTGCTGCTTTGTATTGAGTTTAATTAAATTTTGGACATCTAATACTTTGAGTTGATGGATTATATTTAAAACTACATGCTAGCCAGAAGTATTGTGGAGAGAGTGATGAAATTCTCAGGAGCCTTTGGGCAGAGCCCTTTTCTCCCTGTCTGGCTCCTAGGGGTTCACCTTGATTTAGTGCCTAAGTGCCAAATATGCCACAAATCTGGGGCTGGTTAGGATCAGATTTAAGGTTGGACCCACATACTGGTGTATTTTTCCTATTTAAAAATGGAATTTGAGGTTAACTCCTCTTTCCTTCTGGTTTTGTCTGTGCTAATATAACTCCTGAGCTTGGTGAACTTGTATATATGCCAAGTCAATATGAGACTGGGGAAAAAAGCCCTGAGCCTTCAAGCATTGGCTGAGTTATCCTAGCCTTGCTTTAGTTTGAAAAGAGGATGGAGTTGGGCATTTTCTTGTGTAACTAATGGGAGTACTGAGCTGAACTCTGCATTTCCTTACATCTGACATGGCAGTACAAGAGGTCTTGCTTGAAATCTGTGTGTTCTGTAAGCTAGAGCAGAGTGTGGGAATCTCCTGTCACCCTCAGTCCAGGAAGCAGTGTGATCATGTTCAGGGATGCAGAGAGCATCCTCTCATTGAACAGCTGGTCTTAATTTCCTTTTTCCTGTTCAGTTTTGGGCTGTTGAAGAGGTGCCTAAGCAAGGCAACTTGGGGAGGTGGAGATGAGCTGGTGCAGGAAGGAGAGGTAGCCCAAGAAGGGAAGTTAGGGAGTGGAGATGAGGAACGAAGTTGGGAAAAGGCAGGCAGTAACTGTCTCCCCTGGTCAGGGCTGAGCTGAAATCCTCAAAAAACTCCATTCCCTAGTGTGTCACATAAGGGGTGAGTTACAGGTGAGAGGTTAGGCAAGGCAGTTTCCTCTTCATGTTTGCAAGAGCACCAAATCTGCTGAGCAAAGCTGGATCTGTGAAGTTACAAAAACCACCTAAATGGATGAGTGTGATCCATACTTCTTGCAGGGCTGAGATGGTGTAAGGGCACCATAGGGGTCAATCTTGCTGGAAGGGTTAATCCTCCCTGGAGCTGCTGCAGGCAGAGCTAAGCTGCCAGTTCTTGGAGACCTGGGAAACCAGCACTAAGCTGGGCTGGAGGAGACAAAATGCTGTAGTAGTGGCAAAGCTGTGGTACCTCAGCATGTTTCCTGAGGGGGTTACAACTGCAGACAGCCTCTGTGGAACTCAGGGGCTTGGGCAGTGCAGGTGAATGCCAAAGGTGCTGCAGACCCAGCCAGAGCACTCCTGTCCCTTTGTGCTCAAGGGCTTTGTCAGTGTGGCTGCCAAAAGGAGCTGTGACTGTGCTGCTGCTGGTGGTAGGGAATCCTCACCTAGCTTGCTAGACATGCATCCCCTGTTCACAGCTGTTCCTGTTGCCTGTGCTTTATCTGGCGGGGAATTTATGACTCTGGGAAAACTAGTGATGGAGGAGCTGCATCTCCTTCGTAGAGAGCAGGTAAATACCCCAATACAGTACTTGGAAACTTTCCCAGACAGTTTTGACACATATTAAAAGCTGGTGTTTGAGAACTGGACCTGAGGAATCTGCTTGCATTGCACTTGCAGTGATTTGTTGTGGCTGGAAAAAAAAAATCCAATGTATTACAGTAATTAACTGTGGCCTGAAGAAAGTGAGGGACATCCTGGACACAGAGGAAATTAAATGGAAAGTGGTATTGACCTTATGTAGGATGGAATTGCAAAGAGTTCTGTTTGCTGGGTGGAAATTAATTATTGGATTTTGTCTAAAGCAGAGCTTATGTAATAGGCACGTCTGTCTTCCAAGCTTTGCCATCTCAACTGTTGGCTTCTCTGCTCATGAAAGAGGCACAGGTAGTGAACTGCCCAGTGATAGTTCAAGCTAGCTCAGTGAGGCTGACTTGCTAAGGCTGCTGATGTTGTTTTCATTCTGGGATGTTTCAGTGTTAGGCAAAAATTTTAGTTGACTGAGGGTGACTCAAATCTGTCTGCAAACTCCTGCAAGTCCTCCATGTGCTGGTGGTGGGATGTTGCCTTGGACAGGGATGTCTCAGCAGAATGAGGGTGAGGATGATGTCAAGCTGAGATCTCCCATCTCCTCCAGGGTTTTGGGATTGCCTCTGCCCTTTGTTGGCAAGCAAGGAAAGCAGCTGCCCTGGCCAGTGCTGCCCAGGCTTTGGCTTTCCTGATGCTGCTGACTTGGGCATGTGCAGGATAGGACATCCCAGTGGCAGGCATGGGGATTTTGTTGACATCAGCTGTCACTCTGCACTGGTGATTACTCATCTGCAAGAAAGATTCAGAAGTGAAGGATTTGGGCTGTTACAGTAGGGATATTATTGCTTGTAAATTTTTGTGCTTATCCCACAGGAGACCAGATTGTAGACCAAGACTGGTAGGCACTTATCAGACACAGAAACAGTGTTTAATTTATTGATTGTTCTGCCAGAACCTTGGCAGTTGTGCTTTTTCCTTTTTCATTTTCCCACATGCTGAGAGCAGCTTCAATATTTTTCTTTATGTTGACCTTTGTATGAAATGAAAGCAAAAGAAAATTGTAGAAAGCCCCAGTGAGAAAGCCAGAAATCAGTCTCCTTTCATGTACTGCATAGCTTGTATCTCATAGAAAGGCCATGTGTCTCGTTAAAATATTCTAACCAAATTTTTTTTCTAGGAGAAATGATTTTTCAAATAAAGCAAAACATTACTGAAAATACTTGCTATTTCAGTTTTCATATTTTTCTGGAAGACATTTTTGTTACTCATTCCTGGTTTTAGGAAATCTGTGGAAAATGTCAAACATTCCAGACTTTGATTTTATAGCAGAATATGTCCATCCTTTTTCTAGTTGTTCCTTATCAGTGTCTAGAGAAACTCAGACTTTATATGAACTAGCAAATATAATAAGAAAGATGGGTTTTTTTAATAGGCAATTCTGCTGAAAAGCAAAGCAAAATCAGAGGAAGGAAGTGTACCCCTGCCTCAGTGCAGTGTCCAACAGTGCAGGTCCTACATGTGAGGTTGCTCTTTCCCTGGAGGAAGATAGAAAAAAACAAGGGCTGCCCTGAAGCACTGTGAGAACATATTTAAGTGGAAATAATAATGATGCAATTATTTTCCCATAAAAACAGCACTTAATTGAAGATTTAATCCTTCCAAAAAGAAAACCAAAAATTTAAAAAAAAGAACAGTAAAAAAAATCTATATTGCAAAATTACTTTGGGGGTTAGTGGTGGGAGATTCCTTTAGTGTTGCTATTATTATGGAAGATTATTGTGTTTTATTTTAAATGAAGAGAATATTCCAAATATATAATCAATAAAGACCATATTCTCTTAGAACAGTGTCTTTCATTGGATGTGCAGAGTTTTCTTGCCAAGAGGGAGGGCTAGGGTAGCTGTATATGCAAGATGCTGCTGAACCCTTGATCTCTTTGGGCATTTAGATATTTGGTTTTGTGTTTCCATAACATTTATGGAAATATGCTTTTATATCTATACTCAAAGAGATTTGGGATGGCTTGTCAGTGTGTTTCAATCTTTTACCTTTTACTGGAGCAACCCAACTGCAAACTATCTTTTTTTGTGGCTGAAGGAGTGGAACAGGATTAGGGTTACATTCCACCTGTTTGGGGGCTGTTATGCTTAGAGTCCCTCAGATTTATTTCCAGACATAGTTCAATAGGCAGCTGGGACATGACCTGCTGCAATGCACTGTGGTTCTTTTTGTTGGTTACCCCTGCTCAGTTTCTCCTGGTCTTTTCATGGGGAGAAGCTAAGCAGTGGGAATAGGATGCCAGTACTAGACAAAGGGTTATCTTCTGTAAGATTCCCAAGTGATCAGAGGACAGAGGCAGGTCACTTATGTAACCTGGCACTGGTAGAGCAAGGATTGAACAGACCAATGTCCAGACCATGAACTGAAATCCAACTCTGTCACTGATTGATCCATGTGTTCTGAATACAGCCTGGTTCTGGATGTTAAGGGGCTCTCTCATGGAAGCACATTCACAGTTGCCAGCTCAATTCTGATCAAAGGGCTCTGGGCTCAGACCACTTAGGGTGGTGTGCCAGAAAGGCAAAGACTTGCAAGCATGGCTTCAGACTCAGCATAATTAACCAAAGTGTGACCCTCTAACAGATTTGCAGGCAGTGGAGGAGAGGCTTGTCACAGGTTTTGACAGTCCCTTAATGAAATGTGTGACCTTTTCTAATACCCACACGTGCTTGCTGAGCTGGTGAGCCCTGCTCTGCTCTGGACCATTGCTGCCCTGCTGAGTGCCAGGAGCAGACCTGCAGAGGTGAGAGGAACCTCAGGCAGCTGTTTGGCATCACCTGTGGTGCCAGCCCTGAACTGCCAGCCTGTGGTGTTTGGGAGAGAGCTGACAGGATTCCCCTGTGCTGCTACTTAACTTCAGACTGTTTTGTTTTGGTCATTTCAAGTGAATGATGGATGAATTGCTCACATGGATTTTGAACGTTATCCAATGACTTCCATTTCTCACATTATATTTTTGACATAGGAAGGGAAGATGAAGAACATGAGGTGCCTTCCTTTAAATTTGTTAGACTTCTGCCTGATATGGTTAATAACGGATATTTTGGATAGAAATAGAATAAAGACCTGGAAGCACAGACCCAGAAAAGGAGTGTTGTATAGGCTGCATTTGGGAGGGAGATGTTGCAGCTGGTACTGCTGATAATCCCACAATGGGAAGGTAGGAAGACTTGCATGGAACAACAGGCTGGGGTGATCCCTTGGTGCAGGCACTCTGAAGCTGAGACAAGTTAGGAGCTTTCCTATTGTCAGAACACATTCAGAGATGCTCTTTCCCCCCTTTGTTAAATCAGGAGACAGATAAACTAATTATTTTCATCTTTTCCTTTTATGTTACTGTGTGTCTTCATTGACCTGAGAAGTAGACTGGTACATCTGACCTTCTTTGACTTAACCTGAGCACTTACAAGCTATTTCAGGTGAGAAACCTGTGTCAACCTCCCCACAGTTCTCCATTGAAAGCATTGAGAGGTAAAGAGTCCTTAAGCAAAACTATTTTTTATCTGACAGTGTGCAGTGCTACTGAGAGAGGCAAAAAGAGTGAAAGCTGTTGTGTAGAAATTACTTGATTCTCTCATAAACTTCTTTTCACCAGCATATTAGAGACTGCAGTAAGAATGTGAGCATTTGGTCTCCCACTAACTGGGATGTACTTTCTATGGTATAGTACCATGACTGGCAAGTTCTAACATGTTCCAGTAAGTCATAGATTTTTGAAATAGCAGGATTTTATATGAGCTATGAAACAGAACTATGCAACCCTTCTTTAGGTTGCCTGTTGGTTATTTGCACTGAAAGCAGTGCCAGTGAATACATGACTGAAATTTGAGGGGAGGAAATAGCAGCAGCAGCTCAAAAAGAGAAAATAAGATTCAAAGCTAGACTGAGTCTCCTTTTTACTTTTTTCATTGCCTTCTGTAGTCTATGGGGAGTCTTTACTTCAGTTTGCATGAAGCTACTCTTTCTGTTTGCTGTTCACATCTCTCAGTTTCTGGGTGTTTTACACTGGTCATTTTCTGTTGGATTTTTTTTTTTTTCCAAAAGCAGTGTATGGTCACATTTGGTGTGTTTTATGGCTGCTTTTGTCTTAGTGCAGCTTCTGAAATGAAGGCACTAAGATTCAATAATGAATTTCATGGCTCACCTTGGCACTGTGTGTGCACTGCACTGAGGGAAGGAGGGTGCTGTGTTCAGGAGGAAGGTGTGGGACCAGCCAACACTGCCAGCAACATGGGGTAGTGAGACCAGGCACCCTGTGGCCATTGATGCAGCAGTGACAGGGCAATTGTGCCCACCTCTTCTGTGCTCTGTGGAGACAAGGTTTACCTGGCCAGGAATGGGAGAGGGCTGAGCTCTGTCCACCTACATTTACCATTGGCTACATCCCTGCATCTGGTTCAGCTCCTGGCTGACCCACGTGAGCAACTGCTTCTGTCCCCAGGGAGTTTCAAAGCTCAAGATTGTGATTTCCAATCTAATCACGTCAAAAGCTATTCCCTGCTTTTTTATTTCTTTAAGAAATTTATCTTATCTCTTTTTCAATATCCGTGTCTGAAATCTGCTGCTGCTGGGATGCACCCTGTTCCGATGCACAAACGCACAGAAAGGAGCAAAGAGAAGTGAGGTATGAGCAATCACTTTCTCATTAGGGCTGCAGTTTGAAGTAATGAAAATAATAAACAGAGTCTGGAAGGTGCTGCCACGTGTCCTGGTGACTGCATGAAAAGAAGATGAGAAAGGGCATTGTGATGCCCTGGAAAAGATTTTAAGCCCTTGATAAAAGTTTACAGAGCCGATTCAATTAACATCAGGCTTTATCAAAGTGTTTTATACCTCTGTGCTGTCCTTCTTTCTCATCCTCAACAAAGACCTGTGATCTGTTGCCAATCTTTTGCCACAGCTGTAACACTTCCATGTTACAGCTGTGTAATGGAGAATGATGTGCAGATCCACAGAATTGTTCCTCCTTTCAGTTGCTGATACAAACAATGATCTCAGTTGCACTCCTAAAATTACAGCTAGACAAACTAGTTCTTGGAACAGGGAGAGTGTGCAAAATGTTGCACTACAACGTGTGACAGTCACAGAACAAAGTGACCTGAAGTGACTGGGTGCAAAATTCAAGTTTGGGGTTATGTCAGGTGACTGGAGCTGTTTAGGGTGAAAAGGATGTTTTGCACATGGTTGAGCTCAGCCCTTCTATCACTAGCCTGGGAAACAGCTGAACTGCTTCACAAGAACTCTCATTCCTCCTCCCAAATTGTGTCTATGCACAAATGTGTATGTGCTAGCCTGAGGCAAACACCTGACATGGAGAATGGCATCCCAATCCATTCAAATTTGGTGGAGATTTAAGCAGCAGAAGACAGAGTCTTATAATGGGAAATAGAGTGCTCTAAGACAACTCAGAGTCCAGTAAATTGAAGAAAATGCCTCTTGAGCCTCGTTGAATGGATCACGTATTGAACATATCTTGGATTGAGCTGTGCTGAATGGATCACTGAGGGCACCATTTCCAGGAGATGACCATTCCCAGTTGGTCCCCTCTGAGGCTGAGCAGAGGGAAGTGTAATTGTATGGACACGTGTGTAAATGCCCATGGCTGGATTTTACCTGGTGTCAATCAGCTTAGTTCAGGAGCCTCAGAGTGGCTTTGGGGATTACCTTGGCTCAGGCCAAAGCTCTTGCTAATGGAATGAACGTGGAGTGCCAGACTCCTGCCCTCTCACTCCTTCTGTCTGGCATAATTCCCTGGGCTGCCAGTTCAAAACCATGGCTGGAGTGTTAGAAACTCAAGCCACAGGATCAAAAAGGAAGGAACTGAAAGGAAAAAATAGTGTTTCTTTTTTCATTTACCAGTGGTTTTGAAATTTGCCTCTGCAGTTGGATCACATTTTTTGGGATTTTTCTATCATTTCCTTTGCAAAACTAGACACTGTCTGTGTGTTTGCACAAATTTAGGACCACAGAGAAAATGTAAATGTGGTATGACTTGGGATAAAATTAGACTGACAGTGCTGGGCTGTTGTTACTCCATGCTGGGCTAAGTCATCATTTTTTGGATTTGCTGGAGTCCAGAAAAGGCTTAGCTCATGTTTTGAGCAAAGCCAGCAGTCACATCCTGCTTTCTTAATTGCTATTTGAGATGTACCATGATGACTTCCATTATGAAGCCAGTTTTAATTAAGCAAACAAAAACTCTGCTCTTTTTTTCTGGCAAGCTTTTGATGACTTCTTCTGAATTGTGACAGTTGGGTTCTGATGTGTGCTTCAAATGCAGCCAGGTTTAGAAGCTGCAAATAAAGCGGAGAATCACAATCCCAGCATGGGGAAATCACTTTCTGCCGAAGGGTAAGGAGATGGCTTAACATAGGTGGATAGATGAGGACATCAGGTAATTTATTTCTCCCCCATCTCGTGGGACATAAATGACATATGACAGATAACCTGTTACCTGACTGTAATAACCAAGGTGGAACACAGGCAGGGATGTCTTGTTTCGTGTGTTGCTTCCTCTTGTGACAGGACAAGAGGACATGGGCTTAAGCTATGTCAGGGGAAGTTCAGGCTGGACATTAGGGGGAATTTCTTCACAGAAAGGTTTGTCAAAACATTGGAACAGGTTTCCCAGAGAGGTGGTGGAGTCACCATCCCTGGAAGGGTTTAAGAAAAGACTGGATGTGGCACTTAGTGTCATGGACACAAGGTGGTGTCTGGTCAAAGGCTGGACTTAATTGTCTCTGAGGTCTCCTCCTATCTAATTGTTTCTGTGGTTTTCACCAAATAAAAAAGATTCTGGGATTCTTATCACTGAACTAGCATAAGAGTTAAAGGAATGCTTCCTTGGAACTTCCTTCCACAGCAACAGGAGTCTAAGGATTTACCTTTTAGACCTCTGAGCTGTGCCAGTGTTTTGTAGGAGAGCAGAGTGGCTGGTGGTTTCATGAATACAGCCCAGGGAACAAGGCTGGGTAGGCACAGGAGGGGCTAGATAAAATTCCTGTGTATTCCCTGGTATGGCCTCATTCACCTGTGTGAGGAGGAAGATAAACTAGCATTTACCAAATGTTATTTCTCCTTGCAGCAGCAACCAAAGCAGAAAGTATTATTCACTTCAAGATTGCTGCACTACTTTTCCCCTACTGTTCTCTACGAAAAATTTGAGCTAAACACAAACTTTTAGAGATAATCCCAATTTAGCCAGTTGGGATAATTTGCAACCAATTACAGCACTCCTCTACTTGAGTCCTTCATCCTTTGAATTGCCTGATGGTATTTAGCCATGTGTCTTTCTGAACCACTTCTTACAGTCCTTACAACATTAGTTGGGTTCCTTCCCACACTAGTAGCACTAAAGGCCATGTTAAATATTAATGCCTTTTTACTAATAATATTGGTAATATATCTGGGGCTGCTTAGTTGTGGTCCTACTGTCCTAGTGGAATGAAACAGATTTAGTACCATTCCCCAGTGAGAGTGTAATTCATGGAAGTAGGGTGGACATATGTTGTGCCTGTCTGATATGTTTTAGAGAACATGTCTGCTGATGATTATACTTTGGGAAATTGGGAGAACGTTTCCCCGGGACATATAAAGTGACTGTCTATTAGGAACATGTAGAAGATGTGTCAGGTTTTCAAGAAATGTACTAGAAAGAGAAATTAAGTTTGAAAAAGCCAGTGCACTAAGGAAGGCAGGCATCTCTTTTTTCTTCCAGTGTGGATGAAAGTGGATTCTGTTTAGCCATGCATGCCATTTTAAAGCTGCATGTACAGGCTCAGGAAGGATCAAAATAGCATTTTCAAGAGGCTGGCAGAACTTGTCTGAAACAATGGTACCTCATTAGCAGATGCTGATCCTATCAGAAAAAAAATGGTGTATTTTGCTTCACTGAAGAGCTGCCTTAACCCCTCATTCCCCCAGTGGGAAGGGAAGAGTATCTAGGCAGTAGTGATGAAGGGTTTGGGCAGAGCCCTCCTGAGGGGCACCCAGGGTTCAGACAAAGTTGGGAGACACTGCAGCACTGTCAGTCCTGTTTGATTTATAAATGGGCCACATTGCAGGAAGGAGACGCGTTTGGAGCCCACACACCCTCAGCACTCTGCTTGGGGAGGAAGCTGCAAGTCATGTCTGGTACCACACATGAAGTCTTGCTTTTAAATAGTACTTGGGTAGCTGTGAAGGGACAGTGATGGAGGAGGATAGGAAGTGTGTTGGAGGCAGCACATAAAATCATGGAGAGAAGGAGTAGGCTGCAATTTTTAACTCTAAGTCTTACAGTGAAGAAATTAATGCTGAGACTGGCAAACTACTTAGAAATTTAATTTTTCTATATGTTTAGTGTAGCTATCAGTGCAGTGGCAGGGAGTAGGCAGATGGAGGAGGAAAAGGAGGACAGCAGAGATGGGAGTCAGGGTCCTGGAGCTGGTCTTTGATTACTCGTGTGCATGGATCCATTCAGACCCAGGTGGTTCAAGCTGGCTTTGCTAATAACCCTTCTAGTAATTAAAAAAAAAAAATTAAGAAAGCAAAACAACGAATGAATCTTCAACTGTGAGGGTTGTGGCTCTAATTTGCAATGCTGAAGGGCTCGAGGGTAAAGGTTCAAATGAAAAGCTCTCTCAGCTCTGCCTGGGCTATGGAGGAATCTTTTAGCCAATCTTGCCATCAATGGCCGCCAGCAAGTGGGGAGGGAGAAGTAATGGAAAGAGCCTTTATATTAAGTAGGTTGTATTCATGATTTCCTGTCTGGTACCTACCTGAGAGGAGATTCTGTTCACATATTCATTCTCTCTCATCATAAAGGGTTTCATTAGCATTTAATTGCTGCTTATTTTCCTTATTCAGAGCATCCAGGTGCTGTATAGTGTTCTTAACCAAGTGCGGAAAGACCATTTGTCAGGAAAGATCCTGTTCCTTCAATAAGGTTCTTCTGAAAAGGTTTGGCCTTTGTCTGTGTTTATCTAGGGGAAAACAAGTGATGAGAGTCTGGAACCTGACTGAGGATCTTCACTTGATCCTACCAGTTTTGTCTCCATGATCACTTCTCACAGTAGCATACCAGTGGAAGCTGAAGCTAATTTAATGGTGTGATGCCAGTTTTGGCCTTGCTGAGCAACTCCTGGGACAAGTAGGTCAATCAGGAGGTTGAGGGATGAGCAGTGTGAGACATTACTGGAAGCCTTAAATCCTTTGCTCTGTAGACCTGGAAGGCTGCCTGGGGAAATGCACAGGTGTGAGCCCAGCTGGCTGGGTGGTAATGAAAACAGAAATTGTGTGGGTTCCCCTTGGCCTAATGCAACTTGTTTCAGTCTCAGAGGGTCGACTGTGAGAGAGATCCTGGAACTGGGATATCAAAGGAATAGTTCTAGTGATGTCAGGTGTCTCCAGGTGTCTTAGGTACAGATTTTATCATTTCAGGAGTGATGAGGTGATCAGAGTGATGGACTGTTCTCCCACTGCAATGCTCAAGACTTGAGGACTTGTGTTTGTCCACAGCATAACCAGTGACACTGGGGAGCTCAAAGGGTTAGTAAGGTACAGAATACTCTCCTTCACGAAAGGGACAAATGTCCTCTGCCTGATTGAGACTGACTGTAGAAAACACTAAGAGCATTTTTCCCCCTCCACTTTACAGAATTAATCCAGTGGAAACAATCTGGATTTAAGATAGCATGCCTGAAATCAGAATAAATACCTTGTTTTTCTGGACTATTATGATATTTACTAGCTTTTGGCCAAAGCCTCTGCTGATACAACTTCACCAAATTTAGTGAAGCTTGGATCAAAGTCTCCAATGATATATTTTTCATCCAGTTCATTAAGCAGCAAGCAGTTGGATCAGATAGGACACAGAAAGCACAAAACACTTGCTGAGAATGTAATATACTTCATTAGTCATCTGAGTTTGCAAAAGAGCAGGGAGAGAATTGTGTCCACATCATCAAAGCCCTGTCAGCCCTCGGTGGGTGTCTCACTGCGTGTCTCCAGCCCCTGTTTGAGCAGTGCTGTGGAAGGGCTGGGATGAGGTGCAGCTTGCTGAACTGAAATGCCATAAGAGGGAAGAACTTCTGATGGAGCAAGTGCTAAGGGACAAAAAGATGAAAAGAGATGAGAAAGCATATTCACCCCCACAGAAATTCTATTGATGCTGTGCTGCTCCCAGGCATGGCTGGTGGGAAAGGGGGAGCAGCTTTGAGGGCTTCTGTGGAACAGCAGCCACAGCAAGGAGCAGTCAATATGGGACCACAAGGAAATGTTTATAGTGCTTTTGAAAATGAAGTTTTGGTAGTTTTATTTTATTTTTGCTAATGCAGTTCTCAGGAAGTCCCAGGTTTCTTTGGGAGCAGTTGTCAGTGAATTTAGCATGAGCTAAACATATACTTGGGGCTTGTAGTGATCTGTGCAAGTGTGCAGGAAAGGGTAGATATCCCATGTACCTGTCAGAGTGGGTTGCCCTTCAGCACAAGCATCTACGACTGTGTGACTGTGGGAGAGAGAGAAAAGAATGGGTGCAGGAGAAATACAGCACTTCTGTAGAAATGTGGAACAGAGGATTACACCCACAGTGTTTGATATGGGAGAGCAAGGATTGCTGCCTGTGTGTGACATTGTGTGGGAGAGATTAAAGTCACCCTAGGCAAGCAAGAATTGGGTGTAAAGCAGGGGAAGAAAAGGGAATTAAGTTGGAAGGGATGTGATAGAGGAAGAAGGAGGAATCTTCCTCTGGGTGAAACACAGGAAATTAAGATGACAAGACTTGGATGGTGTGGATAGTAGATGCACTGTAGCAGAGCAACAAGGGCTGAAGGATCTGCAGGATGGACCTAGGGTCACTCCTAAACCTCGAACTTCTCCTGGAGATTCCTATCCTTCCCAGCTCTTGGAAGCACGTGGTATGAGGCTTACCAGAACAGCAGTCAGCCCTAAAGACTGAAATGGTGCAGGATGCTTCAGAGTCAGGGTGAATTATAGGGCTTTCCTACTCTTCAGGAACTGGTTGTTAGAGGCTTTCTGCTTTTGGGTGGGTTTCTGTGCTCCCCAAGTGCCACTTGTTATCAGCTCCCTGGAAAGCCTCTTGCCACTGTAAAGCAATCTCTAGTCTCTTCATAGCTGAGATGCCCAAAAGTTTCAGACTACATCTCTATGGAGCCAAATGCTACATTAAAAAAAATAAATATTAAGGGGTATTTTTTGCCCTGAGGAGTCTTTTTCTACTGTGCCTGGAAAAGACTAAACAATGTGTAGTATGAACCAGCCCCAGAAAAGAGAGATTGTTGGGCTGCTGGGTGCATCCTCTCAACATCAGCATGTTTGGTACAAGAGAAGACCCTGGAGGCAAACCTGGTGGGATTTAGAGCTAGCTGGAATGCTGCACTGCAGGTGTTAAAGTGCAAAGCTTTGGAGAAGAGCATCTGCTGAGTGTCTAAGGCTGATGCTTCAATTATATTTGAACGTAGGATGCCTGCATTGTTTACTTATGTTTAAAATCCAACCATAAATTGTACTTTTAATGGATGTTACACATTTCCTGCTCCAGGAGCAGACTTTCAAAGCCCACAAGAAATATTCAGTTACAATTATGTCTGATTTAAAGGGAAAAGATCTGTAGCCTTAATAATTTGTTCAAACAGCTGTAGATTAATGAAAGTGTTGCTCAAGGCATGTTTCCAGAAATAGTGTGTAGCATGGCCTGCTCCAGTCACATTGGGTTGGGAAATAATGTTTTTGTTTTTCATGCTGAAAGTGCACACAGGAGGTGATCTACCAGACCTCTCTGGATTCATGGTTTAGCTGGTTGAGTGATGTCCGCAAGAATTTGAAAATGTTTCTTTGTGGAGTTGCAGAGGTCTTAAGAATCACCTTATAAATGGTTTTGCCATTGTAGAGGGAATGTCAGCCTCACTCCAGTGAGTGGCCACCAACTGCTCTGCAGTCAGACCACTGAGAGTCTGATGTGATTTTCCTGTCCCAGGAGACAAAGCTGTCCTTTCAAACACTGAGGTGAAAGAATCTACAAAGCAGTCTGCTCTGTGGTGTTGGACACTATTGAGCTTCACAGACTGAGTCACCAGGAAAATTATGTTCCCCAGAAAAATGCTCTTTTTTTAATGTATGTTTTTTTTCAGTTCATTGTCTCTTAATTTGATTGAGGACAAAATGCCTAGGGACAAGAGGCTGTTTGATAAGAAAACTGCAGTCAAGTGGAACCAGTTCTTATTTCCTGTCACAGACAGAGCCACAGGACCTCGCTGTGTAAGGTCCAATGCGCTTTCCATAGAGAGAGGTGCAGTCCCCTAAGGTCCAGTCAGGGGCAAGTGTGAAAGCAGAGTTAGTGTCTCCTCACGGTGTGTAGTTTGAGGTCATGTCATGCCCTGTTGATTGTTGAAGATAGTTGAAGTACCTGTTTTGGTATTCCACATTAGCTGGGATTGTTCCTGGCTCTGAAGGGAAGCATGCAGTAATTGGTATGAGCTGAGCTTTGCCAGGAGGGCAGGGACCACACTGGCCCTTGCTCTGATTGTGTGTTATGGACCCTAATGTGTCCTGTAAGTCCAGGAGTGACTCAGATGGTAAAGAATAGAGTTACATGTGATTTGCTCCCTTGTGAAGATCTGATGACTTGCTGAGTTGTGCCCTGCAGGGAAGGGGACTGGCAAACTCTTCCTGCAGTCATTGCTGCTCAGAATTGCTGTGGTGGAGAGCTGAAGATTCCTCCTTCCTGAGGCTAAGAGGACACTGCGCTGCTCCCACTTCAGTGACCACACATTCACTGTTCTGTGTAAGAAGCAATAAACCTGCTCATCTGTTCAAATGCTGCTGCCCTGTACACACACACTTTTCTTCAGAGACACTCACTTGATTGGGATTTTTCCATTGATGTCTGGCCTGATTTATCTGTTTCAAACATGACTGCAAATGAAAGCAGCGCTCATTGAGCTGATCCAATTTAACCTGACAGGGACAAAATGACTGGAGCTGGATGGCAATTCTTCCAAAAGAGAATGACAGCGGTAGATCGGGGAGATATGGATTGGTTGGTATTTTACACAGAAGTGGTCCTTCTTTCTTTCATGAGCCTGAATGCAAAGTTTTTTGCTTGTGGGTGATATTTTTTTTGGAGAAGGGGGGGCAAATTGCTTTATTTTTTGGGGAAAAAATGGTGCTGCTTGAAAACTTTTGCCCAGTTTTATAAATGTTGCTAGGCTGGATATCTGAGTGGGGAACATGCAGGGAGACTGTACTCAGTTACTCTTCAACAAAGCTCCTGACTAGTTAATAACATAGAAAGTAAAAAACTTTGGGCTTGCAAATAATCAATTTTTTGAATTGGATGTTAAGAAAAAGGCCGTGCAAAAAACTAAACCGGCTGTGTGAAATCCTGAAATGATGTTACAACTACTGTATGACCTGCAAGGGTAGGGAGATGATTTTGGAGTGCTTCTAGACATATGTGACTGTATGACGTAGGAGAGGATGTTGAATGTCCTTCCCATACTAAGGCAGTGGTAATTTGCCTGGGCCAGGGACAGGAAACAGTGACAAAGAATTACCACTACTGCTACTACTACTACTAAAACATCCTCTCAAAAAAGTTGTCCTATGGAGCAACAGCAGCCTCTAAAGCAGTTGATGTGAATTTGGAAGCATTGGGGTTTGCCAAGTGAGTGCTGGCTGTTGCTCCACCGGTGAAGGCAAGTGAGGAGTTATTACTGCACTAAGATGCAGCACCAGACACTGATTTAATAACAGGAGTATTGCCTGTGGGGTGAGCAGGAACTGGGACAAGGAAAAATTCCCTATTTCCTCCCTCTGTTTTGGTTGTTTTGCACATCTCTGACCTAGGATGCTCCTGTCTGGATTGGCAGTTTGCCCCTCCACAGAGGGGGCAAAGTAGCTTTAAAAACAAAACAGAGCTCTGTGTGGCAGCCTGTCATTTTCAAGGGCATTGACAAATTTGGAGATGAGTCTAAATTTTCACTATCAGACAGTACTAAAAGATTAATTCTCTTTGCAGAAGTGATGTCACAAAGGCTTACTGTCTTTGCTATGCACAGGTCTCCAGGGAGCGGAGAGAGGTGAGGATGGCAAAGAATTTGTGTACATTGATAACATTGCACAGCTCTGGATGCGCTGGTCTCTTAATGAGATTTAATTGTGGGCTGCTTGCTTGCCACTAGATGACAGCCTTACTCTGTGCACCAGGGCCTTGGTAATCATTAATAGGGGGCAGGGAAATGACCCTCTTACAGGACATGTCCTGCCTGTCTTGCTTCCAAATGCCTTCTCCCTGCAAGGCAGGGAGCTGGGCACAGAGATGATGGTGCAGATTAGCTTGCGTGAGGGAGAAGGTAGTGCTTGAATCTTGGACATACTTCAAATGTGAGGACAAATCAAAACATGAAATCAAGAATCTGCATTTCTTCCAAGAATGGATTTTTTTTTCAGCTGCAGGGCTGTGCTCTTTGGATGGTTTCTTCCAGCCTGACCCCACATGGTCTTCAGGCCACTAGGCTCTGAGCTCCACATCTGGCCTGTGAGCTGGCTCCCATTTGTGGTGAGCTTTCATGCACAACGACCTGGCAGAGTCCCCTCCTTCCACTGACAGAGAGGGAGTGAGACATGAAGAGTCTTCAAGCATGTCATCACAGAAAAGTGGCATACTCTGTTGCACTCCTTGACTGCTGTTCCTCTGTGTTTTTGTTTGTCTTTGGTTTCAGTTTGTCTTGTTGCAGATGTAAGAATCCAAAGGCATGGGGTTATTTTTGGGGCACAGCATCCTACCACCTTCCTTCTGAAGGCTTTTGGGATCTGCATGATTCACATGTACTGGGAAGGAAAAATGCAAATTGCCCAGTTAACATGACATGCCATCCAGTCGTTAGCATGGCATAGTATAGAAAATGATAGAGATCTGCAGGACAGGTTTAATGGCTTAAAAGCTTTCACACTGCCACTGCAATAGTATCAAATCTGATTATATGTGTTTTATGTCAGGGCTGACTTTGAGAGTCTGAAAGGAATGCAAGGTGGAGGAGGTAAAATGTGAAAGTAGTCAGGGAGATTTTAGTTGAACATACGTGACCTATTACAGCCCTTCACAAGGAGGCTTTTGGAGAAAGACTCTTGCAGAGGCTTTTAGTCCTTGGTCAAGTGTTCAATTATATTTGTGCCATGCCCTGCCTCAATGTGTTTGCTTTTATGTGATCCCAGGAGCCTTGAGCCCACCTTACCTGGAGGCAGTGGCACTCCTACCTGAACATGGCTTTTCAGCTTTGTAGGACTGAAGACATCCTCTTGGGTTTCTCCTCTGGCTCTGCCCAAACAGAGCAGGGTTGTAATCTAGCTATCCTTTGTATAATGTGTTTTCTGTCCTGGGGCCTTTGGCCAGGCATGCTAAAGGGAACACAGGTACGTGCCAAGGTGTTTGAGTCCAGAATGTGTTGCCGTCAGGATTATGTTAAAGAAGTTGAGTTGTGAGGTCATTATTCACCAGGATCTTCTCCAAGTTTGAGTCATGGAGTTTTTATCTCATACCATTGGATTCTCTTTCTCTCTTTTTCCTATCATTACATTTTTCTCCATTATGCAATTCAGCTCAAAAGGAGATCAGGAATGGATTCACTGGAGCACATGGAGGGAGGTGGATGAGCAGCCACTGGGTCAGCTCATGGGACAGGATCCTGGAGGTAACAAGCACAAGCTCACTGATGTACTTCACTGCTCCAGGCAGATATGCAAGGAAGAGACGCAGGATAACATAGTTCCTTTGTACAGTATATTACATGTACACACAAAAGACGTGATCTCATGGTTTGTACAGCTGCCAGATAAGCCCCCTGAAACAGCTAATTCCTGGATTTAAGCACATTATCATCTCTTTTTTTATTAGGGTGCTAATAATAATAATATTTTACTACTTTCCACCTATCAGCTGAAGGAGACTTGTCCTTTACAAGTGCTTAGTTAGCTGGCTTATATGGGCAAAGCATATAAATAATAATAAGGAGAGGGGAAAATGGTAATACATGGAGTGGAACTCATTAATTACTATTTATTAGTCATTAAGGAGTGAACAAAGTGCTAATTGAAGCATGTGAGCTTGACTAGTCATGAATGTTTTCACACGACTGTTTTCACACGCTGCTTTTCAAAACACTGTAAGAGCATTTTGAATTCATTTAAATGTTTTTTGCATCCCTGGTCCTTGCTGAAGATTTTCAAGCTGTTGCATGATGATACCTGACAGTAATTTTCAGAAGAACTTCTAGAGAATTGTTGGAGACTCATCCTTATGTTTGAAGAATTGCTTTGGTTTGTGTTTCTTTTTCACTAGCTAGTACATGCCTGTGTGCAAAAGAAAAAAGGAAACTGTTCATTTGAGTCTTGTGGTCTTTATGGGCCACATTCTGCTTTCATTGCCAGCTTACCATATATGCAAACATACATTCACTGAAAGAGCTGAGGCTGGGTTCTGTGTGTGTGACAACCTTCACGTGTGTGCACATGCTTTGTACGCAAAAGTCTTCCTCCTTTATGAGCCGTTGATGTAGGGAACACGTTTTGTTCCTTATTTGCAGTGTTGCCCATCCTTGTTCTGTTTGAGGCAGTTGCACAGAAGCACTGAGTGCTGCTCTGCTTTATTCTTTACTTTTTCCTCTTTGCTCTATTTTTTGTTTCTCTTTTTCCTCCTTTCCACTATTTGGATGCTGAATTGGGATATATCTTTGCCTGTGAGGGTGACTTTCCAGGCACAGATAAGTGATGGTTGCTCTGGGGCTGGCCTGTGCCAGGGCTGCCCTCCCCATGTGCAGGGACACGCTGGGAGGTGCCGCTGGCCTCGATGCCCAACTGCTCTGATGCTTCCTGACAGCTGCGACTGCATCCAGGAGGGGAGGTCTGAGCAGTGTGTCTCGGTCCTGTGCTTTTCTTTCTGGCTCTGTTGTGAAAAATAAAGCTTTCCAGCACATTAAATATCCTTTTGAGAAATGAGAGCGGGAAGCATCATCTCCCAGCTGCGTGTCTGGTTGTAGTGGCCAAGCCTTGGGTGAGCCTCTGCCCCACAGCAACCCCCAGCACAAGGCAGTCACTGGTAGGTGTCCTTGACCAAAGCTTGAATACTGTGGGAAAAGGCTAGCAGAGTCTTTTCAGCTGTTTGTGTTGGTGATGCAGCAACTCCACTGACTGCCTCCTTGCTCCCTTTGAGCTGAAGGATTGTGGCTGCTTGTATTGGTTTTGCAAAGTGGTCCTGGCTTTTAGGGACCTGAGTTTGTAACTGAGCATCGAGGCACTCAGTGCTGGTGCTGGGGAGCCAGAGGTGGCACTTATTGCAGAGCAGAGGCAGATCCTGGGAACTCTCATTTTCCTAAAGGAGCAATAAGGAATTGGATGAAAAACCTGACTCTGTCAAAGGAGAAAAGCCCCAAATGCATGAGCTCTTCTGTTATACATTCTGCTTTAGTCCCTAACAGATATTTTGATGGACAGGCCCATACTCCTCCCCATGAAGGGCAGGGGTGTTGCACAGACTGTAACTTGGACACTGACTGGGCTGCGTTCTTCGGTGTTTTGGATCATTTGTATTGTGAGTGATCCTTTCAAGGACTAGGGCCCCTAGACACATTATCAACATTTTAGTGTTTCTGTTCCACCCATGCTCGTCCCCTTCAGCAGAGGCACAGGAGAATGCAGCTACAGGGGTGGGGCAGGTTACACCACGTCCAGTGATGCTCCAAGCCCCACTGGCTGCACAGCACCCACAGTGATGAGCAGGAGTGCCATCAGGATTTCTGAGCAAGAACAACCCTTCTTGGAGAAATATCTCCATCAGCATGGAAGCTTGCAGCTGGACTTTGGTTGTTCCTTCTGTTTGTTTGTTTTAATATCAGCTTGTTAATTATCCTAAAAAAGAAATCTGTGTGTATTCTTCTAAAAATAACAAAGCCTTACATGCTTTTGTGCCTGAATAATCTCAGTTTGGTGACCCACAAACCATAGGCAGAAGCATAAAAGAGATATCTTTCTCTTAGGAAGCAGATGGCTCAGTTCAACTTCTGAGATATTCTCTAAATGAAATTGTATTCAGCAATTTCAGGAGTTTGGGAGAACTCTGGGAGGGTGAAGGGACCAAAATTTATATGTGTCTCCATAACGGACGGGAGAGAAGATGTGGGAGGAGAAAGGGAAAAAATAATTATAATGCAGAATTTATTCCAAGCTTTTCCTTCTGTTTTTCCCTCTGCAAAGAAATAGCAAAATTCACATATATATTCAGTGTTTGCATTTAATATCAACCTTTTTTTTAGTCTGTAGTTCTTGGCCTGAAGCTGTTAATTGAACAATTCCTCCAAGCTGTTTGCAATTCATGTTGTGGCAACTCACTGTGTACATCAGCTGGCATTGCTGCACTTTCCCCATATGTGACCACAGCAGCGTGAATTTGGAGCAGCATATTTGCACATATTGTTTGCAGATGGATGGCTGGATGGCTGGAAATGTGTAGCCTGCAAATATTTGAGTGTCTGAGTATAAAATTTGCTTTTGCCTGAGTGTTCACACCTGTAAAGCTCAAGTATCTGAGCTGGTACTGTGAGAAAAAAGTTTGAAGAAAGGACAGGGAGGAGGAAGATGGTTTGGGTCAGTCACTGGGAATACCCATTGCTGTACTTGAGGACAAGAGGGGAAGGGTGAGGATTTTGTTGAGGAAATAAGGGTGTGTAGGAAGAGAAGAATGGACTTCAGCCTGATCAGCGGGGGCTGAGGGCTGATCTAGCAGATGGAAGTGGCTGAGCCTGTGGAGTAGTTGGGTATGATGGACAATGTGGAGTTCCTGCACTCCCCTCACTGGCTGAGTTATCACTCCCTGCTCACACTGCAGCAACATTTTTGGTCAAAGAATAAAATACAAGGAGTAGCATAACAAAAAGATGAAGAGTAAAAGTAAATATGAATACAATATGAATACAATTTAATTTCCCTCTCTCTAAACAAATCACTGTGTGTGTATGTATACGCATGTGTATATATATATATATATATATATATATATATATATGCATTTTTTTCCCCCCTGGGCAAAATAAGGTGCAATTATTATAACAAAGTCTTACACATTAACAAAAAGGTGCAAAGGTTTGTGAAGCTGTGGAAGTAATTGCTTTGACTTTTGCACTGGAGCTTTAGGATAGCTGGATGATATTGTTTTCTGCCTCTGTCATTGTCTCCTTGTTCCTGTGCATCACCTAACACAAAACATTATTCCTGCAGGCTTTGGAAACTGTGGCAAATTGTCATCTTGCCATTACTGGCTTTTCCTTTAACAGACAGTTTTTATTTCCATAGCCTGCAGCTGCCATCACAGACTTTGCAAAGAAAGGAAGGAGTGTTTTTCTCTTTGTTTCTCAAATTCCAGATTATTTTATACCCTTTCCTCCAAGATGGGCTGCATTTGCTTCCACGACAGAAGAAAGAGCTTGCTAAGAGCTTTGTCACTGTGCTTACATTGCTGCAGGCTGGTGTCAGTGTTGTGCTTTATGAATTCTCCCCTTTCTCTCCCTGACTAAGGGCTGTGCTTCAGCCCTCTTGGTTGTGCAGCCTCTGGAGAAGCCCAGCAGCAGCACCAAATTGAACTCCTCTTGTCTATCCTTCCAAGTCCAAATTTATAAAAGTAGCAAAAGCAAAATATTATCCTCTTTTTGCAAGGAGGAGGTGTGTTGAGGAAAGGAGTTGAATGTGTCAACAGTTTCCATGATACAGAGATGTCATGCTCTTGAGAATCTGAGGTGACGAGTCCTGTGAGCCCAGGGCACGCTGTGTAGAACCCTTGTTTCTCATTGACACTGTTGGGTTTTAACACTGGAGTAACCAGCTCCAGTGGTGAGGATGTTTGCATCTCCTGGTCCCTTCTGTGGGTGTCCTATCCTCACAGAGGAACATAAAATGGTTTCGCTCCAACAGCCAGTGTGTTCTTTGAAGATAGATAAAGTATGTGAGCTCTAATCTCAACAGATTATTTTTAGCTCTGCCAGGAGGATTTGGTCATTTCAGTTCACTATTTCTGATTTTTTTGCATGTGTGACATTCAGCCTAGAGCCATGGAACGTCTCTGGTTGCTGACCTCTCTGAACAGCCCTGCAGTGCCACGTGGCGGAGCTGTCTTTGCGTGGATGATTGGGTTTAAGACTTGGCAGCTAGGGAGGAAAAGTGAAGTGGAAAACTGATCCTGATGAGCAGTGAAGGATTAGCTAGGGAGATTGTACACTGTAAATTTGCATTTCCTTTCCTAGATAGTCACAGGAAATGCAGAGGAAGACACACAAAGCACAAACATCAACAAGAAAAGCAGTAGTCTTAAGCTAGTTTTGAACTTCAAAGAAACATCCAGCTAATTTAAGGCAAAATTACAGGCCTTGTTATCCAAGCTCATTGGTGCCATGGGGCTGGTGTTTTGGAGCTGTGGGGGAGTAGGTTGGCTTCTTTTTGCTCTGTATATTATTAAAGCCAAAGCCAGCATGGTTCTGATTTTTTTTTCATTTTTAAAACACGATATTTGGTAATGATGCATGAAGTAGAAAGGAAGTTATTTGATTTCCCTTTCCCCCTCCACCTCAATAACCAGCCTTAGCTGTTTTGCATGCTATCAGCTCAGGAAAAATCATGCTGAGACTTTAAATGGAGCAAATAGGACGAGAGAAGGGAAAAAGTAAGAAATGCTGTAGCTGTTGGAATTTGGGTTTAAGTTGTACAGGGATGTGGTGGCTTACCAGGTGTGGTCAGTGCTGGATAGGAAATACTGCAGGAGCTGGAGGTGGCAAGTGTAGGGATGCTGGTGTGAGTTCCATTCTCAGCAAGGTGGGAGTGAACTGTTCCTTGCAGGAGCAAGGGCTTTTCTGCTTGGCCTGAGAATTTGAGGGAGACAACTGCAGAGTAAAGACCACACTCTGGCACTGTTGCATCTCCCAGTGCTTCCTGAACTGGGGAAGGGGGTACTGAGATCTCAAACCAGTCTTGAGAGTTCTGTTATTATCCAAGAGAAAAGTAGCTCCGGAGCAGCAAGGATGTAAGCTCAGAATGGTTTAAGGCTCAAATCCAGACCAGGTAAACAGCTGGCAAAGCTCACTCAGACTGGGGACCTAGAAGCAGTGCTGGGATATCAGTTTCATGTTTGATATGAGACATCATGGCTAGCAATGCTTTGCAGTCTTCCCACAGCCTTCATGCTGCTGGGAGCAGTACACAGAAACCAGCTGGTCCCTGACCAAGCCAATAGTGTTCTCAGGAGCACAGTGTGGTTGGCACATGTATGTGAGAACCCACCAATCCAATTAAGTCAAATTTTTAATTGTTAATAGATCATCGGTCACTGAAATGAACACAACTTCTCTCCCAGGCACTCTTTACTGTGTGTGGTCATTAAAAACTTGTAAGAGGTATTCAGAGCTTCTTTACTTAGTGTTTCATGGAGGTCATACCCGAAATGTCATAGTTTTGTGTTTTCTGACTTAGGAAACTTTTTTTAATTTAGAAGGACATAGGCAGAAGAGATATCAGTTCATCCTTATAACAGCTTGTTAACTTGGTTTAATTCACTATCACTTGATATGGCAAAGCACATTTTGGCAGCTGAAAGGCCTAACCTATTGGATACAGCACTTCCAGCTCCTTGCCTGCATTGATTGCCCTTTCGACACTGTCACTGGGAAAGGGAAATAGGGTGGTAATGCCACGTGAAATGTCAGGCACACATGTGCTCAATTAGTTTACACAAGCAAAGGGCACCTTTGCTTAGAGGCTACACTGACTGCAAAATCCATAATGATCTAACAGTGAGGCTGAGGCATAACCTACCCTGGGCAAGAAGTTCAGGGCTGCTGCTCCAGCTGGCCTTTCCTTTACAGAACAGGTTTCAAAGAGTATCTGGACTTCCAGCCTCTTGTGATAATGACTTTGCATCAGTGTGGGGCACCTGACCCTTTATGCAATTTCTGGGACAGGTGACACAGAGATATGGGCCGCCAGCACAGCGTGGTCCATAGGGAAATCATCGCTTTTCCCCAGGGGCCTTTGTGTGGAGGACAGCAGCTGGTAATCGACCACGTTTCTAGTGCAAATGGAAATCATTATCCTCTAGTTTTGTAGTGATGTCTGGCCCAAGGACAGCCCTGCATTTTCCCATCTTCCTCTAAAGTCAGTGATGGTCACTGTCTATTGAGTTCCCATGTTTAATCCTGTTTTTCATCCTGTAATACTAGACTAGTTGTAGCCAAATCTAGTCACCATAACAGGAAAGCACAAAACTTCATAAACTTTAAAATGTTAGGCATTAGTAGTGAGATGCAGAGCCTTGCCTTTGTGGGTTGCCAGACTGAGTTTAGTCAGACTGTATGTAAAGCATGTCTCAAGTAATAGTTCAACTTCTCTTGTTCCCACCTGTAGCCACAGTAAATCCCAGTTGTTCTGACAACAATAGGTTGCTGCTGACAGCCAGGGGGTTGATCAAGAAGAATAAGCAGTAGGGGAAGGGCCCGGACTGCTTCTGTAATGGTGACAGTATTTACACAGGAAGCCTGAAGGACTGATCCATGGGTGAAGCAGTCAAGCTGATGGTGCATTGGGGAATGGGCATAACAATGTGTAGGGGTCCCTGGTGACATGTGGAGTTCAGAACTGGTAGGGGACTATGGTTTCTCTGCCTTCAGGTTTCTCTGGAAATGAGAGATGAACACCTGTGCATAGCTTTACACCCATGTTTCCTAGACCATGATGAAGATTTATGCATTTATTCATGGTGCTAGAACTCCACAGGAGCTTTTGCATTTAACATAAGCCAGAATTGAATCTCCACCAAAGGTCTGACCCATTTTTACCAACAGTGAGTGCTGTTGACATCTTTAGCTTCTTATATTTTTTTCTTGAAAGTAGCAGTAATTTCAGGAAAAAGTAAGATTAACTCTGGTTTAATCTTTTCCCTGTTTTAACATTCCAGCTGTTTTGAGCTGTTTTGAATGTGAAAGGAGACTTCTCAAGGAAGATACATTCCTTTTCATTGAGTAAAGACACTGCAGAGCAACTGTCTCTACTGGACTCTTCTGGCATTTGCTCCTCAGTTTCTGAAGAGAGAAAAGCAAAACTGAAAAATGAAGAACTTATTCTGAACATTTTGGCTGGACATGATTTTTTTTCAGCTGTAAAGTGGGCAAATGTCGTCTTCTCCAGCACAAATTGAAGGATACTGGTTGAAGTTACTACATTTTTTACAGTAAAGTTGTAATAAGGTTCTTGGATTAGTTAGCTGGCTTTTTTAGTGTTTTAATTTGTGAAAATAAACCTGTGACTGCTTTCCCCTTTCAATAATTGGACACTCCTAGTTCTTTTGTAGCTCCTTCTTCCAGCACAAGTGAGATTCCATCTTCTCCAGAAAAAACATGCATTGTTTGAGCTAAAATAGCCAGAGAAGGGTTTGACAAAAAAAGAGCAATCCTGTATTGCTCCACTGGAGGGAAGTGTTTGCCTCAGTGCCAAAAGTATCAGTGTAATTTTTGTCCTTAAATCTAGTTCTATTTTTTTCCTTCAAGCGCTTATGATAGGAAACAGCAGCAAAAAAGCAAGCAATGCCCTTGTCTGTAGACTATTTCAGCAAACCCTGTGCCCCTGCTTTCAATTCAAAATAGGTGCTGCAGTCTTCTAAGACCACCTCTGTTTGAGATATTTAAGCTTTCTGGGGAGGGAAAAAAAGTCAAAATAACTGCTTTTGGGATCTGTTGTTTTACAGAGATGACTAAATTACTGTCATTATCTCTTTTGATGTAGAACTTTGACATTTGACTGCCTGACATTTTCTTCCAACCATAGTGAAAACAATGATAAGGGACAGTTTTGATTCATATTTGAGATCTCTCTCTTCCTACCAGTGAAGTTCCTGTTACCAAATGTTTTCTCAAGCTGTGTTAGCTGGTACTAATATTTTTATTATTTAAAAGCTTAAATGGAAAAAAGTAGCCCATGAAAGTGTGTATCTGCTTGATGACAAATGACAGTGCAGCTCAACAGTCATGATGCTGCTGACTGATTTTGGCTGAACCCTCTCTGAAATGAAACCACACAGGTTCTCTCAGCTAAGTGGAACTTGATGAATTCCCCTCCACCTTCCCTTCATAGGTAGGACTGTGCCCTGAGCAATATCACCTGACACTATAAAAACATTTGCAGGAGGCTTCAGTGCTAGCATAGCTGTGTGCAGTGGTGAAACATGGAATTTTCTACCAGGTGTTTGATTTCTGAGGGGTAGTGAAGGATCAAGCTGGGTCCTGGCTCTGTTAGTGCATCCTGCAGTGTCAGGAGACAAGAGGACACTAGTGGTCACTGTTACATTAAATAAGCAGCAACTGTATGAAATAGAATATAAAGATGGGTCTGTTAGAGATGTTTCTTGGTTGGTATTTGAGAGATTTTGGTTTAATTCTATTCTTTATCATGATTTCTCTCAGACCTTGGACAAATCATCAAGAGACGCATCAGCCCCATATTTTGCACCCAGAGGTGGTCCTGGCTGGAGCTGCATTTCTGGGAACACATAAAAGCCCACATAAAAGCAAGATATGTGAACTTGTAGGTCTGAAAAATCTTAGCATCTGTGCTTCATTCCTTTTTTTTGACGTAAGGATGGCAGCTAACAGCATTCCCTTGGGATATACTGTGAGGATAAATTAAAGATGGAGTAGAGAAAGGTGCTGCTGCAGAGAATAAAGAATTAATAGGGAATAACTAGAAGAATGCCAGAAAACCAGTTTTAAAATTAAGGCAGAAGTTAAAAATGTGGGGCACACATTAATGCAGACATTTGCTTGTAGATTATTTCTTCTCTGCTGTGAGCAGACAGACTGGCCTGCTTTTGCTTGTAACTGCAGAATCATCTCGTCCAGTCACTGCACACGAGTGACTCAGTGGTAATTTCTGATTCTGAGGCAGGAAAGTGACTGTAGGAAAGTGCTGGAGATGCTTTTAGCCCTGGGTGAACAGCAGCAATGTGCGGGGAGCCCTGCCTGCCCAAACAGGTCTGAGCTCTCATCTCTTCTTGTGTTCAAGCTCCTGCAAACATTTTTTTCTATGCCGCCTTCCCTTTCATAATTTTAAAATCCTAATCAAAAAGGAAGGACATAAATGCAGCCAATCTTTTTAAATAGCCCTCCTTTCCCAAGTAGGCCATGCATAGCTCCTTAATTTTAATGGGTGTTCTTTGCGTGGCTTTGGATGCTGCTCTAAAAATGCTGCAGAGGACGCTGTGAAGGATCATGTTAGTTTTCTACTCTCAGCAGTGTCTGCTAAAGGCCTGCCTTTCTCTTCATGCCTCAGCCTTCTGTCTAAAATGAGACTGAAGGTGCTGCTCTTTGGTGGGTGGTTGGTGGTTTAAGTAAAGGTGCCATAAAGTTCTTTCTATTGTTAAGAGCATTAAGCTTGGGCAAATTTTTTGTAAACCTTCCAAAACACATGTTCTCTTTTGGTTTGTTTTGTCTTTTTCTATGTAAGAGCAATAGTTCAGATAAATCTGGACTCTTTGCAGATGGCAAGCAGTTAAAAAGTCTGAGATGCTTGTTGGGGTAAGAGGTTTTTCCAAAAAACAGTGTGTGACTAAAAGGCACTGTGCCTACCTCAGGCATCAGTGAGCTTTTTAGGGTGCAGGAAGAAGCTGCAGCTTGGTCTGACTTTTTCTGAATATCCTATGTGCCACATGGGATAGAGAGTCCAGAAATTTTTCAGTTCATTTAATGTGTGGTTGATGCCCATGTTTATGCCTTGCTATTGGTGCTGGAAGTGCCTGGAGAAGGTTGTTCCGAGGATTTTGGTAACTGGGGAGCTGTGAGTAGTGAAAAGTCCTGGAGAACTGATTGTCTTTGTGTTGGCTACCACAGAGTATTGCACTGTGGAAACTGTGCTTGTGGTGAGAACTTTTGGCTTTTCCTTTCTGAACAGTGATGTTTTTAATGTAGGACTGATCAAATATACTCCAGAGGAAATCTTGCTCTGGTTTTCATTCTTGAGGTGCAGCAAGGATAAAATTCTGCTCTGTGCTGAGTTCTGGGAACCTGATTGAACCTCCCCCATGATTTCAACACCCTGATGGTCCCAGATCTTTGGATGCTGGGAGTAAACTTGAGGAGTGATGTAAGTGTGCCTGAGCAGTACTTCAGCTCCCAGAAGGTTCACAGATGTTCCCTGTGCCCTGGGAACAAGACATTTTGTATGCTCTGCTCTTCACAAGGGGATGATTTTTCTCACATTTGTCTCATGATGTAGGAAGGCTTTCATCTTTCCAGCAGTGATTCAAATAAAGCTTGAGTCACTGTCAGAGAAGTCTTTACTATCTGATAGCTCCTCTGTAATCTGGGAAGAATAATTTGGTGAGTGTTAGTTTAGTCCCTACTGGGACAGATGTCTGCGTCACAAAAAATTGATTTGCCATTTGAATAGAGAGGTTAAATGGACTGTGAAGACTGCTCTCCTGTCAGTTTTAGAGGCAATGATGTCTTGTGATTTCAGCATATCAAATATAAGGCACCTTGATAGGACAGGGAGGGAAAAGGACTGCACTGCAAAGGCACCGTCTGCAGGTGCTTTGTGGCCAAAATGCTCTTTCCTTGGCTTAGAATAACCAGAGTATGCCAAGAATACATGGATATGTTTTTGTGAATGTAAATGAACCTGTGTGCAGGCATACACACATGAAAGGGTGCACAGTGCATATGAGGAGAAGAGAAAGAAGAGTGAGTCAGATCCAAATGTTGACAGATGACAAGAAAATTCCCATTTAGCTGAAACATCCGAAGAACCTCTGGGAAACCGACAGCTTCACTCTCAGCCTCGAAATGTGACCTGGTATAATATCATAATGCCGACCTGTCTCCATCTTTATCCCACTTTTTTACATACTTTTATTTGCCTGCCTCATTTTCATGCCCACATCACAGTTCAAATCATTCTAGCAAGACAGCTGTGCTTAATCTGACTCCCTGCACCATGTGTATCCTGTTGATTACAGACCCTCTTAAGATGCCACTATGAGTGACTCTTTGCCTGTCCTACTGTCAGCAGCTTTTCCCTTCCTTAAGCCTTTTGAATGTCTTTGCTCAGGAGATTATAAGCCTTTCAATAAATGTGGGTGATTACTGAATTAGTGTAAATTTTTCTCTGGGATTGCCAGTCACTTAGAGCTTGGAAAGCAACAGCAGTTGAAGGTACCTGTGGATTTGCTAATGTCTGGTGGAATCCAGAAAAGTAATGCAAAGATGTCTTTTTCCATGCAAGTTGTCAGCAACTGATATTAAGGATCTTGTTTGAGATTAGCTCTCATGCTCCAGGTACTTGGGAATAGGGGAAGTGACATGGCACCTCTGGGTGCTTCCTGCTCTCTGATGCAAGCCAGCTGGAGTGTGATGGGAAGATACAGAGAAGGGAGAGCAGGCTGGCAGGTGACAGGCAAATAATTCATTAAGGTCTGCTTGTTTCTGTATCTCTTGTAAGGAGCTCAGATCATGTGAAGATCTTGCAAATGCCTGCAGGAGCAGAAATCAGGATAAACAGAGATGTACAGAGTTAAAAAAAGACCTGGTGGAAAAAACCCTTTTGAACATCCTGAGGTGTGTGGTGTGACACTGCTGTCTTTCAGCTGCAACCAAAGAAAAGCAGATGAGTCACATTTGAGTGGTCATTTGTACTCCTCATACTAGATCATGCTGAACAAATCTCTGATTTCTCCCTGCCTCAGTTTCTTGTTTCAGTATAGTGACATGAGAGGACATAATCCCAACAGTTCCTTGCATTCTAGCAGGAGTGACAGGATGATTTGAAAGACTGTACCCACATTTTAAAATAAAATTTTAAAATGCTTGAGTAGCTCATGGAGGTGCTATGTTTGGCTCCAATGCCTGCTCTTGGTCTATGTCTCCCTTTTTTCTGTAGGCTGCTATTAGAGGACATCTCATTAATTGCTTGCTGAGATCTAATATCACACGTTTTGGATGACTTTTAGAATGCTGATGTGGGTTAGGCAGCAAGTCCTATGGAGCCTTCCTGCTGACTGGGTTCCTTGTCAAGTTGGCAGCTTTTGAGAAACCTCCCAGGAGCACTAGGGGAAAGAAGCAGCAAGCAGGAAACAGCAAAGCAAGTGCTCAGTGTATCTGAGTGAGTAGCTGCTTTCAGTTTCCATTTGGCAGAGTACCCACAGGTAACAGTGATGGCACAGGAGCTGTGGGTTGGGAATGACCTTTTCTCCCTGATGGAAATAAAAATGTGATTGCTTCCCTTTGCCACACACTGTTTTGAAAATAAGTCTGGTTTGATTTGAGACAACCTTTGGAAAACCAGTCTTGGTTTCAGATGGCAGAGGGGACATGTTTATGGTCTCAGACTGGCTCTGTGCATCCTGAGATTGTTGTCAAGGGTCAGGCTGTCGCAAGTGTGGCCCAGCTTGACCCTGGGGCTGTGTGTGCATGGACTGGGGGTTGTCTGTATGATACAGGAGCACATCCTGGAGGGCTGAATCCAGATATTCATTATCTATGCAGCCCAAAATTCCAGTGTGCCTTGAAGGACTCACATTCTCATCTGTTTCAGTCTGAGCATTCTGTGGATAAGGCAGGCAGCAGCAGATAAATCCTAGAGGAGATGCTAAAGATTAATAATCCAGGAACTACCTGGATGCATGAAACTGTTGGAGGCACTAAAACTGCAGATAGATGTATCAGAGTGTGCTCTTTCATGTTAGTGATCCTGATATGGACAAATCTTAAGGTGGGCTAACTTTTTGACTATTGCCATGAAGTCAGTGGGTTTCTGCTTGGAGCCCTATACTGAGAAATATTTGCTTGGGGAATGACAGTTACTTTTATGCCTTAGGCACTGATCTGATAAAAACAACTAGTGCAACAAGAAGTGCACTATTCTAGCAGCTATTAGTGTTTTGGGAAAGAGAATATCAGGATTTGTTTTTTTTTTAGAGAGGGGATCCTTAGTTTTTAGAAAGTCATTGTGTTTAATAATGCTTTTTGAAAATTAGAATGGAAATTATATATTTCTAAAAAAATATTTTACATCCACCCCCTTATCTTGGCAGAAAATTGTGGAACCCTTGGGGACTACTAGTACTTTCAGTCCCTGTCACAGGAAGTACAAGCTCCTGAAGCTTTCATTTTAGTGGGTAATGAGGAAAAGAGGGCATGGGTGAAGTTATATCTGAGTGCTCCTGCTTTCAGCAAATGTCTTACTTCTACCTAGCTGAGTGTTGGCATCATATCACTCCACTCTGGAACGTTTTGATGGTGGTAAATCATATATTTCCACCAATTATGAATTTGACCTAATTTTTTTTCCCTTTCTTCCTTTGCTGGCTGGGTTTTGGGATAATCATGGGGAGTCAGGCCAGACAGCAGGACAGCTGAGTGGATGGAGGATGCTTTCTGCAGCAGGGACTAATGATGTGTTCCAGATCCCACAAGAGACACTAGCTGGTTTTGGAAATGGCAATTATGAGACATTTGACTATGTCTGATGAAATCCTTCAGCTGTGTTATATGTGTAAGGGAAGTGTGATTGCAGTTGTCCAGGCATGCTCTGAGTACTGTAATGATTTTTTAAATATAGAAAATAGTTTGTATTATTTAATTTCAAGTGATGTTTCTGCTTTCTATGTTTTGTCTTAAACTACTTTGTTTCTCTGTTAAATTGTCCATGTATGTCTCTTGGGTGCATATTAATGGCAGATGAACAGGTCTGACAAATGGGTGTCCAAAGCTGCAGAGAACAGCTGAGATGAGCAGATCATCATTTGCCTGCACATCTGCAGTGGCTGCAGCCATGCCCATATTCAAATGTACTCTTGTTTTTAGATAGATATATGGGGGAGGTAAAACCTCTGTCCTTATGCAAACTGATTTAGGGCAGTGTGTTCCCTGAAATCCCTGCCTGCTATGAGACGGGTTGAATCTTCCATGTGGTTGTGGAAGGTTGGTGCTTCTCTGTAGAGTCCCTCAGAAGGATTTTACCCTGGTGCCATGGGCTGGGTCCCATATCTACAGGAGGCTGGTTCAGGGTCAATCATTAGCAATCAAGTGTCTTCTTAGTTGCTTTATCTTTTTCTTTCAGGCAGAGGAGACTCCTTACAAGCTCTATACAACCTACCTGGTTCCTCCTTCCTGCATCTGCCCCAGCCCCTTTGCTCTTGGTTTTCTTAGACCATCTCCAGGCTTCCTCCAAGCCTGGGTTAACTTTTTGATTGAAGTTTCTCCTGTAGGTAAAGGGAAAAGGAGCACACCTTTGCAGAACAAACAGCAACCCTCCTGAGGTGGTAAGAGAGGAGGTTTGAGGAAACTCCTACTGCTAGTTCTTTTTCAAGATGCTCTAATAAAACAGTGCAGTTAAGAGTACCTGAGAAGCAAATCTCAGTGGCATCATAGTTGTTCTGAGCATGGACCAGGAATGAGATTGAATGCACGGCTCAGCCATAGTGATTTATTTTTGCAATTATTGTTTAAGGTCAATATTGCAACAAAATAAACCGCAGCATAACTAAGCTAGACATGGAGGAACCTGGGAGGTAGAATTTATAGTCTAGCTCTGCACTCCTACACTTTGAGGAGATTTTAAAGAGAACTGTGTGTGCTTAGCACCTGGGAAAAAATCAAAAGCCATCTGTTTAGTGTTTGTAGGAGCAGATTTTTCCTTCTGTCCAAGCAACTCAAAGTTGGACTAGGGGCCTGGAAAAATGGACCCTGTTCAGAAGCTAACCACAAATCAACTCGAGGACAACTCTGTTACACTAACATGCTGGTTTTTTTGTTTGTGTTAAAAGAGCCCCAGCAGCTAGCTGGGTTTGGGAAGCTGATTTGGCATCTGTCACTGTCTTTATGTTGTGTCATTTTGTTTTGTTACTTCAGTGGTAAGTGCAATAAGTTCATAGTTCTGGGCCCTGTGCTCCCTGCTTGGCCTTTGAGTTTTGGAAAACTTCAATTAATAGGCTTAGGTTTTGTTGCTTGCAGGGAACAAGGTAGAAATCATAGAACGTGGACTAGGAGAATTGCAAATAATACATTTCAGTGTTGAAGGGAATAAAGCACCATTGATTTTTGTTTTCTTATTGCCAACAGACTTATTACAGTAGTTTTGCTTCTATCCTCTGATGGCATCTGTCTCCTGGGCATAGCAGCAACACAACTTACAATCTGTGGCTGTTGTATGTGGCATTTGTCAGGGGAAAAGCAACTCCTGCCTTGCAAATTACATAGAGGCAGATCCCAGCAAGAGGATGCTCAAGGCACATTGGGCCTCTTTAACTCATGAGCTATGGCATCCTGGTAGAGCAAATCTGTTTGTTCACACGTTTATAGGTTGCTCTCTGAGTTCTTTGTCTACCTGTTAGCTTTCAGTGTAATTTATTCCAAAGTGTTCCCATTTCAGCATGTGGTTTGCAAAGTCAGCGCACAGTAAACGTGTTTCAATCTTTGCAGGCAATTAAAGAGGTGAAAGTAGGTTGAGTTCATGGAAGGACATGAGGAGCAGCCGACTGCCTGACTTGAAAGGCTGCTTATTTTAACAGTGCTGCTGATTTCTGGATAATGACAGATGCTTATACTTCAAGGTGAACAGGAACAGGAGAAAAGACATTATTAGCTGTGTGAGGGGGTCAGTATGCTTCTGCAAGGAGTTTGAGGCCAAGGCATTCAGCTTAAGCTGTCTGAAATGAAAGATCTGGAATACAAAGGAGAAAATCTGAGCTGAACTGGCAGCAAAATTTACACGTAGCCTAATGAATGCTTTTTGCACTGTGGTAGTTGAATTCTCTTTTTTTCCTTTAAAATTTGAAGGTAATTGCTTTTACAGTTCTTTGTGCTGTCCAACAAACTGAAATGCTATAAAGACAGTGTTGAAGAAACACGTAAGTGTCACCAGGCAGAAACTGAGGGAGATTTAAGAGCAAAACCAGTATGTGAAGCTCAGCAGAGCAATAAGTAGTTAAGGCTGTTTCTTCTCCAGGGCTGCTGGACCTCAGCTGCCTGCTTAGGAAATGCCTTTGGGGATGAAGTATCTGAGTACTATGAGATACAGATTTTACATCCATAATGAAAGGCTTCTAATGTTTTATTCTGTTCTGTGTTACTGAGCAAGATTTCATTTATAACGGTGCAGTTTTATAAATGTTCCCTGGTGAGATTTGTGTTTGGTATGGTCATGGCACGTACCCTCTCCAGCCAGGAAAGGGTGCTCATTACAGTTTGAAGGGAGCTTTTCTCCATATACTCTTTGATGTTTTTACTTAGTAATGGATAGCATGTCTTTATTCAGTAGATGATGATGTCTTTGTATGCATTTTTTAGAGTGGAACAGAGCTGCTGTAAGCACATACAAAACGAAATTTTCCAGTGAAATTTTGAAGTTGCCTCCTGTTCATGGCTGCATAATCTTTTAGACACATCAGGTCTGGTTTGCAGAAGGCAAATGAGTGGCTCTGGACAATCCCCCAAATCCATAGTGAATAGGCCAAGAAAGAAGCGGCTTAAAATAGCAAACAGGGTGCTTAGGAGAGAACTTTAGGGCTAGGAAAACCACCAGAATTTATCAATAGAGGTAGCTGGTTTCCTTTACCCCTGTGGCAGCCACGTAGGCTGTGTCCAGCAAGGGAGGCAAAGGACAGGTCCTCGTTTCTGTGTTCCTGATTGAGGGAGTGTCCCCACATCCACAGCAGATTCACTCCTGGAAGTCTCCTACATGACCTGAGGTCACAGGGGAAGAAGAATAATTGTGCCAGAGTTTCCAACATTTTTTATTCTGTGACTCAGTGTGCACAGGGCCAAGCAACTGTCCCTGCCAACTTCTGAGGGGACCCTTTTCACCTAGAGACTGCAAAGAGCTAATTAAAATTGTGTCCTGCAAGACTTGGGTTTAATGAACTGTTTAGTGACAAGGAGAGATAAATAAATTAGAAAATCCTAACAACTTCAATAGGAGGACAATTGAATCAATTTTCCAATAGTTCTAAGACACGTGCAAGTCGCAGTAGCAAGAATTAGGATCCCATTCTTCTGGGCTGATGTGTGGAGGGCATTTCCCCTGGCTGTTCCTGCCTTAAATGGAGGAGCAGAGTTCTGGGATGAGGCTGGGCCTTGTCCCACTATTTTAGCCTCTCTGACAGCAATTACAGTAAAGATACATCCAAAATACTAGCAGCACCACTGGGAGCCCAGGTGCTCTCATTTCCATCCCGTTTTCACAGTTATTTGTGCACAACTTAGATGTCCAACCCCAGGTCTGGGAATCTGTTTTACTGAGGTTTTGTCTGTTTAACTGAGCTTTTGTCTTGCTTTCCCTTGCATTCTTTCAGCAGTAAGAATGAAAGAACTTTGTGTGGCCCAAAACCACCTTTGTTCTGCACCTGTTCTCCTTAGTTTCAAAAATGATGCCCCCCGACTTTTCTGGAGTCAGAAGAAAGTAAAATTGATTGATTTTGATTGAGATGCCCAGATTTTCTCTTGGCATGCAAACTTCTCTTTGACTGCTCTCTTTTCCTGCCCTTTCATCCTTTCTCTGTGCAATAACTAAAACACTCAGGTGTGAATTCCCCTTCTGCCTCCAACTTTCAACAGGTTAATGTCTTGCTGAGCCCGGGCAAACTTGCATTGCCTGTGATTTTACATGGAAACAGGAGCAGTTTCAAGGAGCAATGCAGCATTGCCTGTGTTCAGGTTTGCCTGGGTCGCCCTGTCCTCCTACCCTGACTGTAGTGAGAGTCTGGCTCTTTTCAGCAAAGACTTCATTCTGTGGAACATGAAGGTTCATCCACTCAGACAATGTAAAATGATCAAGGACAAGGTGAAACTGTTTTATGGGAGATCAGGCTCTGCCTCATGCCTTCTGGAAAGAGGGAAACATGGAGCAGCACCACACAGACCAAAGAGTGGCATGGGAACAATGGGCATGGTGCCACCTGCTTGTACTAAGTCTGGGCTAGTTTTTCCCCAAAGAAATTCCTTTGTACTACAAATTACATTCTGTTTGTGTGCTATGATTGCTTGGAAGGATGTGGGTTAAACTTTAATGAGTTTCTGTCCAAGAGGAATTGTGAAAATACATGCAATTCTGCCTCCTTGCTCTCTTCCCCAAGCTCTGTCTCTCTCCACCTGCCTCACATCACAGCAATCACATAATCATATGGTGCTGAATAAACAAAAGGGCCTAATGTTCTGAATGTGGTGTAAACGGAGCAGTAATGGCAAATGACAGAGTCTTTAGTTTCTTTGATAAACAAATGTGCTTAGGGAGTTGGTTTAGCTCACCAAAGGGACACGGTGCCACTCTTGTTCCTTTTCTGCAGTGGAAGTAGTGCAGATGCTGAAGGACCAAAGCAATGAGATTGGAAGGGTTTAGCTGGCTGTGCAGCTCATGTACCAGCCAGATTTTTGTGCTACCATTTCTCTCTGGCTTCCTTGGGATTGTGTTAGCCATGGGCTTCTTTCCAGCTGTGCAAAGTCTCTCTCAGCTGTCTTTAATTTCCAGGATGCTTCTTTAATGTTCATTGCCAGAAGGATAAAGAGGAGCCTGGAAAGCAGCAGCTGTCATGTGAGAGCTGTAGATCAGATAGAAGAATATTTATTTCATAATTCTCTTTGTAACTTTTTCAGAATTTCACGGTCCTGGATAGGGTAGTGATGCATACCTGTCAGTCACAGCTTTTGCTGAAGGGCAATCAGGAGCAACAGAGGAGGTAAAAAGAAAAAAAAATCAACCAAATCAGCAGGGTTTCAGTGGGGTTTTTCATGCCTTCCATACTGCTTAATTCCTGCCATTATTCCAGACAGCATGGTCAGTGGCTGGCCAAGGAGTGCATGAGGCTTGACCAAATTCCCACTCGGCCAGCCCATCTCTCTGGGCAAATCTTTGCAGCTCTGGAGATGGTGTCTGTCTTCCCAGCTGCTGCTTTTACCCTGCTATAGAGGAGCTATTGCTAATTAATTATTCTTTATTTACTTTACTTCTGGCAACCAACCCTTTAATATTCAAACCCTTATTTGGGAAAGCTGACCCTGGAGGTTATGGAAACTCCCAGGATTTGGGGTCCTAGGGGAGCTGAAACGCACTTGGGTGTTTTAGGTTTTTATGTTGCCACCTCTAGGTTCCTGTAAGCTCACAGTGTGAAATGGAGGCTTAGAGGTAGAAATCTGCTCATTATTATAGTTGAATCAAGGGTGGAGGGGCCTTAGATCTGGGAGGGACTTGACTCCTTAATTTTGCCCTTAACTTTTCACCTTGAAAAGTAACTAATGAAGCAGCTTTCCTTCTCCTGCTCTGTTGGCTTGTGCACATTTCAAATTCTTCAGGAGGAAAGGGAGCCCAGGAGGCTAAATCTAATTTTTTTGTTTTTTTGACAAGCAAGTGGGACTGGGTAATGGCTAAATCTTTGTGTGTTGAATGAACAATAAAGAAATAGAGAATTTGTTTAACTACATAAAGATATGAACCCTGTAGCGCCCACTGTAAAATGGCTCTGAATTGCTCGGGTGGCTCCACGCATTGCATAGCTGTGGGGAACCCATCCATTATGCTGTCAGGATGAGTGATACCCTGTTTTGGTAGGAACAACAGGAGTCATTCATTACTTCAAGAGCTCCTTTCAGGCTGACAAGGTGGTAGCCTGCACTCTCAATAGCATATTTTAAAACTGAAAACAACCTCCTTGAGTGCTCAGAAGAGGCTGGATGCTTGCAGAGCTTCTTCCTGCTGAAGTGTTGTTCTAAGTGTCCATGGGATGAGCACCTCAGAGGCTCTCCTGCAAATCACTGCAGGAGGTGGAGATAAAATTTATGGTTTGAAGGGTTATTGCTGTGTTTGCAACCTCATCTCAAATCCTGATTTAAAGGCAATACTTGCAGAAGTGATTTATGAACCTATGTGGCATGGAGTGGCTACAGGGATCAAAGTTATTCTACAGCTTTTGGCATGTTTTATCCTCTGGCTATAAATGAAAATGTGCTTGAGCATCTTGCCAGTAATTATAGAAGAGGAAACTACTTTTGAGCACGTAGGTTAGCAGATGCTTTGTGAAAAGTGCTGTGTAGCAGGAACTGGGTCTTTGGCCCATTGAGCTGAGGATCCAGAAGCCAGTGTGTCCAAAGTCAGTGGTGGTGGCTGAGGGTTCTCCTGCCCTGCAGACGTGTAAGCAGAACAGAACTCTTTGTGCAGGTATGGGATGCTGCTCCAAGCTGTGATGATGTGGTGTGCTCAAAAGTGAGAAATCCCCTCATCCTCACGCAGAGCCAATCACACCCTTGTGTGCAAGAACAGCAAAGCAGTAAATCAGGAATTAGATCCTGTCAGTATTCTGGAGATATAGTTACTGAGATCTCTCAGTAGCTTTTCCTGGCTCAGGTAATGGTAGTGTGGATGCAGAAATGCTTCAAACCCATCTTTGCATGTTCACTATTGCCTGGAACAACAATTTTTTGGGTTATGTGGTCCTGAATTAGAGGCATGTGGTGTGTGTCTCAGTGTCTTTCCTCTGCCCTTGTTGATGTTCTGCATTGCCTTGTCCCTCCCTGATATTTTTCTGTTTGTTGTTACCTTTAAAACTTTGAAAAATATTTTGTATTATGTTGTTCTGTTCAGCCATGCAAAATTGACTTGTTTTTGACTCTTCTTCTGCCTTTCATTGTCTTTCATTAATTCTCTTTAGCTACATTTGTTGTCCCTAGTACCTCAAAATATGAGTTTAGATGTTAAATTATTTTTTCTTTATAAATAAATTTAGAGTCCTTGATATGAGTTATGACTCCTTAGCCTTTAAGTCACAGTGAGTTTATGTTTTCAGAGCCTTTTTTGGGTAATTTTACAAGTTTACAAGTACGGCTTTTTCAAAAAGGAAAATGCGATTCTCACATTTGCCTTCAGGAACTGCAGATTTAAAAGAAATAATAAATGTTGAGACTCACAATAAAATCATAATGCTTGGCCGCTCTGAGAATATCCTCAGACTTTTAATTTGACAGGTTAAATGCCAATAGTCTTCTGAGTGGTGCATTTCATCCAACAGGAATTAATTTTAAGAGGCTTCTGGTGAATATTTTCCAAAATTGAGCACTGAGACTTGGAGAATATAAATTCTCACATGGGAAAAGTGTGTCCAGTCAGGAACAGAGAGAGAAACAAATCCAAGCTAGAAAGCAACCCATGAATTCACTCAGAGCTGGTCGGCACAGTCTGAATATTGAGAAGTTGTCCCTTGAAATGTTCTTTACTTCTGGGGTTGATTGTTTTTCCATCTTAGTCACTGACAGCATCCCTTTGGGCATCGCTGGAGCACAGATGTCAACCTTGTCTGCTGCCTCTGCATTTCTTATGTAAGAGTGTTCAAACATTCAGGAACTGCTTTCCTTGGCATTGAACAGTGATCAGAATCAGACCCGTTGTCAGAAGGTTTTTAAAATTAGTTTAGGGTTTTCCCCCTTACATAACTAGTTCCAACCACAAGATGTCAAAGAGGGGGACCTACATACAGAGGCTCTGTTGACAGCTTTCCCTCAGCTTGTTGTATTTTTCCCTGCCTGATGATTAGATCAACATCTGCTGCCTTCACACACGTGACATCACGTTTCTCACGCTGCCATGTGCTATCAGAGGTGGCAATGGCTGTGCTAAGGGCAGGTCAGCAGCCCTGGTCTCTTTGAACATTCAGTGCATGATCAAACTGCTGTGGTTTAAGCAAGGAGCACTTAGTCTCTGGGAGATTTGTGTGGTTTTGGGGTCTGTCCCATCCCTCAAGCAGCCTCTGTGCTTGCACTGATCTCATGTCTGGGCCTTTGGACCTTTAGAATGGGAGTTTCATTTTGGATAAGTCATATTTTTATTAGTTCTTGGCTTGAGAAGCTTTTATGAAACTCTTGTTCTTAATCCTCACAGGAGTCCTCTATGAAAGTTGGTATAGAGAAAATAAATCTCACTGTGTTATGTTCCTGAACATTAACCCCACTTCCTGAAGTGCTGAACTATGCCAGCCTGTTGGGTCATTCCTAAGGACATGGAAGCATAAAACTGTTCCTCAGGCTCCTTTTTTCTTCTCCTAATTTCTATGAGAAATCTCTTCACAGGTGGGCAGAGATGAAGGCTTTTTCTGGGTTTTGGATGCAGTGAAAGAAAAGCTCATTTACTGCAGTGAGACACATTAGCATGAGAGATGCTAATGAACACACTCTGAACTGTGCTACAAATATGCCTGTGTGTGTATCAGAACTGAGGAGGTCAGAACTACTGCCCTCCAGATTTTTGTGGGTGTGGAAATGTGGAAAATAATGGAATAGAAGTATTTTTCGTGTATCATTTAAATCTTGTTGAAATTCAAAGTGACCAGGAGCCTGAACTGTATGGTAGAGCTGGGATCTGGAAATCTAAAAGTGAAATCTGAAGATGTGTTCTCCAAGGAAACTCTGAATCAAATGGTCAGTTTTATCCCATCTGTAGTATTTACAAAAGAGAAGAATTATCAGTGATAATGACTTCTTTTTATCATCAGAGTAGGAAACATTGCTTAGGAGGAAAAAACCAAACTGATAGCTCATGGATGATAGGACGGAATTGCTCTAAAAATTGTCATCAGTTGGGGTAGAATTTTGGTGGTTTTCCCATGTCAGCTTCATGGTATGGCTTAAATTCAGCTGAAGAGCAGAGGAAGAAATAAGAAAACTAGTATTGGAATGTGGAGATGAGGACACAAAGAAAATTTCTCTTAAGCATAATGTCTAGCACATGTGTACATCCAATGTTTCTGAACAAGATAGACTTCTGAATTTTCATTCTTGTCTGAATCTGGCAGAGAATGTGTACAAACATGAGAACCTGTGCAGACCAACCCCTGTTAAAGCTGCACACCTGGCCAGGCTTGTATATCAGCAGAAGTGCCCAGAATAATTACATAGAGGGGGGAAATGACCTGTCACAAGCCAATTTTTTCCTTCCAATGGGGCACATTTAACACTTATAGGAAGCTATTATAATCAGAATCTGGTTGTATTATCATCTGCTGCCTCAAATTGCATGCAAATCTCCTCAAAGCCTACCTCTTCCCAGGGAGATGGAAAGAGAGCTTTTCCCCCATTTTGCTAAAGCTGCCATCTCAGTGTCTCACTCCATGACATTTAACATCTTTGCCAAATTTAATTTGTGCAAAATCAGCTGCTTAGTTGTGCTGAGGGCAATCCTGCTGATTTTAGCAGTGTGTGGACACCATGGTGATTGACATGTAAAAGGCAACCCCAGGGCTCCTGGGAGAGATTTGCCAGTCCTGCATTACTCTGCTGCACTGGGCTTGTGGAGCAGCCCTTGCTGTGTGGCCAGAAAGGTTAAATTTGCTCTTGGCAGATGAGCAAATTTAACTGGTCAACTGAGGAGGCTGCAGCTGTATTTTCATGGCCTGGAAAGCTACAGGGTTTTGGTATTTGGTGGAGAAGGGTGGCTGATTGACTGGGTGTAATTGTCTTTGTCATGTTTGCTGCTGCTGAGGAATACGAAGAGCAGATGTGAGTTGGAGGAGGAGGAACTTGTGGCTGACCTGAAGTTTTGTACTCAGTTTGCAATACTGACTTTCCTGTGGATGGTGCAGAGTCACCTACTCACCCAAAGTGACCAAAAAGCTGGCAGTCAAAACACTCCCTGCTCTCTTGTGCACTACCAGCCATGCCCAGCCTGGCTGTTGACCATGCCTGTTATTCATGGTTGGAAAATCAGGGCATGGACACTCTGTAAGAAGAGGACAGGGCTGAAGTGCAGCTCATTTTCAGTACTTCCTATTTACATCTGCATGTGGGCTACTGAGGCACACAGTTTTGACTGAGCAATTAGGAGAATGTGTTCTATCTTCTAATTTCCATTGTTGCTATCTAATCTGATGCCCCCAAATAGTTGTTCTATATTTGCATTTTTTCCTTGAATAAGCTTAGAAAATGGTAAAAGTTAGGGTTTTTTTTATCTCTTGGTATTTAAATATGTTCTTGCAGTATAGTTTGAAATAATCTCAAGATTTAGACAAAACTTTTATAATAATTAAAGATATATGTCTGGGATTTAAAAATATTTGGTCCTGCAAACACAGACATCTGAAAACTGTTTCAGGTGCATAAAATTTATAGATGTTTTGAGGCTTAATCTTGATGATTGGAGAAGCACAGCTTGTAGGCAAGTATTTAAGAAAGAAACCTGTAGCATTTATTGTACAAAGGTCCTCAAACAAGTTTTGCCTGTGAAAAGCCCCTTGACACATTCTAAGCCTCAAAGATCAGACTAGTATGTATTAAGGTCCAAGTTCAGGTCAGTCTCTGTATTCACTGTGCCTCAAATATACCACGAATACTTTGTCCTGAAGGCCATGAGTGTAGTGATTCATTGAATTATCTAAATGATTGCCCCTGTGAGTTGTGCTGCCTTGTAAGGACAGACACCTGGGAGAACAGTGTCTTGGTTTCCACCGTGGTGTATGACTGTTTTCTAAAAGAAAAAAAGTTTATTTTTTTATTGTGAGCAAGTCTTTGATTTTTATAAGATATACAGAGAGACCGTTTCAGTCATTCAGGCATAAAAAACATTTATCTGATGGGTGTGGTCTAATACATTCAGGTAATATTTTGTTTGATTCAAAGGGTACTAAAGGGAATCCAAGTCTAATGGATCCTCTTGATAAGCTTAGGGTGTCACATATGCCTGTGTGGAACAAGAAAAGGCCACTTGGTGTCAAGGAAGCAGGACTAACCAACTTCAAATAGAGAAATCTCTCATCTGGCCATTTGTCATGAATATGTAAGAGTGAGGTGGAAATTAAGAGAGATTTTCTGATTTAGATTTTAGATGGGTTATATTAGCCAGTATCTTAGCCTGCAGCAGATGTACAAGAAAAGTCCTTTTTTTATCCCTAATAATGGCTGAGCTTCAAACTTTGTTTTACCAAAGGCAGAAAAGCTTCTAGATGCTTGACTGCACCTAGAAGTATAATCTAAGTCTGCTTAGTTTGCTTATCAACACAATTTGGCCGTGGCTTAGTTACAGGTTATAAATAAATATTCCTACTATGGTAAAATACTGGCTATTGAAAAGCTCTTGAATCTAGCAGAGAAATGCATAACAGGAATTAATGGCTGAAAGATGGAGCCAGATGAATCTACAGCAGTAGAGTGATGAATGTTTCAATGAGTAATTTTAGATAATCATTGAGATTAAGGAGGTAAAGAATAGAGGAGAGTTAGCGTTTCTCGATACCTTCAGATTATGATTGAATGCCTTTCTGGAGGATATTTTTCAGGAAATTATGCACTGCTGAGCTCAGTATAAGGAAAACTGGGCAAAAGATAATGGTCTGTGTTAGAAGAGAGATTGGTTATCAATGGTGTCTTCTGGCTTATGATGTTATGAATTGAAGCAGTTGAGGACTTGGTAGCTGATGGTGGGAAATGCATTTTCTTTAATGTTTCCAGGACTTCTGTATGGGCTGAACGTACAGAGATAACACTGAAGAGTGAGTAGTTTTTATCACATTGAAGAGCCCTCATCAATCTGATGAGTCTGGACTAAACATTTATGCTGATGTCTCACTTCAAACATAAATTATATCATAATTTATGACTACTTTGTAATTGGAAGACATTTTTTGACATCGCCTATTTTATAAAGACTTAATTTTGCAATTAAAAAAAATTTAAAGGTTTCTTGCTTTACTAGAATGTCCTCTAATAGGAAAATCATGGTAAAAAAAAAAAAAAATCTCACCTGCCACAACATGTAGTATATGTTCTTGGGGATTTTTCAGTGGAAAACTGCAGTGAAATGAGAAACAAGAAAGTATTGGATATTTGACTACTACCTGAATTTTACACTTGCACAGAAACAATGTTGGTTTTTTCCTCTGCCATCACTACTTAGAAAAGGGCTTTTATTTCAGCATTGTACCAGAGGGGAGCTGCAAATATTCCTTCCTTGTACCAAGGACCCCACTGGTGGCATCATGAGTTGAGGTGAACTCTTTTGTAGGATGGTAGAGAGTCTCTTGCCACTTCTACTCCAAGGATGCCACTTCCAAACTGTTTCACATGCAGTTTTAAACTGGAGCATTTAAGGGTCTCTCTTCTCATTGAACTCCTGTATGTTCTTCACTGAGATGGTTCCTTGAGGAGATTCCCTGTCAAACTATCAAATCTCTGCAGAGCTACTGGCTTTGCTTGCTGTAGCAATCCCTTCTGTCAATTCTTAGGACGTGTGTGGATCTGAACACTGTCAGGAAGGACAGTGATTCGTATTAGTGCAAAATGCTTCTGACAGAGCAGCAGGTGTTGCTCAGTGTAATCCTCCCCTTGGAAGCCAAAGAGACCTTGGTGCCTGAAGAAAGTGGGGACAGATTTGCTGGTGGAATCCTATCCCAGACATCTATGTAAATACAGCTCTTACAGCATTGCAGGGCAGATGTTAATTGAGGTGAAGGTATGAGTATGGGCTGGGGAAGAGTGACTGGAACTGAAAAGCAGAGATGGACAGAACTAGTTTCCATCTTGATTTTTCCAGTTTTCCTCTTTTTTTCTCATGGTGCAACGTGTCGTTGCTGTATAAGAAAAAATGATGAGCTTAGGTGGACCTCTGATCTATTATGTATGAACCTGCTGCATCAACATAATAATTTCTGTTGATGAATTGGTGGCACAGTAGCAGTGAAAGTGCTCATCCTTTAGGAGCAAAAAATCGGTTTTCAGTTCCCAATGTGCATGGTGTTGCCTGGCTGTCACACTATACCTTGTTGTTGCTAGTCAAGCCTGTATTTTAGTGGATGTTCTCTTATGAGACTTGCATATTGCAGTGATGGAAATAGTGCAAGTTCTTTAAGCAGGTACAGTAGTTCACCTGGAAAATTATGATACTGAACAGCACAAGAAATTTTCTGTCTGAGAAAAATGTTGGGAAATTTGGAGTTCTGAAGCCAACACATCCCTTGTGCAGATAGAGGGTACCTTGCTGTCTCCCTTCTCTGTGCTGTGCTTTACTCTGAAGTAGGAGTCGTGATTGGGAGCCACCTTCCCACCAATCATTTAAACACAGAGCAGTGCAACAGCCTCCGAGTGAGGTATTTATACAATGGGATCCTTCTGCTGTATAAATAACTGCACCACTGCAAGCATTGCCTGCTTGACTGTAACCACACTATTTATATAAATCTGACAGTGTAACTACAGCTGTGGAAGACGATTTAAATACAGATGGTGAAGTAAGTACACCCTTAGGAAGGTATAACTAACTACACAGGTAATAGTATCAGGTAACTATACCCACAGGAAAGAATAAACATGCAAATAATAGCCACAATGTAAGTGTAATATAAAAGTCAGAGGGTCTCAATATTGATATAATAGCAGTTGGGTAACTTTACTCAGAGGAGAGGAAAATAACTGTGTGAATAGCAGCTGCAGTGATGGGAGAGGAGAGCTCAGAGAGTTACAGCTGTGGTATCTAACTCCCAGTAACAAGAGGTCATCTGCAATGTGGCCAGAGCAGGTTTCAAACTGAAACTTTAAGTGTGGGCAGTTAGCTGTGGAGGGATCTGTTCCTGGGAAGTAGAGTGCTGGGAGGCGGGTGTTGTGTTCTAGCCCAAGATCATGATTGGATGGAGAAGTGCAGTGGATTTGGCTTCTGCTCACTTCCCCAGGAATTCAGTTCAGTGTATTTCAGAACATGGTTTTAAGCTGAAAACAGATGTTCTGAAAGAGAAAAGGTTTCCAAACACATGAAATAGTGATGGGCCCATTCAGCTGCAGAGCAGCAGCCTCACATTGTGTGCGCTGGTTACAGGATTAGTAAAGTAACTTGTACTAGAAAGAGGAGACAGGAGAACAGAGAAAGTCAAAAGCAGTAATTTGTTCAGAAACAAACAGCAAACATTAAGGGAAACTGTTAAAATAATGTCTCAATTTGACCTATTTTTCTTTTTCCCCGATCTAATTGACCTTCTAAATAGAGATGATTGTATTTTTCTGTTCGTTTGTCTTATAAAAAATAAAAAGTGAAATAAAAATTGTTGCCAATTATTCTGTTTGTATACAGCTATTCAGCAATAAACTTGACTGAAGACACAGCAGAAGCAATCCACATTCCCACTGCCTGCCATGTTAGATTGAGACAGGTCTCTGAACTGTGTTCAGATAGAAATTGGATTGAGTAAAATAACACGGTTGCAGTCTCCTCTAGACTTTCACATGGGCTTTATATAATTCTTAAGATGTATGTTTGACAGTAGAAGTTGAACGCCTTAAATTTTAAAATATAATCAGTTTAAAGCTTCTACACAGTACTGGTCAGTTAAGTTAGTGTGTTAAGTCAAGAAACTGGGTTTTGGAGATTTTGAGGTTTTTTTAGTTACTTTTTCCATTAGTTTTGTGGAAGGTGTTGATTGTCAAAACTTGCGATGAAATACTTGAGGGACTATGTTGAGAGTGAGCACTGGAACACCACCAAGTCCAGGGTATGGTGTCTCTGGGTTTGGCAAATCACTTGGTAGATTTCTGAGAAGTTTCTCTGATCAGTTCTGGTTTTTAGAAACAGGGAGCAAAATATATCGTTTGATCTCTCTTTGGAAATGTGGTATAAATATGTAATGATTAGCTTGGTTTTCCTTTGTCCTTGGTACAATGACAGCTGTCTGAATGCTATGACAGGTCTGTAGGAACTGGTGCTAGGAACAGACATTGTTTCTTAGGAATGACTCATTGGAAATCTGAGTTACCTCCATTTTAGAGGTAAGCTAATGGTCTCACTGCTTTACCTTAATGTGCCAAGGATATCCTTTACTCTGCAAGCAAGGTGATCAGTAAATCCTTGGGCTCACTATTAAATTCCTACAAGGTGCAGGGATACAGGCACCAAGTGCAAAGACCAAATGAGATGAGAGGTAAGATCTTTCTGCCTGCAGCTTCCCACTTATGGGACTAAGGATATGCACTATTCCCTGCAGAAAACTTCTTGGGGAGGGTGTGTCATTAGCAATGCATATTCCCTCTTTAAAGCTCAACCTGGGAGCCTTTCCTGATTTGAAGTGACTGTAAGGTGATGGAGCAGCAATGCTGGTGGGTTAGTATGGGCAGCAAGAAGCCCTACAGGTGGAAGGATAGGCCAACAAGAAGGGGAGGGGGAGGGAAGTGGTGCTGAGCATGGGGAGATGTCACCTGCATTATTCACCAGTTTTCTTCAGGCCAACTTCAGGACTCACATTCTGTTCTGCTGCATTCAGAAATCTCCATGGCAAGTACTCTGTGTAATATCCCAGATGATTTAACAACTCCAGTGGATGCATTTAGCAGATGGTATCAGATATGAGTAGCGATGTCAGGCCCCCATAATCACTGCCTATGCTGGTTGAATCAGATTTCTGGAGTGGCATGAAGTGCTTGTATTGGTTACAAATTCTGGTTGGGTCTAGTCCTAATCAGAGTCCTAAACTGGTCAATAGCTGCAGAAATGAGGAAGACTTGAGGTAAGTCTGTTGCAAGAACCAAAAGAGGACAGGTAAGGGATCCTCTTAGTCAGTGACAATAGCATCTTAATCATAAAATAGTTTTGGTTGGAAGAGACATTAAAGAGCATCAAGTTCCAGCATCTCTGCCATGGGAAGGGACACCATTCTCCAGACCAGGTTGTTCAAATCCCCATCCAGCCTGGCCTTGAACCCTTCTAGGGATGGGGTATTTTTGCCTACACAGCAGTGAAGTGCTTTACTCTTGCTATGATCCTACCAATTTTTGTTTTCCCATTGAATCCCAAGGAGGTAACACAGGAGTTGTTCAGCTCCCAGAGAAACTGCCACTGCAGATGTGGCGGGTTTGGTTTATTGTAGTTTTTTCGATCCAACTGACAAGATCTGTCACAATTTGTTGTCTTTATTGCACTTTTTCATAGTAATTAAGGAATTCAATATGCTTTTATTTAGCTAATGACCAGAAATTGTGCATTATAAGGTTTCAGTCCCAAAATTCTATCATATGATACTTTTTTCTGCAGAAGTCAGCTACTTTGTGTCATCCTAACTTTCAAAGAAATGCAATAAAATTTAATGGTAATGGGGATACAGTTGTACTTCATTAAATGCATTTGTCTTTTCCTTTAGAATTTCAGCATTGCAAATTTTATTTGACTCTGACTTCTCTTTCATAACCACTTTTGCTTAAGGCAATTACAGAATATTGCATCTCAACCCATACATGCTTTATGGTGGTTAGTGGGCCAAATTCTACCAATGGAGGTGACTCTCAATGAGCTTTTAGAATTCCTTTCATAGACTACTGTAAATGCAGGAGGTTTGTACAGACCTTCACAGATCTTTCCCTATAGCTGGGAGAAATCTGATGTGTTGGTCAAATTGAGGCAAGAACACAGACAAGAAGATGGTTTAAAACTTGGGAGATCTCTTGCAGGAGTCATAAATACCTGCTCTCTTCCTGGTCTTCACTAGATATCCTCTTGTCCCACTGCTGAAGGCAGCAAAGTTCAGTTAATCTCGGTGTTGGACAGTTGCTGATTTATTCAACAAAGGATTAAGCTGTTGTTTGGATGTCAAGTCCTTTTTAGTTCGTTGTTGTCCTTAGGAGGAAATGTGAAAAAAGTAGAATTTATGTCAGTCAATAGCAATTTTTATCAGCATCTTACACAGAAAACCCTACACTAAGCCTGCCAGAAAAAAACCAGATGTATTTTTCCCTGTATGAGCTATTTTCAACCAATATTGTCTTTCTGTTAGAAGGTTTTGTTCCTGTTGTTTTCCAGCTGGCCCAAATACCACACTGCTTAGCATAGCAACCTCTTTTTAATGGAGGTTTTTCTAGCATTAATACCCCTGTGTTTCTTTCATTGGAAATGCTGTTGTAGCTAGACAAAATTGCTCAAAAATTATCCTGTGATCCAGAGGTTGTCTTTTGTGAAGGCAAACTGAGTTTCTAAGGATATATATGTACAAGGATGGCAAATTTGCATCAAAAAGTTTCAATGTTGTAACACATAAATTTAACTGAATACCATAATCACTATTTCAAGAGATTTGTAACTGAATTGCTGCCTTTTCAGTCTAGGTCACCAGCTTATTCATAGGAAAAGGTCCTCACAATAATGGGGCTGTTGAGTGTTTTTTATCAAGTGTCATGGTGGTCCCCACTTGGTCCTGTATGGACAAATCTATGTAGGATGACTAGATATACTGGACAGAGGCAAAGGACTGAGAGCAAGTGGGATTTTGGTGCTGAAGATCAGCCTTGGCTGTAGCAGCTGAGGCACCAAGGGTTTGTCTAGCTGCTGCACTGCCACATGTGCCACAGTATAAAGTTTATCTCTCCACACTGCCAGCGCAGCAGAGTTACTGCATGCTGAAGTGTAGTTCAGTGTTAAAAAAGAGCAGTCAAGGGAAAGTGGTTCTTTGTGTAACTTAGCGTGCTGTGGATGAAAGGAAAATATCATGCTCTGAACTTTGAGAAGGGTTGGGGAAGCTCAGCACTACTTAGGAAGAGCAAAGCTTCACAAAGGATAAGAGGTGGGATTTAACTCGCTGGTTGATCTCCTTTCTTTAGTACATCTGTGCCTTTTCAAATTCTTTGTCTTGTAGCTCTGTCAGGTGAGTGACAGAATGTTATCTTGAAGGCCAGGAGAAGTGTCCTGCCTGGACCCCTCTGCAGCAGGACCTCATGAGTATGGAGATGGCCATTGCCACTTGTCAGCTCGAGTGTCAAAGCCTTTGTCCTTGCTGCTGGTGCTCAGTGTTTGTGTACTGAGCTGTGACCCTGCCTAAAGCCAAGGCAGGTTCTGCTGCTAACAAGTTTTACAGCCTGAGCTGCTTGGGAAGACAGTTCTTCAACCCAGTTTTCCTTCTAATCTTCATTTCTGCACGAAGATAAAAAGTGTTTTCAAGGATTCCCTTGAGGACCAATTTAGAGTTCAGTTTTGATTGAATTAGTTGGATGTATGTAAATAGAATCACACATTTAACAGAAATCCAGATGAAAGACACTTTCAGGAGGGCTTGGGGCAGATGCTGTCAGTTTAGCCTGCAGTAAGCACCTCAGAGCAAATCCTGTGCTTCTCCCTTTTATGTGATTTATTCCTTTCTCCTTCACATCTCAGCCACTGGTGAATGCTGTTGTTCCAAGATGCATATGTGTTTTGGGCACTTGTGCCTCGAGTCTACCTTGGGTGTGTGGCTGGCCCCTTTTACATAGTTGTGGGCCACAGAAAAAATGCTTTTTGCTGTTCCAGAAGCCCTTGTGTTTGAAAAACTGGAGTCATAAGTATGGATGGCACAATTTGTTGGCATGAGCAAGGAGGGGGGTAAAGATTAAGGAAAACTGCTTTAATTAGCTGTCTCTGTGTTGGGGGACAGCATCCCATTGTCAGCAGTGAGAGAGGGGATGTGGGATGCTTCATTACCTGGCTGCTGTGAGCAGGGATAAGGAACAGGCACCTGCAAAGCCAACAGCACTGGCAGGGGTGCAGTGAATGGAGTGGGGTTGTGAGTACAGCTGGGGGCTTGAATGGCTGCAAAGTCCTGCATGTCCATCCCACAAACTGGGAACACAGGGGCTGGCAGCCAATTTACACCTTGGCAAAATAAGCCTGGACTACCAGGCTCTGCTTCAGATGAGTCTCCTGTGAATCCTGTGAAGGCGACTTTCCAAGGCTTGCCTTCATTCCTCATGACAAGAGCCTTAATTGCAATCTTCTTGGCTGGTCAATTTTCTTCATCTGGTTGTCTTGTGAGGTCATAACAGGGCTCTATCACTGTTTTTGCACCACAAAACACCTGTTCATCCTCCTGTGGGAAGCTCTGATCTCTGCAAGTACCTGCTGGGCTGTAGTTGGGAGGTCCTACTTGCTGCTGAGGTGGCAGGGTTAGACCAACCTGCCAAACTGAGAATGCAGAGGAGGTCATGAGCTATGGGCAGAACTTGTGCTTTCCTAGATTTCCACACTAAGTTGGGGCCTTAGTTTGTTTCCTTGGGTTTGCAAAGCTCAGTGCTAGAATGTGGAAAATTTTGGGCTTTACATGGCAAAGAGGACTGCTCACTATAAGATGTATGTAATCAATTGTGGGACCAATTCCTTCGTTTCAACCATCTCATAGTGGAAAACATCCTCAGTAACAGCAAGGCTTTTTGAGCCTTGTGTGCAGAATAATCTCTTCAGTGCTGCCCTCGCTTGCAGCCATGCTGTTTAGTCAGGGCCTAATCCAGTTCAGATGAGGCTGTGCTGCTTCTTTGACATGTCTGTCTGGCATGTGGTGCTATGCAACCAGACACCCTGCATCATTGAAAGCAAAGTAAATAAGACACTGTCCATCTCCTCCCTCCCACCCCTGAGCCTGCCTGTCTCTCTCCCTGAGTGTGGGCTCTCCAGAGTTATTTAGCCAAAGGCTAAATCACATTATGTCATACATATTAACTGGAAACAAAGCAAGTCTCAGCAGACACCTGAGCAGATGCCAAATGTCAAATTTGATTGAAAATGCTTAATTACTTCTCCCAAGCCTTCTTGTTTTCTTTCTCCTCCTGTGTTTTCTGAAAATTCCACTTTTGCAGTGTGAAATGTCTTCCCAGATTCAACCTTTGCGTCAGCTCTCTAGAATGGAGATTCTTATTTCTACAAGAAGCTGGGAAACTCTGATGAGGGCGCTTGGAAGAATGTGATCATTTCAACATACTCATTGAAGCTTTTGTTCTCAGTTTCATGATCACCTTCCTTTTATAGAATTGTTTTGGGGGTTTGAGGTTTTATTTCTGCTTTCTGCCCCTCACCTCTTCTGTGAATTTTTGAACCTTATCTCTTTGGCTGTATTTTCACCACTCACTTTATTCCATGAGAGTGAGTTGTAGAGAGTGTGGTGGTGATGTGATGAAACTTGAGAGTAGTGGGGTTGGGAGTGAGTCTGCTTCTAAGTGACATTACAGGTCAAACCGAGGTGATGGGAGTCTGAAATGTGCAAAAACATGTCACAGGAACTGTGCATTATGTGTGTGAAATTCAGGTTCTACTCACTGTAGTAAAACTGGTCAGGGTACAAGCTTAAAACTCTCTCCCCACAGCTAAGGTGAGTGCATTGTCCTAAGGCTGTTCTGGGAGGACCTCTGTTTTCTCTTTGCTGTAATTTGCTGTTGGTCTAGTGATTAATTCAGAGAAGTTTTGTCCCTAGGTGGGACAAATGTGTGTTTATGAAATCATTGTTAATCTTAAAGGATAAAAAATCCAGCCCTACAAAGACGCAGCAGTTTGGTGTGTAACCATTCAGGAGGACAGCAGTGAAGATTTGAATACACAATCTGGATTTTAATATAGGATCTTAGGCTGGTGCTGTTTCCAGGAGCAGAATTTTAGCTCTTGGAAAGCTTTATATGCAGAGGCTGAGACCTGTGCCACCAGCAGAAGCTTTACATATCCCAAAGCGGGTAAGGCAGGGGAAGGAGGGCTGCAGAAACCAAGAGGGGCTTTTGGGAGCTGACATAGTGGTGGGGACACTGAAGGTAACTCACACAGTCCTGCTCCTACAAGTGGGGCAGCTGCTGTGCCTGCAATGCTGCCCAGGGCTGTGCAGCCACTGCCTGGGGCTTGCACCAGTGAGAGCAGCGACCTTGCTGCAGCACAGGCAATCTGCTTTCTCTTCTTGCAGAGAGGCAGATGATGAGCTCAGAGGTCTCCTGGAAGAAGTTGGTTTTTCTCTCTAAGAAATTTCCCTGTTTCTAGTTTTTTCCAGCTTTTCCTCTTTCTTGTACCCTCCAAACACTGAGCAGGGCAGTGCAGAGCACAGCCCAGCACGTGTAGCCGGTACATGGAGCCTGTCGAGAGTACAGAAGGGAGATGTGTTGCATTTTAAAATCTTTTCTGTGAGAATTGAATTTCCCGTGTTTGGATTTCCCTGCTTTCCAGATCTGCCTGCGTATTCCCCTAACCTTTCCATTTGCTGAGCCTCCCCTGTCCCACTGAGGCAACCCAGCAGTAGCAGGGCTCTTCTTCATGCAGTATGATTTGGAAGGAGGGGCAGGCACAGTGGTGTGTGCATTTACTGTTGTAATATTTTCACTGAGGTGAGAAACTAGACAGGACCTGAGAGCTGCATGGAGGGCTCCAGCAGACTCTAGCATGACATTGTCACAGAAAAGTGAATTGTGAAAAAAGAGACTGATGTGAACTTATACTTGTTCTCTTGAAAGGGTAGTTTCCTTAATGCCCCCCATGCTCTCACCTGCACTTGTGCAGTCTTTGATTTTCAAGCAGTCCTTGTCCACGTGGATGCCTGGATTCACACTGGGTCTAAAATTCCCTCTCCCATTGGGCTGTGGTGTTTGGAACATCTTCAGTCCCATCCAGAAGCAAACCCAGAGCAATTCACTTTGATGTGTGAAGTCTGAATTAATGAAACGACTAAATTAACGTTTTTTGCCTCTTGGGGAAGAGAGCAAGGGGAATGTGTTGGCCTATATTTCATCAGAGGGAAAAACTTGTTTAGTTGTATGCATAGAACCAAGATATCAGACTCTATGGTCTCTGTGTTGATGAAGTGCAAGATCTCTAAATCTGCTTCATTTCCCATGCAGCTGTTTCTTGCAGACTCTTTGCAGAGCTGCTGGCCAAAACAAGGGCAAAGTGAAACTTTCTTTTATTTCTTTTCTTGAAAATTGAAATGGAACTTGGAAGAAGAAACATCTTTTCTGGCTGTTTGTGGCAGAATCTTGTTGGAAACCAGCAACCCTCTCATTTCTGAAGAGGAAGCTCAATTTCATAGTAGTGAAGTGCTTGGATGCTACAGTGATTTACTGCTATAGAGGAAGTATGACCATGGGACCCTGGATTTAGAGCAGCATTTGACTGGGGTGAGGTGAATTGGGCTCTGAGAGGCCCCTGGATCTGTAGATTCTTTGGTGTGTGGAAGGGCTGCTGCCTTTTGATTATCACCATTAAACCACTGAATAAAAAGGAGATGAGACTCTGGGTTAAAAATAGTACATATCCTATAATTAAAAACGTGCACTTTCATATTTATGTACTCAGAGGCTGAATTAAAGTAATAAAACCCCTTAAATGTGCATTTCACAGGGCCTTCATCATGCAGTTTATAGTTTTAATATTCTTGCACTGGGTTCTGTTTCATGTGGTTTTTATGAGCAATCTGTCTGGAGTGGTCAGGGCTGTGACAGTGTTTGCACATGGCTTTCTGAGCACAGAGAAGTGGGAGCTGGCAGCCTGGAGCTGCCTGGGGCCAGCCTGTCTGCCAGCAGATCAGGTTCCTGTGTCCTGGCACAGTGGTGCCTTGCTAAATTATGCTGAGCCCCCTCCACACAGCGCAGGCTTTTCCAGCAAGTTGAGTGCATATCACTTGTTCAGCTGAATCTCAGCTGGACTCTCTTCATTCGACAGGACAGAACGCTTTATTATTCTAATTAGTCATTGTTAGGGGTGTGAGGTTTTAACACATAATCCCTGGTACATCACAGGAGCTGCCCAGCATCTTGCAGGATGAGCCCCCAACTTGTTTGCTAAACTCAAGCACTGAGCAAACAGCAAGTGGGGAGAGAACAAGAAGGTGGATATTTTTTTGTTTGGTTTTTTTGTTTGTTTTTTTGAAACCAAGTCATCTTATGCCTTCCCCATACAAAATAGCTCTAAGAGAGTGAGCATTTTTCTGCAATAACATTGATTATTTTTCTGTGGCGCTTGCTCACAGCAACAATGTGATCCTGCTGTGGATCCTGCTCATTGCTCTGGCAGGTGATTTTTAAAAATTATTCTTCGGACAAAATGCCCTTGAGAATTGATCCTGAATCAAAGGTAAAGGAACAGGGCATAACTGAGAGGCAGTTAGCAGCAAGGTTTGTTCATCTGCTAAGTTTCCTGGGTTCTGCTTGGTCCTTTTTATTAGCTTTATTTATCTGGGCAGAAACCCACTGAGACTACAATCTCAGCTTCCAGGATGATTTGTCCTAGTCTTCTGGCTTTTAAAAATGGTCTCCAAACCATCTCAGGAGTGACACTCTGGCTGTTCTTTTTTGCTGCTTGCAATCTGTCCTGTTGCTATAGGTAGCTGTAAATGGTTTGTTTGCTTCTTTTCCTACACAACTCCTGTAAATCTTTTCTCCCTTTCTCAGGATGTGAGTTATGACTTGTAGGAGGTTAGTGAAAATCACCCAGAGAGGGATGGGAAGTATCAGTTTGCTGTAAGTCGTTTATTTATAAACGCTGGGAGAAACACTGGTGGAAATCACAGCTCTGGGCCTCTTGATGAGTGTCCCCCCTGTTTGTGGCTGAGCAGTGGAGTGGATTGCATTGCTCTCCCCTGCATGGGAAGCTGTTGTGCCCCTGAAAATCCCTGGGGCAGCACAGGGAGGAGCAGGGGGTACATTTGCCACCCTGTGTGCAGACCCTTCCCTCTAGATCCACCATGGAAAAAAGGCTTGGCAAAGCTTTGACATCTGTGCTGGCGCTGCTGCTTTCCCCTTGCATGAAAATAAACCTCCCACATAGCTCAGCTTAGTGGCAATCCTAAATTGTGAAATATTTTCCAGTAGTCCACAGCACTGGCAAATCTCCATGTGGGTGATGTCTTGTCAGGTATTCCCACGCACAGGGTGAACCTGCAAGGTAGGACTTTGCTGGACAAGGGAGATGTTTGCCATTTCAACAAATTTTATTTAGGTTTTGCAGGGAGAAGGCCTTTAGAAGAGCAGGAGCCTGGGTCTGACCGTGCTGATGTCAGTCTGGATTTAGCTGTCTTAAAGGGAATGAGGTTAGTCTAGACTGACACCAGCATAAAAGGAGAGGGCAGAATTAGGCTTATGATATCTAAAAAAGTCTTAGGTCCTGATTCATCAAAGGACTTCAGGATGGCTGAATTTTTCCTAAAGCCCTTATGTTAGCATTTTGCTGACAGGGGACGTTTATTTTTATTCAGAAATATCAGAAAGGATGAAGAGGAACACTTAAGAAATGGTTTCCTTCTGACTAGAAGTATAATTGGCTCTACATTTTGGGATAAACAGAAGAAAAAAAATTTTAGGCTGAGAACTTCTTGTATGTTAAATAATGTATTTTACTGGGGAAAACAGCTTCTAATGCAAATATTGTGGCAGTTGCAATGACAACAGTGGTATAATTATTTTTGATAAAACATACCATTATTTTGAACCAAGGAAGCTATAGAGTGGTCATCCTCTTGGATTTTTTTTTTATTTTTACTGGCTATAAATTATTTCTGTATGATGTTGGAATTGTGACATAATCACAATCTTGGCATAATACAAGCGCTTGATTGCCCTTTATGCATCAAAATACCCCAGAGATGTCATTATCTCATGGCTACTACATTTTCTGACAAGTCTGATAGTTTAAATATTGCAGACCTTGAACATTGATATGCACAGAAAACATTAAATATTCATTTGCTGATACATGTATTTATAAAAATCCCATTTCTCCATTGAGTGAAAGGTGGTTTTCAGGTCACCCAACTCAATAACTATGAGCATATTTGAGGACTCAGGAATTCTTGCTTGTTTGAAGTTCTGTAGGTTTCTTTTTTTTTTTTTCTTTTTTTTTTTTTTGGGCAAAACGAATGCAGCAACTACTTTGCTAGGAAAATGAATACATTTCTTTCACAGTTTGTTCTGCTAATAGTCCCTGTGTACTGCATGTGCAACTGTGCTGGCCTCGCTGCAGTACATCCATGGAAATATGCAGTGCTCTGTGCTGGGCTGCAGCCCTTTCCACCCTTTGTGATGCCCAGACTGACTTTCCATCCTCCTCGTGGTTCAAAGTGGGGAGGGACACAGCTTTGGTCTGCCTGTAGGAGGGGAGTAAAGCTTCCCTTTCATCTCTTCTGTCTCTGATCATGGTGAACTAAACTTATTTTTTTAAATTGTTACAAAGTGCTTGACTTTTCTTCAAAGGATGAGCAAATCCACCCCTCCTTCCATCAAAAGTGTCCTTCAGGTGTCTTGAAGCAGTGGATACCTCCAGCCGTTTGTGGCCAAAGCAGCCTCTTTTGTTGAACCTGGGTTTGCCCAGCCAGCTGTCTGGGAGACCTCAGATTCTGAAAGGAAAAAATTACCAGGACTAGCAGCAGATGTTAGAAGATGCCTCAGCTTTTAAAAAGCAAAACAATTTGTTCCCAGCTACATCAGCACAGAATTGTCCTAATCACCTTTTGGAGAGTGGCACTTGTGGCTGTGTAGCCCCTGTGTCCATACTGTACATGTATGAATGCTGCCCTGGGGTTGCTTTGGAGTCTGTGTTGCATTGGCTGCTGGAAGTGCCAGGTTTGCTCCTGTCAAGCTACAGTAGTTTCACGAATATAAGCCGCACCCTTTTCATTGAAGAATCCAGCCTACCCCAGTAGTGCGGCTTATATTCAGGTGCGGCTTATAATCGTGAAATTACTGTACTTAGGATGAGGAAGAAGGTGGAGATGTCTCCAATGAGTTTTGAGCAGTGCATTAGTGTCACCTCTGATAGCAGTAAATGACCCAGCAAACCAGCTGGGAGCACTCACCACCGATTACATGGCAGTGCAGAAAGAGGTACCTGTGCCTCAGGGGCTTTTCTGCTGGTGTGCCCCACTGAAGTGATGCATACCTCTGGGGGCTGCATCTTCCTCACTGACAAGTTAAATCTTCCCCTTGTAATTGCCTGAATCACGACTTGTGGTGAGCTGGACAAGCTGAGCAGCTGTGCTGCTGTTTGTGTTTATCCAAAAGTCACAAACTGTGAGGGGTGCTCTGCTTGAGTCCAATGTAAGGCAATGGAGCAGGATCCAATGCATGTGGGCTTTATTTTAAGGAAAAAGAAAAGAGGAGAAGCACAGTGAATCCCAGGTGGTCAACCCAAATAGTTTGTTGCCTTTTCTTTGCACTGACTAATAATCCACTGCAGGAAAAACAGATTACCTGCTGATGTACCAACACACAGGGGTGGTACATGAAGGGAAAATTTTCTCTGGCTCCATGTAGCCAAACTGCTTCTAGCTGGAACTGTGTCTTCGATAAGAGGTAGATGCAGGAGCAAGTGAGGAGCCTCCTGTACTATTCTTACTGCAAAAAAAATAAACCTCTGCATTTCCAGACATGCCATGACTTCAGGCTGGGGTACTCCTGCTGTGGTGACAGAACTCTGTGGGTTGGCAGTACCAATCTGTGGTGATGCTTTTGGAATTTATTGTTTCGTATCAACCCTTCTGCAGAGCCTAGCTGTCATCCTGCCCTTATGTTATGTAAAAAAAAAAAAAAAAAAAAAAAGAAAAAAAAAAGAAAAAAAGGGATCAAAATGCCTTTGTTGTGTGTTTTTGATCTGTCCAGCTCTGAGGAAACCTTTCTGGTGTTGCTCAGCTCAGGTATGTAGCTATTTACCTGTGGTTTGAAGGAGAGTATCACTTTTATGCTTTATGTACTTGAAAGGAAGTTAAATAAATAGCTTCTTTACTCCTTTTAGTTTGTCTTGTACTCTTCAACCCTAAGAAATTGTGAAGCCAAGTGGAATAAGAAAAGGGCTGCATAGCAAGTAGTTTGCCCATGAAATGCATTTGTTTTTAATTGCCTCATTAAGTCAGGTTATGATGGATTATGTGACCTTACCCAATGCAGCCTGACATAATGGGATGCTGTCAGAAGCTCTGGAATAACTGAGTGATATTCACTTGACTGGGGTTTTCTTGCTTGTGTTTTTAGCTGTGTTGATTGCTCACAGTGCTTATACACATTAAGAATGTCTTGGCATGAGTTAAGGCAAGGTCATTAATGCTTTTTGTCATGATTACTTGATAAGCTTGTTGTTCCACCAGGAATTAATGCCTTGCTGGTGGCACAGGAAGGAGGTGTGAGGCTGTCACGCTGTGCTGCAATGGGGCGGCTTGTTGGGCTCAAGGATTTCTCATGGTCCCTCCCAGGGCTCTGTCCATCAGCTCTTATCAGGGATTGCAGCCAGTGACAGCACAGCCATTCCCAGCAACCCACAGAGCAATTTTCAGCTGAGGTATTTCAAATTATTTGGCTGGTGTTTAATGAACATGGCTTGAGGAGGCCCCTCCATGTTGCACATCTGTTTTGGAGAGGGACACAGCAAATGGAGGTGTTGTGTCCAAGGCAAAGCAAGGTGCTTGGCAGCAGGAGCTGGCTTTGCTCCTTCCATGAGGGACCTGGAGCCCTCTCATTTCCTGCCATGTGTTGGTGGCTTGTGTAATGGAGAGATACAAGAACATCCTCTTCTTCCCATGATAGATGAGGTTTGGAGGTTTCAAACTGTTTAAATAAGACTTTTAGCCAGCAAAAAAGAAGAAGAAAAAACTCCCACTCTCAGGTAAATCATTATGCTGCATTTGTTTTCTGAACCCTCTAATAATAATAATATAAAAAGCTATTTTGAATGCTATTCTGCTTGCCTTTTCAATTTCTCCCTTGGAATCTCTCATCTGTTAAATTAGTTTTTGGATTCATCCCAAACTTATGAATATTTCTTTGTCCCTCTTCACTTATCTGTCTCTACTCCCCCATTCCCTTCCAGAATAATTTTCAATGGATGAATTTTTTTGGGAACAGTATTTCCATGTGTAGGTCTTACCCAGCACATCTTTCTTTAAGTAATACTGGTGTTTTTTACGTGCTGGATGGTTCTGTTTAATTGCCAAGAGCTGGACTGTTGACTTGGATGAAGCTCCACTGTGTGTAAGTGCTCTTACAAGCATTGATTAGGATGGCAGGTTTTGACAGCTGAGTCAGCCAGAAACCTTGAAATACACCATTTGGGACTGTTTGTTGGTGATAATGAGTCTCAACTGCCACAGACTTTTATTCTTGTTTTTCAAAAGTTTAGCTCTTTCTCTTTCATTAGGACAAGGGCATTCTTCAGATTCCCTTGAAATGGATGCAGCACGTCCTGTTCTGCAGAGGTCATTGGTATGGAGAGTTTTGAAGAAAACAAGTGAGATTTGGGAATTTTTCTGAGATACTGCATTTTTTTGATTATTTACATTAAAACTCACTGAGAAACTGATTTCCATAATCATTCTTGAGGTTTGAGGGACAAAAATGAATTCTAAATCAGAATGCATCTAGACTTTAAAATTTTCCCAGGAAGTAGAAATTTTAGTGTATTTCTTATGAAAACACTGAAGTGTATTTCTAGGAGAGTAGATTGCTGCCTAGTATTTCTGTGGGAACTGAACTTGGCATTATTCTTATCAGCTACATTTGAGTTCTGTAGGGGGAGACGGCAGGAGAGTGAAAAAATTCACATCAAGTCAAATTTGCAGTTGCTGGCAGCTTCTGCAGCTCCATGGATCCCTGTGCTTCTAGGCCAGGGATAAAATTGCAATGTCAGACAGGGCTGAGCAGGCTGCTTGGCCATTGTGGAGTGTGTTTGTAGCATATGAAGTGAAAACACAACTGCGTGCCCTTCTTGTTTGGCCTCCAGCCATTTGGTCCAGACTCCTTGCACAGCCTGATATTCATCCATCCCTCCTTTTTCCTGTTGAGATTTTCCTGACAGACCCTTAAGCTAGCTGGTTTCTGAACATTATCTGTGTTGTGGCTCCTGAGGACATGGAAACCTTTTTGAAACACAGCAGAGCCAGCCAGTAGCAAGTTTCCCCTGGACGTTCATGAAAATGGAGCTGCTTCTATCAAAGTTCTTTTAAAGCCTGTCAGCCCTTTGGAAAAGCACACTTTTAATCAGAAATTTCCTTTATTTTTATTCCTCCTCTCTCTACTCATGCATTTCTTCATTCCCATACCCAAGTTTCTCTTTTCCTTTACTTCCAACCCGAAGTTCTGGTACCAAGTGCTATTTTTGGGCTGCCAGCCCCTTGCAAGCAGCCAGACTTGGCATGTTTTGGAAAAATGCAAGCAGTTTCTCTGGGGCAACAGAGGAAACCACAGAGCTGAAAGCTAGTCCTGAAAGAATCCAGGGACCTTTTACTGTTGTGAAGTTCTTTAGCAAGAGCTATTATTTGTTTGGAGCTGCTGTGCAGTGATTATTTTTCAGTAAGAGCTTCAACTTCACCTGAGTATATCTGTAGTGATTACAGGACTGAACCTAAATGTCTGGGGAGAATATGCTAAACTTCACTGCTGCTGGTGACAGGCTTTAGTAATGCCTGCCTCCACAAGCCTACGGCTTTAGACATCTGCCTCATTTGGGCTTCTTGCAAATTACACCCCCAAGGAGCTTAGGGGACTGAAATAATCTCTACTGACAGAATGTGGTGTGGAAATGTCCCTCCTTAACTGTTTTGCTGATGCATGACTTCAGTGTGGGAACAAAGGAAGATTGATGGCAGAGAGCAATGGAAATCACATTGATGTTTAGACTTGACCTGGGTTAGGCACTGGAGAAAAAATAAATGGAAGAGGGAAATTGGGTCCAGAAGTGTCATTCCTTTTGTTTCTTAACTGTTGAAGGTACTGATGAGAGAACTCAGCATCTTGTGCCAGAAGTACCACTGTGAATTGCTTTGCTTGGCAGTGCCATCTTTTCAGGGCATTTTGTCTCAATTCCCTCAGAACCTCAGTGGGAGAGCTGAGTCTCTGAACAGCTGTAATGAGCCCATGACTTCATTTCCAAATGGCATCTCCCGAGGACATTAAGAAGGTGGCGAGATTTGGGAGGAGCAGTGAGCTGGCTGCTTCTCACTGGCTATGGCAGCTTCAAGGGTCAGCAGATCCTGCAATCAACAGGGAACCATGAGCCAGCCAGGATGCTGTGGCTCATGAACCGAGATCCGGGGAGGAAGATAGTGAGAAACTTGTAGCTCTCTTTAAGGCTGAACCCTGGCCATAGGAATCCTCCATTTGAAAGAGAGAATGAGTTTTGGTTTTCCTCCTAAATAAGCTCAGATCCCTATATCATAGCCCTGACTGTGTCATCTGAGTACTTGAATGTATTTGAGTTCTCAGAGCATCTCAATGGTGTATGTGCTCTTATACCTGTTTTTAGCTGGGTGGTTGAGGCCAAAGTCCTGCTGATCTCAAGGGGTTTGCTTGGCACCATGTGGTGTGGCCCATCACCTTGTACAGTCCTGAAGCAATGCCATTCACCTCTCCTAGTGGATCCCTTACCCAGGAAAGGAAGGGTGTTTTGGGCCAGTTGGCAGCTCTGAGGTCCCTCCATGATCTGGCCAGAGGTGCTCACAGCCTCAGCTATCTCCTGCTTGCAAAAGGCTGCTTGTGCCTCCATTTCTTGACTACAGCAAGACAGCCAGGGCTCTTTCAACTGTAATTATTGCAAATAGGCTTTGAGAAGCTAATTATTCACAGTCATACCTGACACTGCTTTCTGATCTGGAAAACAATAACAACATTTGTCAGTGTGAATCCCTTGTGAGTCAGTGAGCTCAGAGCCCCTCTGTGAGGTGTGGTGGTGTCTGTTTGCCTGCAGAACAGGTACATTTTTGGAGGTAGGAGAGCAAATTGTGCTCACCTCATCCCACTGAAACATGTCAGTACATCTTTGGTCTGCTGCAGAGTGAGTATCGTCCTAGTTCTTCTGAGCTGCTGAGTCCCCCACCTCCATTGGAACTGCCCACTGAACACAGGCAACATTTCACCAGGTTTGGACTGAGTCCCACACCTCACAATCAAACTCTTTGTCAGTTTATGCCTCTTTCTGCATGACACCCTTGGGCTGATTTCACACTGGCAGGGCAGCTTCCAGTTTCATTCCACCAATGTTTCTCCAGCCATCCTGTGTCAAAAGCCATGTGTGTAACTCGTCTTTGCTCGCTCTTTCTAAGTTGTCTCTCTCAGTAATGTTTTTTCTTTCTAGTCCTTTACTTATGAGCCTCAAGGTTTCATGCAAAAGCAGAAGTTTGAACCCTGTATGTTTTTCTGCCTCTGTGAGATCATCCTCCACTTAGAAACCATGGTTACTGGGTCAGTCCCTTTAGACTCGGTACTACTGAGCCACCTCTGATGCTTCATGCTCCTGAAAAACTCCATGGTTCTCTGAGCTTACTTCCTTTGTCAGCTGTCTGCCAGCCTGCATTTGGCACAGGATCAAGGTTGTCATCTTTCCAGATTTCTTTGCCAAACTAAAAATTTCAGAGTGGCTGTAACATGGAAGTGCTGAGAAACAGTACCTGAAAGCATCAATGGTGCAGCATTCAAACTTTCACAAAACAGAACCCAGAGTTTTGCTTTAACAATTCTGTTGATCTCTCCACTCTCCCTTCCAGTAGAAAAGTAGAAGGGAAACATGTGCCTGGGCTTGGCTGCAGCATATGTTTGGGTGTCTGCAAGTGCCAGGGATTACATGTCAGTCACCAAATGCCACCAAAAGTGTCACTTTGCTTTTCCAGGGCTGTGGCTTTCACCCTACCTAGTAAGGCTTACTGTTTAATTGGTGCTGTTATGATCACACAGCAACCTTTGGAGGCCAGAAGGGCATTACAGGTGCTGGAATATCTTGTGAACTACTATCAGGCAAGTGAGAAAAATTAGGGTAATTGCAGAAAAGGACCTGGAAGAGAAAATGTGTGAGTCAGATAAATTAATATTTTACTCAGGCATTTTTAATAATTTCCCATGATTAATGGCCAGAGTCTGTTCCTTGTTCCCTGTATTGTTATTGTTACACTGAAAACACCATAGCCACTGTCAAGCACTGAAATTTATTTATGTGGTTTTTGTTGTCTTTACAGCAATTACAGCTCTTTATTCTTTTACAGATATTTTTGCACAGCTAGTGTTTTCCTGCCCCAGAAAAAAATAAACAAAAAGCCAAATATGCACCTGATGCTTTTAAAATAGTGAAGATTTAAAAAACCATCTGAACCAAGCCTTTTTTTCTTTGGCAGTTTTAATTCTGAGACCACATTCCCTTGAAATAAGCATTAGCTTAGTATGAGTGGATGGAAGTAGCTGGGTAAGTCCTTAATTGCTCTGCCAGGTCTGTGCTTTTTCATTTCTTGAAGATTCTGAAATCCCCAACTTTAATGTCTGTAGCTGCAGTTAAGCTGGTAAGATGCTGCATGCAGGTGGCAAACCTCCAACATTATTCTTTTTCTCTTTTGCCTTGATTTATTTTCATGTTTATTATTTTGTAATGAAGCCAAAAGCCCAAAATAATTCCCTTGAAATGCAGCAGTTGCAAGACACCAAGCTGTTGTCTTCTGAAAAGCTTCTCATGGTCTTTGAAACAGCTGGAAAATAGTGAAGGAAGGGAATGAAATGGCAGGGCATCAGCAGAAACTTGCCGAGGGGATCAGTGCCACTGATTGGTGTTAAAGCAGGTGAAGACTTCATGACTGCCTAACAGCAGTGCTGCATAGTGTGATTAATAACTGCAGCATGTTGTGCTGTCTCCAGCCTCACAGAAACTCACAGTTATGCAGCAAGCAAAATACAGTGCAGTGGGGAAGGATCAGGTTAGGGCTCACCTGTGAAATAGTAGTTGGAGCAGAGTGCATCTCCTGGTTTGGACATTTGTTCAGCATCAAACAAGGACATGGTGTGTGTGTCTCTGTGCTGCAGCTGGCGCGTGTGTTCTGTGATGTCCTGGAACCATTGCAGCAAGTGGTGATGGCTCTGAGAACCTAGCACCAAGCACCATCTCTGGAGAACAACTTCAGGTTTTTTGAGAGTTGCCTACCAAAACACAGGCCATGGGTTAGGTCTGCTTAAATCAGTCAGATCTGTGACTTGGGTGGCCCTACATGGGCAAACAGGGCTGTGTTTTTGCATTCCTTGCTCCTTGGAGTCTTCCCGCTGAAAGCCTCTCTCCCTTTGGTATTTGTGGCAGATGCACCATATATATGCTTTATAAAAATTCAAGGCAATAATGTTGGCTTCCTCCTGTTGGAAATCACTTGGCATGTCCCAGTGCTGAGAAATGCTGAACAGTACTGCTGGTTAGGGAGCAGGCTCTTCTTCCAGGGGACACAGAATGGCTCTACAGTCAGGGGTGGGATCAGACAGGAGCAGGAAGAAGAAGAGGATTGCCCAGGATGAAGGGCAGCAGGAGGCTGTTCTCAGTCATGTTGGGAAGAGGCAGCTGCCGTGTGCTGCTGACTCACATAATGACCCTTGTGCTAATGCTGTTCCCTATCATTTAACACAAAAATAAAACTGCTAAATTGAGAACAATTTGAAACATGCGTGGTTTGCTTTGGAAGACATTTAACAGCAGCTATGCTTTAACTGCAGGACTCTGATTGGAAAAAGAGGGACAAGTAAATAGTTTAGCGATATTATTGTTATTGTTGAACCTTCCTAAATTCTACTCAAATCGTGGCTCAAATCAAACAGCTTCAGATAATTTGTGAAAAGCAATAGGTGAAACTGAGTGGGAGTAGGACATGAAAAGAGTGTGATTACCTGAATGGAAACCAAAGTGTTCCCAGTACTCACAGTAGTTAGTGAGATGCTTTGAAGGCTTTTTCACCTCTTAAATCCTTAGTGCTTTGAGGCAGTGATTTTGGCCTTCAAATGACTACAGCAACTTGCTGCACTGACAGTGGAATAAATTTTGAAAGCAGTGTGAGTGCAATCTACAGGATTAACAGCCAGGCCATAAAGCAGAAATCTTTACAGAACAGAGAGATCTGGTGATTACTTAATCATGAAAAAGAAGCCTACAAGGTGGTTCATGGTAGCTTGTTGCCTTTTATATTGGCAGGTGGGAAAATGCAGAATGGGCTGAGCGTGGGGAGCATCTGCAGTCACAGGGGACGTGCAGCTTGTATCCTTCATCCCTGAGAGCCCATCTCAGCAAAATCTTTTGCATTGCTCCACGCTGTCTTCCTTTCCTGCTGCTCACTGTATTGCTGTATTGCTGCAGCTCTGTAAAATATTAATGAGATGAGAAGGATATTGCCCTCAGATGACCCTCTATGGCATTGCTTGCTGCACTGAGAGTCTGGGATACAGTACAGTCCCAAATCCACGTGTTTTGTTTTTATAGAATAGAGACTCAGTATGGATGACAACTTGAATTGGTTATGTCAGTTCTAACTAATGACACTGAAGACCAATAAAGTGGCTCTTAGATTGGTTTTGTATTATTAGTCTCGTTATTAATTATGGAGACATGACAGCAGCATTAGTGCTAGTATTAACCATCAAAATAAAACAGAATTGTACTCATAAATCTCACTGATTAGGAGTACATGAAGGATTACAGCCAAAGAGAGGAAAGGGAGTGATCTGGAGTAGGAGTGAGATGGAGGTGAAAGAAAATTTAGGGGAAGGATAAAAATATGCTCAAGATTGTTCAAAGAAGCCTACACAAAGGGGACTAAGACTAAAGCTAAAGTCTGCAGCTGTCTGGGTGGACAAGGTTGGATTTTCCTGCATGTTAGCAGCAAATATGGACCCCACTGCCCTTGAGCCTGGTTACGTGTCTAGTGCTCCCTACTTCCCTTTGGCACTCTGCTGCATGCTTGACATCCAATGTGTAAAGGGTTTCTCCATTGTGTGAGGCTGGGCCTGCCCATCTCCCAGGAAGCTTTTGGGAGCTTTAGTGCCTGGGAAGAGCAGGCAGACTTCAAACAGTGGAGATGCAAACTGGGACAAGCTCTTGCCAGGAGCAGGCTCTGATCTGGATGCTGCCTGTGGCAGGAGGAAAGGGAAGCAGGCACATCCATGCAGCCCTGGAGGGAGACAGGGAGATCCCTGCTCAGCAGAAGAGCTGCCTTTGCTCCTGCAGCCAAATCTGACAGAGGTGAACTGCTGAGAGCAGGCAGTGCCAATTACCTCCTGCCCTGGAGAAAGGTGGCAGGAGAAGAATTGTGCCTCAGAGTGATGCATGGGAACAGCACGGTTTCCTGGGGTGGTGCAATTTGCACAGTGCTGCTTTTCTGGAGACATGACTCATTAAAATATGGGCTTTAATGAGCTGAGAAGCATCTGCCAGATCTTGCACTTGGGGTCTGCTGTGTGGCACTGCTGATGTGGCCATGTCTGGGGGCTGAGAGTTCAGCCCTGGGAGGGTTACCCAAGGCTGGCAGTGGCTGTGGCTGGTGACCATGCTCTGTCCTGTGCTGGCCTTTGCAGGATGTGGGCTGCATCTTGCTCTGCAGTGAGAGTGATGGCCCTATTTATAATGCCTTAAATGAAGTGCATGATAATTTAATTTGTACATCCCTTAATACTATCTACTGCAGGGTTTGTACTTAATTATATCACTCTAAATGGAGTTTGAGGTATGTTAACAGGCTCTCAGTCCTGCTGCCAGGCACAGCCATGTCCAATCCCTGCACACGGTTACTTGAAGAAGGTCCATTCCATTTCACTAACCCCACTGGCCTGGTTGAGGAGGGTTCTTTCAAGATGGCAGTCACTGCCCAAAAATCATAATTCAACCCTGAAATGGCCAGGAGACAATAATGATATTTCTTTGGTATCAGTGCAGGAGATAGGATGGTACTGACTCTCTTTGCAGGGCAGAGACAAAGGGGAAACTTTGGGCCCATAATTTTCCAAGGCAAGCTCTTTCTGCAACCAAATAACTTTGTAGGTTGGCTGAGGGTTGACCTGAGTATAGTGAACAGATGATCTACTTCTGCTGTTATTTCTTTTGGGCATACATGGGTTAATAAACATCTATCTTAGGTCATGTCTCATGGTTTGGTTTAAATCTGAGAAGCCAGCAGAATCATATAGTTTAGGTTGGAAGGGACCAATGGCAGGGATGCCACCTGTTAAATTGTGTTGCTCACAATTTGCCTCACTTTTCTGTCACCTATCTGACTCTCAGGCAGTCATTCCCAAGCACACAGGGCTGTTTTCCACTTAGCCTTCTGACTCTCAAAACTGTCATTTAAAAATAAATGGAGTCTTTCAAGGGGAATGCTTTTCTTACTGCGGATCCATGCCTTGGTTTGCAGTGCTAGGACGGCAGCAGCACAAGGCACTCTGAACTCTCTGTCTTTGGAGATTGCCATGGACAGGAGATCTTCCCAGATCTTCCAGGAGAGCTTCCCATACAGGGTTCTTGCATTCTTCTCAGTTGTTTGCTGGTGTCTGAGAGCAGTTAAGGCCCTGGGTGGACACTATAGGCTGCATATTGTCCATGAAAGTCTTCGTAAAAATACCAGAGGGTTGTGTAGAAAAATTTTAAGGCTCTAAATTATTTGAAAAGTTTAGATAGTCTAAGCTTTTGAAAAGGAAGAGAAGCTATTTTCAGGGATGTATTAATTGGTTCTTGACTAGCCACTTCACCTTACATTGCCTCAGTGTCTGAAGGAAACTGGAAAAATTATTTGCCTTTTTCCAAAGATGCTGTTGAGAAAGTAAGTGCTCAAAGGTGAGAGATTGTGTGACAACAGGAAAGTCCAAGTTCTTTCCTACAAGCTTGCAGAGTTATTTAGCATTTCTCATAGATGCAGATATTATTTGCTGTCTGCGTTAGCTATTTCTAGTCTTTGAAAAGAAGCCAGAATTCTTTAAGAGTCACTGCTTTTTCTGAGCTGATGCTGGCTCTTTCGCCTGAGGAGTATTTGAAATCTGCCAGAATGCATGCATTGTCAAAAACAGAAATTGAAAACCCTATACAGGATCTGCTGCCCCTGTGAGTTATGAGCTTTCCCAAGTCATCAGGGAGAAGAAATGCCTGCTCTAGTTGTCTGTAAGAGCTGTGGATGGACAGAGGCAAAAGAAATCCCTCTCCCTCCTCCCCCCTCTCCCATCACCACCCAAAACTCTCTCTTTGGGTGGAAAGAAGCTTTTGAGACACACACATACACACAAGCGCTTTCCCAGTGACCTGCCTGCTTCTAGCTATTCCTCCTTCCTTGGGAGCTGGAGCTGCTGAGACACAGAAGCTGGGGAGATCCTGTCCCCTCTCTGCAGCCTTGAGACCCAATGAATAAAGTGAACAAGGTTCTGAAGATCCTTAAGAAGTCATCAAGGAGAAGGAAGAGATGGAGAGAGGAGCTGAGGGTGGAGGAGGAAGGGGAGAGTCAGGAACTCTGTGACCCGGGTGGTTTGTGCCACCTGCACCTCTGTACTGCTGGTAAGGAAACAGGAATATTCCTGCTAGCCTTGGGACAATGTTCCTGTTTGATATCCATTGCTTATGCATAACAGGAGAGCTTCCTACAACCAGACACCGCTGTTCTGCTTTTTGAGAAAAATATTGGTGGGGGAAGTGGCAAAGGCAGGGAACTGAAACTCCTGGGTTTCCTTTTATAAACCTTCCCTTGCTTGTGTGGGTGGCATTTTGCACATTTGTGAAGTGGAGAGAGAAGGAAATATTCTTTCTGGAAGAATGGTGCTCCTGAGGCGTAGGGGGAATGCGTAGTTCATTGAGACTTTTGTTTAATATATGTGGTTGCATTTTCAGATATTTAAGCCTGAGTGTTTATTCTGTAATATTTGTGAACAGAAAAGCAATGGGAAATGGGTGAATTTAGGTTGCTGATTTTCTGAGGGATGTTTCTGTCTACCAAAGTTGGTCTGGACCCAGGTCCATTATATCCACCCTTATCATCCAAGCAAATAATGCTGTGGCTGTAATAGCATTGAAAATGATTCTGTGTTTAGTCTTTCTACAAAACAGCAAAAAACCAAAAAGCTGCTGAGAATGTGAAAAAGGGTCATTTAGAGCATTCACTGACATGTCCCAAGCACGTTTGAACTTTCTGCTGGGGGCTGTGGCCCAGCAGAGGAAAATGTGCAGGTCTGTGCACTTGGCCACCAGGCTCAGCTTCCTTCCTTTTGCATTGCTGGTGTGCAGGGGATATGAAACCTTTATGAAACCACACTTGGGACAAAGTCACGCTCAGGTTCAGTGTAGGTCAGTGCTCTTCTTGCCATCACATTTGGTAGTTTGTTTGCAATAGAGTTGTTGTAGTTTTGTACATTTTACTCACTCCTTTTCTTTCTCTCACACCTAATTGTGTTGAGCTGCTTTTTTGACCATGTCCTGGAGCATCCAATGGCCCCATTTTGCAGGAGCTTGGGAAGCCTCATTTACAGCTGGAGACCTGGAACACAGAGATGTTACTGGACTTGCCCAGGGTTTCACAGACTAGGGCAGGGGTGGGCACTGGCCTCTGAGTTTGATCCCTGTGAAAGTGTCATGGTGAGCAGCACTGGTGACTGTCCTAGTCTTGGCTTCAGCTTCCAGTTGTCCAGACTTTCACCTCTCTTACCTCCTCAGGTAGTTTAAGAGTCTGAGACTGAGATTGTTTCTGCTACCAATTTTTCCAGTTAAATATAGTCAAATAATTTTGCTTAAAGTTTTTGTTATATTTCTTACCTTATCTTTAGTAAGAAACTTCTCAACACATAAGAAAGGAAATTAAAACCTGAACATATTCAGGTATCAGAATATGAGGAGGCAGCAGAAAACATTAACCAGTTCTGACAGATTGCCAGTTATTTCTGTTGTTAACCCTCTGTATTTTATTTTATCTTTTTAATAGGAAGTTGTGACTGAAAAGGTTCAGCCCCAGCCCTGAGCTTCTCAGCCTGGGAATGTGGTCCCATCACGGCTGAGTTTTACAATCAGTCCACTTCGTTCTAACAGTCTCATCTAGTGAGCTCCATAGCTCCAGGCTCTAGTGACCTGAGAGATGGAATACTCTGGTTACTTTGTATTTATTTGCTTTCTCTTTTGATAAAAATGATGACACAGATCTCTTGAACCTGTAATTAATGCCAAGCTGTGTGGGCAATAGTAGTTAGACAGCCTGAGTCCATCTCAGCTGGGCATACATTGAGGACTTCTCCCTCTAAGCCATGGATTCATGCTGCTTAGCAGGGAAAGGAGAAGAACTTGTGCTTCTTGACCCAAAACATCCCAAACTTGTGTGATAAATTCTCTGGAGAGTCTCTTCCTCTCTGTTGATTGTAAGGGAAGTAAAACTGAAGGCTAAGATGTCACTTGTGGGCTGACTTTTATGTGGCTTATAGGGGTTTTAGGACATGAATGTGTGACTGTCCAAGAACTTTTAGGCTTTATTTCCTGGATATGTTTTAGGTGTAGGGTCCCCTCTTTCACACTCCCTGCTACTCTGCAACAGTTTGTAAGCCTGAGGCTTTTAAAAAGCTGAACTGATGGCTTTTTTTCCCCTTAATGCTGGATGGGTAGTGGGTTAATGCACTTCTGCCATCCAGGCAACAGTGATAGAGATAGATTGACAAAAAAAAAGAGAAAAGCATCAGTTAAGGCAAATGGGGAGAAAAATAGTGCATTCCTGCAGTTGAGTTCTGTGCCGGCAGTTATTCCAGCCAGTTATATCTCCACAATAAAATGTAAATGAATGCAATCATTTATTTTGCAGCCTGGAGGCCTAGTGGTATGAAAAGATAAGCGAGCATTTTCCATTGTTTATTTGGTGGGGGTGGCTCTTCTGTGTCTGCTACTGGCTCTCTGATACCTTGGCAGCATCTAAATGTTGCCTTTATTATTAAAAACACATATATGGGAGTCTAATATCTGAAACGGATTAGAGTGGTGTTTACAGCGGCATCAGCCAGCCCCCACTCCCTGCAGGCTCTCAGCATTCATGTTCCTTCTGCAGGAGCAGTGCACAGGGAGCAGGAATGCTGGCTGAGGACTGGGGAAAAGCAGAGGCACAAGGCAGGGAGTGATGGATCTGTAACGTGTGTGGCTGTCCCTGGTCAGAGGGATGAGCAGGAGGGACTGGGAATCTGCAGTGAGCTGGTTCTCTGGAGGCTGAGGAGGGGGAACAAAGGGAGGATGGTGAACAATAGGACATGACAGTGGCGTTGGGATAATCTCTGATCCTATTTAGGCATATTTAATTGGCCTGTCAGTTTTTCACAACTCATGCATTTTCATAAGGATTCTTCTTTGCCTCTTGTTTTATCTTCTTGTAGCTCCCTGGATTCCCCTGCGGACAGTCTCTCTGGATTTCTTTGTTTTGTGTCCCCCCCCCCTTTCCCATTGCAAAGCAGCACTGAGTTGCCTGGCTTTTCTGGCTAAGCAGAAACACAGATTCAGCAAAGGAGCTGTTTGGGAGAGTTTCATGTTATTCTCAACAAAGAGAGAAATTTGGTACAGCAGGGTTGATTGTCAGTGACCTAAACATGTGTATCATCTATCACTGATCTTTTTTGCACTGGTCTAAGGCTCTGAATATAAGCCTACATCCCAGTCATGTGTAATGTTATGGGGAACTAATTTTTTTCTCCCTCTGGTCCCTCTGAAATCTAAGATACATTTATTCTTATGATTTTTTTTACCCTGTATTGGCCACCTTAAAAATATAGAGCTGCTGAACTTCTGGGTTATAGAAATTAATTCAAAGGGATGTTGCTCAGCCTTTCAGATCATCTCTGTTAAACTCCTACCCTTTCATTCCTAAGTAATGCCAGATCTACTTGCTTCATCCTCCCACAAGAAATCCCCCAGGCGCCTGAATAAAACCAAGCCTTGTAAAGTCACTGGCTGAGCTTGCCAGAATTGCTAGTGTATTTCTTGTGGCTTTGAAGTTCACAAGTACTGGGGCTTGGAGGGACATGAGGAGCCACACAGGGGCAGCCCTGGCAGGCACAGGAAATCAGAAGCTGCAGTGATCTCTGATGGGCTGCTCTCAGAGCTGGTCTTGTCCTACCTGATCCCTGGGGGGATGACAAACCTCTTCAGAGAGGTGCCTTTCACAGTGGTTCCCCTTCAGAAGGGAGCTGCACCAACAAGAGAGTCCAAAATTGTCCAGGCTGTCCAAAGGGGTTGGGTTCTTTAGGAAATCAAGGGCTAAAACTCATGAGAAGGGTACCCCAGACCCTCTGTAGGGGAGGAGACAGGAAGAGCTGCAGGTGGTGGTGGAGGCCAGGGATGGGTATCTCCTGTTTTGGAAGAGACCCCTGTACCTCATGTTGCAGAAGTGCAGCTGCCATAAACCCTCTGTGTCCCATCAGCAGGATGGTTTTCACAAGGCTTTTATGCATGTTGTGATGACAGCTTGGTTTGTGGCTATTTATTGTCCTGCAGGGTTGTCTTCTCTGTTTATATCTCATGGGTCTCGCTGCACAGCAGCAAGTCATTGTAAAGCTGATAGTTTAGTTCCCAGCCATAAATTCAAATGCTGGAAAAAGAGATTTGCGTATTCTTTTGCCTCTGTTCTTTGAATATGGCAGTTCATAGAGCTCTGTATGCCCCTAGATGTGAGGATGATGTTTGGTAAAGCAATGGCATCTTAAATAGTGTGAGGAACCTCTAAATAATTTTTTATATGGCATTGGAAGAGGTGAAGTAATTTGGACAAGACTTTACACCAGGGAAAGAGATTCTTTTGGCAGAACATTGGCACAAGGCTGGGTCTATGTGTGCTTCAGTATCTGGTCATGGTTGTGGTCTGGGGATGGTGCTGGAAGCAGCATCTGAAGGTCCTGGCACTGAGACCTGGCACCAAGTGTTCTGCTAGTGAGGGCAACATTGCTGCTGGTAGAAAGGAGAAAAGCTAGAGCAGGAATTAATGTGTGGCTCTGAAAAAGTCAGGGTTAATAGCATCGAGGCTGGGATGTTTGTAGATAAAGGCAAAGGATCCCAAGAAAGCCATAGGCTGGAGACCCTAATAATCCTCTTTCTGCTGGTGCCCTGCAGTGGTGAGTGAACTGTAAATGAAGCAGTTATTAGCAGCTCTGCTCATATCACAAGATATAAACTGGTCTGTTGAGCAAGAAAGAGTTGCCCTTTTTTAACCTTTCAAAGTGATTTCCCTTGTGGGGACCAGCAGAAGAAAAAAGCTGTGCTTCCTGACTGGAATCGGGTGCCCTTTCAAAGCCCCAGCAGCTCTGATCTCCCTCTTTGCTAAGGGTGTGGTGGAGCTGCATTATTTATTATTTATGGCTCCTCCTGGGCACCCCCTGCAGTCCTGCAGTGCCCATGGAAAGGGAATTGCTGGCATTCACTGGAGATTCAGAGGTGACTAAAAAACTCACAAATGGTTATTGTCTCTCTTAACTTCCAGCAAAGACAATTGTAGAGAGAAAGCTTTTGATCAAACAGATTCAGTCCATTGTAGCCAAAGATAAATTTTGCTGAGAAAATATTCTGTTTCAACATTTTCAGCAATTAAACCCTTCTACATTTGGACTGTTTGGTGCTAGAAATTAATTAGTTGATAATATTCTCCTTAGAATGAAAACACATGTTTTTATGTCTTTGCTAAAGGCTAATATTTGCAAAAAGAAAAAGAAAAGTAGATGAGTTCCTTAAATCTCTTTAATCTCAGTCTGATAAATATACTTCTGTGCTGTTAAGCATTCTTTGAATTTCTGTGTTCCTCTTTCTCACATTTCATGTAATTCCAAGTTCTAGAGAGGGGGTGAATAAGAGCTGCAGGTTTCAGCTTTCAGAGGACTGGAGTGATCAGATTCAATGCAGTCCTTCCATCTTGGGATCAACTGTAATAAACACCACGGAAATGAGTGAAAATGTTTGGTGAGACAGACCTTTTTCTTCTTCAAGAGCACGTACATGAATGCTCAAATTAGAGGTGGCATCCACACCTTGCTTGCTTATGAAGCAGTTGCAGAAGCTGTGTAGTTCAGTCCTCTCTGCAGCCAGATCTTGAATTTGTCTGCAGTTGAGACAAGCACAGGTGAGCCTGGAGGCCAACAGCTGGATTTTCTATGGAGGCAGAGACACATACTAAATTAGCTTCTCAAAATACTCTGCTGCACTTGCTTTGGCAGGTTCTGCAGTTGAAAAATAAAAATAAATAAGCATAACCAGACAGCATAAGAGTTTTAGAAAAATCCAGGCACCATCTTTCCCCTGATCCATCTGAAACCCCACCTGTAGGATGTACCAATGCTGACTTTGGAGCAAAGAGTTTTCACTTCATTCACCTGATGATGGGACTAACCCATAATTAAGGGAACGCAAATAGAGAGTGAGAGTTTCAGTCTTCCTGACTGTAAAATGCAGCTTTGACATTGTTTTTAGACATCAGCATGAAATATAAGGTATAGACTGAATCACAGCCTTTGAGAAGGGCTGGATTTGGCATTGCTGATTAGCGAAATCAATTTGGCAATTCTGGGATGAGGAAAATGTAGGCTATTGGAGTATGAAAATACTTCAGAAATGAGGATAATAAATTAAGTCTGAAGACAATAGATGTGGGAGATGGAGTTTTTAAAGTCTGTCTTTGATGACAAAAAAAATCACTTAGTAGGAAGTACGAAATTGCTGGTAAGTGCTTTTCAAAATATCAGCTGTTGGACAGATTCAATCTATTATTAATATGCCATCATGGTGATAATTGTTACAATTTAGACACTTCCCAAACAAATCTCTAGTTAATGAGCCGAGCAGTCAGTTCTTGAAATAGTGAGCACTGGGTCACCTCTGTGATGGTGCAGTGCTGAGTCTGATAACCACAGGGGCTGGTAGATCTACACCTACTATCAAATGGGGTAAGAAATTCAAGCCTTGTGTGAACAGAAAAATGTTTAAAGGAGGAAAAAGTAATGATGAATTTTCAAATGGACATATGGATTTACTCAGAGCTGGGCTCAGTTGCCTACTCTGCTGTTGGCTTCCAGTCTTGTGGCTAGGCTGATGGACAAATTTTCTGCCAGAGTAAATGGGTACAGCTGTTTTGCAGATGAAAAAACAATGCCAGTTATGTGTGGCAGTGGATTTGGTCATGAGATTTGATGGACAAGGATAATTCAGATTGATGTCCTGTGAAAACAGGCCAAATCCTTCAGACATTTATTCTGGCAACTTGGACAAGACCAAGGCAAACCCGGTTGGTTTACTGGTAGGCAAGCATCTGATTTTGATTTAAGGAATACAGAATACAGATAATGTGCTGTTGCCTTCATTAATTTATTCTTGTGAGTGAAACACCTTTATTGGTATCATTTTGGAAAAGGCATCTGTCTATAACAGTTTAAAAAGAGATAATTGTGCTTCTCTCAGCCCATTCTTTCTTTACCTCTTCTACTCAAACCCTTTTCAGAATGATATGGGACCATCTGTACACTGTAGGCAAAATGAACCTCCAGATGAGGTTTCTATAAGCAAACATAATATTGGTGCAGTGTGCTTAATGAGAATAATAAAATTCAATTTCATGAGTCCTTAAGACCTCTTGAAAATTCTGCTATTGATTAACAATTGTTTAACATGAAGCTTCCAATATTTTGCTTAAAAAACAAAGTAGTGTTTTTACTGGGCGCTAAATATTAGTAACAGCAAGTGTACCAGCACAAACATGCTGTTTTAAAAGATACATATCCTAGCATGAGCAGCACTGATTCTGCACAGTTATTTAATTTTTCCCTATAGAAAATGTATAGGCTGTTTTAATTTCAAAGCTAAGCTGCTGATTGCAGTGACCGCAACTTTCCTGCCATCCTTTCTGGTGCTGATGGTGCTCTGTAAGGAACAGATTTGTGTGTTATCTTTAACCCTGCTCACAGTAAAGGACTGCAGCTGGCACTTAAACTGGGGCACACGAACCTGCTTAAAAGGGAGATGCCTTTTGGCCTTGGCTTTCTAACTCGTCTGGGCTGTTCCTGGCTAATTGCTTCATTAGCACAACAATGTAAAATAGAGTGAGAAGACTGTTGGGAGTTCATACATGAAGGCAGAGCATGACCCCTGTCTAGGCAGGCATCTGCAGTCAGCATTTGCAGGAGCCTTTCATTCTCCCAAGTCAATTGGCAGTCAGAGCGAGTGGCAGTACAGCTCACCAAGATAAGACTATTTTAATTTCTTGCTTCAGGAGACTCAGCTGCCTCCTTGGAAAGACTGACGCCTTGTCCATGGATTCACAGATTGAACAAACATACTGTGTCATTTAATTATTAAAGGATGACTTCAGCATTTCCTGGCAAAATAAACTGAGGTCTTAGACTGAATGCTGGCAAGAATGTTCCACCTGCAGGACCACTCTTCTCACTGTGGGCAATGGGCAGTACCATTCTGGTCACTACTCTTTGGGATAATACAGCTCTGCTAACCCCATTTCCAAATACCAGCTGATGAAATAGTCCTAGTAGGAAGAGATGTCTACAAGATGTGCCTTAAGCTGGAATCTCAAGAATGGAACATAGAAGTGAATGCTCAGAGTAGTCACGAGTCTTCTTAGCTCTGGGACAAATTCAAGTGTCCTTCACCCACTAGAATTGCAGAAAATTGTAAAAAAAAATCCAATGTGTTCAGCCTTCCTGCTAATATGGGGTGAGACTTATGGAGAGGAAAAATGGGAAGACATTGTCAGCATGTATGGTGGTTACACAAAGTTGCATTCCTGGTCTGAGCAAATGCAATAGGAGAACTAGGAATTTCTCCAAAGAGCCTCTTGCTGGTTTCTTGCAGCTGGTGCTACAAGGATTGAGGGTCTGGAGAGGTTCTAATTCAGGGGAAATAATTGCATGTAGCTGAAAATGAAACATGACATTTTTAATGAAGTGTCCTTTTGGTGAGTTTGTAAGAAGTCGCACAGGACGTTAAAAGTTTGTGTCAGAAAAGGTGCCCGTGGATGCAGAAAATAACTTTCAAAATATCAAGGGTGAGGGTTAATGACTGGAGCCTGTTTGCCTTTTTTGCTGAACACAGTTTATGACACTGTCACCTGCATAAGTTATTGTCAGGGTAATTAAACCTTATAGTGCCACATGACACATCCCACCCCACATTTTACTCTGTTGGAGGCTGTGGCATTGCACAGGGAAAGCTGTAGCCATGCTAATTAGGATCAGGCAAGGTACTTGTAACGCATAATTTAGACCATTTCCTTTTGGGAATTGTCTACTAATGAGCATGATTCCAATGAAATTATTCATTGTTCACGCTGTTACAGGATCATTTATTAAGGGTAATCAGTTAAAGCAGTACAGGTGTCAGTGTGGGTAGAACATCTTCCAAATGTCTGTTATTGACAGTGTCAATATATGAGGAGAAACCACTTCACTTTGGCTTTGTTGAGTTTGATCCCCTCAGCCTGAGCTAGCAGCATATTTGGTTTAACAGACTCCAAGAGGCAATAAACTTGGAGCTGGGCGAGGGGCGAGCCCCTTCTGGCTACCCTGGTGCTGCTCTGCCTGCCCCAGTGGATATGGGTGTTTTTGTGGGAATTCATATGCCAGGAAGGGGAGCTTCATTGCCAACAGATAGCAGCCAATGAGTCTGTGGGATACCTAAATTGTATAGATCAGCTCATCCTGTCTTTGGCTCAAGGCTTACTGTATTGGCTTTGTTGTTTCAGCATTGATCCCACTTGCTTATCTAAGGCAGACTTTTTGTCTCCAAATGCTTTAATGCCACAGTTGGCCAGCATTATTTGCTTCTGTGGCTCTCAAAGACCTCTCAGGCTCTTGGGGGGGAATCTGTTGTCTATTAATTACAATAGATTTTCTTAATATTCACTACGGCATGAATGTTTTTGAGAGATCCCTTCAGATCATTGGTTGCCAATCTGTTTCACGTATTTTTGCAGGACAGTAATTCCACAAAATTTTTATGTCCATATATACTCATATGCTATTTACAGAGAAAAACTATCTGTAGATAGTTTTGTTTATTTTGCTTTCTTTTTAAATAGAAGGTGTACACTAGTTAACCAATTATAGTGGTCTGATATATAGAGATGATAAAAAGACTGTCAGTCCAGTATCTGGAAATACCTGGTTTTATTTTTTGCAGACCGTGTACGAATACCAAAAGAAAAGAAGAAAAGAAAAAAAGAAGAAAAGAAAAAGCTGCCTTTCCATATAAATCTGCATTTTTCTCCCCAGAGCCTGTTTTATGGTTCTGCCCACTGACTGTACTGATAGTCATTGAAGCACATAAAAAGTAATGTAGGAACATCCTTTAAACTAGTGAAGAGAAGGTGAAAATAATCAGAACAAATTCACAAAGGCAGTATTATCAGTATTTGTAACATTAATACATTCAACCATAACTGCACCTGTTAGTAAGGAAATACTGCCTTCTAAAATGCATTTTAGTACAGTGTGTAATTTCCAGGATATGTATTAGACACACAGGATTTTGGTTTATTATTCCCAAGGAAGGAAACAAACTGTATGGCAACTACAAGGGGAAAATGAACTAATTTAATGTGAGCTCTACTTTGAATAGTTTCTGCTCCTTTAATTTTGTCAGATACATATTTTTAAATGTTTGCTTGAATAGAAGGCTGTTTCTTTTCCTCGCCATTTCTCCACTGGTTGCTCTTATAGAAAAAGTGTATTCATTGTCAGAGAGATAAACGCAGCAGTACGTACATACATTCTGAGTACTGTATATTCATTAATCACACTGTATTTTATTTTTTTCTGAAACTTGGTGTATATTTTTGTTATCCTCTTGCATTACTTGCAATGGATTCTATAGCTTGGCAGAGCCACTTCAAATACTAGACATGATAAATGGTAATAGATTTCCCATTATACAAATGCTTTTTTATCCTCTTAGTTTAATTGCTGCATTTCTCACTCATTCTATTGTGCACTCTTGATGACCAGTGTCCCCACAGTAATTTCCTGAGCTGAAATGAGGATTAGATTTATATGTGGGAAAGCAGAAAACACATTTGTTTCAGTATCAAAGAGAACAGCTGTGTTTTGTTTTCAACTGGAATTTCCTCTAAGGTAAAACCAATAGTCTTGGGACATTCAGGCAATTCCCCTGGCTAAAGAAGTTCTCTGAGACTCTTGGAGGAGAGTAAATTGGATCTTAATAGTTAGGTTTAAATCAAAATATGCTTAAATTCCAGTGATGAACCTAGAGCGAGGATGAAATGGCATGGTTGCTCTAGTCTTATTTGTAGACTGATACTTCAGCATCATGAAAGTAAGGAAAATCTGGTGCAAAATGATATTTTGATTGGAGAAAGAGATTAAGATCCTCTGCTACAGCTTCAGTGAAATTAATTGTAGATGCCTGTGCTCAATAGAGGGGAAAGAAGAAAAAGCAGCATGAACAGAGCAAGCACAAATGTGAGTGGGGAGCTGGGAGTCAGCTCTCAGGCTGTCTCAGAAATTGAACATTTGGAGTCTAATCAGCCCCCAAGTGCTCAGGCTTTTCATCTTCTGAACAAGGCTTTAAATACATACTTTACATCTAAATTTATCTGTATTAAGACATATATACAACCTGTCAATGCTTTCAACTCTATATAGTGTTTTAAAGAAAACAAGATGGAGGCAAGAAGAAAATCTATTGTGTTGTTACATCAAGATTGACCTCAAAAGTACTGAGTGTTTATTGAGTTTTGAGTGTCTGTAATGGGAATTCTTGAATTTAGCTCCCTGGGATTGTCATTTGTCTGTGATGCTAACACTTCTACACATTCACAGCAGCTCTCCATAGCACTTTCCCTGCTGGAAAGCTTTCTGGGTCAGTCTGTGTTATGTTTTCCTTTGGTTCTAAACTTATACCTCTGAGTCTGAATTTGCAAAACTGTTCATGTGTCTTTCTAGCCTAAAAAGTGGGAGGGTAACCCGGTGACTAAGTGCAAAAACTCAGTGGCAGAGCATTGCTGAAATCAGGCACTGGAGGTGAATTATTCTGTGTCACGTCCCTAAGGAGACTCCTGGAAAGCCTCAGTGTTGTTTCCACAGCCCAATGGCTGCAGGCGGCAAATCTCCAAAGTCATCTGTGGGATCAGCAGAAATGTTGGCTGAAGATAAACTCCCAGATGTCCATCTATTGAGGGCAGTCTTTAGCCCTCAGGTATTGATTTAGTAATGAAGCTTTCTTCTCCAGATCCAGAGTTTCCCTGTGGGTTCCTGGAAGGCTCTCCTGGGACCATGGTAAGAAGCAGTTGAGAACCGCTACTGCTCTAGTTTGAGTTCCCACAGAGAGAGGGAAGAATATTTTGCTTATTCAGCTGCTGGGAGAAGCTCAGCTCAGCAGCAAAGGTCAACTAAAGTGCTACTCCCAGTGTGATTTGGTCTAAAATTCATATGGAAGGGAGCAGTAACATTTTGGTCAGGCAGAGTCCTCAGCAGGTGCTGCTTTCCCAGAAGAATATGGGGATGAGCAGGGTTGGGCAAGGAATGGAGTGAGAATTGTGTGCCATCATGAACCTTCTCTAAAGTCCTTCCACAAAAAAATAGGGTGAAATTTGTTTGGGAAATGGATGTTCAACGTGTAGTTTGTGGGATGGTGGCTTTCCTCTTACGTCTGCATGATATTGTCAGTGGTTTCTACAGACACAAAAAGTTTTTTTGCAGACAAGTTTCTTCAGCAGGACTTGCCCTGCTGGGGCTGTTACCAGAACAGCCCCACTCTGTTTGTGCTGGTGCTGGGTTTCTGGTGAACTGCTCCCATAAAACTGAGGGTTTTTTATCTCCTTTGCTCTGGTAATCACCGGATTAGCTTTCTGGTGAAGTGCAAGCATGCACCCGTGTGTGCTAAGAAATAATCTTACTTTGCAAATTAATATGTTAATGTAGTGCCAGATTCCCAGCCTTTAACAGCGGGAGACTGGTGATAGGTTTAAAACATCAATGTGCGATTTTATTCATCTGGACGAGATAACAAAAACAGCCCCGCACTGAAAGTACAGAAAAGGGTCTGTGCCCCCTCCATTCTCCTCCCAAACCCCTTCCCTCTCATTCCCTCTGCCCCTGCCTAAAGCCGGAGTGTATTTGACAGTATCCATAGATGACTTTCGAGGCGGCAGCCCCTCGCAGAGCCAGGCAGAGGTGCGGAGGGAGCGGCGGCACAGCGGCGTGTGAGCGCAGCGCTGGAGGCTGCAGGACATGTTGGCGGTGTCGCTCAAGTGCCGGCTCGGGGTGGTGAGACGGAGGAGCAAAGGTACGGTCCGAGCGGAGCAGCTGCTCCTGCCTCACACAGGGACTTGGGCACTCACTGGAGCTTTTGCTATTCCTTAGCTGGGCTAGAGGAAAAAAGCTACTTGGTCTGTGATTGATTTTCACCCTCTGTCTGTGCATTGGCAGGCGGGAGTAGGATTATTTTAATTTCTTGCATGTCCTATATTTTTCAGATGCCGGATTTTTTTTTTTTTCCAATGACTCTGGATTTTTTCTCTATTCATCTGCCATGGTTATTACTGCAGTAAAGTAGATTTAGGTGTGCTCAGAGTCTCACAAGGTTTCCCTCCTCCCGTGTGGGAGCTGTTACTTTGCAGGGAGAGTGTTGGACTCCACCAGACTGTTAGGGAGTCATGGTGCCTGTCCCTCCCTCCACTCCTTCCAGAAGGGGAGTGGGTTGAAAGGATGAGAAACCTGGCAGGATAATGGGGAGAAAATCAACTTTGAGAAGGTTTGAGGAATAGTAATATTTTATTTCAGAGCAAGTTAATGTGAGACAGGACAGTTTCTGTACTCACCATCCTGCAGTGATGCATGCAATCACAAGTGAAGAAGTTTTGTTGTGCTGGACTGTGCTCCCAGGGTCCCTCGCCCCCAGTTCAGCTGTGCGAGTGTTTGGAGGTCTCTGCACTCCCGGTTCACGGGGTGTGCTGCAGCCGGGGCTCGGTCCTGCTGCTGCTGCTGCCTTTGATTTCCGGGAGGTTTGCATTTTAATGGAGCCTGGAGCACATCTCACTGCTGGGAGCTTGACTCCCCTGTGCAAGCCCTTCCAGCCGGCGGCACTCCTGCAGCTGATCAAAGCCCTTTGCTGTTAAGGAAGATGACCTGCATTTTTTTACAGGGACCTCTAAAGCAAAACAACTTTTAGGGTTTCATTGTAACTTGGGTGCTATTGATTGCAGATGAATGCACAAACTCAGCTTTTAGCCTCACTTAAGGGGAGAGACACTTACATGCTGATGCAGGGATCTCTGTGCTGACACACAGAAACTGTCAGGACCGGCAGGTACAAAACTTTGGTAGCAAAGAGAAAGGCCTGAAGACGATGCACAAATTTCTGATGTGGACTGGACCTTAAATCTAGGGTGCAAATCCTATGTGTGACTTGCCTAGTAAGTAAAAAAGGTTGCAATTCTACAGATGTGAATAGGGAGCAGGAGCCCGAGGGCTGCTTCACATGACATTGGTCACTGGGGTGCTGAGAGAGCAGGGGAGCAGTGGGTTGTGATTGCCCCACTGTGCTCCTTGCCCCTGTGCACAGGCAGTGAGATGCTCTGCTGTGCTTTTTGCTGCACACAAGGGCACGTTCACCTCAGGGTTACAGTTCTGCTGTGGCAGCCTTGGAGCTGAACTTCTTTCAGATGTATGAATTTATATGTAGCATAACTTGCCTTTGACAATTTATCCTCATACTTCTTTGTTTATTTGCCTCCATGGTTTGGAGGCTTCACAGGCTTCTCTCTGCACTGGAAGGAGTTTCATGTTTGCAATCAAACAGGGTGGCAGAGGCAGGATTTCCAACTTCTAGAGCAATGCCTGGAAGTGCTTGGATCAAACACAGCCCTAGGGTCCCTTTTTAGTTGGCAGATGCCAGGAGAAGGTCTGGTGCCTTATTAGTTTTCACAGTTCTTTTTCCCTAAAATACTTTTTTGCTACATATTCTTAAGGAATTTGGCAGTAGTGTTGGAACACTTCTACAGTTTTCCAGGAAGGTTAGGAACACAGGGCAGAATAAGTGCATTTGTGCCTGCAAAAACACTGAATATGCAGTCTGTAATGAAGGTAAAAATGTTATCCCTGTACTACCTGATAAAGTTTAGTGGCTTTAGTTGAAATATTTAGAACTGACTTAGATCACCTGCATTTCTTAGCGACAGATTTAAATGAGAGAATTGCTAATCCAATGCTAAATTGTACTGCTTTGATCAGGGATTAAATTGAGCTGGAAGTGGCTTTTGGGACTTGAGCTTTGAAATGAACAACCAGAGAGAGACACTGTTACTTATCTTCAGCATTTTGGGACAGATGATGTTTAAGGAACAAAAGAATGACAAAAAATAAATAATGTCTGGGCATTTTGGTACCAGAACGAGCGCACCATGACTGGGCAGCAACCAAGGATGGGAGCTGCCATGAATTGTGTTAGTGGGTAATGAAACTCTGCTGCATTTCACATTTCACAAGTTGCATCCTAGGAGATGGCCAGGCCATTATTTGGCACTAAAAATTCCCACCACCTTTTGAAGGGAGACAGGAAGAAATGGCAAAGGGAATGTGTGAAAGGGAGTGGCAGATACGCCAGCCCAGGTGTGTGTCTGTCCTCTGGTCCAGGTGTTTATGTGACCCAGTGTCCCAAAACCGTGCTCTGCCTGGCTCTGCAGGTGGATGCTTAATGAGGGGATACTCCTCTGCTAAAGCTGATTTTAATTAATTTTAAGGTTAGGTGCTCAAATCTCAGCTATGGTGGCTGCTGTTAGTTTTGTGTAGCTTTATCTTTAAACATCCTCAGAGAAATAAGGATTGATCTCCCTGTACTAATTGTACTGTACTCTCTGCTTCAAAACAGACCCCTTCCCCCAACTTTCTGCCTTCTGTGCCATTTTATTTTCCATCCCTCAAACTTTGCCTGCTCCTCCCCAGCTAATCCCCTCACTTCGGGGAGAAATTCTTGCTGTCACTCCTCTTGGATTCTTGCTTTCCTTCTCTTGCTGAGCCCTTGAGCTTTTCCTGGCATGAGGAACATTCACAGTTAATCCACCAGGCATTCATCATGTTGACTGGGGCTGCCAGCACTTCCCTGCCCACAGCTCTCAGCTGTCTTTGGCCAGCATCAGCTCCTACAGCTGTAGGGCTCCTCAGTCCTCTTCAAGAATTCTTGATCCTAAGCAGAAGGTGCTGCTGAAAGCCCCAAGGAACATACAGTCACTTGTCCAATGCAATAATTAAACTTTCCTCAGTATTAGCGTGTTTTATCAGTTGGAAAAGCCAAATGACTTCTGTCTGGTCACGCTGGTCTGGGCTCAAACGGGACTGTTTGGGGAGGGTTGGTTGCCTGCCCTCATAGCCTTCAGTTACTGCAGCAAATCAACTGTATTTTATAAATAAGTAAACAGAAGCAGTGAAGAGCCTAAATAATTAACCAGATACATGTGTTGGACTGAAAAGTAGCAAATAATGCAATTCAAAGGTGTCCTCACTGTTTCCCCTGCTTCCCAAAGCCTGCAGCCCAAGGGGTGATGCTCTGCAAGAGCTGGGGAGACCAGCATCTGCCTGAACAAATAGTAGCACACACCAAGGGGTCTGGACCCCACTGCCATGGCAGAAGGAAAGCTTGCTTACTTGATTTGAGACATTCAAGATTAAAACATGTTTATTTTTGTCCATTCTAGTTTCTCCTACTGTATGGTGTGAACGATGTAATGAAAGTAATTTTGCTGTTCCTTTGTCAAAAGCTGTCATCTGCAACATGCCAGGCATCACATCCTGTAAAAGAAAATACATGTTCTGCTTTCCATTTACATACCTCTGTGCTTTTCAGCCCTTTAAGCTTCACTGAGTCATGTTTACTACTTTCCTTTTTGGACTAGATGCTTTCTCTTGCATTTTGTTCTTCCTCTGTTGTGTTTGACCGGGAAGTGAGAAAATAAAGAAGCAAAGAAAAAACATCCCAAAACCCCCAGGAATAAAATAGAAGAATATTTCAGAAAAACTGTTGTATAGAGTGAAATTTTCAATAAAAAAAAGTTTTAGAACTGCAGCTTTCACAGCGAGACCCAGATTTTCAATGATATCCCATTTGAGCATGCAGGCATCGTTGTCCCTTAGATGGAAGTTACTGCATTCTGTTTGGTGTGTAGGAAGATGTTTGGTTTTATTTCAATGTTTGTATTGAGAACAGTGTAATGGGAATCAATCCCAGGAGCTGGGAACATGCTCTTGTGCCACTTCTAACCTTGTTTGCTGTGCAGCAGTATTGTGTTGTAAAGCATCCTGGCTGTGTTTCGTAGCAGGGAGTGTTGCTGCAATTGGGTATCTGTCACAAAAAGATTTGCTCTCTGCAGGAAAACAAGAAAAGTTTTGGGTGTCTACTTGGCAAGGAAAAAACAGAGAGAAAAAAAAAAAAAAAAAAAAAAAAAAGGCAAGCAGACAAGCTGCTTCCATCCTGTGGTGTGGTGCACAGTGAGGTGGGAGAGTGAAAGTCCAGTGGAGCTTCTACTCCTGGAGGAGAAAACCACTGTTAATCCTGTATTTATCCTCCAGGCCCAGAGGAGCCAATAAAACATAGCAGATGGGCAACCAACACACAGAGAAACCAGAGAGATCCCCAAAATGAAGCTGTGGTTAGAGGTTGAGTCCGTGGTCTCAGAAAGCTGTGCAGTGTTACAGCCCTCACTTGGCCACCTTCTCTTTAGGATGGTGGCTGCCTCCTAGGATGTATCCTCACCTGCCTGTTTCAAAGCAGAAGGCATCTTGGAGGTGCTGCTGTGAATATTTATGGAGCTGCTCCTGCTGCAGCAGTGAGAACCAGGCAGTGGTGAATGCAGGGAACTCCCTGAGCCCAAACCACTGAGCTGGCAGAGGCTGTGATTCCTTTCCTGTCAGTGTGGCTACGCTTCAGCCCTTTCACTATCTCATTAATAACTCATGAGTGGGCATGTTTTATTTATGTCTCCAAATGAAGCTCATTTTTCAGCCTGATGCTGGAGCATCCCAGGTGACTGTCACCTGCACTGAGCACTGTGTGGTTCCTCCAGCCCTAGCTCTTCCTTCATCTTCCTCCAGGCTCCAGCAGCAGAGAGGATATTGATCTCTTAGGGGGGTAATTGAATGAAAAAAGCCCCTAGCAGCCCAGAGGCAGATGATAAATCCTTGCAGGCAAGCCAGTATGCAAAACAATGTGTCTGAGTGGGCATTAACCCTTCCTCCTGGAAAGGTACAGCATGTGCTGGAATCCTGTGTGCAAATCCTGCCCAGATCCCATGTGTTGGAAGAAGAATGAAAGACCACCCTGCCTTGCTGTGGATATGTTACATAAGAGCAGTTGCTTGGGCCCTTTGCTGGAGTGGTTTGGGAAATCTGGGCCTTGATTTTGACCTTGCAGAAATCACAAGGGGTGAAATCCTTGTGCTCCTTGTGTATATTCATGTGTTCTGCATATAAAACTATGTGAGGTTTTGGGGGTGTTATTAAATCTAAAAACAGAGGCTAGGGGCTCTGTCCCATACCTTCCCTTTATGTTACTGTGATTAACAATTTGTTGTGCAGCTGGTTTTACTGGGCATTTGTTTTCTCTGTGAAAGCTACTCCAGCTCTGTCTCCCGAGAGAAAAGTCCAGGATGGCAAGAGGAAGTGCTTATTATTGATGAAGGCTTGTTTATGTGGATGGATTTACTGGCTGCAGGGCATCACCCTCTGTCCCATGTATCCCCTGGCACAAGGACATGTCACAGTGACACAGGGGCAGCCCCTGAGGCTGGGAAGTGCTGCTGATTTCCATCTCTGGCTTGCAAGTTCAGACAGGCATTTTTGGAGAACAAAGAATAATTTCCTTAACTCAGATGGCATTTCATCTGCTTTGTCATAGACAGGACAAGCAGGCCTTGAATTTGGAAAGCTGTAGAAGGTCCACCAGGTCACCACTGGCCTATCTGCAGAGGGTGTGAGTGAAGGAAATGCAAAGGCACATGGTGCTGTGATTCGATAGTTGCCATTTAACTGCTTTTAAAACAAAGCCCAGTTGTAAGATGCAATGAATTCAGGGTCAATAGAAACAAGATTTAAAAATATAATTTCAGAGTTACTATCTTTCTGCTTATAAGGTGTGTCTGAAGTTTCTTTTTTTTTTTTGCATTGTGTATGTGTCACTGGAGAGAGTTTGGATGTTAAAACCATGGATCTAAAGGAAATTGTTTTCCCTGTTTGTCACTGAGCTACTTGCCTCTTGACTCCATTCCTTACATACAGCCATGAGGCATTTTTGTCACAGTCTTCTAAGTCAGTGAATATTACAAAGCAGCTTGGCAGGCAGCATTTAAAACAGGTGAGGAAGTATCTTCATCTCCTATTCCCCTGCACCTGTACAACTTTTTATCCGTAGCATTTCTTCCCTCGTGTACAGGCGTCTGACTTCCCATACTCATGGGGATGTGCCAAATCATAATTCTTCATTTATTTTGGAGCTGACAGGGAATGTGCAGTGGGTCTGTCTGGAGGCCAATCTGCTCCTGTGCCTCAGGGCTATGTCAAGGAGATTGTATTAGCTTCTCTGTTCTCTCAGTGTGGCAGTAAGTACTTTCCTTTTAATTGTAAAAATCCACCTAAATTTGACAGAATTGAAAGTCTAAAATCACCCCATGGGTACCCTCAGTAAATTCTGTGTAATGCTGTTTTCCCTCCTTGTCAAAGTCTTAAAATTCAATTCAGCCTCCTACTAGGCTGATGTGTGCCTCCAGTGTGACATTGGGAACAAGACAAAATTACAATCCTGTATCAGTGAAAATGAATCTTTTTCATTAACCTCTTTCTTCTATAATCACCTGCAAAAATATATTCTAAAAAAGTGCTAGAAAGGCAGGAAGTGAAGTTGTCCACAGACTGATGTTACTAATATGGGATATTTTATATACTTGCTGGCAGATCTAAGCTTTTGTCCTGGCAAATTTGGGATGAAACTTCCAAAGGGGTTCCTCTAGAGCGCAGATTCAAGTGACCCCTCCCACAAATGGTTCAGGAAAAGATTTCCTTGGAGAAAAGTGGAAAAAACCATTTGTTTAACAAGCAAAGTATTCACAAGCATTGAAAAAAAATTATATTAAACTATAAAACCTTATGCCGCTCTGAAGAACAAATTCCGAAAGTCCCTTTTGTGGGGTGTAGCTCAGGCTGCTCAGTCTCTATCAGTCCCTCCTGCTGGAAAATGCCATGCCCTGGCCACAGGTGAGTTCCAGGTGTTTTCTGGGTTTTCAGTTCAGAGCAGGTTTGAACATCTCCAAGAAAAAGAAAAACCACCTTCTGGGGAGCTTCTCTGCCTCAGCTAGCTAAAAAACTAAAAGCAAAGGACAGTTCTCTTGCTGTCCATGCTGCAGACAACACAGTCCAGGAGCAGGAAAGCTGAAGCTCTTATCTCTGTTTTTGAATACAATCATCTCAGACATGCCACTGCTTCTCCTTCTCCCCCTCTTCACTCTCAGATCTGGTTTGAAGAGTGCAAAATTTATTTCTGCACTAAACAGACAAATGGGGATACAATTCAGCATCATAAAGTCACCCTAGGGCAGCTTTCTATCCTGTCTCAGCATAAATACCTGGTAAGGAAGTAGGTTTTGTTTCATACTTTGAATAGTAATGGATAAAATGAGATGAATTTATGAGCTAGCAAAATATTTTAACAATGCATTCCAGAAGAGTAAGAGGACAAAAATAATGTGATGTGAAGTTTCAGCATTCTGGCTCTGGTGGGGTCCTGACATGATAAGAAGACCACATATTGGCAAGGTAAAAGGTCTGTATTTTAATTTTGTGTATTTGTAGTCTGGCCAAAGAAGATATTTTCATGAGTTACAGATACAAACAGAAAATGAAACTACACTGACTTTTGCTGTAGGATGAAATTACAGTAATTTTTCAATTACTTTCAACAAATCTGGTGGCCACCAGCTGTTTTCTTAATGCAACTATTAGCTAATAAAAAGAAGTGCTTCCCCTTCCTCAGCTTTCTATTCCCTCCTGGATATGATGTGCTGTCTCCTTTAGCTCATTTAAAAGGAGTGATCTGTCTCACTGCAGAATGTGTTGGGAGGGGGTCTGAATAGGATTCCTCTATTCACTTTTTACTCTGTTCCATGAGCTACTTACACCTCACTGTACTCAGGGCAAAGAAAATAGCACTGTGTGCCTCCTCCTAGAGTCTAAATTCTTGGGAAAAAAATCCAATGCTTTCTTTTAATATGGGTTTATAAAGGCTTTTCTCTAAATATGCTGTGTTGTGCATTTGAGGCTCCCTGGGTCTGACATGCTGGAGTTAGGGTTGTGTCCTTGCCCAGGCTGGCAGCCTAGTGCTGAACTCTTCTCCTCTTCTTTGTTTCACTCAGCTCCTGAGGCTTATTGTAACCTAGTTTTTTTTTGTGAGTGATTTCCTTTCCTCTCTGTTCCAATTGCTCTTTTTTGCTTTACAGAGTACAGTCAGATTAATCATACAAAGCCATGGAAATCAACAGCAGTGTGTAATTCAGGACTTGATAACTGACTGTGGGCAGGGCACAAGGGAAGGGTTGTGCTCTTTGCAAAATTGCCACATGATCTATCAATCCCCAAGACAAAAGTCTGTTTCCTTTTTTACAATCTATTTCAGGAAACACAAACCAAAAGGAAACTAAGTGGTCTGTCTTTGCAACCTATATGCCCCTTCTCATCTGAGTGTGTTGGAGTGTAGCAGAACAGTCATGAGATAATGTTTTCTCCTCATACACACTCTTTTTCCCACTGAGAAAACAGGCCTGAGCAGAAAATGAATGTTTTGGGCATTTGTCCAGAATCTTGCAGTGGTTGTTCATGCTGTTGCTGTGTCTGTGCTGCTTGGAGAGATCAGCATGCATTGCACTGGGGCCAAATGCCAATTAGAGAATGAAAGTGATTACAGACCAACAGTTGCTGAGGTATTTTTGTGTGAACAAAATTTTCATCGAGGTAGCTCAGACCAAACATGAAGTCAGCAGAGGCTCAGTCCTGTCTATGAGAAGATGTAGCCTTTTCTGGGCTGGCAGGTAACCAAGAGGAAGTATCAGCCTTTTTCACTTGAAGACTTTGCACATTACTCTTGGGGTTTTCCTCCTCCCCCTCTCTACTTGCTTATATTTTGTCTTGCTTAAAATACATTTGCATATCTTTAAAAGTTTTGGGAAATCAGGAATGTAGCTGATACCTCTGGCCATGAGGAAGGCAGAGTCTTTCTCTGCATCTAATTCCCTCTCAGCTCTATTGCAACCATATAAGTGGTCTAAGAAATGAAGGAAGTTGGGTGTTTTTTAAGCAAAAGGGAGAGTCAGAACTCAGAGATGGATGAGATCTGCGGAGTTTTGATGTACCTGCCACAAGAAACTCCTTCAAGAGTCCAGGATGAGCTTTGTAACCACAATCAGAATAAAAAGAGACATTTTTTTAAGAAATAGTTGTTAACTGGGTGGTCAGGATATTCATGTGAGCAGAGAGATCCCAGCTCAGATCCCTGATGTGCCTGATTTAGATCTGCAGTTGGAATTGACATCTCAGGTTATTTTAGGTTATCAGCTATGACATGTACAGCTTCTGTATCATCATAGAAACAAGTTCTGTTTTTGCAAGGCAAAAAAATACTTCCACACTTGGATTCACTGCCAGTGCAACAGGAAAAGCACAGATATATGAATCCAATTAACACAGGTCTCTCTTTCTGAAATAATTTTTCCTCTATCTTTAAGTGAGGGCTCCAAGGGTAAGCACTGTTTTTTCCAATATCTGTTCAGTGATCCTGCTGGAAAATGAAATAATATAATGTTCAGTTAGTTTACTTTACCAGCTGCTGTAGCCATATATTAACAATACCTGTGGTCTTACATCCCAGAGGTATTGGTCTTTCTTTGACCAAATCATTCTTGATTGATAAAAAGAAATTGGAAGAAATAGCTCATTTTTGTTTGTATGATATGTAGCTGAATGGTCATAAAGATGAGACCTTTTCAGAAAGGAAGGAATTTAAATAGTCATAATACACTGTCTGTGTTGCACCTGTAAAGCAAGCATTGCTTCCCTGAACAGTTCATTTCTTATGCATTTTCTTTCTTTGAATCTATTGTCATGTTTTCTGATGAACTCCCTTCCTGCCCTGGAAAGAGCTATTGCTTACAGTTTTGTCTTCAAGCAATGAGCATAATAATAGATAGTAAAATGACTCAAGAAATTCAGGTACTAGAGCACTCACATTTATACATTCCTTTCTGGGAAGAAAACAGGAAGAAATATAGGGAGGGGATAAAACAGACTGATATGAGCAATAAAAAGCAATGACAGCGTCCCTCATAGGGAAATTAAAACGATTGTGGTGTTTTTGATATATTTTTGTTGGAAAATGGTCAAGAACTGAGTTCTTGTAGAGCAAGTTCAGGCTTTGTCTGTTTGTCTAAGGAGCTATCATTTGGCACCCTGGAGCAGGCTGATTTCTGGTTTCCAGCAGCACAGATGTGCTGATGGTTAAAGCCTCTATGGAAGGTGCACTCTGATTTTGGGAGCCTCAGGGGGTGACGTAAACCCTGCACAAGCCCTGACCATTGAGCATATCCATATTGCTGTGGTTAATACAAATGGATTTTGGGCTCATGCTCCTTGTCCATAGGATACCCAGTGAGAAAACAAGAGGTGGGTCCTGTTCCTACTCCTAGGCATCAGGTGAAGTTCAACCCAAGGAGAGGAGGATATCATCAGCCTTTAAATCCCATCAAAGCTGAAGGTCTCCAGAGGTGGCCTTGTGTCACACAAGGAAGTTTGTTCATGCATGTCCTACTCATACATGGGTCAGAGCCTGGATATCCTCTGTGTTCACTCCTTGGGGACACATTTCAGGCCTGTGCTGTCCCCCCACCACTGCCCAGTCTGAGCAGTGAGTTGTTGTGTTGGGACCTGGCACAACCTCCATTATTCACTTCACCCATGGTCTTGGACCTTGGAGTTTCCAGCACTGACTTGCCAGAACTCTGCCACACTCAGAGTATTTTCCAAAAAATCCTTTATCTGCCACTTTTATTATAGCTTGGGGTAACATGATATTTTCTTTTTCCAACAGTTGCACCACTTTTTTTTTTCCTCCTGCACATAAGCATCAAATGCTGTTTGCTGAATATTTCACTTGTTCTTATTTGGGCTGAAGGTTTCTGTTACCACTGGCCCTTAGGGGACCAATTTAGCTGCACTGAACCAGTTTTGGTGTTCAATTCCTTCTTTTCAAAGAGCTGCATTTACACATCAGTTGAACCCTTCATATGCTGGCATCTTCCACACTTCCAGCTCAATGAATGTTTAAAAACGATATGTCTATCCCCACACACAGATTTGCTTCTGCCTTCCAAATGCTGGGGGGACATGAAAGTCCTGCTGAGAAACGGGGGAGATTTTGATGTAAATGATGTCCCACAAGGGACACAACCTCATTCCAGCTGAGTGAGGTTTTATGCACCGAAACGCAAAATATTCAGCCCATCCATCATTAAAGTGTTGCAGCAAAGCCTCCCCAAGCCAGTGAGTGCCTCAGTAAATTCTGAATTGCTGACCAAGTCTCAGTTCTCACCTGTGCTATGAGACTGGCCTTTATAAGTGCAAACATGTCCTGCAGCATCCTGTTGTTTGTGGGGTTCTTGTCCCTGGTAAATCTTGTGGGCATGCCTCGATGGGCAAGCCTACACAATTCGCTCTGTTCTCTTCCAGTCTTAGTAAGAAATGCAGGCAGAGGAAGTAATTCCATAGTCTAATGTGTTTTTCAGATAAAATACACAGGATAAAAGTTCTTCTGGTGCCTGTAGGTTTACATTTGGATACTGAAAATGCACCAAGTGTGCATATTGTTTTAGATTATAACTTTCCTTAATTTGATTGTGATGTTGATACCATGGTGGAGGAGAGTAGGCTTTGTGTTCTATTACAGAGAATTTTCAGAAGCATCATTCTGATAACGGCACATGGGTCTTTTCATGAGGCTGGTGCCCTGCAATCACACAGAAGCTGTAGAAAAGCCCATCTCACTGTTCTATTTGAATTGTCTTCCCATGCTCAGCTGCCTAGGAAACAGCCTATTCAGATTTTACAGGATAAAGATACTAGAGCCAAAACATCCTGTGGATGATCCCTGAAGGTGGTGTGTGCATGTGGGCTGCACTGAGTGTGTGAATACCCCTAAGTTCTACATATTCCTTCTGGGCCATTAAGCAGGATCCCTATTTCCTGTCAGATTGTAGCATATGAGTGATGGATTGCAGAATCCTGCCTATTGCCTGCCTATCAACTTCTCAAAGCCCTTTTGGAAGCCATGGTGCTGTATAAGCAGAATATATAATTATTTAGAGTTTATTTTTCTGTAGCTGTTGGCACAATGGAATCCACATGGTCTTTCACCCTACTTGGCACAACCCCTTCTCACTATACGATGGAGAAAGCCTGACGCAAGGGACTGTGATGCAAACATTAGTACTTAAATCTTCATCACAAGCTGCAGTAACAGAGATGTGTGCTGGGTCCAGTGTGGTGTAATTTAATGCTGGTGCTGTCTAAATTGTGTTTTACTAGTTGTGTCCCAGTATTAGTAGTATATGATAGCCCTGTAGCCTGCACAGGGATAAACTGTGTGCAGGGTAATACACAATTTGAATGATTCTATGAACTGTCCTCAGTACGGCTGACCAGACAGAGCATCCAAGAGAAGCATGTCCATGTATTTCCCTTCCTGTCTCATGTTATCCCTGACAGCTCCTGCATCTACTGCTCAGTTCTGCACAGTCAGACTCTGCTATTTAGGAAGGGCACTGAAGCAGCATTGTGTTTGATTTTCCTGTTTGAAATGCATATCCCCCTGTCCTTAAAGCTACAGAGAGAGTGGGGTGACACATGCAGAAGGCCTCTGCAATGACCACCCAAAGCCTGGAGCACTTTTCTCTCAGGACTCGCCCCTGAAAAACATGCTCTGAACTGACTCCTTTGGTGGCAAAGGTGTCAAGATGCTCCCCAGCAGAAGCCCAAGGGAAATATTGGGATACATTTATTTATTTGTGGCACATCCTCTCAGCTGTGGTAGTCAAGTTATGAAAATGAGGCTGTCAGCACACTGAAGAGGGTTGGGGGGCCTTTGCATCTTCCATGCGGTTTGATCCTGTGCAGCTCGTTAACACTCAGTTGCTTTTGTGATTAATTATTTAGTCTTCTCCCTTGGTGCTGGGGTATAATAGCACAACCCCCATTTCTGCTGAGATTCACAGTTCTTTGCTTTTCCCTTCAAGCCTTTCACACCACTTGAAGCTCAGAGCAAGGCTGTCCAGGCTGCAGCACTTAAAGAGCCCGGCAGCTCCGGAGCTGCTGCTCACCCTGTGGCACTGCTGGGAAAGGACCAGGGCTCAGCCCATCAGTCCCAGCTCCTGCCCTGCCCAAGCCAGTGGGGAGCAGGGGGACAGCTGCCCCTGAGTGCTCTGTCCCTCCAAGCATGGCCTCTCACTCCTGCGGGTCCTTGTGCGAGGGGAGACATCAGACAGGGCTGGCATCCACTCTGTGCAGCCAGACATAATAATTACAAACTGGAGGTGAACTTGTCAGCAAGGAGACTTTATCTGGGGAGTCAGGCTCAGCAGCCCTCTCCCCTTTCTCTTTTGGATGCCTTTTGAACAGCTTTCAGTTCAAGTTTTTGTAATCACCCAAGCGTTGCTTCTTCAGTCTTTTGTTTTTTGGGCGTGCTGTTCATTGCCTTGATTTGCTGTTTCTGGCCATTTGTGCAAAGAAGTTTGTCAGGACTCTGCACATGGCAGGGACTTTTGCCCATTATGGGGCAGATATGGGGTAACCCTGTGCTGGTCGGTGATCACACACTGGATGTGTGGATAGGCATAGGGTGAATTTGGGCACAGTGGGTGCTGTGGTTGTTACTGGGGTTGTGTTTCTAAATCAGTGAGCTGAGAGCTTTGCAACACCTGAACCTGTTCTCTGGGGCATCAAGGCCACGGATCATGTGCAACTGGTGGCCAAGGCAGGGCTAGCAGGAACCTCCAGCCCTGGAAAGCATCTTCTTCCTTCCCCAGCTGTCCTTGGCTGTGCTTCCTGAGTGAAGCTGCTGGATAAGGCAAAGCCTGGGGTCTGAATAATTAGCAAGGAATTAGCTGTGTCTTCTTTATGACACAGTCTCTCCCCTTCCTCTGATGTTTGCATCCTTTTTCTTTCATCTCATGCCTCTGTGGCAAGTGCCTTGCACAGCCACGGGATGCGTGGGAGGCTCAGCCAGGGGCAGGCAGGCACAGCCCGGTGCAGCAGGGGCTGGGAGCTGGTGATGGTGTCCCCACCCTGCAGATGTGCCAGATGTAACTCAGAGGGTGTGAGACTGTCCTTTGCCCTGCTGCAAACTGTCTGCTGCTAGATGAGCCACTCTTCTCTCAGAGCCATAAAACAGTGAAGTGCCAGCTCCCTCCCCACCAAAGATGTTGGGAAAGCTTAGGAAACTGATGAAGCATTAGTCTTGGTTTCTTTATGTTTTATTAGGGCCCATAAATTAAATAGAAACTCACAAGGATGTGGAAGGGAGCCAGGGAGAACAATTATTTGTCGGAAAGACAACATAACTAATGGCTTTGCTACGTGTTAATTGAAAGCACTGGAAATTTTAGGAATGTAACACCTGAAGGCAGCTGGTGTATGAGTGTGTAGAGCAGACTGCAACAGGCTGCATCGCTCACTCTTGTTTAGGGAGATCAGTAGTAATAGTAACCAACAGTTGGGAATCAAAGAGCATCTTTAAGACTTGGAGCCAGATGATGGAACCACAAATACCCTGACCTCTGAACAGCTCCAGCCTCTGATGTCTCCCATCTCTGTTTTTAAAGCTGAGGCTCCTGCTTGCAGACCAGTTTACTGTCTCCAAGTATCTGTGCTGCAGTTTCCCCATAGGTTATAATTTTGTCATTCCTGACAGATCCATTGAGGATATTTCACTTGACCTCCCAAGGCTGTACTTTGCTGTAGATCTGTGCAAATCCCTCTCTGGGGCTGCCTGTGCAGAGCTGTGGGTGCTCCTGCCCCCTGCCCACATGCCCTCACTGTGACATTTCCACACAAATCCCACACCTCAAACACCTCCCAGGGGTGTGCCAGGGGGAGAGGTCCTGCAGCAGTGGATCCCTGTGGGTCCTGGCTCCACCACAGCACGATGGGGACTGTTGCTGTTGTGTTGTGTCACCAAGGCTCTCCCTGTCCCTGGGGCACATCCACCTTGTGGGAAAGACATTTCCAATGGGAGAATCCCTGTGTGTGCCTCCACACTGTGGCCATTAATAGCACATTAATAGCCTGCTGGGTCAGAGATTCTGAGGGTAACACATAAGCTGGAAAGAATCCAGAGCAGAGGCTGGACTGGCTGCCCTGGCAATTAGGTCATAGTAAAATTAAAATTCAAGCCCTAAGTGTGCATTTATTTTTCTAACTTAACCAGCTCTTGAAATTTCATTGGTCACACTGTAAGTGTGGATACACCAGGTATAGTTTTTTCACAACAAAACATCATTTTAAGTATCATAACCATTGAGCCATATTGATCATATTATTTATTAATAATTACCATTTCATGGTCTAGGTCTTAATATATAGGCTTCAATTTATTCTGCTGCTTAGTCTAATGAGTGCTCATGGAACAATTCATGTTACAGGAAAACTAATATGCATAATAACTCGTGGGATTCAGGCACAGTCTATAGGAATATGTTTATTTTCTCAGTTTCAAAAAACTAGCAAAATAAAATGTAGTTCTGTAGTAGAGTAGACAAAAGAGTAGACAAAGTAAAGAAAGTTAAAATACATATTCTATACAACATCTTGGTAATGTATCAAAAATCACTGAATAACTGAAATTATTTTATTTATATTATGTTGTTTAATATGCTTGATTATGTTCTGCAGTGCCCTGAGCACCTTGAGTTCATAAATAAAAGAATTATGTGGCATCTTCATAATATGAAAATTAATGCTTAAATACTTCGAGACATAAACATTTCAGTAGGTTTTCTAAGGCAAATGATAAGGGTTCATAAAAACATTAATTTTTCCACTCTTAAACGTTTCAGGTCAATGGAATACAAGAGGAAATGTTAACAAAACCTGTGCTCTTTTCATAAGAGACTGGAGTGTTTGGAGGGCAGCTGTTCTACTGCAGCACTCTAATAACATCTCCAGATACTGCAATAGCAATAAAGCATGACAGGATTGTATAATAACTCGATTATCACATTTTTTAGTAACATGAAGAGGGTATGTTACAGCAGCCATCTAACCCATGCATCCTTTCAGAGCCTTGGGCAACCTGGGGCAGTTATTGCAGAGGGCCACCATTTATTGTTTTGGTCTCTGGTCACTAGAACTCCTTTGGGGATGGAGCATGTAGTGTGTTTCACTTCTTGGAAGGAACTGGGAGCAGGACATGCAGGTTTGCCTGTCCCACCTGCCTGCCAGGAGAGGCTTTGGGAAGGGGGCAAAGCCAGTTTCATGCAAAGATTTTAAATGTGCTCAGCCCAGTTTGCCTCCTGAGCTGCTATGGAGTCCTTATCTGCGTAATTTTTCTTCCTGGCTTTGTGACCTGGGGCATGGGTCAGGAGGAAGATTCTGGGGTGGGAGTGCCTTTGTGCTTTGTGAGTTTGTAGTGGGAGCCAGTCTGGCCATTGGTGCCCTTTCCAGCTTGGGGTCAGGTCTCCTGAGTGCTGCAGTGGCTCTGCTTTGTGCATAGAAAGAGCCACACATGACCACAATGTATCCCCTAGGAGGGGAACTGCTCCCGAGTTCTCAATGGCCAAAAATTCATCACAGGATAACGCTGCAGGCAGTCTCTGAATGGGCAGCTCCTTGCTGATTAGCACAGTGTAGGGAAACTGGCTTCTCTTCCCCCTTGTGTACATTTGCACATCTAATGATTGCTTGGGTAGCAGACACGCAAAATTGGGTTGGATGGAGAGATTTCCAAAAGGATGCTACTTGACCCCTGCCTCCCACACATTGCAGAGCTTCTCAGTAGCCAGGAGGCATCCCAGAAGAAGATAATTAGGCTCACGCTATTTCAACTTCCTCTGATCCCAGAGAAAGAGTTAATTACAGTCTTTTCCCTCTTGCTCAAAGGTGGCTGGGTATTATTATCAGAGCTGTAATTATTCATGCTAATTGCTTATTTGGAGAGGGAGAGAACATGAGAGAGAGGAGCCCCAGACTCCCCCTCAATGATTAGCAGAGCAGACCAGGTGCACTTTGCGCAGGCTGGTCCGAGCTATTGCTGGGGCTGGAAGGAGCTTGGGGATGCTGAGTGGTTGTGAGCGAGCTCTGGAACAGCCCTGGTCCTGCTAATGCTGCCACCTCCTCCGGGACTGAGGAAAAAGAGCATGCACTTCTTGCAGACCTTCCTCTGGTGGAGGGCACTCCGAGGTAATTGTACTGCTGAATGGAGTCTTCATTTGTTTTGTGGCTTAATTAACCTTTCATCATTTGTTTTGTTTTGTTTCAAATCTCCCAATGAGGGAGCAGGGTGGGTTGTGAGATGCATGTCTGAGGTCTGTGTTTAAGCTCTTCTGCAGATCTTGCAGCTGATATTTCAATAACTGAACAGAACTTCCACAATCCCCTGACTGCCTCTGCATTCCTGGGTTTGAGCTGGGATGGGGAAAAAGGGGTGGCATGTCTGTCCCTTCCCCAGTTATGGGCTTCTAATCATAAGGCTGATTGCCTTTGGAAGCTTATTCCTATAACCAGATCTGGGGCTTGCTTGTTAAAAGCAGTGGGTTTAAGCCTTATTTTTTGGTGACTAACAGTATCAGAAATGTGATGGTCTTGATTAGATGCTTTTAAGACAGCAGCATAGTAAAATTTAGCATGCTGCAGAAGCTGGGACTTTGTGGGAAGACACAGTGGGATGCAGAGTCCTTGGGCACACCTGGAGCAGTTTGGAGATGGTGTGCCATGGGCAGGATGGCACACTGGCTTCTTCTGAAGTGACCAAATTGTTGGTGAGGTGGGTGCTTGTTGGGAGAACTTGATTCAGCCCTGAGAAGTAATTATTTTATTTGACTTATTTTTTCCTGGAACAGCAGGACTTTGTGTTCTGCTTGACTGGGGTTGCAGACTGCTCCTGGTATCTAATCTCTGCATGAGTCAGTGCAGTAGAGAGAGGTCTGCTGTGGCACAGGGCTATTTTCTGTTGCTCTTTCTGTTTTCTTGTTAGTCTTTGATTCCTGCTGTTCTTAAGGCTGAGGAAAACAACCTTAAGAATTGCAGTTATAGATGATGTAAACTATGCAGGTTTTAACAAAGTAACTGGAAGTAGTTGCCCCTCCCAAATACCTTAGGATGTTCCTCTATCCTTCTACAAAGGTGTCTGTGCTGTCCTCCTTATGGACAGCAGCCATGTGCTGTGCTGAAAGCCAAACCCACTGCTCTGCCTTCTGGAGATCTAAAATTATGATCCATATGCTTTAACTTCCTAACTGGCCATAATTATGTTTTAATGTACTGAATAATCTTTTCATCTGGATGTTTTACTACTTACTTAGATATCGCAGGTTTTCCATGTTCCCATCCTCTTCCTGACAGGAGAACTGGCAGGGGACAGAGCACTGCTGCAGCAGAGACTGCAGTCATCCCCATCCTCTGGGGTGGGGGGCAGGGACAGGGCTAGGGAGATGTTTCCTTGTGAGTATCAGAGAAGTTTGGATTGACAAAGAGATCAGAGGCTTGGGTCACTGTTCTAACAGGTATTGTGTTGCTGAACCTCAGCTGAAGGTTTATTTGTAGTTTTCTAAGCCTTTTTGCATGCTGATTATAGAGAAAAGTGTCCACCTTCAAGAAGCCAAAGAAAGCGAATATGCAGCAATGATATACAATAGAAATCGCATTTAGTAACCCAGTTCATCCAAATCTGGATCCCCTAAAGACAGCCAACTTTTTACTTCTTTCCAAATCTGTAGGAATTAATTTTACTTCCTAAGGTATCTGGACAAAGTGCAGTGATATATTTTTAAAAATATTTTCTTCTCCTCATATTTTCTGACAATTCCAACTTCCTCCTTCACTTTTTTGTTCCCAAGCTATGTGTATGAGCATGTTATCCAGCTAATTACTACATACTGCTTTCTCTTCTCCAGCTAATTACAACTTACTGCCTTCCTATGGACCTTAGATCTCCCAACCACCCCCTAAAAAACTGTTGTAGAAGATCAATATACCTTTGTGTGCTTTCATAGCAAACCTCCCATGGCCTGCCAGCAGCACTTGCTGCCTCTGTGCTTTATTCTTTGTGGTGGAGTTGCAGGGCTGTGAGTGAGTTGACTTTCTGGCACCTGTGTCACTCAGTAGTTCAGCTCCATGTACGAATTGCCTGGGCAGGTTAGAATTCTTCAGCCTTTTAGACCTGATCTTTGCATTACAAGGGTTAAAGTGTGATGTGCTGCTGCCATCCAGGAGAACAATGCTCCAGAGGAATGTGCTCTGGAGTATGCTAAAGCCTGTGGGAGACTCTGATCTCCCTAATGAGGGAAACACGTCCCTCTGTGGAGCACCTATAGATGGTGTAGTGTGTGCATGGCTCTCACTGAGGGCCCTGATTGTGGGCTTCTGCAGGAACAAAATTTGCTTTGAATCTGCACTTCTTATCTTTTGCAAGTCATAAAGAGATTCCTTGATGGATTTCTGGATATCAGAGTTAGAGTATGTAGGTAAGGAGAATCCTTATATATTATTGGAATTTTCCATTAGGCTGTTGTTAGTAGGGACACAGAAATCCTGTAAGATGCTGTGATCATGTTGTCTCTGCTAGCTTGTGTTAATGCTGGCTCTGGACTGTCTGGGGTTAAGCTATTGAACTGCTATGGTTTTCATTCCTGTTCCCTAGGAAGGGAAGTGACACAGCTACCAAGAGCAACTTGTCTGCTCAGTGTTGGGAGCTGATGCTGATGTGTGTGTGTGTGTGTGTGTGTGTTCAGTGGCTGCATCGTGACTGACAGCAATTCTGGCAATGCTAATCACTCTGTTAGTGATAATAAATAATAATAATCATGATAATAAATTAAAAATTACAGCCTTAATGATGAGGAACTAGCTGAGCTTGTGTGTCATAGCAAGAAAGATGTAGGATGTCCAACACGAGTGAGTCCCAACTGGAGACAACGGTGTTGCCCTTGACCTGCTGACATCCAGATGTCTGGGATGCAAGTAAGGGAGCTTGGAGCAAGGCAGCTGCAAGTACAGGGCTGGGTAGGAAGCTGGGGAATGCATTCTTGTAGCAGTTGGGTGCTTGCTAAATGCCTGCCTTTCATCTGCTGTTGACCTGTGCTGGATTTGGAGTTAATCAGGAGATACCCAGAGAAGCCTTTTGGACAGCAGGCATGTCTAAGCAGGCTTGGTGTGCTTTGATCTCTAAGGCTGTCCTGTGAGCATCAACCAACCTTTCAACTGGTTGCTGTGGGAGAGAGGTTTTAATGGAATGAGATGGCACAGTTGAGTTTACAGGATTTTTTAAACTCCTGTGGTTGAAATCAGAAAATGTAGATGAAAGGCTTTCTAAGAGGCTGGCTTTGGGAATGAGGGGACAGGAGAAGCTGACCCCCCAGTCCACATCAACCACTGCAGTAGCTTGGGCAGTGTTATAATTTTCCTTTGTTTTCCTGAAAAAATCCATTAATTAAAAGGTTATATCAATCAGCATTCATTGAGTTTGACAGATCTGAGATTCAGTGCTAATTCAAGGAGCAGCTCTACCCAGTGTGTATGTGTGTGTCTTCAGGGACTGGGGCAGCCAGCAAATCATCATCTGTCACTCTGAGTTCTTGCTCCATCTTTGCCTGGGAGGGGGGAAATGCAGGGGGAGGCCTTACACAACTGGGTGTGCTTAGTGAACATCACAGAAAAAAACAGCTAAGCAAACTGGACACTGCATTAGCTATCAGAACACAGGAGCTGACAAAAGGAGTTTGGGCAGTGACCAAAATGTTCTTCTCAGAGGATATCTACACTTCTCTGTGGCCACCCCCAGTAGGACTCTGGGCCAGGCCCCAACAGTGTGCAGCCTTGGAGTGGTTTTTCTACAAGTTAGCCCTGGGAAACCTCCTAGCTGGAAATAATTTTCTGCTCTAAAGTGTAATTCCTGTAGCAGGTGATTTCCTTGGGGTTGGGTTTTTTTTGACACTTTCTGAAACAACATTGTGAAGGGCAAGTGCTGATACTTACTACATGTTTTTTTTTCTTTTTACTTGAGATATTGCTATTTCCTTTCTTTTCACTCATTGATTTCCCACTGATGGGTGCATCTCTCATTACCCTCATCCCTGACAGAACTTTCAAACCCTTGCTCAAATCCTTCCTTGTCATTTTGTCTGACATGCAGTGCTGACATAAGGTGACAAGGACATATGTAACAAGCTTCTGTGGAGAGACATATGTAGGAATATATACATGTGTATAAATATTTTGGTAGCACTTAAATGTATTACCAGTTTCTCCCACATTCCTTTGGTGGTGCAGCAGCTGATGATGGGGATTTTGTGTTATCCTCAAGCTCCCAGGCAGACACGTTGCAGCTTTCTGCTATATTCCACTTTCATGCTCAACCAGAGTCACAAGGTCTTTGATAAAGTATCACTGTTCATTTTCCAACACATCCCAAGCAAATATTCTTGATAGTGTTATCTTGACAATAAATAACCTGTGCTGCTCCTGCTTTGTGCTGTGTTGTTCTCTTCCCCACTGTGGCATTATGCAGTTCCCACTCCTCTGTTTCCTACAGAGTCTGTAAAGCTTTGCTGCTGCAGCTGCCTGAGGGCCTTTTGTACATCCAGCACCACAGAATGAATGGGTGCTGATCTGGTAGGGATCTGATTGAGCTGTCCTGGATGCATAACTCAGTGGAAATAACAGTGTGTGATCTTACTCCTTATGTTTTCAATACCATGATGCAAAAAGCTCTTGTGTGAACTGTCTGAACCCACTTCCCATCACCTTCTAGTTGGCTGCTCTGTGCCTTCAAAAATCCTGGCTTCAGGGTCTGACGTATATTAGTTTTTTTCCTTCTTTACTCTTTGTGAGACTTAATTCAAGTTAGCACATGAATTTTGTGTCTTGCTGAGTTTACGTAAGGGGAGAAGTGAAGCCAAATGTCAAAAGAGAATCTAATTTCTGTCAAAATGTTGGGAAAGGAGAAGATAAAGGGTATCCTGTGCTTGTATTGGACTTGATTGTATTATCAACAAGTAACCATGATGGCCAAGTTAGGTCCTCCTGGCTTGTGAACCCTGAAAAGCCTGATGTAACTGTTCTGAAGACTGATTCTCCCTATCATCTGGTGTTTTTGTTTGCTTTTGGGGTGGTGTTTGGTTTTGTTGTTTGGGCTTTTTAAATAATTTATTTTTAAACTGTCTAGCAGTTATTTACTATGGTAGGTCATATTATACAGGCAACAAAGCAAGAAAAATAAATCAACCATGCATTGCAGCAGCACCTTTCTTGCAGAGAGAAAAGGGTGTTATTGTGACCCTTTATGTACATGTGCGTAAGAATAAAAATATTAACCTGCATGGCTTTCTGTCCCCGTTGTCCTCCAGCAGCTCTGTGTTAGCCATTTTAAAAGGATTTGTGGAGTGGAAGGGACATGCTGCTCTCTCGTGGAGCTGCACGCATTGCAGGCGAGGCTGGAGCACACAGCTGCTTCACCTTGCAGCTTTAGGCTCAGCCCTGGTGCAGCAGCCTCTGAAACGACTGATGCTTCTGTTTTGGAAGGGAAAATGAGATTTTACAGGTGATGAGATGAATGGCTTTCCTGTCTATTTTCCAGCCTGGGCATGGAACATGCAGGAATTCATTGCGGAGCTGGCTTGGCTTTGGTGAGCAGCAAGGAAGGATGAGGATGTGACGGTAGGGTCAGGTTTCTCCAGCCTTTTTTAGAGATTAGTTGAGCTGAAGAGCCTGTATATTCAGCGAGGATATCAGAGGCTTGCGTGCATGCCCAGCTCCTACAGGCAGCCCTGTCTGTGTCCGCAGTGCTGCAGCCTGAGCCAAAGCCGGAGACCTAACTGGGAGTAAATTCTCTTGCAAAGCCGGAGCAAAACTGAGCTCTGGGCTGCTCCCACAGAGGAGGAGGAATTGCCCTGCCTGCTTCCTGCTCTGCTGAGGAATCTGCTAAATCCTACCTTCATCCAGCTCTTGGAAAATCCAGTAAATAAATGATAAATGGAACACGTGTGTGTGAATTCGGTGATTTTCTGGAGGAGAGGATGTAGGAGCAGGGACAGGTTGGAAGCCTGGCTGTAATCGCAAGAGGGCAGAGTTGGCTCATGGCTCCAGAGCTGCTCCAGCTCATGGCCCCAGCACAGGACAGCAGGGCTGGCATTGCCCTTGGCAGCCTGAGCAGTGCTGGGCTGTCGGCACAAATGTGACTCCATCCTCTGAGTGTGCCCTTCAGCACCAGAGTTACCTGGCGGGATGTATGAATGGGACAGGAGTATCTCTTGTGACCCTCCTCTAGTTGCTTTGAAAGGTCAGCAGTACCCGTGCTACACTTATGGGTGGTCTCTCCGTGACATTAATGAAAGCTTCATATTAATATTGATTTTAGAATTGAAAACATAAATTGATTGCTAATTAGCAGCTGCACTGTGGCTCGAGCAGCGCTGTAATTATGCAGGGAGGCAGCTTCACTAGCATTGCCTGCTCTGAACTCTGCAAGTAGTGTAAATGCAGATCACAGGTCCTGTTTGCAGTTAAAATAGTAGAGGTGCCATTGCTAATGAGCACATTTTCTGAGCAGATACGTAGCAGGCTAATGATACTGGCACATTTTGAGCCTGTCTTTTGTGACGTCGCCTGGAAGGAGCTGGGATGAACTTGTCTCCTTGTCACCTGTTGGTGGCTGCTCTTTGCACTTTCAGGTAACGTAGAAATGCAGAGTTTAAGGCTTTTCAAGAAATTCTAGGTTTAGAGCGATGGGAGGAGAAAATCTTGTAGCATCTCATTCAGTTCCAATGGAAAACAATGACTTGCGTAAGTTCAGCCACTGGCTCTGGGATCCTGCCTAGAGACTGAAGTGTAACACAGGGCAGGTACTTTTTGGAAGTCCTTCTTGGTGAGACTGAGCCTCTTGTCTCCCTCTGAGGTGCTTTGGCTCCCTGTAGAGTATCCTGGGATGGGAGAGACTTTTGTTCTAACTTCATCTGATCAAGAGCAGATGTAAAACACGAGTGCCCACAGAGAAGACACTGAGATCCCTAATCCTAGACTGGAGACAAAACCTGTGCTGAGTATCTGGGATGCAAACACAGCCTGGATGCTAGAACAAGTTCATCAGAGACATGAAGTAATTTCAAACTGAAAACTTGAAATAGACCAAGGCTCTGTGATGTGTCTGAGCATACTGTCTGTCTGAAGAAAGCCCACAGGTCATCCTTCCTGCCTGCACTGCCATCACTCTCAGTCCATGGGTTCAGATGTCTGTCACATGGATTGGCATCCAGGCTCCCAAGTGCTTCTCCAGAAGGGTCTGTGGAGGTAAGAGATGCCATACAAGCTGTCTGCTGCCCTCAACCCCAAGATGAGGGGATCTGTAGACTGTCCCCGGTAAAAGGAGAGAGTGCTGCTCACTTCAGCTGGTTTTCACCCCGCCACAGGGAAAGGTGTGGTCAGCCAGAGGTCCCAGGGCTGTGCAGCACCGTGGTGGAAGTCAGTCCCTGCTTCCCACACGGAGAGTCCAGTTTAGTCAAAGTTCTAAACAAGGCAGCTGAAGCACAGCAGAAACATTTTGTCCTTGGGAGATTAGTGGCTGAGTCATGCTGCCTTCGCCCTTTTGTAGCTTGGGAGCTTCTCTTCCTCAAGGGATTTTTCTTTTTTTCTTTAAACTTAGAGGATTTTTGGAGCTACATGGCAGAGAAACAACTGGCAGGGCTGGATTGCTTTACTTCAGCTCTCCTCCCAGCTGCAAGGTACAATCCAAAACCATTTCCTTGTCAACAGCTTTTCCTCTTAGCTGTTTCATTCTCATGCCAAGGAAACACAGGTTTCTCAGTTTCTCATTTCAGCAGTGGACTAACTTAGTGGGAAAAAAAACAGTGACAACTTATCAGGCTTAGTGGGGTTGGATGTTTTCCTTCACTTTTTTGCTTTTTAAAAAAAATTCTTCCTAACTGGACAATCTTTGAACAGATGAACTGTTTGGAAGCAGTGTTATGCTTCTGAAATGTAGCTGAACTGTACTGTACTTACTGCACAGGTACTTCTGGACTGGGGAGGGTTTTTGCTTCGTGTTGTGCTTGATGTTCTGGATAAGGAGTTATCAGGAGGAAATCTTTAATGGTTATTGAGGATAGTTGTGTCAAACAGAAATCTGTGGCACAACTCTACTGAAATTTTGAAGTGTGGCAATCAATACAAGTGCAACCTGTGTGGTTTTTTAGGTAAGACAATCTTCACTTGAGTTTTCTGAGTTTCATTTACTGATTCCAGCAGTTAAGTTATGATGAATGGACTATTCTACATTCTGTGGAATTTCTCCTGGGGTATGGGAATAGTGTGGCATTTTTGGCCCTCTCCTCCAATTCTTTCCTGGAAAAAAACCTGGAGTTGTAAAACTGAAGGCAGAGCCATGTTATCATCCAAGTCCTGCTGGCAATCTGTTCTGTGATTGGGGAGCAGCTTTGTCAGGGTTCAGAGTTAGTTCTGCCATCTATCACTCTGCGAGTCTGCACTAATCAGGTGCAATACTGGTGTCTGGATTAGGGATTCTCCTCTAATGAGGTGATGGTAGGTGGTGCATGCCATTAACCTTCCAGGCTCTTCTAATTACTCAGTTTCTGATCAGACACAGCTTGTATTAATATGTGAGGGCTGAACTCAGTGAAGTGTTGCAGGAGCATCTTAGGCTCTAAAGACTCCGGAGTACCCTCCTCGTTTTGCTTCCCTCATTCCTCTGCTCCATGCACAAGGAAAGCCTGAAGCTCAGACTTGGAATATGGGCTGGGGAGGGAATAGTAGCAAAAAACTAATACAGAATAAAAAGTAAACTGCAAAAACCTCTCAGGTTTGTGTATGTTTCCACTTAGTAATTTTCTATATTTTTCTTCTTAGTCTTCATATTTTCCTCTTACTTTTTGCCTCATCAGTCTTGGGACTTGCTTTAAATGGGAGTTTCCAAATTTACATCCTCACCGCTCTCTTATTTAGTTCAAATACATCTTTAATCCACTTTTGTTCCTATCTGAGCCCAGCATTTTCACATGGAAGAAAATGTCTTTTTTCACTGGTTGGATTGTGTTTGGTCTCCAGCCTGCTGGCTGGGTGACTTACTCCTTGGGCATGTAATCCATAGAGAGGTGGTGTCTGGTAGCAGACAAAGCAGTGCTTAGGGTGGGCTGTGCTAGTGGGGGTGGGAAGATGTGTCCCCATAGCTCCTGGAGCACAGCCACATCCTGGGGCCAGGGGTCATGGGTGCACCTGTCTAAACAAGCAAATAGTCCCCTCCAGAGCAGGTGGGTGCCTGTGGTGATGTAGGAAGGACTGCTGGTGGGACTGCCAGCTCTGAGAGCAGCATGAGAAAGATCCCAAAACATGGACACTGGGGTGGCTCTTCACTTCTCCCGTTGATCCAAATTTCACTGCAAAGCCTGAGGAGAGATTTCCCAAGTACCACAGATGAGTGGACAGGAAGACACAGAAGGAAAAGGACTTTCCAAAGTGAAACAGGCATAGTGGGAAACATTCAATTAGCAAGGGAGCTGGTGGTAAACATTGTCCTCATCTGGATGGGAATGCATGGGAAACATAAATGTTGGTACATTTGACTTAACATAACTGAAGAGCCTCATCTAAGATGCAGAGTAATGAATCTGATGTTACTTAGATCTGAACTTGTCCCTAGGCAATGACATTTGCCTCAGTGAAGACTCATCTTGTACTGTATGTTCATTATAACTGAATTCTGTTTAAGAATGCTCATTGTATAGCATCCCATAAAATAAAATCAATTATGGTTCAGCCTTCTTTTCTCTGCTAAATGTAAAATGGGGATTGATTGTGCCTCTGAGAAGAAAACTGCTTGTAACTCTTCTTATCTTTGTCTAAATGTGCTCCTGGTAAACTAAACCATTTAGAAACAGCTGCAGCAAGAGTTGGATGCTGGTGCTGGATGGGGGCTGGTGCTTTCTTGTCCTGTCCTCAGAAAAAGTATAGGAAGAGCTCTATGTTGCCTTAATATAGCATTTCTTTTGCAAATGTATTTGAACAACAGTCTGGCGACCAGGACAAAATGTAATACCTGATCAAATAATACTCTTGGTGTGTCAGATTAGTTGCAGGTGCAATGGCAAAGCAGTCTTGTTTAACACATTTTTATCTTCTGTACCAGTGGGTCTGAACAGATGAGAAAGATCAGGAGTACTGGGCCACAGCATGTGGGAGGAAAGCCTGAGTCATGGGTGGTTATTAAATGACAGCAGAATTGAAATGCCACAAAAGCCCCAACCATGCACCCTCGCAGGCTGCTAATTGTTGATGATCTGCAAAGTCCTGGCTGAACTTCTGTGAGTGCTCTATTTCCCTAAGAGAAAGAGAAATAAAACACCTTTTTTTCCAGCCTCTCAGCTGAGCTATGAGAACATGTATGACAGAGAAGGCATGGGCTGCTGGTTGACATTGGATGGCATCACTGCCCTGGGCCCCCAAAAAGCTTCTCCCCCACCTCTCCAAGTGGAGTCACCTGAGTGGCCTGAAGTTCTTTGGCACCCTGGTCGTGGTGGTGGTTTATTGTGCCTCTGTAGGTGAAGGACTAAGGTGCAAAGGACAGCTGCCCCCTTTTATTCTGGGGAAATGAGTCCAGAGAGTGATTCTGGGGAGGGTAGGAGTGTGGGGCAGAGGATGCAGAACTGCTCCCGATAGTGCTCAGAGGCCTTTTGCTATTTCAAAAGGTAAGAGTGCCCTTCTATAAAGCTTCAGGCTCTGTTTCCTGATTGAGAATCATCATCCATTCTGTGGTTCCCTTATTCACCAGATCTCTTGATTGCACTTGGTTGGTTTTAGTTCTCTCCAGCCTGTGCTAGAAACTTCCTGGTCCAGGCTGAGGAATGTCAGGTTTGACTGGAATGAGGTGTTTTCACCAGGTAACAACTGTCACTTGAGGATTTAGCTGGAAAAAATTCCCAACCTGTGTAATTTTCCTATAACCCTGGTGTCGTGAATCTAGTAGGACTCCCAGCTCTGTGAATCACTCCCTGGCCTGGCACTGGTGTCCTCAGGGACCTGGTGGACAAGAGCCAAGTTGTGGAGGTGGCATGCAGAGCACTGCAACATGCCGTCACCAGGTTACCCCGAAAAAATAGCTGTGCATGCCCCGGATTGAGGCTATGTGTGATGAGAACATATCAATTAGGAGCTTACTGTTCACTTTGAAGTCAGCAGAAGGACCAGCTTGATCCCTCCTGCTGACACACCCAGGAGATTACAACTCTTCTATCTGTGGTGTAAGATGACATTTTGCCCCTAAATGCAGTGCTGACTAATTCTGCAAAAAGACATGTTGGAGCTATAGCTCAGTGCCTGGGGAGATGTTGGAGGTATTATTAGGTCACTGGTTAAACCTATGCAAAACTCTCCAGGGCTTAGTTTGAGGTCAGAGCCTTGGCCCCAAATGTAAGACCTGCTTATTGCATGGTGGGGCTCAGACACAAATACCTGCTCCCTTCCTCTCTGGCTCCTTGGGGCTTGTAGCACTGCTGGCTCCTTCCCTGCTTCCTCATTGACTTGGTCATCTCTATGAAAATGCAATGCTTTCCTAAATTTAACTTCATAAATACTGTGGGTTTGTCTCTTCTCCCCCCTTCCCCAGTTTCAAAAGCCATCTTAAAAACTGTGCAGCGATTTAAATGGCAGCTTGATGGGAATCCATGGCAAATGACTCTGCAATTAGTAAATCTCTCCTATTGTGACAGCTCTATTATTAAACTGCCATAAATGCCAGGCTATTAATCTGCTGTCTGCTCAATCCCCATGCTTCCTCTTCCTTGCCTGTCCTTTTCACCATTTAATTTTTTTTATAAAGTTTTAACTGCCTTCCAGCAAGTGTTTTCAGGGAGATGGTGTGAGATAGCAGTGGGAGGAAGGCTTTGTGGCACTGTCCTTTGGGAGCTCTTCACCTGTAAGAAAGGTGAGAGAAAACATTGAATGGCCACCTCTCATTTGCTTTGAAACTTTGGGTACTTCAAAATTGAAGTGAAACTCCTAACTTGCTTAGGTCCACGAAAGGTCAAAGTATAGGGAGAGAAGCTGTGACAGCAACTGGGCAGCAATATTGTCTTGGGAAAAGCCATAGCTGACTCAATGGAATGTTGAACTTTGCACCTGCCATTTTCTTTATCCTGTGACACAGATGAGCATCACATTTCTCAGCCCATAAATCTGCTCTGTCACCCCAGGGCTCAGGGACAGGGGACAGGCAATGTGCTGGGGCAGGAGCCTGCAGGGTTGCCAAACATCAGTGAGAGCAGACCCTCAAATTTCATCCTAGACAGTGCTTCCACAGTGGTGGTAGGTTGTGTGAGGGCAGCACACTCTAGTGCATTCATCCCTGTGGAAAAGCAGATGCTGCCAATCCAGGGACAGCAGGATCAATACCATGCTGAGGAGTGGCTGCTGCAGCCTGGGACTGGCGTGGCAGGAAGGCTTTGTATTTATTCTGAGCATTGAGATCGGCCTGTTGAGGTGACACTTCTGTCCTGGGGCTTCTGCCCTCTGCAGTGCTGTGAGGATGAGCTCATGGCAGGGACGTGTCTGTGGGCTGGCAAGAAAGCACACGGGAAGGTCCCCACCAGCCTTAAATCTGTGACCTCATGGCATAGAGCTGCTGTTCATGGTGTTCCTGGTCTCAGTGCTCCCCATGTACCAGGGTGGAGGAAGAGCTGATGGTGGTGCTGTCCACTGCTGCCTGGCAGCTTTGCAGAAAATCTGGATGTATACTTTCAAAATGTACATGTATAGCTGTCCTGTTCTCCAAATGAAATGACACTGCCCAGTAAGCAAACAATGTATTTGCAACTGCTGCTTTGAGAAGAGTGTGTCTTGCAGTACAGTCTGAATTAGGTCTTTCTGAAAGTTGGAAAATTTGTGATTCTATGGCCTTTCAGCAAATGGAGTATAAAGAGTGTTTACCCAGGAATGGGCCTTGGAAGAGGTAAAAGTGACCCATGGACACAAAGTCTGAGACTTAAAAACTGTTGAGGGGATGACACAAATGAAAAAACCTCCTCTGATGGGGAATTGCATCTTACTTTATCAGGCTTTTCCCTCAGCCTCAGTGACTTAAATACAGCTGTGATGACGTAAATCAGCTGCACCATGCAAACACTTAAAATTTCTTTGTGTTCTGTTGCTATAGAAACTTCCCCAAAGCCTGGGTACCAGCACAGCCACTGTGCTGTTTTGGGAACACTCTCCAAGCTGGGGCATCCAGTCCAGGAGATCTGCTGGGCACTTAGGCCCATTCTGGAAAGGACGTTTTTTGGCTGCTGCATTTGGGCTGCTGAGATATTAAAGAAAGTGAAGGTCTGCATCCACTTAGTGCCAGCTTTAGTCCCTGGTGATGGGAGATGGGTTTCCGCCGAGCTGCCCTCTGTTAACTGCGGGTATTAGGAGATTCTTAAATACAGTATTATATCCCTAATTATGCAGAAATCCTTCAATCTGGCGTGTTTCATCTGGAATTATGCTCGACCGTCAAATCCTGCCAAATACCTTCTTAGAGTGAGGGAGGCTGGTGCACTTGGGTTGCCCTCTCCAGAGAGGAGAATCCCGGCCACGAGGGCAGGATGAGCAGATGTGGATGCTGCTGGAGTGGCTGTGCCCATGTCCCTTTTCACAGTGGACAGCAGCCACAGGCACCCACCTTCCCTCACCCATGTCTCAGTGTAAACATTTATGTTGTTGGAAGCTTCCCAAGTAAGGGGAATATTTTCATTTGCCCATGGAGTTCCTTCATGGCAGTGCTTCCAGAGGTTCCTTCCAACACAAGTGATTCCATGAAGAAGGGAAAGGAAAGAGTGGCTTGGAGAGAGAACTGATGTAGCAGCTGCAGTAAAGACCTGAGAAGAACATTTGCACCTTCTTCCTCCAATACCCTTCTCCTCTGGCTAAATCACTGTACACCAGCAGTGAGTCATTCTGGGATAACTACAGCTGCATGATGCTTTGTATATTTAATAATGTATTTAATGTAGCTGCAATTCAGATCACAGATACCCTTTGTAAAGGTGTGACTACTGCCTAAAAAACATCCTGATGGGTTTGAGGCAATGCAATTTCTAAAGGGATCCAGTTTTTAATTACCTTGGAACACCACAGAAAATGTAAGTAATTGTTAGTAAGCCATACCTGGGCACCATCTACATGCAATGGTCTGCAGTGTGGTTACTGCAGGGGTGCACCTGAAATCTTGCAAGGAAGCTTTAATGTCCCCACTGTGAGCTCCCCTCAGGTGTTTCTTGTTGGTTCAGAGCCTCTGTAGGCTCCACTGATCTCTCTGATTGTTCTGATCAAGACCTGTTTTCCTCTTCTCTGTCCCCTGACATATGTGCATCAATTCTCAGCTATAAAGAAGGCAATCCCATCATTTTCACTCAAATCTCCACATCCTACTAAGCCTTGTGCTACTTCTTAGAAATGAATTAATAGTTGAGTAAAAGGGGTACAGTATATTTTGGATAATAAATATTCTTAAGTGATCACTCTGTAAGTAATTGGACAGAATATTTCTATTATGGAAAGCTTTTCTTAGGAAACTCTTCTGTAATGCTAGTTCTGTTCTGCAGTAGGTCTGTAACAGCATGTCAGGAATGTCAGCCAATATGAAGGTGGGTGATCACAAAACTACAAAACTAGGTCTACACAGTACTTCTTTCAGCTTTCAGACAAAAATAATTCTCTGTGCTTTTTTGTTTTTCTTTGAAAAGAAAAAGACAGTCAAAGCATCTTTTTGCCAAATATACAGCTTTAAAACTTGGTTTTCTTGGCCATAATTTATCCAGTGTTGATTCTAACTTGAATTCTGTGTATTCATCTTTGTGGAGCAATAAGGTTTTCAGTATTGTTCCCAGTGGCTCTTGCACAGAAATACACTCTTGGAGTAGGAGGTGTAGCTCTAGAGAGTCAGCTTCTGGAGGATTTTTGTGCCTTTGAGTATCAGAAACAACACTCAGGAAAGCAATAATGAACAATTCTCTAACTTTTAATGCCTTCTTGCACAGGTAATGACCACATTTCAGCATGTGAACAGCTGCTGAGGTAGCAGAGAGTGTCCACTTGCTGCCTCTTCTCCTGTGTAATCAAAAGGTACAAATGATAAGGCATCTTTCCCATAAACCGGGTCACTGGGTTAAGAGAGTTTTGAAAATATCCCCTCCTAACCCATGCCTTTAATATCTCAGCATCCATCTAGATTTTAATACTGTCATTTGCTCATGATTTGTGTGTCTGTCATCTGCTTGCTCTGAGGATTTCCTCCCTTAGCTGAGGAAATACTTTGCAAGATCGAGATCACTGCTGAATGCAGGATGATGCTGTGACTGGCAACAATTCATCTTCATCTGAACACTAAATATTCCAATTCACCAACTAATGAAAGGCTTGAATTAGGATAGCAACTTCATGACTGTTCCAGGAAGGGTTTGAAAAGGCGATATTAAGCTGTATTTCACACAAATTCAGTTTTAAAAAACTAGCTGAGCTTTTGAAATTTCTGAGTCTGGTACCCATTCCCTGGACTCTCGTGTCTTCTGCTTCCATGGGTTTGACTGAGACACTCTTGTAATGGGTAGTGTTTGCACTGCTTCCTTCCTGGGTTTGAGTATGTTCTTTTTGATAGTGATTCAGCAGAAAATTCTAGGTTTTAGGGGGAGGAGGAACAGGGGAAGCAGTTGCTGAGCTGTATTTGCTGTTCTATCAAAGGAGATTAATCTTCTCTCTAGTTTACAGATTGCTAAAGTTAGGAACTTAATTCTAGTGACTTGAGATCACCTTTCCTTCTCCCTGGCCGTTCTATGGAAAGCCCTGGTGATGCTGTTAGTTCATACAGGTGGAGCTGGATCCCTTCCCTAGTGCCTTCCTGAGCAGCACTGCTGAGCCACTGTGATACAAAACATTAGCTTGACTTGTTGATTCAAACATAAATGTTTTCTCCTTCTCCCCATACCTTTTGGACCCAAGCGCTCTGTTGCTTTTCTGATCTCCGGTCTGGGCAGGGTGGGCTGGCACACTGTTACTCCTGATGGTGTGGCCTTCCCTGGTCTGATCATGGGAACAGGAAAAGTTGCTTTGCTAACAGGTGTGTTACCCCTTTGGGATTGCTAATCGGGATCTTGCAAGGAGGAGCCAGATGCCTGGTTTTCTGAGCAGCAGAAGTGCAGATTTCATGTGAACAAGGACTTGGTCTTCCTTGCCCTGCAGCGGCAAGAGCTGAATGGCCACAACCTCATTTTGTTCATTTAAGATGTCTTTGAATGTAGTTTTTCTCCCCTCCCCTCTTTCTGAAAAATAGGCTTCACTCTGCCTTTGCTATTAGGGATCCTCTCTTTCTTTAAGTACATCTCTCCCTGAGAGATCACAGGATCAAGCCTACCCTTTTTCTCATGTAATACAAATCTCATCTAGTCCAAGACTCCCAACTAGCTTTATGGGCAGTGTGTGAGAGCAATAGGTCATAGCTGTCACTGTGATTAGCAGAATTAACTTCTCTCTGTTTAAATGGAAGGCAGTTGTTCTCCCAGCTGGCTTCTTTAAATCTTCTCCCAGCCTAGAGCTTAGCAGTCAGGTCCCAGTCACGCTGAGGTTTGCGGGATCATGTTCTGACTTCTGTGGGATGACTTTTCTGCCCGTGTCCAAATGACACTGACTACCAGTTAAAAAGGAAAAAAGGTAAATTCATCTGTTAGCTGCTCTCTCTCCTACAAGATTTACTTCCATCAGGGATTTTTACAGCCCAATGCTGTGTCTTTCGTGATAGGGATGTGTGGTGGAGGAAATTTATTGTTCCCTTCCTAATAGATAGCTGTAATTTCATTTCAGAACAAGCACTTTATGTTCAAGGAAGAGATTCCATTACGCCATCACACAGCATTGGGAGCATGTGTGGCAGTGGGGTATCTGGATTAAAGAGAGTAAAGGCTGCACATCTGCTGCCCTCCACCTCTATTCACAGAACAAAGTGTTAATCCTAAAGAAAAGAGAGCAATTAGCTTGTAAACTCTTCCTGAACCCACTGGAAGATTAGCCATTTTCAATTAAAGCTTTTCAGCTGGAAAGATAATGGGCTAAAATTTCCAGCTTAAAAAAATACTATTATTGACCATGTGGCTTTATTTCTGTCAATTTATGTCCTTTATAATTAGCTATCCTGGGATAATTAGGACTGCCTCAGGGCATACTCTGATCCCCAGTCTCTCCCCTTACCATGCAAACGGGAAAGTGACTTTGTGCTTGGTCTCTTGGCCTGTTGGAGCTATCATGGATCCACTGGTGTAGTGTGGAGCCACGCTGGGGATGAGCCTCAGCAGTATTTTATAGGTTACTGTGTGGCACGAGTGAAAGGAAAAACCTGTCCAGGCTGCTGGAGCGTGCTGTGACTGCTCCCGGGTGGGAGCAGGAGGCTGAGCCCATCCTGCAAACCTGCAGCAACAAGCAGTCCCTCAGGGAGCTCCGCGTGTTCTGAACCCGAAATACTTCATAAATCACTGCTCTCAGCACTTGGGGTAACCCGGAGCTGTGTGTGGCTCTGCCTGGCCCCAGTTTGGCAGGCAAAACTTGAGGAGCTGGAGCGGGACTGGGGCGGCAGCAGCAAACACCTGGGGGTCAGCTGGGGCTGGAGTCCTGTCTGCACTGCCTTGTGTCCCCTCACCAGTCCATGTCACCTGCTCTGGTGGCTTTGGTCCCTGCATGTGGCTCTGATGGTCCCTGTGTGTGCTGCTGGCAGTGGCTGTGCTATGTCTGAGCAAACACCGAGGAGCTTTCCGGGCGCTGCTTGGCCACGCAGCCTGATGTGCCTCACATGAGGCACCTCCTCAGCCAAGGACTTCTGAATGAGCTGAGCTCACTGAGATATCTGAATGCAAAACCATCCAGAGCTCTGACTCCTGGGCACAATGTGAGCTGTGCTTTTTCTGAGTCACCAAAATTATTGGTATTGCTTCTAGTTGTTGGCTGTCTCCCATATAGACCTTGGCCATGTCTCACCTAGCTTTGCCTTGTCTCTTCTAGAAGAGTTGCACAGCATAGATGCTGCATAGTAGCATGCTAGAGAATATATAAAAACCATTAAAGCTTTTTTTTGGCTGGAGGAATAGGACTTGGTGCTCTTGGGATTTCCCTGGCCTTATCATGCTGCTGATACTAACATCGTCTTTTGCAGTCAGCGCTTTTCTTGCTATTTCTTTGTTGAAACATATATGAAAATGTGCCTTGGAAAATATTTTATATCTGAGCTAGTTAATACAGCACCTTGGAGAGAAGGTGTCTGATGCAACAGAGTACAAATGAAGCCTCATTAAGCAGGAATTCAGTGATTCTACTGAATGCCCCAGCAATTAAATTTCATCTCATTTCATATGCAGGTCAGGAGAGTTTAGAGAGAGAATAGAGGCAGCAGAGCAATGTGGCTCTGTACTATGCAAATTAGTGTTAACATGGCATTTCTTTTATTGTTAATGCATTGTTACACTGCTACTCATTGAAAAGAAACTGTGTGACAACAGGTAAGACTGATGACCCACTTGCTTATTTTTCCATCTGCATTGGCAGCAATGCCTCTGCAGAGACCTGTGCCAAGATAAATCCTTTAAGGGGAAGATGCAGAGGTTTTTCTTCCCACAGGCAGGAGTGCAGTTGGATGCTAAGATCGGTCCTACAGGTTGTAGAATTGCCTCTCTCTGTCTTTTGTGGCCACATCCCTGCTACTAGAAGGGTCTCTCTTTGGGCTCAAGCACTGTGTCCTTTTGGATCAAGAGCAAGAAATCTTCAGTCCCTGCTACTGCAAAGACCGGAGCTCTTGTGGCACATAAGATAGTAAGGGGCTGAGGGATGCTGATGTGCTTGGCAGCCCCATCCACACACTCACACCTCTGGTCCTTGCTGTCCTTTGGGCTGATTGAGCTCTAAGGTCGTGTCCTATTCTTGTAGGGCTGCAGTGCCAGTTTCCCATTTTCTCTCTATATCCAAAGGTCTATAGCAGAATATGTTTTCTCTCTATTTTGATTGTGTTAGAGCTTGCTTCACCTAAATTGCCCACCCGTAGTGTGCATGGAAGGTGGATGCTGGCCAGCTGCTAACAGGCCCATCACTATTTTCATTCTTGGTGACATGAATAAAATATAAAGAAGAAACAGCATTTTTGCTGAAGAGGAGAGATGATGAACAGGCCCTTTCAGGGCAGCCACTGGTGCAGATATTGAAGTTCCAAGAGCGGCTGCCATGCACTTGCTGTGGATTGGAGCGTCTTGATGACCTTAAAACTGGAAATCAGTCCCATCACTGAAAAGCTTTGATGCTTAAAAGTCCTCCAATTTTTAATTTTTATTTTTTTTTTTAATTTTTAGTATTTTTTATTCCTTCAACAAATTGCTGTCATTTCAGTGCAGGGATCACTAAAAGCTGGGAAGATGGGAGCTATTAGGCATTTTGTTTCCTCCAGTGGTATGTCTCTGCTCTTGCTTTCTGTGTCTGCATGGTTCCCCCAATCACACACATGCTTGAGGATTTTACCAGTGTCACAAGACTGTGGGATATCAGCCAGCTACATTGATATGAAAGATTTTAAGGGGGGTAAAAATTAAAACCAGTCAGGAGAATCCTCAAAGGAAGGGGGGTGTATTTTATCTAGAAGAAGTTCTTGTTCTGTACGTAAAGCCACAGAGGTAGAGATAAATGGGAGAAACATGCTCTATCTACCTGAAAGGGTTGAATCTGCTTTCAGATGTTATGCATGCATCTTCCAGAGCTCTGCTCCTTTCGGAGCAGGTCATAAACTCCCACCTCGCCCTGGCACGGCTGGTGGTTGTTGTTGTATCACTAACCTCCTGCTGTACTGCTTATTGCTGTGTCTTGTCACACTCATCTCCATTTGGCTTAGAAAATCATCCTAAAGCCAAGATTCACTTTTGTTGGGATGACCTTTGCTAACAAGGTCTCTGAACGAGCTCTTTTGTATCATTAGAGCTGGCTGGGGAATAAAGGACCTTGTACTTTTACTGCAGCCTATTTGTCTTCCACTGTTTCTCTTATCAGCACTGGGGTCCCCAACCCTGGTGTGTCCCTCTCTGATTACCCAGAAAAATGTGCAGGAACCATTTTATTGTGCTCTGGTGGTGGAGGGAATGGATGGGGGTCTTGGAAGTACCTTTGCTCTGTAAAGGAAGTACTTTGTCTCAGTGCTCTCTGCATGTGTGCGTGCAGCATGGGTTCTAATTGCTTACTGAATGGGTCAATTTATCTTTCAGTGTTCATTACCCGTAATAAATTAATGTTTAGGACTGGCTGGTGGAATTTGCACTTACAGAAAAGAACAATCAAGGACTTCTTCCTGTGGGTCCATTATTCTGCTGCTTAAACACCCTTAAATATTTTTTTTCTTTTCAAGTCCCTTCTCCATTTGCCATAAAAATATATTGATGAAACAGTGCATTGCATTTTGGGGTTGTATGTAAAAATCAGGGCATCTGCTTAGACCAGAGATGAGGCCTGAGGCTGAGATGCAGTTGTCTGGGGTTTCTAAATAAGCACAACTATGTAGAATTGGAGCAGATGAAATGGAGCAAATGTGCAGCCAGTGGATAGCTGGGTAATCAGCTGTAAAGTCTCGTCCACATGAGAGTGATGGGTCTTCCTTTTGTCTCTGCTCCTCCCTCCTGTCTGTTGTAACCAAAAATCAATCAAAGAAGGGTGCAGGTTCTCCAAACGTCTTGATTTTGTGCAGAGATGCTTAGAATTCCCAGTAAAAACTGTCTTTCCCAGTAAGATGACTAGAAGCACTGGATCTGCGGTGCCAGAAACAAGCTTTGAGAATGAGCAGGAAGATGAGTCCCCAGCCCCAGGGGGACCCTGACATGCAGGCGTGTATTATTAAATAGAAGAAGTAGGATGAGAAGAAGGAGATGGCAGTGGAAAAATCTTAATTTAACATCTGAACTAAAAAAAAGTGGAAAGCATCTGTGTCAGTCTCTTCTGAACCTTCCCTAACCCAAAGCAATTTCGGTTGCTATTAATATCATTTTATATGCGGTTGGAACTTTGGTGTTTCTCTGTGCTAAGTGCATGTGGTTGGGAGTTTTTCCTCATCGTCTTCTTGTGGCTCACTGTTCATTATGTTCATTCAGCTGTCTTCAGAGAGTCTCCTGAGACTTCCTAATGTGGAGTGATGTAAGATTCTCTCCATGTCCTCCACAGCTCAGAGCATGTTGAGTACTAAATGGTTCATATCAGGATCTTGTGTGAGCATTCCACAGAACTGGGACTTCTGACAAGGATCCTTTTGGATGTGGCTAAATAAGTAATGGTTACAAATACCCATCAAACATTGGACTAAATAATGGATATTCTGAATAGCCTGTGATCTTCCCTCTGCTGTCTTCCCTGTCTTGTTTGTGTAGAAGTGTATTCTGTAAATGTCATCCCAACCAGTTTAGCCATGTAAGCTTTGCAGCATCACTCCCACCGAGGTTCTGGGAGGATTTGTAGGTCAGCTCTGGAGAAATATGTATGAGGTTCATGAGCAGGATAGGATGTGTTTGGTACAAGAAATGTTAAATCAAGAGCTAGTACATGTCTGTGCATGTAAGAATAGATACTCCTTACTTACAACAAGTGAACTTTACTCAAAGGCCAGCTTGTTCTTAAGAAAAGTAAATGCCCATTTCTCTAGAGCAGGTGCTTGTTCACTGGCATCACCACTTCAGTTGTATGGATGAGAGCCATGAGCCTGCACGGATGGATGTTTCCAGCAGGGACCACACAGAAGCCCTCTAGCCATGGTCTGTCCTCAACCTGTGCTGTCTTTCCCCTTGAGTATTTTAAACTGAAGTGGGGGTGCAAGACAGCATTCCCTAAACCCTCTTTTCTTCTGGAATGGTAATAAGAGGTCAGAATATACTCAAAATCTTGAGATATTTTTGTTTTCTTTTTTTTTTTTCCTGTGAAAAGACTTTTTTAACATCCCACCTCCACAAAATTAACTTACTTTAAAAACCATACATTCATAAGTGAGGCTTTTATATAGTTGATATTGTCAGAGTATTTATGGAAAGCTGCTAATTCTGAGCACACAAGCTTAAAGTTTATGTCAAGAAGGTACAGGACAATGGACAGAGTGTCCCTGAAACATCAAAGCTCTATATACTCTTCCTTGAGTTGGTCACCATAGCTTAGTTCGTTGCTTCATGCTCTTTTATGACATCTACACATTTTGGTGCCATACCACATGTTTTTGGTCTGCCTTGTTTTGTTGGGGTGTGTGTGTATCCTTTCCCTTCTCCATTAGAAACTCAAGCTCTTCACTTCAACTGATTTTGATACAGTGCCACCTGAAACATGAAGAAAGTTTTGTGTTTGTGGATTTTGGCCAGAAACCATAGAGTAAACATCTTTATTCTCTCCAGGCTCCTGGTGCACTGGTGTCTTGCCAAGCAGCTCAACGAATGCCACCAGCAATTCTGGGCTTGAAATGCTGAAATGCCTCTTCCTTCTCCACCAACAACAGAGGAATGGGGCAGCTCCCATCCACAAAAACAAGCAGCTTCAAATGTGTATTAGATCTGTCCTCTCACACACTTTCTTCGTGCAGCAGATAACCTGTGAAGAATTGTAGGGTGGTGTAAACACAAACAATAATTTAAAATTTTTCTTTAAAGCACCATTTTGGAGACATCCACTTAATGGCATCCAAAGCAATGGGCTATTCTCAAATTAGCAGCTTCTCGTATTTGTGGTGTGACTGGTAATGTTTTTTTCCTTTAAGATGAAATTTCTCTGCAGCAAAAGCATTAATAGCTATGTGAAAAGATTTCTAATTATAAATTTTGCCTCAATTACTAATTAAGTCTATTGTCAGACTGAACAACTTCTTTTAAACAAATTATGGACCAAAATATCTCTTTTGTAAGTAGTTTTTTATTACTTAGTGATTTTATTGCTTTTGTATAAGTTATCCTCTCATGAAACAGCTCAGTTTGAACCACAATAGAGATGATGCTGCATTTCAGTCTGAACAAGATCTCTGGCATTAGGCTGAAACCCAGTTATCCTCCTCCACACAGAGTTAGGGCCCCCAGGTCCGTAAAAATTTCCTGTTGGCACATTCAGATGTGCTTAGTTCCTCTTGATTTACCCTGATTTCTCTCCTAAGAAAACAAAACTTGACCTTGCTGCCTCTCCATGAGCTTCATTCTAAATTTGTGACCTCTTGGCTGCTTTCAGACAAATCAAGTAGCAGTCTCAACCATGGCTGGACCCTCATACAAAAATGTGGATGCCTTTTGTGCCTTAATTCATGCTCATCTTCATCTGTCTTCACTGTTCGTAGGTAGAATCTTGCTGTTATAGATGACAGCAGTTTTCAAGGGAATAAGGTGACTGTGGAGAACGCTGCCATGAGCAATGCTGCATTCACAGCTTGGATGAGAAGGGGACCTGCATGGTGCTAGCAGCAGGGTCTGACCCTGTGCACACCCTTACAGCCCCATGGCCAGGGCACTGGCATACCCTGCATGCTCTGGATCTCAGCACAAATCACCCAACTTTTCCATCCATTGTAATAGTAAAGGAAGGAGACACTGATGTACTGCAACCACTTCTTCCTTGGCAGTGCTCTTTCCCATCCACAGTGCAGTTTCGAGGGAAGCCATGCAGCACCTTGTCCTGGAGAGCCAAACTCCCCGTGACCAGCTGGGTCCCAGCACTGCCCCCAAAGCCTCCTCTCGCCAAAATCCCAACACAGGACTTGCATGCCTTTTGCCCGTGCTGATTCCCCCGCCCTTCCTAAGAAAGGGTTAAACCGAGTTTTCAGCAGACGCTGTCGGGAGGACACAAGACTGCAGCCTCGTATTGCCTCACGAGCACCGTGTGTGTGTGTTTGGGAGGCAGTGCAATGCTTTGACAGCAGCTTGACATTGCCTTGAAAGGTGCTGGAGGCTCTGCAAGCACTTGCCAAGAGGGGGTGGGGGGGAGGAAAGTGTGTCAGGCAACACTGCAGTCGCAGCTTCTTCTCGTGCTCAGCCCCGCTGCTGCTGCAGCTGCAACTCGGGGGCTGCTGCAACTCGGGGGCTGCTGCAATTCAGGGCTGCTGCAACTCGGGGGTTGCTGCAACTCGGGGGTTGCTGCAACTCAGGGCTGCTGCAACTCAGGGGTTGCTGCAACTCGGGGCTGCTGCAACTCGGGGCTGCTGCTTGGCTCCGCTGCCGGCCAAGTTGTGTGGCTGAGCGCGGCGCGGGGGCAGCGCTGCCTCCGCCGCAGCACCGCCTGCCCGCCCTCCTCCCGTCCATGCCTTTTTCTATTCGCCCACCCCGCGCCTGAAATGCCCGTGAAAGCCACCGAGGGGCTCGGGCAGGAAGGGGCCGGCACGGATGATGCCCGCGGTCCGCCGGCGGGGCGCGGGGTGGAATTCCGCCGGGAATGAAGTGCTCGCTCGACATTGCTGCATCTGCCGGAGCGTCAGGGTTCAGTGGCTGCCTCCCCTTCTAGCAGCTGTTCCGGTTAATCACTGCGCTTCCAACTTTTGCTTGGCAATGCTTGATGGCCAGTGGAGCCGAGAGAACTAGCA